>CM038116.1:9377717-10091246 GCA_001642375.2 Mentha longifolia
CTCGAAAATTGAAGATTTTATTTCTTTATTTGATGATGTCATACATTAATTTGGATACTGATTTGGCTATATTGTGTTCTCCATTGGATGTTAGTGTGCACACCATTAATCATTTGATAATAGTAAATCTGTTAATCTCTCTGTATAGGAGTATAATTTTTTTGACTGATTTACTCCATTATTTCACTAGTACTGAAATCTTCACTTGCATAAACCTTTTCTTTTGATCAGGTGTCACCGCGCCTTTCACCAGATTTCAGGACACCCTCAGGATCTTCTTCGCTGTGCTATTTTGGATGTCTCTTCTCTTCTGGTCTTCTATTTGGGACGGGGGAAATGGCGGTCGACCCAACAAGCAGTCTCGATTTAGAAAATAATGACGTAAGCTGCTGTGCTGTACATATTACTGCATAAGTTAGGCAAGAATGAATTCAGTTGACTGTTTGGCAATCTGAAATTTAAATTAAGATCATTATTATTTTAGAGAAAGTACGTAGAGAATTTTAACCACAAACCTTTTTTAATCTTTTGAAGCTCAAGTGTTGAACTGTGCTTCACTCAAAACAAGCATAGAGAATTTTGGTTTCAAATAAAATGGTACTCCCTCCGTCCCTTTCAAGTTAAGTCATTTTTTTCAGCATTTATGGCAAGCATTTTTAAGCGTCTTGATAATGAGTTTTAAAATAAATTTTAAAGTATTTTTTCTTTTAGGGGATACTACAACACTCGTAGTATCCCGTAAAACAAAAAAATACTTCAAAAATTTATTTTAAAATCTATCATTAAGACGCTTGAAAACGCTTGCCACAAATGCTGGAAAAAAAAAAAACGACTCAACTTGAAAGGGATGGGCGGAGTAATAATAAAAAATACGGAGTATTGTTTATGCTTCTTTTCTATCATCTCATGAATCTCTTGTAATGTAGTCATCTCTCTCTCTCTCTCATCTCACCCTGTCTGTTTGTTGTATTGCAGAATTATTGGCGACATGGTGGCATGTCCAAACCTTATCACCATCGACGGAACATGTTAATTTAGGAGAAAGTTAAATCATCAAGTGCATTTCTGGCTAAATCTCATTAGTCCTTCAAATGGTGGCTCATCGATGACGGTGGCGGCTGTTTTGGAGTCGTGGCAGTTTTCGATTTGATGGTAAGGCAACTGAAAATAGGGTACGTATTTGTCCTCTTTTGTTTTGGGTGTTTCTCTCCTCATGACCGTCCAATTTCTTTATGCAAGTATTATTTATTTACTAATTTATGTAGTGCACATCGATGTATTTCACGACTGATATTGTAGTGTCATGTGAATTAAGACTATCAGATGATGTAATGTCTCTTAGGAGTGTAAATAAATAAGCTTTAATGCCAAAAAAAAATTCAAGAACTTTAACAATGAATAATGAATATATATATATATATATCTATATATATATATATAAAAGTTGCTAATGCAATTATATGTACAAAAGTGGAGTGGGGTTGGTTGCTTTTCTTTTCATACTTGCAATATAATCTTGATGGTTTGCTAAGTTATGATTAAATTTACCATAATCCTCCACTGTGGGACCCTCGTTTGCTAAAATATCATTATTTAAACATATTTTAGTGACATCTTGTCACTTCTTTTTGGTTCCATTTTCCAGTTTAAGAATATGTGTGGATGATGAGAACATAATCAAATCACTTTTATTTATTGAAATTGATGGTGATGTTTCTTAATTGCATCGTAATTATTGGTTAAACGATCTTAAAATAAAAATCTATGGCTCGATTAAATATCTGGAATACTGTACATCTTAAGATTATGATATTGTTAAAGGGTCAGCCAAAAAAGAAAAGAAAAAAGAACAGATTTTATACAGTGCCCTTTAATCCAATTAGATTATCTCGTCATTTTCATTGAAAACTTGTATCCAATGAAAATGAAGCATTTCATTATTTTGTACTTCAAGTATATCTAAGAAATATTTTATTCGGGATAATATATTTTGTCCAAATCATTTACGGTTTTTCACGGAAAATAATTATTAGTACTTTCTATACGAGAAACTATAGTAATTTTAAAATATTAATTAGAACTAGTATTGTCTTAAAAGCTAGCAAAATTACAAAAATGAAATCATCTTTGTTAAAGAATCACACGTGCATCTCCGTATATATAACTCCGAGATTGTAATATGTTTAATTATAGTACCAGAACGAAAAATCAAACCCACTGATAAATCGCAACAAATTAAATTGTTAAGCTTGTTTTAATTTCTTTGAATTGTTCATTAATTAGTCTAATGATTTAATTTATGTTTCCTCGTAAGTCTAATTTAATTACAAAGGGGCCCACAGTTCTCATGAACGGCGGTTATTTATTGCCGCCACTTCGTCATCGTTCACGTGGGAACATTTTGCAATGGTTATTTTTTTTTATATTATCATTGATTTTGAATTATTGTTACCTTTCAAATCGATCAAGCTTTCTCCTTTTTCATTCCAATTCTCCCGTACTATAAAACTCACTCCTCTGCCCCCCTTCATCTCCCAAGGAGGAGGAGGAGCCGCCTCCATTAACATTTAATTTCTCCTAACCAAAAAAAGAAAAAAAAAAGCAATAAATTAAATATATAGTGTGAAGAATGCTGCTGAGGAGCTCGTCGTCGCCAATCTTGAATTCATGGATGCCCAATTCATCGACCGCCTCCTGCCCCTCGCCCGAGTCCGACTCACTGCCCCAGTTGACGAGAACCCGTTCTTTCTCCCTTTCCATGTCGTCTGAGGACGGAACCGGCCGGAGCTCGCCCACCCGGTTCGACTCGGATCTCAAGGATCCGTCCAAGCGGTCGCGGCTGCCGACGGGGCCGAAGCCGGCTAGGTTTAAGGAGAGGAAGGATTTGGAGCCCGGTATCCTGTCCACGGTGGCTGCGGCCAAGGAGAGGGTGCCGCCGCAGACGCTGGTGGTGGGGGGTGGTGGGTTTGGGGGCAGGGGCAGGGGTTTGTGTGGGGGCGGGAATGGGTTTGATAACGGGTCGGGTTCGAAGGATCCGGGAAGCTGGCCCGGGAGGGAGAGTAGGGACGTGTACTATGAGATGATGATAGAAGCCAACCCTGGGAATTCTCTTCTCCTCGCCAATTACGCTAGATTCTTGAAGGAGGTATCTTTCATCATTCAATTCAACTCCAAAATCATCTCTCACATATTTTCAATTCATAATGTGGAATTCATTAGTATGTTTGAGTTCTTATATTTTCAAGAAGTATTTTTTCCTTTTCCCGTTTCTGTGATCTTAATCTAAATGTTACTATTGAAGTTCTGTGTTAATGGCATTTGTAGAGATGTAGTTTGATTTAGGGATTGTTTGATGATGTTGTGTGTGTGTGTAGGTTAAGGGAGATTTAGCAAAGGCAGAGGAGTATTGTGGAAGGGCGATTTTGGCGAACCCGAGTGATGGAAATGTGCTTTCACTCTATGCTGATCTAATCTGGCAAACACAAAGGGATTCTGCTCGAGCCGAGTCCTATTTTGATCAAGCTGTCAAAACCGACCCTAATGACTGGTGAGGATGTCTCATTATTCCCTTCTTTCCTTCATGATCAAATGCTTTGTAGTTGCTCGAGATTTTGTATTATTGTCTTCGGGGAAAAATGAAGGAATAGTTTTTGCAAAGTTAGTGTAGCAATGGTTTAAGTGTTGAATGATCTGTAGCCATTGAATCTCCATGAGGATTATCTGGATTAGTGCTTTAGATTCGGAATGTTAGACCTTGACTTGTGATGTTCCCTCGAATCATCTTTGTGGTCCATTGAATTATGTTCTTTTGTCACTACTTATCTCCAATTTGCGGCTTAAATATGTAATGAATTGGATTTATCTCGTTATCAGACTGCATGAATTGAATAATGAGCATGCTATTCCTTTGAGTATTTAGCAGAGATGATGTTTTTTGTGGAGTTTTTAATCTTCGTTGGAACTTGACAAGTATCCGGGCTTTGTTCTACTGGAGAACGTATCGATTTTAATTGCTTGTTAGTTTCCTCTTCCTTGTCTTGTTTGCCTTTTGATATCCAAACATAGGTTGATGTCTTCAGTTTCTCCTTTTGAAATTTACTTTTGCTGAAACTTGATCAATCTTTGATTTCGCGGTACAGCTATATTCTGGCTTCATATGCTCGATTCTTATGGGATGCTGAGGACGATGAAGAAGTAGTAGAAGAAGAAGAACAAGAAGAAGAAGAAGAAGTAAAACAGCCGTATGCAGCTGAGACGAACAATCTACCGTCTAAGTTCTTCCAAGAAGAAAATCACTGGCCCCTTACCGCAGCTTCTTAAGATTAATGCCGTCTCCCCTAATAGTTTGACAGCATCACGAATCGCATAGAAAAAGAGTTTGTTAACGCCTCGAAGAAGTTCTGCTTCTTGGTATGTCTTCTTGGTTCTGTTGTACATAATATATTAAAGAAAATCAAGATTTTGACTGTTACATCTCTCTATTATATCAACAATGGCATAATAGTCTTTCCCTTTGTGTTTTGATCGAGTTCAAGGAATCTCTTCCTAATATAAGTGGTTTAGCTAGCTTTCATTTCATTTGCTTTTGGAATTCTTGAAGTGGACATTGAGAATATATCTCAACTATATTATGTTGTTTCTTTTTTCTTGTTTTATGGATAATAGGTTTTTTTTAGCCCCAAGTATTGATGCTAGGAAGAGGGTCCCAAGGGGGGGAAATCTTGAATTGTTGCAGCAAAATTCTCAGCCTCACTTTATGATTTGCAATATCTTTTTCTTGTCTAATGATTGAGGCTTTATTTTTCTTTTTATTATTACAATAATTAATATATGAGGACACCATAACCGTATTGAAATTTCTTGAATTTGATTTTGGATTAGTCTGGTTGTTATTTTGACTTGGAATCTTGGAACAAATTCTACAAGTTGAAGGCGTGGCCGTACATGCTATAAATGAACGGTCTAAAATATAATGAAATTAAAAAAAAAACATTATTATTGAATGATCATGGGGAATTAAAATTTTAAGGTCCTTCGACTAGAAGGGCCTTTGAAAAAACAATAAAATTATGACAATTTTTTCTATTCTTAGAAATGAGCGACATTTTTGGCATGTTTTATTAAAATAAAGAAAATAAATTACAGTAAAATAAAAAAGCGCCGTTGCCGGGGATCGAACCCGGGTCACCCGCGTGACAGGCGGGAATACTTACAACTATACTACAACGACTTGTTGGTGTAAAATTTAGATTATTAAATTAATTACAAAATTTAGGAGTCATATTTAACAAAAAATAAACCTAACCACCCTTAATTTCATGCGTTTTGAATTACCAATTGAGCAACATATAAATAGAAATAACAATATGAAAGTCTCGTAATACACACGGAATGATAAGTTTTGATCTCAGCAAGAAATTTCTGATTGTGGAATTCAAGCTGATTAGAAGTAAATTGATTAATCCCTTAGTCAACGTAAATTCAAAAATTACTGAGTGTCCATCTAAAGTTCAAGTATTTTCATATTACTATTATTATAGCACTAGGGTAGTGTCGGTCGAAATTCATATAAATTACTTTATGTTGCAATCTTTAAGTGAAATAAGGATAAAATGTTAACATATGTAAGGACATAGTTTTTATTTTTTATTTTTTATATATATTTAAAAAATAATATTCATTTCAGAGACCTCAAAGTTCATGGACCAATATGGAAATATGTGCCTGTACCAAAAATATAACTATACAAGCCTAATATAATAGTCACAGTTTTAAGTCTTCTTCCCAAAAACTCAAGATTGAACAGCTTGGTTTATATTGAAGAACAGTTATTATTTGATGGTACTTTAGTTGCATATTGAGAAACCAGAATAAGCTTTATAAGACTGGAACAACCCTAGCTAGTACCTTTTCTAATGCATCTATATCAAGAAAAAAAAAAAACCCTGCAATGTTGCACACTGGAGCGGTTCATCGGTCGTGTATTCATTGTAGCGACTCGTCGTCCCAAAAGCTGGAATTGGTTTGGGAGTTACCAATTAACGGGTCAACACTAATGCTCGACCACACAACGACGAGCTACTTCGTGTCGGCTAGCATGTTAGTTACACTCTTAAATGACAATGCGAGCTTTGTTTTTTATTTATTTTGTAAATTTAATAATTTATATATTAATTTATAAGGTACTAGAATATAAAACAATTAAAAAAATCGAACAAATTAATGATGCTCAAGTAAACAAACGACGATGGTGCCCACAAAGGTGTCCACCATAAGGGGAGCAGTATATCATTTCTCTTCTAATCAAATAAAAGATGTTATAATGTTTTTGCGTTGGGAATGAATATACGAGGAACGGATAATTAAATTTGAGTAAGTTAAAAGGTAGCCATGAAATTAAGTTTCGTGAAGAAAATGGAAAAAAGAGGTTATGTTCACATTTAAGCCGATATCCAATTCATTGAACTAGACCATATAATTGTAAACAAGTAATCCAATAATAATATAACTCCATCTTTACTGCTTCAAATATAATGATTTATTCATGTTCAACCTCGAAGCCATGAGATTAATATCATATCGAAATTTTGAGATTCGAACAATAATTATATTTTCCCATCATCTGTTAATTTTTCGATTTGTTCCAGAATCCATTTTTTATATCTTGCAATAAAAAAATAAAAAATCCCACTAGTATTAATAAAGGTTTCTAGAAGATGAAAGCTGCCCACTCTGGCATCATCCAAAAAAAGAAAAAACATCCAAGTTTGAAAGGAGAAATATCAAGACTTAAAAGGGCTATTATGCAAATATTATGATTTTTCCCCTCATGAATATGGACCTCAACCTCAAGTCTTGATTGGGCAAAAAATTTAGGCAAGAAATTGAAGTGACGATCATCGCATTCTACATATTCACAACAAATTAAAAAAAAAAGAAATTGTACGTCTACTAAAAGCTTTCTTGTATTTACAATGATTTTTCATTTACAAACTAAAAAAAAAACTATGATGATGAGAAAAATAATACTCACATAGAAACGCATCAAGAAACGCGTCAAGAAAAATGGGACGGGACGGGGGGAGTATTCAATAGGAATAGCCCATTTTGTGAACACGATCCTTCATCATCCCATTATACAAGGCAGCATGATTTGCAGGTAATTTCTGGAATTCATTCCCACACGAATTCTTCTCAACTCCTTTTCTGTACAATTCGCCATTCCCCTTTGGATCCTTCACATCCTCTGCAAATTTAACTCTCTTCTTCTTCTTCTTCTTCTTCTTCTCCGATTCCTTTTTCTCAGTTTTCTTGCTACCTAAGAAAAAAAAAAGAATTTTAATAGATATATAATTAATTCAAGAAAAGGAAGACCCATTGATTAAAAATCGAAAGGAAAAGAAGAGTGTAGTGTACCTGAAGACAAGCAAGATTTGAGAGGCGGCGGTTGTTGGTGGTTTTGGGGGAAATACTTATCGCGGAGGAGGTCGAAGAGGACGGCGGTGGCGGCGGAGACGGCCATGGCGGTGGCGAGGACTAGGCCTTGAGAAGTCAACGTCGGAGACATCAGAGAATTTTTTGTTGAATATTTGCAGCACAATTTTTTGTCGAGAGACTCCAACTACTACTGCACCAAAGCAAATTGTTTTAATTAAATAAATACTACTATGTGATTTATATATATATATATATATAAATCTGGTGGGGGCGGTATGGGAGTTGATTTGAGGAAGAAAAATATTACTAATATTATTATAATAATCGGATTATATTATTATTGTATATATATGTGTATGCATGTATAATGGGATATGGGCGTAAGAATCTGGAGTAATCTGGTGTATGAGATTTGTTTGTGCTTTATAGAGTAGTAGTAGTTGTTATTTGAACTTAAAAAGAATTATTGAAAAAAAATGGAAAGTGAGAGGAAACGAGTTAAGAGAGGGTAAGATTAGAATAAATATTCAGTTTCATTCAAAATGTCTCTTATCTTTTAAAATGTCTCTTATCTTTTATTTAGTGGTCACGTTCAAAGCATCTTATTTTCTTTTTTTGAAAAAAAAAAAAGCAACTTTAAAAAATTATGATTCTACATTTTTTACAATTTACGTCTTCACCTTAATTATTGTTGGCCCGGAATAAAGGGATGTTTTTAATGGGACGAATAGAGTATATATTATCTATTATTTATTATATATACTAAAGTAAAATAGTCAATCGGTTTCCCTCCAAAACCAATGTTCTAGTTAAATTAATTTTTTAGTAATTAAAACTCAAGAGTCAGTAACAATTTCAAGAATTATTTGTATTAGTGAATTTTGATTATAATTCTTATGTACAAATTACATCTTAAGAGTTCACGATATTATTGACCGAACCATTTCATAATTTGTCTAATCTGAAATTTTATTTTATTAGTTAAATTTTATAACATATACATTTATAAATAGAAGTAATAAAATTATAACTTTATTTGATCATTTACATTTATGTATTTTATATTTTTTGTATATATTATTATTGAACTGGTAATTTTTTATATAAAATATTTATAATTTATTTCCAGCGATGCAGAGTGCTACCTCCGTCCCACTCTATTTGAGTCAATTAATTATAATAATAGATTCAGATTAATAAAAGTAGGTTCAAGTAGAATGAGACCGAGATAAATACAATTTTAGTTACATTATTAGACGTAGGAATATAAAAGGGAGAATAATAGAGTTTTGCTTGGATAGTGGACCGCACGGCACGACGATGTTGAAATATGGTCAAGAAAAAGTTGCTAACTTCAATTTATTTTGGCTTGTACGATGCAAATTGCATTCAAGAAATAAGCGACGATTAAATTTATTAATTCCACCAATAGTGTTTTTGTCGAGATATCCTATGCACGCGAAAGAGTAATTGTGGATAGGTTTCGAAAACACAAACGATATTTTGTGTAGGTTTCGAAACAATATAATACTTCATCCGTCTATCATCTGTAGACATAGATGGTGATATCCGAATTTTAATATATTGTGATGATGTGTTATAAAATGAATTTTTGAGTCTCATTTGTTGTATAAGATATGTGTTATAAATTGAATAAGTATGGGCCCATTAGTTACAAAATGAATTTTTTATGTGAGTTCTACTTCCTAAAATGGAAAATGTCTACTTATTGTGGATAAACGAATAAAGAAAGTATGTCTAAAAATGATAGATGGAGGGAGTAGTTTTTTTTACAATTCACTCACTTTTCTTAAGTGTTTAATTTTAAAATTTGGGACTAAAATAGTTATAATTCTATAATTTACCCTTTTTAACCCCCCCTTTTTAACACTATATACTTATAAGTTAGTCCTAAAATTAGGATAATCATAATTAAGGTTACATTCATATTTCCTTGGCAAATGTATTTTAACATAAAAAGGGAGGTAAATGAGAAATAAAACAAATAACAAAGCTGAAGCACCACAAAATCTTGTTCTTTTAATGAGAATTGTGGTTAGTATTCTCATTTTATAATTTGTGATATAATTGTGACAACTATAATTTTTAAGATAAATGGAGGGAGTAATTATTTAGCAAGTACCTCTTGCATAGATTGATGTGGATGTGAGTTAAGTTGTGTAAATCCTCTAAGCAAAGAAAGTGTGGGACTCATGGACTTCATGTGTGTTACAATGTGATTCTTGAGCTTCTTTCTTTAATTACATCTTGTATTAATGCGTGTGTGTGTGTGTGAGTGAGAGAGAGAGAGAGAGAGAGATTTATTGTTTTTTTTTTTTTTTTTTGGTGGCACAATGCATGTTTACTTAGGTGTCATGCTATGAACCATGTGTGAGAGGTGTGTGAATCTTGAGCTCTCCAAACAAAAGGTTTTGGTTAAAGATGGTAGGTGTCAATTGTCATGCTCAACTCTTTTTTCTTTTTTTCTTGGAAAAAAAAAAAACACAAAGTCATTACATATAATATGCTCTTAACATCTGTCAAATAATTCAACTTTAGTGTGACCACTTTTGATTTTTCAGTCTAAGAGTTTGAATAGTTATTTGTACATCTTGTACACGCCAACAACTTGAGCTTATTCTACAAGTTGTATGAATTATTGAACCACCTAACTAAGCACTTTGGATTGGATGTCTACACTATTCTTTTAGTAGTTTCTTATTTATATCAATTTCCTTTTAAACTTTTCCTTCTTCATCTTTTCTTCAATCTTAATTCCTTCTGAATATAACTAAAAAAAAGAAGGAAAAGTTGTCAAAATATGTTTGGTCAAATCCAACTAAAACATTCAATTTTAAAGTGAATTGGATAGTGTAATTTTTTACACAAAAAAGGGACACACTTGGGTCAGCCGGAGGCACCGTGCGACCGGGCTAAAACAATGACACTTTTATTCATGTAGATTGACACTTTTCTGTATAAAGATTGTCACTTTTAAAAATTGTCATTTTATTCGTAAAATAATTATGTTAAAGATTGACACTTTTATTCATATAAATTGACACTTTTCTGTATAAAGATTGACACTTTGGGCCTGGCCGCACGGTGCCTCCGACTGACACAAGTTTTTGTCCACAAAAAAAAATTGAGTTGGGGTTGGCCCATCAAGCCCGATATGTATATTTGGTATGTTAGCTTAAACTTGCACGACTTGCTGTGTTTTGCCAAAACTCATTTTTCTGGTCTGATTATGCCATGATTTTGACAGTTCTATTCAATGTTTAAACAATCAGACTGAATCGGCCAGTTAGATCGGTTGAATTGGGAATTGATAATGGTTTCAGTTCGACTAATTTTAAAAAAATTTGGCCAGTTAAGGAGCGATTAGATCGGAAAAAAATAAATAAAATCAAAAACCGAAAGTCTCGTCGGTTCGGCCTCTAGTATGGTTTTTAAGACATGGGCTCTAGAAGTTGTAGATTACAACCCTACATATAGAAGTCGAGTTGGAATTGGCCATGTCTAGTTTCAACATGACAAAACACATCCCAAAGCAAGAAATGGAGTTTTAAGGAAGTTGTTTTGTGATTGGATTAGAAATTGGGACAGATGTCGTGCAATTAGATCAAATGAGTTGATGAAAATAAAATGACACTCAACCAAAACGACAATACTTCAAACTATTTCGAAAATCATGGCTCAAAAGACTCATGCCCATCCCCATCCATAACTTGAGATTTGAGTATTGGACTATGATATGAAGAGGGAGGGTGGGACCCACCCTTTCACTTCAAAATTTCAATCCAACCATTCTGTTTCCCTCATTTCAAGTCGAGGATTAGATAACCCACTTGTTTTTTTTTTTTTTTTTTGGTTTCAATTGGGACCTCAAATTTGATTTTCTTTTAATTTATCTTCGATTTATACGTCTGTATCTTAGCTAGTTACGGTTGGAATCTATTTGTGTACGACCAATTCCAAAGACAACGGTCATTTTCTCATTATTTTTGTTACATTTTTACGAATAATTCGATTTTTTTTATTTTATTTTATTTTTATGCCAACATCTATCTTCAATTTAAAGTTGACAAATATGTAGAGTTTAGGGTTTGATGAGTAGAATTGCTCTCTTATTCCCCTTAGACATAATTAACGTGCAGTATTATGTCTGCTCTAGTTTAGTACGATTTAATTTTTATGGTAAATTCTCGATATATATCATTGTCACGTGTATCATAGACACGTAAATTTTATTTTACAAAAAACAAATACTTATTCCTCATGAGTCATGACTCCTGAGTTTTGCTTTTAGGAGTAGTTGGGCTTGAGTGACGATTCAAATAGTTTACCCCTAAATATTCATGGTTCAAAATTCAAAATTGAGAACAATCTTGTGAAACCAATTATCTTTTGAATGCTATCCTCAAAAAAATAATCTTTTGAATACGATATATGTGAATTTCATGCCTTACCACTGCAAGACAATATTAGGCAAAACACATCTTTGGAGTTCCTATACTTTTTATTTTTTTGTTTCATAAATTCCTTAATATAATATTTTATTTTAATAAGCTACAATTATAGAATATTCTAATTAAGTCTTTCTAGAAGTTCACTCTCCCACAATAATTTAATCCACGTAACCAACATAAGAATTAAGATTGTATACCTTTTATCACTTCAACCAAACGAGCCCTAACATAATCATAGTTACTTATCAAAATGAACTCACTTGATATACTAAGGAATTCTGATACAACTGAAATAAGGAACATATTACAATAATACTGTAGCAAATTACACAAGGCAGAGTCTGTTAACACAAGTTCAACACTGAGCAATCAAGTCAAGTCACAAAATTTAAATTCAACACCACCAGCATCAGATCATAAACAGTAAATACGAGTTCATAATTCCATCAAACGCATAAATTAACATCGATCGATACGCCTTAGGTGGTAAGGATGGGAGGGAGATAGTCAGATTTAGCCCCAAGAATACGAGCTTTAGTATCCGGGAAGAACTCGAATCCGGGCAATTCAGTAATTTCACCTTCACTGGCAATCCCAACGGGGTATCGGAGGAGGTGACCTGGCAAATCCCTTTCCAACTCTTCACTCGAATAAAGATCCCAATACTTATCAGCTATCTCGTTCACCTTTGCCGCACACTCCTCGCTCTGGGGGTGGAGGAAGGTTTCATCGATCATTCCAAGGTGTTCGTACCATAACGCCATCCTGAAGCCGTGGATCTGACCTCTAGCTGGCTGCCTCCTAGCCAGATGATAAGGTTGGTAGGCTCCCATCGCGATCTCAGAATCCCTTGCTCCATCCATAGATCTTTGGTTGATATTTGCTGATCCCACTATTATATATTCATCATCAACTGCAATACAAAATACCATAAACATTACTTGTTAGTATGTTTTTAAACCGGGCCTTATATCGAACAGGTCACTAGTTCAACCGGTTGAGTTGCTTTGAAAAATCCTGATGATTTTAAATGTTTTACATGAAAAACAGATAATAAAAAAAACTCAAATTAAATTTTAAAAAGAAACATTTCACAAGTCTAAAGTAAATATATTTTCAACACCTTAAGCAACTCGAAGCATATTAATGAGAACAGATAGTAATTATTAGAATAAAGGAACAAAGACAAATGTCAACAAATAAAATTTTTAACTTTTTATTTATTTATTATTATTTATTTTTTTTCTAATTCGCAACCCTTTCAGTTCAATGGTTCACTTCGTCATCCATTGATTTTCAGAGTTAAAACATAACCGGACTGGTTTTAAAAGCATATAGATTAATCATGGATATTCAAGTGGAAAAAATTGTAACAGATAGATTTTTATACTCAGCATAAGGTAATTGTATTCAGGTGCAAGCTTCGGAGTATGCAAAATAAGAAAACAAGGATTACCTATCATCATCTTGGCATGAACGTAGATCATGAAACGTCGAGCCTCCTGAGCTTTAAGATAGTCAGAATCGGGCTCGGGCTGCTCTGAGGGCTCATACTCTCCACTCTTCTTCACTTCTCTATTGCCAAGGCAAAAGAATGTCAAGTAATTTCTCGGATCCTCTTCAATCCCATTAGCTTTCAGGGCTTGAATGATATCTTTATACATCATCTCCATAGTTCTCCTCTGCCAATCTAATATAGCCTGCACCGATGCACTCTCAGGAATGCCTTCAGGCCACATAGGAACCACGATGTAGACAGTGAACCTTTCTCCAGCCTCGATCTTGCTAATAATCTTCAAGGACAGCTCTTTAGGAATGAGATGTAGGGCTCCGATGTCTTCGACTTTGATATCGTTGCAATCCCATCCGAAGCAGCCTCCCAAGAAATACTGATTCTCTATGTAGATGAAGTTTTTGGCGCGGCGTATAGCATGAATATAGGCGTCTTGAATGCTCCGATCAATAATATTGTCCTTCCCACTGATTAGACCTGCTTGGGCAGCCTCCTCAGGTTTGTCCGGGAATCCGAAGGCAGCCCCACCATCAATCGATCGGAATAACTGCACGTTCCACGTGTCGTGATCATCTGGGAACGTGACTGGAGAAGGGGAGATTATAATATCTGAGAGTTCCTTCAAGTCTACTAATATATCCTTTCCACCTTGCTTCTTCCACCTCTGCTCGAAATTGAAGAGGACGTCCCAAGCAATCGGCCCTTCTAACCTTGAGTGAATGTCGTGCCATGGCTCTCGGGGACCGCCTTTAGTGATCGCAGCTCCTGTGTAGTTAGGCTGGTGGAAATCATCATGATGTGCAGTGTCCAAAGTTCGGAAAAGAGAGTGGAACGGAGTATCATATCTTCCATCACAGAGATCCAGGCCTCCAACGAAGCTCACGATTCGCTTCCTATCGGATGATCCATTCGGCAAATCGCTGTCCACCACTATAATCTTTTGATGATGAGTGAACATGGTGGAAATTTGCAAGTCTTGAATAAAGCTTCCACCATCATCGGGATTTCGGGGACAAAGCACGCAGTGAACTTCGCTACCTTGAAAGTACTCTTCAGTCTCTTCATCATGAGTAGCCATCAAACCATCTTTCTTCAGTAAATCCACCGAGGTTCTATCATCCCAAACAAGCATAAGAACCCTAACACCCTCACTTGCTTTCTGCTTAAGGAGCTCACCTAGAGTAACGTCTCCACCTTCCTTTGGCCTTCTAGAGTCCCGAATCAGAGAGATTTCAGTGTAAACAGACCAGCCAGTGATGTAAATGAAGTGTTTCGCATTCGTGATGGCATCAAACACATCTTCCCAGCATCTGTGGGGCTCGTAATTCTGCCCTCCAGATAAGGGTATTTTGGGAATAAATCCATCGGGGACATGAGCATCTTGGTACAAAGACACTCGGCATCCTCTTCTCTGAGGGAAGAAGGTATAAGGAACTCCAGGATACTTGGAGCTACTGATTCCATGAGCCCAGTTTCGATCTCTAGTAATGTCGAAGAACTGCAACTTTACATGGATTTTGGATCCTGCCTCTATAGGATTCTTATCTTCATCAAGTATCTCAATCTCCCTATCGATTTCGTCTGCTTCCAGTAACTCCTGAGCTGGTACATAAGCTCTTCCTATCAAAGTGGCACCAATGGGATTATCATCTTTGACTGTGAAGATTACATCCGAGGCCATATGTGCACAGTAAATGTGAAAGGACTCATTCCACTCGGGATGGCTAGGATTCTCTTCAATTGTTCTTGTCCTTCCAACTCTAGCCTTTTCCAAATCGATCGTTGCGTAGATTTTGGGAGTTCCTTTGCCAAACCCGACTTTCTCCTCAACGTGACTTACAAACTACAAAGATGAACACGACAATGAGATAATAAAAGAAAATCAATACACAGTTAAGATACACCTAGCAAAAGTAGAGCCATTCAGAGTAAAAATTCATCAAATAATGAAAGGATAGCATATAAAAGTGCACTACAAAAATGCTAGTACTTTGTAACTTCACTTAATCGCGGTATTACTTCATTTTATAAACCCAAAACTGCAAGCTATAATACTAAGCAGAACACAATTGGGTGATTTTGGCCTCTAAAACACTTCCAATTCGATTTCACATTACAATAAACTAAACGATAACGAAGCAGAATATGACGCCAACCAACAGAAAATACTACCATATAAAAAGATCATAGACGACGGTATTTCACAATCAATCACACCAGTTTAGCACTAGAAGCAACAACTTGCGTTATCAAAATGATAAGATTTAATTACTCAGAATCGAAATCAAACAAGAAGACGAAAAATTCCCACGACTCTCAACCGGATAATGAAGCCTCAACCAAAATACCAATTGCACCAAATTTCAAGTTATGATACAATACTTTGAAATTTACATGTAAACAAACAAAGATTCTGGGTTAGCACTCTAAAAAATCTTAACACCAATCAACACAGACATGAGACATTAATCGATCCACGCTTACACAGAAATAAGTGCAATCTACTTGCAAAAAAAAAAGGATCATCGATCTAAATTAACACAAAATAAGTCAAGTAAAAACAGAGCGAGATTCATCCACTCAAAAAAGTCAAAAAAGCAAACAAAAAGGTAGAATCAAACTAAGGAATCAAGCAAAACCAGATTTCGCAATCAGAATTATACCTTGCTGAAGATATTCCCATCCCCTGCAACATCCAGTTTGTCCACATCATAGATCGTGACCTGAAGAGTTCCATGAAGCAAGAGCTGTGCCATTGATGCTCACCTGCGTCGAAAAAAAAGAAGATCAAAAACCGATCATCACACTTAACCAAACAACTCAACGAGGAGTCAAAGTTCGAACACCAGTGAACACTAGCACATGAAAATAAACGAGAGAATCGAGGAGGAGATAGATCGAGAAAGGCTCACAAAAGTGAGAAGGGCTTACCGCGAAGCAGAGAAGAATGTGATCCGATCTTCACAGTGTCAACAATGGTAAATGAAGAAGAGAGAGAGAGTGATGAGAGAGAGAGAGAGAGCGATAAAATCGCCTTTTATGTTATAAGGTGGACGCGGTGGACTGGTTAAATAAGGGAAAAGGAGGGATATTATTTCTTCTTATTTTATTTCAAAGCCCCAAATCTTTATGCTATTTGCAAATATAATAATGAATTATTATTTGCCTTGATTTTTGCATCCAAATCTGAAACCCTAACATTAATCTATATTCTATATGGTTGATGTGAACTACAATTCTTTATTTAATAAAATAAAACAAAATAAAAATCCCAGTTCTTAATTTACTCATTTGACTCAGCTGTAAGGACAAGATCCCTATTTCAAGTAAAATTTAATTTGTATTAATTATTTGGTTGATTTAGCTAGCTTACTATTTTTAGCTAATAGGAGTAGCTAATTATAAGTTGAGCAAAAATTTCTTGTTTAAATGTCTGCATCGTAATTATAATACTCTGTTTTACGTCTAATTTGTGCCCATTTTGCAAAAGAAAAGTCGTAATTTGATAGTACTGTATATTATACCTAATAGCTACAAACGTAATTTTTCTATATGAAATTCGATATAGATATAGTTGACTGGGGATTATCAATAGTTTTATTAAGGAGAAACCAGTAAAAACTTTTTTTTTATAAGTTTTTTTTTTCTTGTAAAGTTCTGCTTGAAATATTTTTCAGAATGCAAAATAAATACGTAATAAAGTTTTTATATGTCCTCTAAATGAAAAGGGGTATGTTTTTGAAATAAATATGGCAATCATTGAGATTCCCAAAAGAATTCTATTGGCTTGGTAACGTACTTTGGATTCCATTTTCTTAACAACCCCCAATATATATAAATAGGGACATTTGTTTTCCTTATTCATTTTTCGTCAAATCAAAATGTATTCTAAAAAAATCTAATTTATAAATATGGTGGATGGACAAAGTATAATACTATAAGTCATGTATTTACCAACGTAAATAACTAACAAAATTTAAACTATTGCAAATAATCTAAACTATGGACTTTTTGCAGATAGTTTATTGCAAGGGAAAGATCATTAGTTTAAACTAAAGACTTTTTTTAACACAATTAACATGTTATTAAAGGGTAAATAAGTATTCCATCCGTCCCAACAAAAAGGCTAAGCTTTTATTATTTTATATTCTCATATATATTTAAGAAACTTAGTTTTTTGGCGGAATCGTATGATATATTATAATTAAAATTTAGTAATACAAATTATTTTTACCATTTTTTTTTTTTACTTAAATAACTGCCGATTCACGCACACATGACACCAATTAATCATTATACTAGGCGTTCGACAATGAAGATATTATTGCGAAAAATTAAATTCAATTATCGATCCATAGTTGATTATAAAGGTGTAGGCCCTCTCACTTTCGAATAATTAAACTATCGACCAATTCGTGTTTTTATTTCTTTTTCTTTGTCTGAAATCATCAGTACGTGTTTCTTCAGTGTCTCGCCACTATCTTATTTGGGGTTTGGCAGCTTCAACCTACGTGTCTATTTCAATTATTTTTTTAATTTCAAATTTTGCCTTCCAAAATTTTAAATTATACTTTATTTAATTAGCTAGTAAACAATTGATTGATTTTGTAATTTATTCATATACGCGTCAGCATATCTAATTAGCGTATAGACGATAATGTCGTTTTCACATGATATATGACGAACTTTAATTATTTTTTTAGGAAATTTACAAAAAAATAAAACATTGTAGGACATTCATCCTTTTAAAACTGCCACGTTAGACATGGTTAGCTAAGATTCCTCTCAAAAATCATAGATAGCTAAGATTTAATAGAATCTGCAGAAGTTACCATGTCATGTACACGTACGTTGTACATTAGTTTGCAAGAAAATGAAAATTTGTGATTAAATTAGCCAAATTTTTAATAGTGGTGTAAAATTTACCACAGTGGAAAAGTTGGTGATTTAATTTTATAATATACTACTACCTCCAACCCATCTATAATTAACTCTCTTTCTTAAGAATTGATTATAATCACATATTTTCTCATTCCTTAATTTATGTATTAAATACAAATATGACTACTTTCAAGGGTTGTAGGTAACAGTTCCCATAGAAAGTTGACATAATAGTTTTACTAGTATTTTACACACAAGTCAACTCTACAAATTGGAATACTAGTGTATTATATGAACAAGTATGATCATATATAGAAAGGCAAATTGCATAACTAAATGTGAAATTCAATATAAAATCAATTTGCTTCCTACATAAACAAATGAAATGAATGTATGCAGATACGAATGTGTCATTATTATTATTATTATTATTATTATTATTATTATTGTTAAATAAAACAGACACCCAGTTACGATATGCGTGGTAGTGAAATGCCTAAAAAGATTATTTAATTAAGTGTAAGATAAATTATTTCAAGATATTTTCTGAAACTATCATTTGAAGATTTATAGATGTTGGGTCTAATTAAAAAATTATTGAGTTCATATGGCTAAAAAAAATATTTTCATTAAAAGACGAAAAAGTGAACTGCCGACAGAGTTGATGGCGATACAATTGGAGGATTCAAGATCGTGTGAAATAATTCATTTCAAATCTTGTCCATTGACATTTGACTATACGATGCACGTGATACTATATTACAATGCACGTGATACTATATTACTATGCCGACAATTTATTACCACTAATTACCTCCCCTTCGAATTAGATATCCTAAAATTGAAACATTAAAAAAAATTAGTTAGAAATATAATTCATTTATCTATTCATCTTGAAAATTTGATTTATCTATCTATTCACCTTTAAAAGATAATTCGAAAAAAGGATATTGGGAAGGAAAGTTAGAAAAATAATTTTAGTGAAGAAAATTGAAAATTGAGAAATTCATAGTATTTGGGAAAAAAAAAAGAATTATGAACGAAAAAAAATGAGGGAGCATTTATTTATTAGTACTCCCTCCATTTTATCCAATTTGACACATTTGCTTTTGAGACTTTCTGGTATCCCGTAAAAGAAAGAAATCTTCAAAAATCCATTTTAAAACCCATCATCAAGAACGTGGAAAAACGTGTCAGAAAGTCTCAAAAGCAAATATGTCAAATTGGATGAAATAGAGGGAGTATTATCGAAACCTCATGTTTTTGTCTTTATGAAGTTCAATTGTTACCTAAATACTGATATTCCTAAGATTTTATTTTATTCATAAAAAGATCATTTTAAGAATATATAATATACGTGCTCGTACCATTTCAATATTACCCTATCAAAATTACAATTCTACACACGATTATGTTTTATAGTAAATTAAATAGATATGTATCCTTGGGACCATGCTACAACATCCTAATCTAATTAAAGTGCTAAATTTAAATTTAGAAACATTTGCAGCGGAAATCTGAAATAATCTTTCTTTAATACTAACTAAGGAAAATATTCATGAAAATAAAACCTTTAATAGAAATTACTTGAAACATAAAACTTATGAATTTATAAAATATCCAAATTATTTTTCCAAAAGGAATCTATAAAGCAACCTAATTAGTAAAAACTTTTGACATAAATAACTAATTAAAGTAAAATCTAAGATTTTAAAATGACCAAATTATTTCACTAAATCAAACCATGAACAAACAACTTCACAAATATTTGTTGATGGAAATAAACAATTTCACTAGAGAAATTATGAAGCAAACAAGAAAATCTTTCACAAACTAAGTTCAACCGAAACAAACATAAACTAGAAAACCAAGTTTATAAGTCATAAAGTACTTCTTAAATGAAATGCAGAAATACAAGAAATCCTAAAATGACACGACTTGCCATTCGACCTTTCACGTGCCTCCAAACTTAATTTCCTGAAACTGTAAAATAGTGGGATGTGCATGTTTGAATATACTCAGTGTGGGCAATATGCGAGCTTGTCAAGTTTAATAAAATAGAGTGCACACGTATGGATATTAAAGTCAACATGATATGCGCCAATGAGTGTGAGCAAAGTCAATGGACAACTTGAATATAACGGTCATGCTCATCATTTAATGTCAAATAAACATACGGCAGTCACATGATATAAAAAATGACAAACTCAAATCAACGCATAAAGTTAAGTAAAAATCTCACACCTTAAACTTGAACTTGAACTTGAAAGTGAATCAAACAACTCAAAATAAACTCATCGTCTTAGTCTCATGTTAAGCTCCTTCTATGTGAAGAAATACTTCAAACTCTTATGGTCGGTGTATATCTCGCACTTGGTTCCATATAAATAATGCCTCCAAATTTTAAGTGCGTGCACTACTGCGGCCAACTCCAAATCATGTGTAGGATAGTTATACTCGTGTGTCTTCAGTTGCCTCGATGCATAAGCTATGACCTTCCCCTTTTGCATCAAAACACATCATAAGCCTTGCTTCGACGCATCCGTGAAGAGAACAAAACTACCGGAACCATCCGGAATGGTTAACACCGGGGCAGTTGTCAACCTATGCTTCGATTCTTGAAAACTTTGTGCGCACTTTTCCGTCCACTTGAACTCCACTCCCTTCCTCGTCAATTGGGTCATCGGACCAGCTATCTTTGAAAATCCTTCAATAAACCTCCTATAGCAACCAGCTAGTCCAAGAAAACTTCTCACATCATCGGCATTACTAGGTGTTTTCCAATTGCTTACAGCTTCCACTTTGGCGGGATCCACTTCAATTCCTTGAGCAGTAACGACATGTCCAACAAATACCACTCGATCTATCCAAAATTCACACTTCTTAAATTTGGCGAACAATTTCTCCTTTCTCAAAGTCTCCAAAATGACTCTCAAGTGCTCTTCATGTTGTTGATGGTCCTTGGAATAGATTAAGATATCATCAATAAACACTATAACGAACTTGTCCAAGTACAGATGAAAAACTCGGTTCATCAAATCCATGAACACCGTCGAGGCATTAGTTAATCGAAAAGCATCACTATAAACTCACAGTGGCCATATCTTGTTCTAAAAGCTGTCTTTGGTATATCACACTCTCTCACCTTCAATTGATGATATCCCGATCTCAAATCAATCTTCGAAAAAACTCCAGCACCTTTCAACTGATCGAACAAATCCGCTATCCTAGGCAAAGGATACTTGTTCTTGATCGTAAGTCGGTTCAAGTCACGATAATCGATACACATGCGCATTGATCCATCTTTCTTCTTGACAAATAAAATGGGTGCTCCCCAAGGCGATACACTTGATCGAATGTATCCTTGGTCTAAGAGTTCTTGAATCTGTACCTTCATCTCTTGTAATTCCTTTGGCGCCATCCTATGTGGTGCTTTTGACATGGGTACATCACTTGTCGATTTGGGGGTATTCCAGGCAATTCCTTGGGAAACACGTCTGAATACTCACACACAATCGGTACCTTTTCGATTGATGGTCCTTCTTCTTCTACTCCAACTATGTTAACCAAGTAACCTTCACATTTTTCTTTTCTTAACATCTTCATGGCCTTCATAGCGGATATTACAATAGGTGCTCGTCCTACCTTAGCTCCATAGAATGTGAACTTTTCTTCATTTGGTATCTCAAAGACTACCTCTCTTTCCCGACACTTGATACTCGCATAATTCCAACTCAACCAATCCATACCAAGTATCACATCAAAGTCTTGCATGTCTATACAATACAAGTCAACATCTAGTTCCCTACTTCCAACATCCAACTTCAAATTTCGAACTAGCCTGTTAGTCTTTATATTATCGCCTGAAGGGATACTTATGTTCAAGGCTAAGTTCTCTACTTCACAATCAATGTTCATCAACTCACACAACTTGGTAGATATAAATGAGTGAGAAGCTCCAGAATCAAACAACACAACAATAAGAGTTCCAAGTATAGATAACATACCGGTCATCGTATCATTGTCATTCGCCTCCTCTTGTTGTGCCAAAGTAAAGAAACGAGCATTTCCCTTTCGCTCCGGCTCCTTTCCTCCACCATTATCGTGCACATTGTTCACCTTCTTAGGACAAGTGTAGAAGTTGTGCCCTTTCTCACGGCAATAGAAACATGCTCCCATTCCAAGCAGACATTCTCTATTGTGGCGTTTCTCACACTTCAGGCATAAAGGCTTGAATTCTGGTGCTCTAGTGTTAGCTCCACCAACTCTTGTACTCAGTCCAGCTCCAATGCCATTTCCATTTCCAAACTTTCATTTCTTTTGTTGGAAGTTACCCTTTCCTTGATTGCATTATCCCAAGTCCTTTTCGCAGGGTTTTCCACTTGTTTCTGAGGAGCCTCAACTCCAAGAGCCAATTCTACTTGCTCGGTGCGCTTCACTAATTCCCCAAAGTTGTTTATCACACGGGCTGCTAATATTCCTTTGATATCAGTTTGTAGACCCTTCCTGAACTTCACCATCATCTTATCTTAAGTGCCAACCAAATGAGGTGCATACCCTTATAGCTGATGAAATTTTCTTTCATATTCCTCTATAGTCAAACTTTCTTGCTTAAGTCCATAAAATTCAGCCTCCTTCTTCTCTAGAAAAGAGCTAGAGCATTACTTGTCCATAACCACCTTCTGAAATGTGTTCCAAGTAAGTAATGGAATGTCATCTTCAGTCAAACTGCGATAGAAGCTTTTCCACCAACGCCCGGCATCCTTGGTAAACTGAAAAACTGCACATGCCACCTTTTGCTTGTCGGTGCAATCAATGTGAGTAAAAAGGCGTACCAACTCACTCAGCCATTCCTCTGCAACTTCTGGTCCATCTCTTCCATTAAATCGTGGCAGATTATAATGGCGGAACTGCTCAACAACTTCACTAGTGGCCTTTGACGTCGGCGCATGATTAAGTTGCTGCACATTCAGATGTGCCTGAGTCTGCTCTTGCACAAATCCTCGTATTGCATTCAGAAACTCGCTCATAAGATTTTCTCCCCCATTTGGTGGCTCATTTGTTTCCGTGTTTCTAGTATGACGCCCACGATGACGTGAATTAGTAGGTGGCATGATTCTACATCAAAAGATCTAAAGGTTACTATCTTATAGAATCTTACATAATTCAAGAGATGTAGTAAAGGAAGAGATTCCAAAAGAAATTCTAAGTTATTTCTAAACTTCGGGGACTAAGTTATGAAAATATAAATTTCAATACACACACTACATATCTTGACATGTAAATACTAGAGCGATTTAAAATGACTGCAATTAATTTCAATGAATATTTAAATGATTGCAGCAAAAGTGACATGAACTTCAGAATTTAAACTCAAATGCTCATCAAAAAGAAAATAACTTTAAAACACTTTTACCTTAATTCCGGAGAGCGTAGCGGTCGAATGACTTATGCACATGACTTCTAATTTTCATGCTAAAATCATTTTTAACAAGTCTACAGAAATGTAGACCTGCTCTGATACCATGCTATAACACCCTAATCTAATAAGATTGCTAAACATAAATTTAATATAATTTGCAGTAGAAATCTGAAATAATTTTCTTTTTTATAGCTCGCATAAAAGGATTCTTGAAATTACTTGAAAACATAAAACCTAGAAATTTTATAGAATATCCAAATCATTTTCCCCAAAAAGGAATCCATAAAGCAACCTGCTTGTCGAAACTTTTTGACAAACTAAAGTTCAACAGAAATAAACTTAACTAGAAACCATAACTTCAAAGTCATAAAGTAACAATCTCACAAAATACTTTTTAACCAAGTGCAACTATAATAAACCATAAGCAAGAAACCATAGTCTTTAAAAGTAAATGCAAGAAATGGAAAATCCTAAGTTGACCACAAAAGTCTCTAGGTCGCAAAGTACTTTAGAAATAAAATGCAGAAATAGAAAATCCTAAAATAACTTGACTCGTTTTTCGACCTTCCACGCGCCTCCAAACTCAATCACCTGAAATTGTTAAATGAGGGACGAGCATATTCAAACATGCTCAGTGTGAGATTCTTACTTAACTTTATGCGTTGATTTGAGTTTGTCCCTTTTAATATCATGTGACTGCCGTATGTTTATTTGACATTCGTGATGAGCAGGACTGTTATATTCAAGTTGTCCATTGACTTTGCTCACACTCATTGGCACATATCATGTTGACTTTAATATTCATATGTGTGCACTATATTTTATTAAACTGGACAAGCTCGCATAATTTCTCATACTGAGTATATTCAAGTATGCTCATCCCTCATTTAACAATTTCAAGTGATAGAGTATGGAGGCGCGCGGAAGGTCGAATGACGAGATAAGTTATTTTAGGATTTCCTATTTCTGCATTTTATTTCTAAAGTACTTTACGACTTGAAGACTTTTGTGGTCAACTTAGGATTTTTCATTTCTTGCATTTACTTTTAAAGACTATGGTTTCTTGCTTATGGTTTATTATTTTTTTGATCGGGGCTTATGGTTTATTATACTTGCACTTAGTTGGTTAAAAAGTATTTTGTGAGATTGTTTGTTACTTTATGACTTTGAAGCTATGGTTAATTTCTAGTTAAGTTTATTTCTGTTGAACTTTAGTTTGTTTAAAAGTTTCGACTAAGCAGGTTGCTTTATGGATTTCTTTTTGGGGAACATGATTTGGATATTCTATAAAATTTCTAGGTTTTATGTTTTCAAATAATTTCTTTAAAAGTTTATTTCATGAATCCTTTTATGCGAGCTAGAAAAAAGAAAATTATTTCAGATTTTCGCTACAAATTATATTAAATTTATGTTTAGCAATCTTATTAGATTAGGGTGTTATAGAAAAAAAATGTGAGCAGTAGGATTCGAACACATAATCAGTGGTAGGAGTAGTTAAATTTAGGTTCACCCCCGACCAGTTACGCTAGTGAACGGATAATTCATTGCTTTTATTTTATATTTTAAAAGCTTCACTTTATTTTCTTAAAATGTAAGAAAATATATCATTTTGGAGAGCATTGACTAAGAATTTTACATTTTTAAGTGCATTAAAAAAAAAATTTGGGGAAGATAAGTATATTTTTGGCTGAGGGAACAATATGTATGATTTTTTATTATTGCCTAACATGCACACCATTCTTCACGATTTTGATTATTTCCGTCATCTATATTTATCTATTCATATATTGCTTCTTTGTTGACTCTGTATTTAGAATTTATTTAATTCAAAGGCCAAATTATAGGCAACTTACATGCATTCTTTTGGTCACGTTCAATGTGGTTTGCACGATTTAAATTCATTCTTTAATTATCGACATTATTGGCATTCGGCTTGAGGTAATACGGGTATTGAAAGTTATTAGAAGTTGAATTATAAGGTTTCTTTTTTTTTTTTTTTTGTTTTTTTAAAAAAAATTTCATAATCTTTTTGTTGGCGAAACGAGTTGAACACGTGTATGGAAGGAGAATATACATGTATTGCGTTTTTTGTGACTTTTTTGAGTCTTGAATCTTAGTGTTGTCTAGGGGTGAAAACGGATCGGATATGGACTAATAGTGCTCAAACAGTATCATATACCATATTTTTTTCTCGAATTCGGAGTCGGATACGGAAAAGCTGAATTCGGATACAAATTCAGAGTATTCGGTATAAAGACACGGGACGGATACGGGACGAATCCGGGTCGGATTTGAATAAATATAATCGGATAATATATTTCATACGAAATCATCAAGATGTGATTGAAACCAATATTTTAAAACCCGAGCCAGAGGTCGATCCGGCGAGGCCTCCGGGTCACGGTTCAATTGGTTCAACCGGTTGAACCAGGGTTGGACCGTTTTTAAATAATACGGAGTATTAATTATAAAATTAAATACATTATATACATAAATAGAAGTAAATTCATAAAATATAATATAAAAAAATACATTAAAATTATAATAAAGAGATTTCTTTTTAATATAAATTCAATATCATATCTTAAATTTAATTTTTGCAATGTGAAATTCTTAATTATAATTTTTTTTATTACATATTGATATTTACTGTAAATATATAAAAAAATATTATACATTATTTGTATAACTATAAGAATATCCATATAAATAAGTGTAAAATATAAAAATAGTTAAAAGTTCATTAACAGAATCGAGAAAAGTGTTAATGTTGGATGCTTTGATTGGTAGACTAAGTGGTAAAGCTCTGAGTCTCTCACTCATGATGACTCAGGTTTGAAACTCCACCATAGCAATTTTAATTTTTTTTAAATAGATATAAATAATATTATATACTCCATCCATCCCATTTGATATGGCTTACTTTATTATTTTATACTACCAATTTGAATAAACAACAAGCCATATCAAGTGAGACAGAGGAAGTATAAAATATAAATATAAAATAAAATATATAAGAATATCCGGGTATCCGGATTTGTAATATAGATAATATCCGATAAAATATGGTAAAACTCGGATACAGTTGGATACTATGTAATCCGAACCCGATCTGGAATTCGAATTCAACTACCCGTATCCGCCCGGATACTAATTTTTTGTACCAAATTCGATACCGACCGGATACGGCTCCAAATCGGTTGGGAAATATCCGATCCGTTTTCACCCCTAGTGTTGTATGACGAAAGTTAGATAGAACATGCAATACTGATAGTGACAGGCGGAATCATAACTATCCTTCGAAGTTCTAACTACTTAGCAGTTGGTTAGAGTGACAACTAAACGTGCGGAATGTGTAGGCCCTAAATTGTACACATTTTATTAAAATGTATTTTTTTTTAACTTAAATCGTCAATGGGCCTACCAAAAATGGAAATGTGTAAAGTGTTAAAGTATTTTTTATTGTGGGGTTTATATTACCAAAAATAAAATAGTCTAAAGATGATGGACGTCCTGTATAGTAATAGGGTCTAAAGATCGTAGACTGATGAAATATTTGTTAAAAATTTAAACACTTTTATAAATAATTTCCGTGAAATACTTTTTTTAAGTATGAATTATTTTAAAACCTCGTCATTTAACTTGAGGCGCTACATCGACTAAAATGAACTCGATAATAATAAAATATTTATAAAATTCACGAGTCTTACTTTTAAGTAACACAAAAATAATGACTCAAAATTGCTTTACATGAATAGCCGGATTCAGGCCCGTAACACCATCTCCCTAATCCTTATATATTAATATTGGGCCTTCAAACTTCAAAGAAGCCCTTCTTTCGAACTAATTAATGAATCCATCTCCATCTTAATTTATGGCGTGAACAATTAAGCCCTCCGATTTACAATAGCTAAATAACTACTCGCTTCGTCTATAATATTCGTTCTTCCATTCTAACGGCAAGAATTTTAATATTTGAGATGATTTGAAAAGTTAGTAGAAAAATGGATCAATTATATAAACGGTATTATGTAAGTGGTAATGGTTGGCCCAACAAAATATCTTTGGTAAATAAATTGTACAAAATATCTTTGGTAAATAAATTGTAGAATCGAGAGTAAAAATTTAAAATAATATTAAGTGGGGCCCATGTCTGAAAAAGAATATATAATATTTTCTTGGACGTATCGAAACGACATTAGTGGAACGAATATCATGGATAGAGGGAGTATAATTTATCTGATCGAACTTATTTTCGTAAGGTAATTAACGAGCACAAATCAAGGAATTAATGAACACGAAAATAAAGGAACACGAGGGATTTACGTGGTTCGATCTATTGTGATAGATCTACGTCCACGGGCGGAAATAGTATGGATCTTTATTGCTTGTATGAGTAGTGATTACAAGATTGTTTCCCCCCCTCTCAATCTATTCTAAACCCCTATTTATAGGTAATTACATGGAGTTTGACTATGATACAAAGTCTTCTCCTATTAGGACTCATTTGGCTTGATCTTCTCCTTTGTGGATAAACACCGAGCTTCTATATCTCTCTTGGAGCTTGAATTGTAGACGATGTAGGAGTTGCCTTGGTGAAGAAGTTTCTTTAGTTGGGCCGAGCTGCGTGGGCCGAGCTTAACTGTCGGGGCCCAATTATATTGGGCCTGATGCTTGGGCCTAGGAGCTAGGCCGTATCCTATCACATCCCCCCCCAAAAAAGATATAGAAGCGAGGGTGTGACGTAGGGGAAATAGTTGAGGTAGGAGTGGTCTAAAGTACGTTGCCCCGTCAAAAGTAGAATGGATGAAGTCAATCGCGTGCCGCCTCGTTAAGACGAGGTCGAAGAAAAGTACATTGCCCTGTCGAAATAAATTGACAAAGTCAATCGTGTACCACCTCGTTAAGACGAGGAAGAAGTAATACCGCCTCGTTAAGATGAGGGAGAAGAACAATACCGCCTTTTTAAGACGAGGAGAAATAATACCGCCTCGTTAAGACGAGGGAGAAGTAATACCGCCTCGTTAAGACTAGGGAGAAATAATACCGCCTCGTTAAGACGAGGAGAAATAATACCGCCTCGTTAAGACGAGGGAGAAATAATACCACCTCGTTAAGACGAGGGAGAAATAATACCGTGTTGTTAAAATAAAGTCGGTAAGAAATTTGCATCGCCCCTTCGGAAATTGGATTTCGACGAAGTCAGAATGCGTTGAACAGCACGACTTCGTCAAAGACGAAGTTTAGGCTTCAATTAGCACGACCTCGTCTTCAGACGAGGTTTAGGCTCTTCTCCGTTTTAAACAAAGGCCGTATCTTTGTTTTTAACCGAGGTTAGGTCAATACGCGCGTTTTAATTTTACTCCTATTATGGAGTTTATTAAGTACCCTCGTCAGGGTTTTACTAGCTCACTTCGTCTTTTGACAAAGTGTGGCTTTAAATAGCTCACTTCGGAAATTGGATTTCGACGAAGTTTGACTTTAAATAGCTCACTTAGGAAATTAGATTTCTACGAAGTTTGGCTTTAAATAGCTCACTTCGGAAATTGGATTTCGACGAAGTTTGGCTTTATTAGCTCACTTCAGAAATTGAGTTTCAACGAAGTTTGACTTTAAATAGCTCACTTCGGAAATTAGATTTCGACGAAGTTTGGCTTTAAATAGCTCACTTCGGAAATTGGATTTCGACGAAGTTTGGCTTTAAATAGCTCACTTCGGAAATTAGATTTCTACGAAGTTTGGCTTTAAATAGCTCACTTCGGAAATTGGATTTCGACGAAGTTTGACTTTAAATAGCTCAACCTCGTCATAGGACGAGGTTTTGGCTTTACATTCCTTATTTGTCGAGATAATATGCATAAGTGGCATAGAGAGAGATGTGCAAGATGTATGCAAATGCAAGATGTATGCAAGACCCTAATAAGACGACCTAAATGAACTATATGAACTTGGACATTACTCTCGGCCACTTGTGCAAGGTATCTCTTTAAATAAGTAATGTGTCGTGCACGGGGTATTGGCTTACTGGATAAGTGGGCGAGCTTGTACGACCCTGTGCCGAGGACTTCTTCAACTCGGTACGGTCCTTCCTATGTGGCTTCAAGCTTGCCGAGCCTTTCCGCTTTACTGACCTCGTTGTTCCGAAGTACGAGGTCGCCTGCTTGGAATTGTTGGTACTTCACTCTTTGGTTGTAGTACCGAGCTACTTGTTGCTTGTACTTGGCTTCTCTTATCTAGGCGAGCTCTCATTTCTCTTCCAACAGATCCAGTTCGGTTCGGAGGTCTTCCCCGTTAACTTCGGCTGTGAAGTTGAGAGTGCGCGGGCTCGGCAGGCCGATCTCCACCGGGATCACTGCTTCGGATTTATACACCAAATTGTAGGGTGTTTCACCGTTCGAGGTCTGGGGAGTTGTGTGGTGTGACTATAACTTGGGTCACCTCGGCTTCGTCAGTAGACCTATCTCCTCGGCTTCGTCAGTACTTAGGAGTTTGACTTCGAGGGACTTCGGTCGGCCTCGGCCTTGAGGGTGGATCTGTCTCCTCGGCTTCGTCAGTACTTAGGAGTTTGACTTCGAGGGACTTTGGTCGGCCTCGGCCTTGAGGGTGGATCTGTCTCCTCGGCTTCGTCAGTACTTAGGAGTTTGACTTCGATGGACTTCGGTCAGCCTCGGCCTTGAGGGTAGATCTGTCTCCTCGGCTACGTCAGTGGACCTGTCTCCTCAGCTTCGTCAATACTTAGGAGTTTGACTTCGAGGGACTTCGGTCGGCCTCGGCCTTGAGAGTGGACATGTCTCCTCGGCTTCGTCAGTACTTAGGAGTTTGACTTCGAGGGACTTCGGTCGGCCTCGGCCTTGAGAGTGGACCTGTCTCCTCGGCTTCGTCAGTACTTAGGAGTTTGACTTCGAGGGACTTCGGTCGGCCTCGGCCTTGAGAATGGACCGGTCTCCTCGGCTTCGTCAGTACTTAGGAGTTTGACTTCGAGGGACTTCGGTCGGCCTCGGCCTTGAGGGTGGATCTGTCTCCTCGGCTTCGTCAGTGGACCTGTCTCCTCGGCTTCGTCAGTACTTAGGAGTTTGACTTCGAGGGACTTCGGTCGGCCTCGGCCTTGAGAGTGGACCTGTCTCCTCGGCTTCGTCAGTACTTAGGAGTTTAACTTCGAGGGACTTCGGTCGGCCTCGGCCTTGAGAGTGGACATGTCTCCTCGGCTTCGTCAGTACTTAGGAGTTTGACTTCGAGGGACTTCGGTCGGCCTCGGCCTTGAGAGTGGACCTATCTCCTCGGCTTCGTCAGTGGACCTGTCTCCTCGGCTTCGTCAGTACTTAGGAGTTTAACTTCGAGAGACTTCGGTCGGCCTCGGCCTTGAGAGTGGACCTGTCTCTTCGGCTTCGTCAATACTTAGGAGTTTGACTTTGAGAGACTTCGGTTGGCCTCAGCCTTGAGAGTACGTCGCCTAGGCCTTAAGAGGACTTCATGGCGTCGGCCTTGAGAGGAATTCATCGTCTTTATTGCGCTTTGCCTCGAGTGTGGGCTTCGTGCTGGTCAGAACGTCGGCTGCGACTTTGGTACCTCTTGAGGGTGCTGTCGCGCACCAATTGCTCTATGACCGCAGCAAGCTTTCTGCATTCCTCGATATCGCACCCGTAATTCTCATGGAAGCGACAGTACTTCTTGGATCGGCGCTTCTCCCTTCCACTTGACATGGGCCAAGGCATCTCGAACATATCGGTGTGAGTTGGCTTCGGCCTCGTCAATGGAGTGAGTTGGTTTTGTTCCTGGTTTTGCCGAGGTCCGAGCCTGGATTCTAGGGGTGTATGCTGGAGCCTGTCGAAGGCACTTCGCCGACTTTGACCTCGGTCATTCCGATCCTTCTTCCGATTTGAAGGTTCGGCCTTGTCGGCTTCGCGCTTGTGCCTATCAGCTTTGTCGGCTCTTGCTAACCGACCTGCTATGCCATAATGGCTTCGTAGTGCGTGGTAACTGTCCTCATCGCGCCGAGGTGAGACGGGGTCGCTCCGAGGTGAGATGGTGTTGCGGCGAGGTGAGATTCGATGGTGGCCCCGTTGGCGGATCCCGACGTCCCGTGCGTCTATGATCCTGACGCTAGGGGACTTTTGCCGATGCCGTGATCCGGAGATAAGCTTCGTGCTCTCTACCATCTTTGCGTGAGGGTTGTCATTTTTCACGGCTGAGCGTTGTGTTGTTTTTGGCGAGCTGGAGAAAATCTTGCTATGCTTATCCAACATGCTCAACGTGTCCGTCCGGAGTCTGGCCTTTGGCGTGTTCCTTCCTAGATAGCCGGTATGTTGCCGGGTGTAGATCTTGCGCCTGGCTTGCCTCGCCTTTGTGGATTTCGGCTTCCTGAACAGGTGGATTTGTTGTCGGACCTTGTCCAGTTTGCTGAATATCCTTTTCCGTGTTGGCGGCGGCAGCGGCGGCGATTGATCGTGTTGGAATCCTCTCGACGAGTAGAGCATGTTTCCAGGTGGTTTCATCCGATTTGGTGGTGATTTCAGTCCGGAATTGGCAAATAACAGAAGCTGCTCCGAACGAATCGTGATTTCACGAGTCGTGCAGCAGCACGAACTTCCAGACGCGATTCCTGCTGTACCGGTGATCAGTTTTCGACGGGCAACCTACCGTTGGAATCCTCTTGATGAGTAGAACATGTTTCCGGGTGGTTTCATCCAATTTGGTGGTGATTTCAGCCCGGAATTGGCGAATAACAGAAGCTTCTCCGAACGAATCGTGATTTCGCGAGTCGTGCAACAGTACGAACTTCCAGACGTGATTCCCGCCGCACCGGTGATCGGTTTTCAACGGGCAACCTACCGTTGGAATCCTATGGACGAGTAGAACATGTTTTCGGGTGGTTTCGTCCAATTTGGTGGTGATTTCAGCCCGGAATTGGCGAATAACAGAAGCTGCTCCGAACGAATCGTGATTTCGCGAGTCGTGCAACAGTACGAACTTCCAGACGTGATTCCCGCCGCACCGGTGATCGGTTTTTGACGGGCAACCTACCGTTGGAATCTTCTCAACGAGTAGAACATGTTTCCGGGTGGTTTCGTCCAATTTGGCGGTGATTTCAGTCCGGAATTGGCGAATAACAGAAGCTGCTCCGAACGAATCGTGATTTCGCGAGTCGTGCAACAGTACGAACTTCCAGACGTGATTCCTGCCGCACCGGTGATCGGTTTTTGACGAGCAACCTACCGTTGGAATCCTCTCGACGAGTAGAACATGTTTCCGGGTGGTTTCGTCCAATTTGGCGGTGATTTCAGTCCGGAATTGGCGAATAACAGAAGCTGCTCCGAACGAATCGTGATTTCGCGAGTCGTGCAACAGTACGAACTTCCAGACGTGATTCCCGCCGCACCGGTGATCGGTTTTTGACGAGCAACCTACTTTTGGAATCCTCTTGACGAGTAGAACATGTTTTCGGGTGGTTTCGTCCAATTTGGTGGTGATTTCAGCTCGGAATTGGCGAATAACAGAAGCTGCTCCGAACGAATCGTGATTTCGCGTTTGGGGGGGATCGCGTTAGTCTTCCTGTCATGGCTGTAGATTACCTAAAAAATTTTTGATCGAAAATCACAAATTTTCGTTTCCCACAGACGGCGCCAGTGATCGAACTTATTTTCGTAAGGTAATTAACGAACACAAATCAAGGAATTAATGAACACGAAAATAAAGGAACACGAGGGATTTACGTGGTTCGATCTATTGTGATAGATCTACGTCCACGGGCGGAAATAGTATGGATCTTTATTGCTTGTATGAGTAGTGATTACAAGATTGTTTCCCCCCCTCTCAATCTATTCTAAACCCCTATTTATAGGTAATTACATGGAGTTTGACTATGATATAAAGTCTTCTCCTATTAGGACTCCTTTGACTTGATCTTCTCCTTTGTGGATAAACACTGAGCTTCTATATCTCTCTTGGAGCTTGAATTGTAGTCGATGTAGGAGTTGCCTTGGTGAAGAAGTTTCTTTAGTTGGGCCGAGCTGCATGGGCTGAGCTTAACTATCGGGGCCCAATTATATTGGGCCTGATGCTTGGGCCTAGGAGTTAGGCCGTATCCTATCATTATCCCTATAGAATTTGACCCGCTTGATAAAGGAAATTTTGACTTAAAAATGAGACGATTAAAGTATAAATTGTTGAAATAATGTGAACTATTATGTGGAAAAATGAATATTAATTCAAGAACCTATATTCAGATGAAAATAGATTTTTATAAGATATAATGTGAAATGTTGATCTACAACTCAGATTAATGGGCGTATTACAATTAATGGGAAAGTGAGGATGCATTATTATGAACCATGCATTATAATAATATTTATTATGATGAGAATGCATTATGACGAATGGGTCGAAGAAAATGTGAAATGAAGAAGAGATGAAAGAAAAATATTATGAGGGGGTAGTCGACAGTAAAAGAGGATTTAAAGAAAAACAGATCGAACATTATTTTGATGTGGATATTTGAGTGATATAGTCCCAATCTTTGATGGAGATTAAATTCCTATTGAAAACAATTTTTAGTTGGTGTGTGAAATATTGTATAGGCACGCTACTAACATGATGTGATTTTATCTTTTCATAAAAATCTATAGACTCCGATTGTGGGCCCCATGAGGACAAAGAAGATATACTTAGGAAAATTTGACGATAAATTTCGTGCTCACTTTAATCCAAAAGAGTAAATTTTAATGATTTTTAATATTTTTTAATTTGGAGCTTTTGCTATTTAGATGGGATAATGTGATCTTAAGCAATCGAATTCTTTATTGTCTACGGCGTGACATTATATTCTCTATTATACCGTTGGCAAAAACTTGGGTGAGGCCGGCCACATAGTGTGGCCGGGTCAAAGTGTCAATCTTTATGCAGAAAAGTGTTAATCTATATGAATAAAAGTGTCAATCTTTAACATAATTATTTAACGAATAAAAGTGCTAATTTTTAAAAGTGTCAATTTTTATACAGAAAAGTACTAATCTACACAAATAAAAATGTCAATCTTTTGAACGGCCACATAGTACACCCGGGCTCACCCAAGTGTGCCCCTATACCATTATATGGTTGTCAGGTGTTTACAATATTTTCAAAATCAGCAGTATTTAGAATCTCCCGTAACGAACAATAAGTGATTTTGGAAATACTGTGTAGACATGGCAATCGTCTAACGGTGCTCTACAGTATAATAGAAGATGTTATACCGTTAAACAATAAACGATACAAATTCTTTTTAATATTTATATACATATTTTTTTGATTATGCAATAAATCCGTGTCAACATAGAAAATCTGGTGAATGCTTCCAAACAGTGGACTAGCTAGCTAGTCAACCAACTTGTTATTGAATTAAAATCTTAGCTCATTAATTAGCATTTTTTTTTCTCAAACTACGTGGGGCTTGATTTAAGAGAAATGATCCCCTACCCACCGTGGGCACGCTTAATGTGCCCACAGCTGACGTGGCAGTGCCATGTCAATAATTTTTCTTTTTGAGGTTTATTTTTTTTTATTAGGGTTTAGTTTTTTTTGGTAAAGTTTATTTTTATAAGGTATACTAATTATTTTTTTCCTTAAATATAATGTCGCCACCTCATCCGTGGGCATATTAAGCATGCCCACGGTGGGTAGGGGAGCATTACTCCTTGATTTAATTAAAATCTCACTGAAAACAAAAGTACTCAAATAAAATTCACTTCTCAAACTAAATTCAAGAAAAAGATTACATTCACAATTCACTAAATGGAATTAATTCTGTACTTTTATTTTGTGTCATTTCGAAAATTGGGGTTAAATCATGTTTAAAATATTTCCTAAATCAACATTTTGTTTATAAAATTATTTAATAATTATTAATTTAAAAAATATATTTATATATGATGAACATTTGACACCAAAATGCAATAGAAGATCGTTGGATCATTTGAGAAATTTCCCAATCAAGAAAACCGATTGAACGAACCAATGAATTGCTAAGAGACGTAAATGAATGTAGTTGAAGATAAATAACATTGAACGGTTGGTAGAATTTGACATTTGCAACGCTTTCTTGCACCAACTCTCTATTTATTTAATTATTTCAACTTTTGCATAAGTACTATATATATACCTTTTGTCACGCCAGCCGATTAATATGTGTACAAAATTTACAAATACGTAACCACATTATCTTTACTTATTAGGATAAATATTATGAATGGCGCACTCACAAATATCCCAATCTCCTTGTGTATATAGTCAATTTAGGTAATGACACATTTCACTCGAAGTGATTTCTATAATCTTTGTTTTTCTTGAAAGAAAGAAAGAAAAACACAAACATCTATAATTCGTTAGAAATTTCAATCAAAAAAAGTTGTAGATATTAGTACTTGTCTCTGGTTTATTCAATATAGAAATGTTTCATTGCCTACCGTGGGCACACTTAATATACTCATAGTTGATATAATAGTACTGCGATGGCGATTATTTCAATTAGAGTTTATTTTTTTAAGTACTATGTATAATTTATTTATTTTGGTAGGGTATCGATTTAATCTTTTTATTATGATAAGATATTATATCAATTTCTTTATTTATATCATTGTCACATTATCCGATGACACATTAAACATGCTCAAAGTGGGCATCGTGCATTTCTATTCAATAACTTTGTAAGAAAATCATTGCATAATCTGCTCCTAGTTAGCCTTATTAAATAAATATAGCTTTGATAGTAGGCAAGTAGTAAATGGACTTACCTTACCTCAACCTTAAATGGTAAAAAACTTAACCCTAAATGACATTGCCACATCAGTGTGTCCACCGTGGATAAGAGCGTTTTTAAGGTACATATAATTAATGAAAAGTAAGTATTTTAGTAGGTACAACATTGTTTACTTTGTGATAATGCTCATTCCATTTGTTAGCATCGGGAACTTATTATAATTTTCTATACACAAAATGAGACACAATCTTTTGAACTCCAAAAATAAAATAAAATAAATAAATAAATAAAATAGAACCTCAAAAATGACAAGTACAAATTACGAATGAAGAATTGCAAATTATATAAATTGAAAAGGTATTTTATTTCAACTATTTTGCAACTGCAGAATTGCACACATACTATACACGTGGTGATGTAGTAGATGATTTAGTACAAGTAATTTATTATGTGATTAAGTGAAATAATGAAACGATTGAGACTTTGATAGATTTAAAGAGGCATTAGTTAGGATGTGGTCTCAAATCAATAATAAAGTAGTACGAACAAGTTGGTAGCTTTCAACACTAATGGTATTGGTAATGGACTCCTTTTCTCATCAATTCAAACGTTATTTGACGTGCCCAAATGCGAGCGTCAAATCTATAAAATAACTATATATTGTTTCATAATTTTTTTTTTATTTTCATATTATATCTATATTATATATTTAACTTGATGGCGACAGTGCAGTTTATTATTATTATTATTATTATTATTAGCTATGTTATATTCTCTTATTTTAGTTTATCAACATAGTCCAGTATATAAAAAAAAATTATTTACTTGAACTTGTAAAAATACTCTCTTATCCATGGTGAACATATTTAATGTGTTCACTGTTGATATTTAAATTAGTTTTTTTATTTATAACATTGTCACATCATCCATGTGCATATTAAGAATATACACGGTTAACATTGTAGCATTATTACTCCTTGAACTTTATAGGATAAAGTTAAGAATCCAATTGTTTCTAAAATGATCGAAAACTATTAGAAGATTTATCTATTTTTTATATAAATATTTGCTAGCATTTAAAATTCACTACTAAACGTGGGTAGATGAGATGAATTTTATCTAATGAAAAGGTGAGATGATTTTTTCTTTAAGTGCATCTTGAGTTGTACTAATATTTTACATTAAAAAAAATATTATCTTGAATAATTATATTTTTACTATAGCGAAGAGATTATCTCTCTCTGGTAGGTTGTCGGCAAGTCTTTGAATATTCTATGTACGATTTTGTTTAATTTAGGTCCTTCACTAATAACATAATCAAATAAAATCATACTACTATAGTAGTCATTCACAAAATTATGTCCCTATTAAATAAAATAAAGAAAGAAAGATTGTTGGCAAGAACTCGAGCTCTATAAATAATGCCAAATAAATATAATTGGGTTGTTTAGGGCTTCAAATTTAGGCTTAATTTTTTTTTTTTTGCCAAATATGGGAAGTGTCAATATGAGCTAGTCAACCCAAAATAGCGTAAGTGACTAACGGACTGGACAGAGGAAGTATTATATTGACGCAATCTATTTTCTAGAAACAATTTTCATGGTATATTTAAATTTGAAAATTTCTAAAATATATATTTCTGTAATTGTAATTGCATGTGATAAAGAAATTCAACTAAGTATTCTTAAAAATTATGATAAAAAGTAGATGATAAGTTTTTTAAAAAAAAACCAAAAAGCTTAAAATTTAGCATATTTTATTTTTTTCAATGTATGAAACTCGCTTATCATTTAGTTGATAGATAAAATGATGAAGCATCAAAACATTCATCTGTTTTAAGATTATATTTATTTATTGTGTTTTTTTTGGGTATTATTCTAAACAATTGAGCTTTAATTTGATTTTCTATTTTTCACTAATTACTTTCTATTAAATTATTTCAAATGATAATAATAATGGAAAAGGACAATAAATATAAAAAATGATCATGAATAATGCATCTGACAAAATTGAAAATATCGGTGTCATTGTCATGCATTCGAAGCGAGATTTATCAAAACTTTCTCACTGAAAAACTTTTGTGCAAAAAAATATCACACATAATCATTGCAAGTAAGTGTTGTATTTCACTAATAATAATAATAATAATAATAATAATAATAATAATAATAATAATTGCTTTAAGATCGTCATAAATATGTGTTGGCTGCAAGGTAACACAATTTAGGCCACAATTAGTTTTTTGTTTGGTAACCACTCACTCTTTATAGGGAAAGCTACAGCCAAAGTTCAGCACTGATACATAAAACACAATCTTTCTTAATTGACTAACAGAAAATCTTTGCTATCTAGTTATGCATCACTTTAATATATATATATATATATATATATATATATATATATATATAGAGTTTGGTTCATATAGATTTAAATCCTAATGTGAGAAGTGTGAATTATGCTTAAAGCTATACAAAATCATGCTTAAATCTATATAAAATTATGCTTATGATACATTTTGTGCTTATAAGCACAAAATAAGCCATAAGCACAATTATGTAACATAAGCATAATTTTGTATAGCTTTAAGCATAATTCACACTTCTCACACTAGAATTTATTTGCATGTGAACCCTTCCATATATATATATATATATATATATATATATATATCTCGCACTACTTAATTAATTGTACAACAGTCTAAGGTCATTGACAAATCCATATATACTACAAAATGCTGTGCACATATTAATATTTTTTTATGATTGAATAGTATCAATTAAATCGAATTTTGGTACAATGATTACACCTAGCTTAGCGCGTATAAAAGGTTGATCTAAGAAAACACACTATTATATGTGATTAATTGATTGATTCTCAATATTATGGGTAATATTTTATGGATGACTTAATTAAAATCAAGTACTACTTAAATTAATGCCCCTCTACCCACCCACCGTGGGCATACTTAATGTGCCCACGGTTGATGTGATAATATTTTATTTAAAGAAAAAAATTAATTCGTATATCTTATAAAAATAAACCTACAAAAAAAAAACTAAACCCTACAAAAAAAATAAAAATAATTAAACCCTATGGAGAAATATCATTGACATGGCCGGGCAATGACACGTCAGCCGTGGACATATGAAGTGTGTCCACGGTGGGTAGGAAGCATTTCTAGTACTACTTATTAGATCAAATTAACAAGAATGTATAGTGAAATTAAATAATATAACATCTTCGATATGATATGATTGTATACGACGTACTTCTAAATTAAATAATTAAAATTTACTTGCATGCAAATTTACGAATTCACCACTTGTTCGAAAAAATAGTGAATATTGATGATAGTTATATATGAATAAATCCAAATTTAGTTGTAAGAAAGCATTTGCAAAGTATATACATATTGATTTTTTTATTTATTTTATAATGCATATATAGTGTGTAGACTTAAGACCTAGCTATAATGAAGGAGTTGGTGAGAGTTTTTTGATTACCACATGAAGCATGCCATGTGGTTTGGCAAGTAAACCTAATTTTTTGTTTGGAATATTATGTGTTTGTTTGTATCTTTTATCCTTGTAAACGCTTCCCCCTTTGCTGTCCTAAAGTTTCAATCTTAATGGCTTTCTTCTTGAGGAAAAAATATATAACTAATTGTCATTGATGCATTTTATGCCATCACCAATATTTTAGCAAATTATTTCATCAAGAATTTCAACATGTTTCCATCTTCATATGATTTATAGAAAGTTTTGCAATGCCAACCAATTAAACATTGTTATAATAAATCATTAGGGCTTTTTGCTAGTTGCAAGGAAAGATAACGTTAGGTCCATTTAAAATGATGTCTATGTAGACGACAGAACACAGTTTAGTTGGTAACATTTTATCTTCAATTAATAGGACATTGACTTTTGTTTAATAAAATACTAATAAAGAAAAGTTATTGAAGTGTTTATACCAATATTTTTATAACGCATGGTAATATTCATTCATTTATTTATGAGAATAACACATCTAGCATAATTTGAATCACGACCTATTGGTTCGTAAAAAATATCTTACCAGCAAAGCTGCATTTCGTCGTGAATAATCATAATAAACTTGTAATTGAAATATTGATCATGTGCATACACGTAGAAAGACATTTTTCTTAAAATAGTAAGGGTCCATCCATGTGGAGAATATATTTTATGTGCAGATTAAAGAAAATGATTCGTGAATCAAATCATAGGATCTCTCCTCTCACCTCTTCCAACTCGTACTAAAACAAAACAGAAACAAAATTAAGCCCTAATAAACATCCTTATTATGCCATAAATGGTCAAACCATCTTATAAGTTGTATTACAACGTATGTTGAACAAAATTTAGCGTATCTCGGGTGAAATCCTGTAAATAAATAGATTTTTCGTACAAAAATAATAAAATATTGCATTTTATGTTTAACTACAATGTATCTTTCGTCATACTGCATTCTCAATACTATTATAACGAACTGTTCATTATAGTGCGTGTTCAATACAATTATAATGCACCCAACAATAGATCATAAAGTGATCAATGTTCAAGATCATTTCTTAATTTTTACAATATATTTAAAAAATTATTTGGTCTCTCTTATATTATAATGTATGTATAAAGAGCGGTTCCAATAGAAATCACCTCTTAGGTACTAACTGAGATCTATTATCCATCATAAATTTCATATATTTAAATAATCCAAAATTAAACGATAAATATGATAATTAGTCTCCCTTGCGCGAATATAGGGATTCAAATCGTAGTGGAGAATATGATATACTATGATACAAATTAAGTTTTACTGCAAGTCTAAGCAGATTTTAATCGAGTAGATGCTGAATTTAAATTAGTATATTGCTTATTATCTTATTTTTCAGATGCTTATTTTTTTTTAATTTTTTTTATCTCAACTTCGTTTTCAATTCTGAAATGTTAATTTAAATTAATAGTCGTATAAATGCTTATTATTTAAGTCCTAGGTGCTATTTTTTTTTATTATCTAATTTTGTGAATATATGAATGAATAGAATGATGAGGGATAAAGACTAAACCACAATCCCTTAATTAGTGGAGCGGATATATATATATATATATATATATATATATATATATATATATATATATATATATATATAATATACATTATGTATATATATATATAATACAATATAATAGCCGTAGATCTACAAAGAATGGACAATTAAAATTAGATCCAAATTACTATTATATATACTACAAATAAATAGAGCAAAAATATCATATGAAAAAGACTCATTCTGTCACGCCCCAGTTCCCAAGAAAAGGCACGTATGTCGGGACATGGCAAGGGGTTAGAATTAGAAGCGGGGATAGAAAGGGACTCATGGCTTGGGACAATATAATCTTATTATTAAGAAATTAAATACGGGAATCGGGACGCACAACACGAACTATAAGGTAGGTAAACCATAATGCCCGTACCGGCCGCCTGTGTCTGAATACTCGTAAACATAAAAAATAATAGAATATTAAAATACGGGATCAGGACATACAACTCAAACTATGGGGTTGGCTAAGCCGAACAACTCATACTGGCCGACTGGTCTGAGTACCCGTAGTATATATATATAATTCGTGGTGTAAGAAGAACGTATAGATTTTATTTTAAAATATGGAGTTGACTTAGGAAAATATATGTAGGGAGATTGACTTTATTTATAGGCATAGTGGAAGCTTTTATTTTCTTTTTACAGTGCAGCAACAACAACAATCCTCCCAATCTTCGCCTGTTCCACCAGCTCCTTACTCTGCAAACATTTGGAAAGGAATTGCAGGCTGAGTACTAATGTACCCAGTGGGCTTGTGCCGAAAACATTTTATTATAAAAAGAATATCCATGATAATAAAGTATAAATAGAAGAGTTTTGAAATTATTTACTTCCATGCACAGAAAACCTCATTTTTTATGATTGTGCGCACATGCGTATTACCATGTTACTCTTATATTTTTTTTTATCAGGCAAACACACACACTCACACACACATGCACCGAGGTGACTCGAACCCCCGACCTCTTGGTTAGAGGAGAAACGTCTTACCAACTGAGCTGCGCTTCGTTGTCACCATGTTACTCTTATATTGATCCCGGGACATACACCGTCGGATCCCTTTTCATGATGAAGCCATAGTTTGGGGACAATGGAATATTTCATCCAGAAGTTCTCCCCTCAAAATTATTATCAATTGGTGATCAACCCAACGATTTCTAAAAATGTGCACACAATCTCTCGATTAATGTGTTAGACCAACCGAAAGACCTGATCTCATAGATAAGAGCTTTAAACATGTAATAACACATTAAAACTATTTCATGGATAATCCTATTTTATCAGAGCTTACTAACTCAAATAATACTTTGTAAGTATAGAGTCTCACCTCTTAATAAAATATTAACTATTACACACAAGGGATAAGACGAGATCCAAACTTGCTCTAGTAGAACAAGTCGAACAGCGCGACATTTAGATTATAGGAGAGCATTGTCAATTAAGTAATAGGAAATGAGAAGGAGTGTGTTTTTTGGACTGAAATTGAAATGCAGAATTCCTCTATTTAGAAGACAAAAGTCGTGGCGTAGGTTTGCTTTATCATCCATAGCCTATATTACTCATCAACCTATGCTAATTAGGAAAGGCCACATATTAAAAAAAAGGGAAAAGGTGGCAGATGGTAGAATATTGTTAATTCTTTTATTGTTATCATAGATATTCATAGACATGATTTATAATTTTTCATTAACTATATATATAGATATACACGTTATGGAAAATGCACATGTACTTAGGGGTGTAGATATGTATTACGTATATATATTTAACTACAAGTTATTGTATAAGTAAACATTAATAATACTTAACAATTATTAACATTTTAATAGATATATACTATACGTATAATTATTTATACTAATTCTATATTCTTAATACTTATATCTAGGAATAATGAATTTCCTTTATCTTCAAATAAAATTTCTATAAATCAGAAGAATTATTCTTATAGACTATATTATCTTATTCTAAATCCCCAAGAAAATAGGAAATAATTTCTAAATTCATATATAAGACTTATTTTAACTATTTAAACTTAATAAGAAAATTCGGGATATTACACATTCTGTAAGAAATAAGAAACGATTTGGATTTGGATCATTATTGATCATTGCGTTATTTACGGTTCAGATTAACCGGTGCATTATACTCCCTCCATCCCATTCGACTTGGCCTATTTTATTATTTTATATCACCAATTTGAATAAAAAACAGGCCAAGTAGAGTGGGACGGAGGGAGTAATTGTACTTATAATGAATTATAAAGAAAGATGTATTATAATAATGTTGATAATATATATATATATATATAGGGAAAGGTTCACATGCAAATAAATCCTAGTGTGAGAAGTGCGTATGCTTATAAGCACAACATGCACCATAAGCATGATTCTGTATAGCTGTAAGCATGATTTTGTATAGTTTTAAGCATAATTCGCACTTCTCACACTAGGACTTAAATCTATATAAACCAAACTATATATATATGTGTGTGTTTGTGGGGGGGGGGGGGGGAATTTATTCATTAAAATCAACAGCTCCATTGCCTCTGCATATCCAAAAAAAAATTCTCCAATTGCTTCAAGTTACTTATAGCTTGCCTTTTATGTGAAACCGGACAAAAGAACTCACCTTCTTAAGCATAATTCTTTGTCCAAATTAGCACACACACACACAGAGATGCACCTTTATCAATTTAAATTTACCCTTTTAATGAAACACACAGCATTATGAATAAATCCCACATCTAAAATCTCTATACTGAGTGTTGGGAAAAGATCACAAAATATCCAATTACATAATCATCGAAACCTTCGAAAATACATAGATAGAAATTAAAGTTGAATATTTAATTATTTACAATGATACTTTCTACATATATGTCTCTCCCACAAGGTCTAGCCATCGCTAGCTAGATCAAAATATAAAAATTTTAGAGGTAAGCACAGTAATAATTTGCTCGGAAGAAAGCATCATTTTTGCTCAAGTACAAGGAATAATATATGGTTTTGAACTTGGTAAAATGATTAAGGTTTAATGCTTCCTCTTTCTGCAATATTTTACCACATAATTAAAGTTGTAATATGGGTAAAGAGGAATAATTCCGAGGAGGTAGTTTCAAGAACTAATTAGCATATTTATTGCCTTTCAACACGTTCTTTGGGCCATGCCTAATTAAATTTATTTATTTATGTGACCGCTATGTATAGTATTGTCCACCAATGCATGGATTTTGACACTAATTACCAGTGTTTTTTCCTAATCAATCAATCAATCATATACCTCTTATAGATATCATATTACTATCATTGGACGGACGCATGATTAAATCACCGTAAGATTTTCTTTGACATGGACATGATATGGACATAAAATGTTGATAGGGGGTTAATCTATAAAAAAAATTTCTTTGACATGATATTGACATAAAATTTGACGAAACATACACTAATACATAGAGATTTCGGTCGACCACCGTAGGGAGTTCAGCCTGTACTTGCCCCCACGTAGGTTCGCCACTGATTACTATTGTGAGACCTGAGAAATTATTTATTTGGGGCACAACATAGCCCGCATGGTGCAACCGAATCATGTTTGACATTGCATCAGCTAATTGATACTTTTAATCGTAACAATTGATATTTTTAAAATTATCAAAGAGGTTGATACTATTATGCTAATTAATTGACACTTTTATTCATGAGAATTGATACTTTTACAAAAAAAAAGTATGAGAATTGTGAATATTTTATCTCGTGGAGGGTAGAATATGATTTTATTACTTGTACATAAGATTTGTATAAATCGCCATAAATTAATTCGATAAAAATAAAAAATTCCGATCATCAATCAGAACAAATGACATTTTCATTCATCAGATTATGATTTTTATATTTGATAGATTATGCTCTTATTCATGATAATCATGCACCGATATTGATCGTATAAAAATTAATAGTCGAGATTAAATCACTAAAAATAGAAGATCTCGTGTAATTCTAGAGAAGAACATGATCTCAACACATCACTCTTCATTAAAATCACACCATATATATACGTAATGGGAAAAAAAGAAAAGAAAAAGAAGAAGAAGTATATAAATAGAGTAATCCGACCACGTGATGATGTCCCTTTGAATCTTAGCTAATCTAACAAGCTCAATTCTAATTTTTTTAAGACCCTTTTCAAATACTAGAATTATATATTTTTAGGGTTTATTGTCAATAAATCCACTAATTATACTCAAATTATGATATTTTTCCATATTCTATTAAATAGTGTATGAGTGTATCAACTTTATATTAGTGTGTCAAAATTGAGATAGGTGAAAAATTCATCGTAACGCCTCGGGCTTATCGGGCGGAAGCCCATTACATTACGGTGGTCAATGAGCAATGAGTCTTCTAACAGCTACTTGGTGTTCATTCTTACTTTGTCAAAATGGTTAACTCAAGTTGTTAAAAAGTGTATTAAACAAACGACTTGGAACAAATTTCGTCAAAAAGACTTTTAGAACAAATTTCGTCAAAAAAAATGTCAAAACGAAAATTGATGAAAATAAAATCTCAAGGACTTTTCTTTTATGTGTACTTTAAATTTATTTTATGTAGGCTTTTGACCGCAACATTAGCTACTTTGATAAGTCCAAAATTAAAATCTCACGAGGCAAATTATTAATCTCAAGGACTTACCAAAACAAAAACAAATAATAGTATAATACTAATTAATAATGAATAACCGTAGAATGCCACCATCGAAATTAAACGAACACTTGGTTAAAAAAACAAAAGGAGAACAAATTCAATGAAGATAATTGATTAATTTTATATCTTGAGTTGAGTACTCCCTCCGTCTCAGTTCAATTATCTCATACTTTAAATATATGTGAAGTATAAAATAATAAAGTGAGACAATTGAACTAAGACAGATGAAGTATTATATATAATTCTAACTAGTGTCGTGGTTCATGATGAAGATGAATTATCTAACATATTTAATTATATATTGGTATTAGAACCTTTTAATTTTTAGGGTTTAGAGTCGTAACCGATTTCCAGTCAATCGGGTCACCATATATTATTGCTTGATTATTATAATTTTAGTTGTATATTATTGCTTCATTGACCCTACACGTCAACAAGTAACAAGCCAAGTATACTAGGTCACGTGAAATTAATTAATGAAGATATCACATTTTTGTACGTCACAGTTTAGTCGTGGGAAATTCACGTCACACTAGATATTACCCTCTACGGTTGAAGACTATTTTCTTTTCGGTACGAGAATTAAGACGATAGTGTTTTGTGTTTAGGAAGGAAGTGTTGCTTATATATTTAGACATATTTTAAAACTAGAGCATTATAGATATATAAAAACATATTAATGTCTGATTTTAAATGAAAAATCGTATCAAGACCTTTAATTTGGTATAAAAATCATATAAATTGGAAAATAAACGAGCAAGTTATGATAATATAAACTTTTAGAATTTAAATTATATTGAGATACGTGTTAAAATGTGAGTGAATTATGAGATTTAATTAGAAAATGTTGAATGTCCTGCATAATTAAGTGATCATTAATTTGAATATGAAGGAAAATAGACACGTACAAGAAAAGTGAGGAGAAATTGTGGACTACAAACTCCTATATTTTGGCACATTTTAAAATTGAGACCACCCAGTCTATTCCAATAGTATGGGAATATTCATTCCTTCCATTTTTAGGGTTGTATATATCCATTAAACTAAGCATATTCTTGTTATTTTTTATAATTCTTAAACATAATTAATAAGCTCTTAGTTAAAAATTATAGTACTTAGATGTTTGATGTAATTTGTTTATTTTCAAATGAAAACCGAATCAAAATCCTTTGTTATAAAGTAAATTACAATTTATTATTATTATTATTAATATTAAGCTATAAAAATTAATTAGTGTATTTTTCCCATAGTTTTTGCCTTCATTTTATAGTAGAATAAAATGCTAAGGCTGCATTTGGTAATCATCTCAAGATGAGGAAGGATGATTCATCTCAAGATGATTTATATGAATAGTTTCAAGATGAATCATTCATTTCTCTATTTGGTAGCAAAAAATTCAGACTCGGATGATATCATATTGTGTTTGGTACAAATTGTAAAACTTTAGATTAAAATTTAGATTGACCAAATTACCCTTATTAAATACCCCTACCGATTTCACTTTTTATCGTGGGATTAAATAGTACCCGTTTTATTATTAGTTATTACTCTATATTATTTTATTATTATTATGATTATTACTTATTATTATTAGTGTTGTTGTGTTGAGTTATTATTTTTATTATTCTTTTATTATTATAATATTATTATTATTATTATTACTATTATTATTACTATTATTCTTGTTATTAATAATAATAATAATTATAATAACAAGAAAATAGTAATAATAATAGTAATAATAATCTAATAATATTATTATTTGAGTTATTATTATTATTATTATTCTTGTTATTATTATAATTATTACTATTATTGTTATTATTTATTATTATTATTATATCTTTTTACATATTATTATTATTATACTATTATTATTATTATTATTATTATTATATATTATTATTATTATTATTATTTGAAATCGTATAAATACATAAGGGTAAAATGTTAAAAGAGAGAAAGTGTTGTGTTACTGTTCGAATGAGTTGAAGTCATCCGACCAAAAATGTCGGATGAGTTAACAAGCGAAAATAGTAAAATAGCAGCGGACTTGGGCTTCATCTCGGGCCATCTAGTTTATTTCATTTCGGTACCAAACACTTAGGGTATGTTTGGTAAAGAAGATGAACTAAGATGAGAGAGATCATCTTGGTTCATCTCACTGTTTGGTAACCAACTAAAATAAACTGGAGGGCCCGAGATGAATACAAGGCCCGTTGATATTTCACTGTTCCGCCTTGTTTAGTCATCTCACGTTTTTAGTTGGATGAGGTGAACTCATTAAAACAGTAACACAATATTTTCTCTTTCTTACCATTTTACCCTTATGTATTTATACGATTTCAAATAATAATAATAATAATGTAATAAAATAATAATAATAATAAATAAATAAATAATAACAATAATAGTAATAATAATAATAATAATAAATCAATAATAATAAATCAATAATAATAATAATAATAATAATAATAATAATAATAATAGTAATAGTAATAGTAATAATTATATTAATAGTAATAATAATAAATAATAATAATAATGTAATAAAATAATAATAATAATTTAATAAAATAATAATAATAATAATAAATAAATAAATAATATCAATAATAGTAATAATAATAATAATAATAATAAATAATAATGTAATAAAATAATAATAATAATAGTAATAATAATAAGTAATAATAATAATAATAGTAATAATTATAATAATAACAAGAATAATAATAATAAATATAATAATAATAATAATAAATAATAACAATAACAATAATAGTAATAATTATAATAACAAGAATAATAAAAATAATAACTCAACAATATAATAATAATAATAATAATAATAATAATAATAATAATAATAATAAAAATAAAAATAAAAAATAAAAAATAATAAATAATAAAGGGTACTATTTAATCTCAACGATAAAAGTGAAATCGGTAGGGGTATTTAATAAGGGTAAAATAGTCAATTTAAATTTTAATCTAGAGTTTTGCAATTTGTACCAAACACAATATGATATCATCCGGGTCTGAATTTTTTGCTACCAAATGGTGAGATGAATGATTCATCTCGACACTATTCATATGAGTCATCTTGAGATGAATCATCATTCTTCATCTTGAGATGATTACCAAACGCAGCCTTAGTTGAACCAAAATGATTCACCTCACCTTGGTTCATCATATCTACCAAACACACTCTAAGTATAACCAGGAGTGGGGTTAAAACCCATGCCATTTCAAAAAGAATTTACTCTTATAAAATTATTATATTATTGGTATTTTGTGGAAATCGCACGTCACTAAATTGAATTATAAGAAAATTAGCAGAAACTCAAAATTTTGAAATCTAACTCACGTTTAATGATTTTTTATGTGCATAGGAATTATCTTTCTGACATGTTTGTAACTAGAATTAGAAATAAATGCTACTAAATTGCAAAGTGCAATAATAAAAGTTTTGAGTATCACACTGTAAAATGACAATAATCAAAAGATAAAACAGGGTAAGCCCTATAAGGGCATGTACAATGGGGAGGTTCTAATCTATGTGGCAAAGTTAAGAGCCAACTCTTAAATTTCTTCACCATTGGGGAGCCCAAATATAAGAGCCTGAGCTCTTAGTTAAGAGCTTGGGCTCTTAAGTTTTTTTGGTCCCACTTCAATTTTTTATAATTATTTTATTGTTTTTCTATTTTGTTGTACATTCTTTTAATTCTTTTATTGATATTTTGTTTTGTTTTCATTCAATTTTTTTTTTTATATATATTTATTTATCTTTCCATTACAATATTTCAGCAAAAGAAAAGGGAAAGGGAGCATTGTTCAGAATTTTTTGAATATAATAAATAAACATACTATTAAAATTATTTAATAATATATATTAAAAATAAATCATTTAGAAAATAACAATTTAATTTAACAATATTGATATTAATCACAAAATATAATAGATAAACTATACATTTAATAATGATAAAGTAATTGATTTTGATGAAGTGGAACCCAATAAATATTATTAGAACCCAAAATTAGAACTCATCATTGTAGAAAATTTCATTTTGGAGTTCTTATTTAGGTGGCAATTTATAGAGCCCAATTTTGTGCTCTCCATTGTAGATGGCCTAAGGCTATAATGAACTAATAGAGCATAATATACAAAATTCTTCACACAAAAACAAATAAAAAAGTAAAAAAATAAAAAATCTTGGTTGTATTCAAAGGAGTTGGGGCTGTGGGCCCTCGGGTATGAAATTCATCCGTTTAAATTAAAATTGGGGTTAATTAATATTATTGCTTCTAAATGTATAAACTATAGACTAATTATAATTATTTTTGACAAAAACTTGGGTGAGGTCGGCCACATAGTGTGGCCGGGTCAAAGTGTCAATCTTTATACAGAAAAGTGCTAATATATACGAATAAAAGTGTCAATCTTTAACATAATTATTTTACGAATAAAATGCCAATTTTTAAAAGTGTCAATCTTTATACAGAAAAGTGTTAATCTACACGAATAAAAATGTCAGTATTTTAGCCGTCCGCACGGTACCTCTGGCTGACCCAAGTGTGTCCCATTATTTTTTCATACACTATGAATTTGTTCTCTCAATACCCAAACAATTGGATTTTTCAAAATTTACCCCCAAATCATTTTCCGGCGAAATCGAACATCGAATTTTGCAGACATGACATTGACACAGGTAGTAAAAAAGATATAGTTTAGACTTATGTAATTTTAAATAACATCGTTTCATGGCCTTTTTTTCTTCTAAAAATCCAACGCCACTAGTAAATTTCAAATAATCCAATAATATAATCTTTATAAACCAAGTTGCTTATAGGAAAATTAGAAGTTAATCACTTATAGTATTGGATTGAGGTGCAAATTTACTTGTAGTTTAGGAACTTCATAAAAATTAAAACATCCCTTAATACTACGTATAACACATACTTCATCTATTGGTATCTACAAGAAATAATAGAAAACCAAAAATCTTATTCAATTTTTAAAAAAGAAGTAACAATTATTCAATAGTCGTTGGAATGTTCAACTGTTGACGAAGACTAGAAAAGTCATGTTTAGTAGTGAAAAAATAGGTCCAAACTGTCCATAAAAATGATTAATTAGCATATCATATACTAGTATGTAGTAGTATGTATAGTACTAAATTAATTAATCAGTTTTAATTTATTACAACCAATGCAATAATATATACAATTAATCAGTAGATCACAGTAGGAAAACAGGAAAACTTTAGCATCTACTCTCCTCTCTAATCAAAACTTGCTCCAATTATGGAAGCAATAATTCAGCTCCCAATTTAGAGTAAAACACTTCATTATTAATCTAGATAGGCATTCAATTCTCTTGTTAGAATTAGGGACCACTTCCTTTCTTTTCTACTTAATTTTTCCACTACTTTTTTTTTTTTTGATGATTATCTCCCCCCCCCCAATACTTGTGTTGTACAGTAATAAACAAGTACACAGACTTTTCTTCTAATCGTGCCATGGCCCATTACTTATTACAAGAAAATTACTTTTGTTCCATTGATATAACATCATTAATTATTCTCTTATTGATGTAATTAATACTCTCCCCGTCCACAATCTTTAGACACTAATATTATATCCGGACATCCACTATCTATAGACACTTTTCTTTTTTAGGGTATGACCCTCACAGCTTTATCACTTTACACTTTAACACTTTAATATTTTAACACTCACAAAAATTTTAAAGGACCCACAAATATCCTACTTTAACACTTTAATATATTAATTTATTAATATATCACCACATTACATTAAAATCTGTGCCGAAAATTTTGGGTCTTAAGATGGTGGACCGAGGGAGTATAACATTTTTCCCTGTAAATTGTGAGGGGGGGGGGGGGTGTAAAACTGATACGTAGGAGTATGTTTTATTATGTACCTCACATGCCATTTCTACGTAAAATTTCGAATCCCCATGTTTTTTTTTCTTTTTTTTTTCTAGGAATTATTCATTGTAATCTATGCATAACGTAACAAAATTGCCAAAGGATTAAATTATTATAATCTAATATCGCACTCAAATGTTGTGAGCACTTTTATATTAGTTTTCCAATAGAAGTTAAGTATCAAATATTTTAGATTAACACGATTGATTGTTCAATACAACATGCAAGTTTGAGATTTAGGGTGAGGTAGTCTTAGAGAGTTAGAGTTAAGAAGTCTCAAATTCTAAATTTTGTAAAGGGTGGTAATTAAGTAGCTAATCTAAACTTTCCATAGTATAGGAGATATATAATCAGTCAAGCTCAAGGAATTAATTTTCTTGTAGCTTGTGTTTTCATGATCGGATATAGGGTGTAATCGTTATTGTTGATTAGCACTAAGAGTTAAGCTAATAGGCCTATTGGTTTATTGATTACGAGTTAATTTATATATATAGAAAATGATTCATATAAAAATTGGTGAGGCAAAAAATAAAATACCAAAAAACACATAATAAAATCAAATTTTGCCTTGAAATATAAAAAATATAAATTTTACCTATATTTTGGTAGGGTGGACAATAATACCCTTGACCACCCTATCCCCTTCCCTCTCTCCCAACCCAAAAACCAGCCCAGCCCCCAGCCCAGCCCAACCCCAAGCCCCAGCCCGACCCGACCCGACCGACCATCCCGACCCGACCCGACCCGACCCAGTCAGCCCGGCCTTTTTTTTTTTTTCCTGAAATATCCAAGTACACAGTACGTTTTTATCATTTAGTAATATTTACCCGGTAAGTGGTAAACAATAATGTCTATGCGTACTGTATTACGCAGTACGTTTTATGTTCTAGGAGTACTGTTTACCAATAAGTGGTAAGTTACGCAGTATGTTTATATTCAATTAGTACTGTTTACCGAAAGGGTCGGGCTAACAGGCCAGGCTAGCTGGACCGGACCGGGCCGGGCCGGTCTGGCCAAATGGGCCGGGCCGGCTAGTATAATCGGCCCGGCTCGGCCCGGTGGGTCGGGCTGGGATGGGCTGGGGTGGGCTGGGCTCCTAACAATCCTAAGGGGGAGGGGTATTTTTGTCCTCCAAACTAAAAAATGGGTAAAATTTGATTAAACTATATTCCAAAGCAAAAATTGATTTTACAATGTAAAAGTGGGCAAAAAGGTATATTATCTCAAAATTGGTTATGTCGTGAGAAATTCAAAAATGCTTAAATCTATACATCATCATGCTTATATTTGATCATGCTTATTTATATAAGATTTGATGTTAAGTATCATAATGTTTATAACATACAAAATCATGGCTTATTATAATATGACTGTAAATCTAGGAATCTCAATAGTCCAGATCTATTCATATTTCGTAACAATAGAACTTAATGATTCATTCTCTTTCTCTCTCACCACTGTCTTATCATCTCTCCTCTCTTTAATATATATATATATAATATATATATATATATATATATATAATATATTAAAATTTATGAGATTATTAAAACAATGTGGTTTAACATATTACTATATACTCCATCCATTTCATATAAAATGACACACTTCTTTTTAGTTTTTCTGCCACGTAAGAAAAAATATTCTTCAAAAATCCATTTTAAAACCCATCATCAAAAAGCGTAGAAAAGCGTGCCAGAAAAGCTACTATTGAAGTGTGTCATTTTATATGAAATGGAGGGAGTACATAACTTGTAGATCTATGACGCAATCAAAGGATTTATCACCAAAAATTGAAGATAGAATGCGATACTTATCGTGGGCACTTTTATTATTATTATTATTATTATTATTATTATTATTATTATTATTATTATTTATTTATTTATTTATTTATTTATTTATTTTATTTTTTATCGTGGACACATTTAATGTGCTCATAGATGATGTGTCAATGTATAAATAAAAAAGTTAATATTAATATATACCTTAAAAATTAAAGCATACCATAAAGTTAAACCCTGCTAATTTTTTTTTGACTATAACGTGAAAATTTAACCGACATGACTTCTCACATCAACGTGAGCACATTAAAATAGGCCCACGGTGGATATGAGAGTGTATACCGCTGTAAACAACCACGTAATAAAATCTAAAACAATATAAGTTCACACACACATGATTTAACCAATATAGGTCTAGTTTTTCAAACGAAGTTTCAGAAATGCATAATAATAAAGTGTTACCCCGCCCCCGCCCCACCACCGTTCCACAAGCTATGGAAAAAAGAAAAGGAAAAACTCTATTTTAGCACAAAGTTTCAACTTTTTGTCATTTTTTTCTAATTATGGCATTTGGGTTTTAATGGTTTTGGATGGTTGGAACCACCTAGTCTTTATTTTTATTTTTATATGTGGTAACATGTTGATACAGGTGACATAATATGTAATTTTTTTAATGGATGAACTTCATCCTATAAGAACTATATATATTGATTTGTTATTTATGTATTTGATTTTTGTTACAAGAAATAGATGGAATGACCTATAATTTTGGTTGAACTAGGTTGTTATAAGTGAAGTAACTCGATTTTGTCGTTATGAAGAAAGGTGGCATGATCTATTTTTTAAATGATATTGACTGGTGGTGTAGTTGGCATACTCAACTTAAGTGGTGACAAAAAATGAGTTTTTTTCTCTCTCTATATAAATGGTTATTTCCCCATGGACATTAATGAAGTGATTATGATCTATGAATGAATATATGCAACTGGAAAAAAAATGAAGAATCATATCATAGATTTCGAATCAATGATTTTGTTTTCCTGCATATGAATATCCCACATTTTCTTAGCACAACACTCACTACTCACTCACAAATACATACTTAAGAGATGACTCGAATTTTCGACCTATTAAATAGAGGGGACATCATCTGACCAACTGAGTTGTGTTGTATCACCACAAAGCACAAATTGATTTTAAAAATCATGGGGCGTAGCATAATTAGGCTTTATTAGAATAAGTAAAGACTTGAAGTCCCCATAGAAAGTGTACCAATCAATATCATGAGCACAATATTAAGTAATCATAATTGAAAGCCATCCCCAAGAAAATTTAAATGTCATGACACATCTTAAAAGCGCGCCAGCACCTCCAACTATCTATTTTTTTTTGTTGGTGCACATATGTATCAATTTAGATGTTATCATGCTTCATACATACATACATACATACATACATACATACATACATACATACATACATACATACATACATACTGTGAGTACAACGAACTTATCCAAACCGTACTCGATTTGTATAATTTCGATACATAAAAAGCATGAGGGATATATAAAAAACATGGTCGAAAAAAGCATAACTATTGATGTAAGGAAGCAAGTGTGCACAATCCTCTCCAAGATTAGGTATATATATACAGAGTTTTGTTCATATAAAAATAAGTTCTGGCTTGAGAATAAATTTATCATTGATCTTAGTTAACTCTATGGTTATCATTGATTTAAGCATAGTTACAAGGTACAATAAGCATGATTATATTTAAACATCGATTTGTATATTAAAAAGCACAATTATATAATAAACATATTCTGTGCATATTTAAGCATAAGTTCACTGTTCTGATTTTCTTACACGAGGATATATTTAAATCTATTGAAAAAAATACATAAAATTAATATAATTTGATATTTGAAACATGGTTGGAACACACAGAATTGGGACATTGGATCTCATGTGATAAAAAAAGATACACTATATTAACATATGTATAATATATATTATTATAGATATGTGAAAAAGCATAATTACTAGAATTTTACATGAGCTCATCTCTCTCTATATCCGAATGGGATCATTTGTCTTCATTACAGGGTACCAATCGTTTATCAAAATTGAATTTTATTGATTTTTTATTTAAATATATATATTTTTTAATTTCGAAGTAATATGATTTAGTCTAGCTAATAATATACTACATGAATGTTCCCCTACCCACCATAGGCACACTTAATATGTCAACGGCTAATGTGACAGTGTCATGTCAATGATTCATTAGTTCAATTAGGGTATATAATTATTCTTTAGCAATTTTCTTCATATTTTAAACTAATAAAACTGAGGTTGTATTCTCTATGATGGAAAATTATCATGGGAAAATAGAACAATCACCCTTTAAATTTTTTACCTTTTCCCACATTTTCCTACCTTCTACTCATTTTTTCCCTTCCTTTTCACTCTAATGGAAGAAAATATTCACTCCATATTGGTGGGATAATATTTTCCATTGAACAAATAGTAAAATTCTTCATCATAGATAAATAAGGAGGTGGGAAAATGAGAAAAAATATGGAAAATTTAAAGGGTGATTGTTCTCTTTTATCTCATTTTCTCATGATAATTTTTCATCATAGAGAACACAACCTAAAGTTAAATACTAAAAATAAATAATAAACCCCCTAACTGGATCGGTGAGCCATAATCAATTAGTGTAAAGTTTGATTAATTGAATCATAATATTAAAAAAATAAAGAAAATAAATAAATAAAAATTAAGAAAATTCAATTTTAGTATAAGGTTAGTATAATCTAATAGGGATAGAGGATATGATTCATATATACTTCCATTTCTTTGAAACATAAAAAAAGCTGCATTTGACACATGTTGAAATCATAAGATTTCTCTGGTTTGCAATTCAAAACAATGGTACAATAAATATTCATGGGTGGCACCCTAAGTAGAAATTAAATCTAAAATTTTACTGGTAGTGAACAGTTTATTTAACACAACTAGTCATCTATTTTGACTATTCACATGGATCAATTCTACACCAAAATGGGGGCTCCCTATATATGTTGTCCTTACCCTATATAAATCATTATACAAAGTAAAAACAATTAAAATCAATACTCAAGAGAAGAGGAATAAAGGCAGCCATGGCCCACACTTGGACCACTGCACCAGAAAGGTGAAGAGGCCCTTCTTTCCTTGATGTAACGAGATTTCATTGATGTTAATTTATCTCTATAAATACACATTACTTCAATTGGATCTGCTGTATTTCCCACTTACTGTAAGATGTAACCACCCTTCTCTTACATATTAATATAAATAAATCCATCCTTCTAATAATCAAGAAGCTGACACAGATTCTTTGTTTCAAGAAATCAAGAATCAAAATCATGGTACAAACCAAGAAATTCCGAGGTGTCAGACAACGCCACTGGGGTTCTTGGGTGTCAGAGATTCGCCATCCTCTACTGTAAATTTCTTATCACATTAATTCATTTCTACTTCCTCGCTTTTCTTTACACACACACACACACTCAGTTCACTATATTATACACTATACATAACGCACTCAATATATATATTACCTTTTTGCATGAGAAACCCTAGTTTTCCTCGTTTTCTTGATCTGGGTTTTGTTTATTTTCGTTTTCTTGATCTGGGTTCAGTTTATTTACGTTTTCTTGATCTGGGTTTTGTTTATGATCGTTTTCTTGAAATGGGTTTAGTTTATTTTCGTTTTCTTGAAATGGTTTTTGTTTGTTTTCGTTTTCTTGAAATGGGTTTCGTTTGTTTTCGTTTTCTTGATCTGGGTTTTGTTTATTATTCGTTTTCGTTTTCTCGACGGGGGTTTAGTTTTTTTTTTTTTTTTTTTTCCGGTTTTCTTCATCTGGGCGCCTTTCATTTTCTGACAGGAAGAGGAGGGTGTGGCTGGGGACGTTCGAGACGGCGGAGGAGGCGGCGAGGGCGTACGACGAGGCGGCGATACTAATGAGCGGCCGGAATGCGAAGACGAACTTCCCGGTCCCGGCGAGCCAAGACGGCGGCGGGAACGACATCTCCCCGTCCTCGTCGTCGTCCTCCTCCTCTCCCAACACCTCAAGAACCGCTTCCCTCTCATCGATTCTCAGCGCGAAGCTTCGGAAATGCTGCAAATCGCCGTCGCCTTCCCTCACTTGCCTGAGGCTCGACACCGAGAACTCCCACATTGGGGTTTGGCAGAAACGGGCTGGGTCCCGCTCCGACTCGAGCTGGGTCATGACGGTCGAGCTCGGGAAGAAGAAGAGCGGTGCTCAAGACCCGACGGCGGCGGGGGCGGCGGCAGCCACGCAGGGAACCCCTATGCCGCCACCGCCGCCGCCGATGGTGGAGGTGAGAGATGGGATCGATGAGGAAGAAAGGATCGCGCTTCAAATGATCGAGGAGCTTCTCAACAGGAATTAATTAATCAATTAATTTCATGCATATTTTCAAATTTTAATTAAGTAATCATTAGTATTTTCTGATTTTCATCAAATTTCCAAAAATATGATAAGGATAAGAGTCGAGGAGAAAAGGGTTCGAGACTTTGTCCAATTTGAGTATAGTGTTTGATCTAGATTGTGAGGGTGGATATTAATGCTATATTATACGTACTGATATTTATTTTATTTATATATGTATAAATTTACATATATATATGAAGGAATTATTTTATGTAGGTTGGCTTCCATTCTGTTTAAGGCTTCGAAACGTCAATTGTCTTTATGAAAATTGTGTTTCTCATTATTTGTACACATACTTAATTTGATTTGTTGTGCTTGTCGGAGTTATATACTTTTTATTACTGTTGAAATTCGAACGGATCTTTTCTATTTATCAAAAAGTTATGTGTTGCTAATTTTTGAGCTGTCTATTTTTCGTCAGTATACATTAAATCTCTTTTTGTTATGCATGGGCTCCATCTTTTTTCTTTTTTCTATTTTTGTAATTACGTGTCGAGCTCCTAAGGCTAGGGGGTGTAACCAAGCCGAGTCGAGCCAAGTATTGGCGTGTTCAAGCTCGGCTTGATTAAAAGTTTGGTTGCTCGAGTTCGAGCTCGATTTGAGCTTTATGATTAAACTCGGCTTGATTTACACTGTTCGAGCTTGAGTTCGAACTGGGTTTGTGAAAAGCTCATATTTTGTTTAAATTCTACTTAACTACTCGTGACCATGAAGCTCGAGGTCAAGCCGAGCCTAGCTCGAACTCAATTTTGATTTTTTTTTTTCCCACATAAAAGGCTAAAGCTCGAATATGGGCTCAATTGGAGGCGCGATAATGGGCTCGCGAAGATGCTCAATATGAAGCTCGCGAGCAAATCGAGTTGAGTACCTTTGTGATCAAACTCGGCTTGATAATTTTATTGAGCTAAAACTTTGGGCTCGATCTCGGTTCAATTATTAATGAATTCGTGTCCGAATGACTTTTTTTGAGTCGGTCGTTGACAGGGGCGTACGCAAGTGAGGCCAAGGGAGGGCAATTGACCCCCTTGCATTTTGACATTAATTACCTATTATAGTCTAATTATTATAGTTATGCTTAAATATATTTAAATACATATATAAAAAATTTAAAATGTTAGAATACAAATGATAATTTGGTACTCTATATTAAAAATGATATATCTAATTGCGTTATTGATAAAATTATTAGCCCACTTGTATTGAAGTGTGTATTAAAGTGAAGTCCGGTTCCTTTTAAAGTACAAAAGTGCGAATTTAAATGATTTTTTAAGTGGGATCAACGTTCTAAAATAGAAATGTCCTTTTTTATGGACGTAAAAAATAGAAAATTGGATGAGTTTATTATGGACGGAAGTTGTATAAGTTTTAACCCTCCTTACTCAAAATCTTGCGTCTGCCACTGGTCGTTGAGTAGTTTGACTCGTTTACAGCCTTGGATAAGACACGTTTTTACTGAATCATAAGATTTCATAATAGTACGCAATTTCTTCATTTATTAATTACCACGAATTTTAAGACTATATTTCCTAATTTGAGATCACATTTTATTTTTTATTTTTTCTAGGGAGATCAATAAAGGAAACTGCGATATAATGCAAATTTTATTGTTAAGATATAATTTTTGTAGATATGAATACTAATATCATCGATTTAGTAGCAAACTTTAATAAATGAAAAGCGTAAATATAAAGATAGCAGTAACTATAAACCTTAATTACTCCATCTCCCCCACCTATTTAATGCCTTCTTTTGGAGAAATAATAAGGAAGAGAAGATCAGATCATATAGTTTAGCAGGAAAAAAAAAAATGTTTGAGACAAATTGTGAATAATAAGAGAGATAATTAGTATTGATTGTGTTGATTTTTGAGATTAGATGAAAATTATCTCATTGTACAGTACTTTGTACAAGATTCTTTCTGCTTCATTAAAGAGTTCCTTTAATTATTGCTTATTTAAATCAAATACTACAAATTTAATTAATTAATTAATCAATAGGAACAATTATCTAAGAATAGGGTAGATAGCTAGCTTCTAGTACTTATTAATTAAAAAGTCTATTAAAGTAGCTTTGGATTCAGTTGAAATAGTCCCTTACTTTTGCTATTTTCTGAATTATTTCTTGACAAATAGCAAATTTATTAACTCATTTATAGTTTTGGCTAAAGAAAAATTGAATATATAACCAAAAAGAAGAAAAAAGAAAAAGGTAAAAGAAAGAAATAACTTAGTTAGGCAAAGAGCAATGCTTAGCAATTAGCATGGGCCTTCTTTTCTTTTCGTGCATGAAGAATGAATAACAATCTAAAATAAGGAAATTGTTGGGATCCCTGTTTAGTTTAGTTTTGATGATGTTATTAGAAACCACACTTAGTTATAGGACTTAGTTATAGGATTGATAGGAACAGACTGATCTCTGTGTTTGGATCAGTCAAGCTTAACTCGGACAGATTGCTCCATGTAAAGATCAAGGTTGGTAGTGCAACCTTGTACCTAGTTAGATCAATCTGTCAACTTGTTCCTTAGTCAACCTGCTCGTGTAACCTGCATAGTCCAATCTGCTGAGGCCAACCTCTGACACCTGCATGCTAAGGCCAACCTGCATGTTGAGGAACCTGCATGCTGAGGAACCTGCATGCTAAGTAATCTGCATGCTGAGGAACCTGCATGAGAGGAACCTGCATGCTAAGGAACCTGCATGCTAAGGAACCTGCTTAGGCTAACCTGCTGAAGCCAATATGCTTAGTCAAGCTGCTGTGAGTCAAGCTGCTATTAGTCAACAGCTTCTCAAGATGAAGATTCTAATACAAAGATCAAGCTTGAAGACCACAGAAAGCAAAGACAGCTTGAGGTACAAAAGGTCGACCTTCCCAGTCCGACCTAAGCTGTACCTTGCCAACCTCGATGGTTCAAGCTGTACAGAAAACCTCAACGGCTAGAAGTCCAGTCAGCAGTACGGTTCTGACACCTCTGCAACTCCAACGGCTCTAATTCAAATTGGAGTCATATAAATACTTCAAGCCATCCCAGAATCGAACGTAAGGGAAAAATAGACGGGGAAGAGAGAAAAATAGATAGAGGAAACCAGAGCTTCAAAGCCAAATCTATCCAGAAATCTTTACGCTTCAAAGCCAAACTCAACACTCGAATCCAAGCCATTTCCCAAGTGTTGAGACCTTCAAGATTTCTGAGTCTGGAACCTCACAGAACACTCTCCACAAGCTTACTACATATTCGTCCAAGTAAAGAAGAATCTGTTAGTTTAGCTTGCAAGGTTGTATGTAAGAATGTATGAAAGGTTGTAAAGGTCGCGACCCAGAACTCGTGCTCGGCTCAAGTCTAAAGATTGACGAAGGTTGAGGCTGGTACTCAGCCAGTATAAATAAGAGAGAAGTAAGGAATTTCAGATACGACGGTATCTGACGTGGATGTAGGGACGTTTCCCGAACCACGCTAAATCGACTGTCTCGATCTCTCTCTCTCTATCTTTTATTAACAGTCGACCTTACAATGTTCAACTAACCTTCATTACATTGCAATTTATTGATATAATCAACCTGCACAAATATTCAGACCAAAGAAAGAATTTTCTAAGAGGTAGCCAACCTGTCCACCAAACTTCCGCACACTGTTCGGTTTAGCAAGCTCACCAGTTTACTGACTGAGCTGGATAAACCGAGCTGCACTGATAAGCTGAGCTGACAACTCAGTAAGATCGATTTTTGTTTCTAAAGTCAAAACTGTTGGCGAATTGGTGTATTCCCCCCCCCCATACACCAATAACTACCTATCGGGACCTACAGAAATATTTATTATTTCCCAATATAACGAGCATATATACCTAACTACGTATCAAATTTCCAAAAACTGCTGGATTTTTTTGTTGAAAACGTGTTCAATTTTTTTTTTTTATTTTTGGTAGCATTTCTAACTCATGTCTATTTCATTACTATACTATGGAACTATGTATTCTTACAAAATTTAATAAATACCTAAATTATCTCAAACAAAAGAATATGCATACACGAGAAATGCTTCCCTACCTATCGTGGACATATTTAATGTGTCCGCGACCGACGTGACGGTGATATATTTAATAAAAGTTATTATCAATATACCTTATAAAAATAAATCATACCAAAAAACTAAACTCTACTACAAAAAAATAAACCATAAATGAAAAAGTCATTGATGTTATACTGCTGCATCAATCGTGGGCACATTAAGTATGTGCACAGTGGATAGAGGAGCATTTATGTACATACATTGTCCTTAATTATTTTGATTGCTAACCGTTGTTTTCAGTTGTGTTCAAATTAGTGTGGGCACTAGGGGTGAGCACGGGTCGGTTAACCGCCCGTTTAGCATATAAAAAAACCGACCATGCCCTTTTTAGGCGGTTCGGTTAACCGTGAAAAAATAATAAATAAAAACCAAAAACCATTCGTACGGTTAACCAAAAAACTGGTTCAGTTAACCAATTATTCAACGGTTAACCATAATCAAAATATATATTTAAAATTCATGTTATGAAAAAAATTTAAATTATAAATGATGAATATATAATTATATATAACATACAATTTAGAAAAGTACATAAATCACTTGGTTAAGAAAATAAAATTTTAGTTCAAATAACAAATGCGTATATATATAAGAATAGAGTATATATATACAAAATGACATGTGTGTTGTGGGATGAAAACGAGTAATAATTTAGAAGAAAAAATATGTTTTGATCGAAAAAAAGTTTAAGAATAGTAAAAGAGAATAAATAACTAAATATAACTTATATGATATATATCTAATAAATATAATTCTAATTAATTAATATATACTGGTTCGGTCTGGTTAACTATCGGTTTTTCGATATGAAAACCAAAAACCGAACCGTTAACTTGGTTTTTTTAAATTAGAAAATTAAACCGTAACTATCGGTTCAGTTAATCACATTTTCAGTTCGGTTTCGGTTCGGTTCAGCGGGTGGTTCGGTTTTTCGGTTTTCTATGCTCACCCCTAGTGGGCACAATGGATAGAGGAGCATTTTTTACCTACATTATCCTTAATTATTTTGATTTCTAACCGTTGTTAAGTAATTACGGAAAGACATGCTTGGGTGCAAAATTTTAATTGCATTAGCTGGCCTTGTGATTTTTCAAATAAAAATTTATGCTTATTCGAAGTGACAATTATTGTAAAAAAAAAAAGTGACAACTATTAGTTTTTCTTCCATTTGTATCTTCAACTTAAATGTCCTGATTAGTTGAATGTTTTTAATGGAATTGCTTTTTAGTGTATAATTTTATTTTTTAGTAGATTAATTACTAGTATTTATTAATTTCTAATCTTTCGTTAGTAATTCATTATTTGAATTAATTATTTCGTGAAGTTGAATTTATAAAAAATATTTATTTTGATCTATCGGTAACTAATGTAATAAATAGTTTTCATATGATATGTTTCATATATATATATATATATAGGTAGTAGATCATATAAAAACTAATTATTACGTGAAACCTGCAACCCATCATAAAATGTTGCATTTTATGCATAAAATAATGCATTTTGTGCATAAAATGTTGCATAATAAAATATATTATTTTATATTATTTTTATGCATATAATGCATCATCATGAGAATGTAATATTTTATGATAAAAATGTAACACTTTTGTGTATAAAATGCAACATTTTATGATAGGTTGCAGGTTTTCACGTAATAATTCATATATATATATATATATTTATATATATATATATAAAAGAGTTAGAACACAAACAAATTAAGCAAAGCAATCAAATCACAAACCACAACCATCAGTCAATTATTCTCAAAAAAAAAAAACATATTTGGAATCGAGAATAATCAAGATGCAATTAATAACAAGAAAAGCTAAAAAAAAGACAAAAATCATAACACATGCATATATAAATATATAAAATATGTCATATATATTTAATTATTTTTTACAAAATAAAACGTCATGTCACACCACCGGCAAAATTAGTATCAAGAAAGTGAAATTTTCAATGTCTTCAATGTTAAATACACCAAAATAGTACCATTAAAAAACAATAACGTGGTGCTGCTTTCTACAGTAACTCTTTATATATAATAAATTGAATTCACTCACTAAGCTGGAAAAAATTGGTAGTTGGAGCTATCAATTTTTTTTTTGGAGAATTTCTGATTTTGGGGAAGAAAGCCATGTGGTGGAGACTCTTCTGAATCAAATCCAACCCATTTAAATTGGTTTTTATTTTACAAATTAAAGGGCTAAGATGATTTAATTTCAAGTGGGGAAGACCTAAAAAAAAGTAGGTTAGATATGAATTTTATGGTTTTTTATTTTCGCAATAATTTTAATCTTTGATTGGTTTATATCAATTTTATATTTGTAGACCAAAATATTTTGTTGGGCTTTCTGTTTTTGTGACCAGGTGTGGAAGAGTGTGATTGGTTAGTTGGTCAAACTAATTTGATAGTTATTAGAATGATTAATTCAGTCATATATATAGGTCATGCCCTATCACTTGAGAAATGACATGTTCTATTTAATTAATTTGACCATAGTAAAATTTTAGTGTGGTCACAAGTTATGCACATGTGTGTCTTTGAGGAATCCCATCATCACGACTATTATTAATATGTTCACGACTGATGTGATCACAATATCTATATATATATATATATATATATATATAAAGCAATTTATCATAAAAACAAAATATTATTAATAAAATCCAAATTCTTGTTGTAGAAAAAATCTACGTGCTACTGTCACATTAGTGGAGAAGAGATATTAATTGTGCCCACAATAAGTAGTGAGGCATTTCTATGCCTTTTCATAAGTTTTGTATTTTAAGAATAAATTAATTTTCCTCTCTAGACCCTTTTTTTGTGCTTATAAGAACAAAATTTATTTCCGCATTCTACCATATATTTAAGGCTAGTTCTAAAAGAGGACTTATGAATAAAAAAATTGACTGAGAAACTAGTGAAACAAGGAACATATTATATCAAATCATTTTTTTTTCATCTAGGAATATTTGGCGTATTTGTTTTGCTTCAAAAGAAAAAGTGGTGTCAAACTAATTACTAATACAATTTTAAATCGATTTTAATTTTATATACATGACTGCTTAGGTAAATCTAGTTTTAGTACTCGAAACTTCATTTTTAAGACCTTGAAGGTATATTAAAAATTAATCCATATTGGGCTTGAAATATATCTTTTCAGATTACCATTTGATTTAAGACTATTATCACTATGTATAGAGAACCTAATATTATAGCCCAATTGTTGAGCCCAAAGGAATCAACCTATACTTCAGGCTTTTGTATAACATTTGGAACACTACACATTAAAAAAAAAAAAAAAAAAAACCAAAACAAAACAAAACAAAAAAACAAACTTCGAGAAGTGAAACCAGTCTGATCTTTGACCATATCATATCGAAAATAAAAGGAAAAAGAAAAACAATATCAATCCGGTATCTACGGCATTTACAAAGAAGAAAACAAATAAAGAAGATCCTACTGCAGGTCTGCAGCTATCATCAACCGAACTCGTTTTGTTATGGTAAGTACGGAGTATTTCAGTTGGTCCCCATGGGGGTAGGGTATAGAATACCCCCGAAACGAATAACACATATAAAGGGTATGAATATGTGTGTATTGACTGATGTTAATTTTTCAATTTCTTGCCTAATGGTCAGCATCTTCTGACAAAGACCAAGGAAGTCAGACGATACTCATGTGCGACTAACATGTTGAGCTGAATATGTAATCATTTTCATGACTGTAGTGTCAGGTGGATCATCAGACAGTCATCAGATATCTGCAATAGAGTGAGACCTAATTATACTCGTTTAGTGAACGAAAAGCTTCTTTTTTTCCTTATACTTAAAATGTGAGCATAACAATTTATCATAATCAGGATATCCACCATTTTCATAAAAGAGAACAAGTGTATAGATAATATTTTCTCACATATAATAGGTGGATAAACTCTACTATCCATTATAAAGAACACGAAATAAAAGAAGTGGATACCACATTATGAATTTATGAGGTAATATTTTGCCTAATTTTTTATTCCCTCATTTTCTTATCACTCAAAGAGAACACTCCTCTAATTTAACTAGTCAATGAGACTGTGCTAAAAGTGCTAAAACTCATTCCCCAAAATTTGTGCATACATTCATTTTCGGTACGTCCCCTATATATATACATATTCCATTTTAAAAAATGGACACACTACAATAATATGTTTAATATTTATATTATATACTACTATTTATTAATTTTACTACTCAAAACATACCGTTTGATACACTTATCGTACTAAATATGAAACTTAATTTTCACTTACAATTAAAAGAAACTTCATCATGAATATAGTTTACCTCCAATTCCTTAGCAATGTGATTACCGTGGGAATTAAAGTGCTAATAATTAAAAATACCCATTCTCAACATATATATACACTTTATACCCATTTTGAAAATACATCTTCACAAAATACCCATTTACTATGAGCACACCAAAGAATTGCTAATGACAAGTATTTCTTTGATTTCCATGCTTTTTGTTTTATTTTGTTTAAAAGAGGATTAAAATCCCATTTTTTGGTGATATGATCTCGCGCTTCTAAAATGGTATCAAAGTCCTAGGTTTATTTGAGAATTATATTTATTTATTATATAATATTTATTTACTAACGGAGGAGACATCAAGTAAAAATGGAACCGGACAATTGTCCGAGTTGCGAGTGTTACAGTTCATACCTTCATATTTTGGAGGAGAACAAAACTAGAGATCTTGCTCGATTACGAGCAAGACGAGAACTTCTCGAACAGGTGGTTCGAGATAATGAGAGCCAAGAAGAAATCTAGGCACGAAGGTGGATTTTCAAGTTCTAGTTAGATCGCCTCATGATAAATGCTTATCTAGAGGGGAAACTAAGACGTCGCAGGAGATTAGCCCATCAGGATCATATCTGATGGCCCTCTTAGGACAGAAGGTTGGCCCTAATTTCGTAGAGACACGCCAGATCCGGCCAAAATCTCTATGGATTTACGGGAAATCCAGAAGACGGTGCAAAATTATGGCAACAACCTATATAGAGTACCTCAAAAGGTGGACAAAATATCCAGCAAACAGGATGTCATGCTTGACATTCTAAAGGATATTCAAAGACGAGTGGAGAAACTGGAATCACATCCAAGTTCCAGTCGAGCCAAGAGGGGTTTCTTTTGGGACGAACCAAAAAGATACCCGTTACCAGTCAAGGAGGGCGAGAAACGCGACCCTATATTGGATCTTATTACTGGTACGATCCGAGATAAAAAAAGATGAATAACCTCGAAAGGATCGGACTAGAAGATCTACAAGAGTTAGCAGAATCTTTTGCTAACATGAAGGTAGTGGATCTCAAGATGGCCAAAACTGAAGAAAGAACATCAGGAGGTGCAACACAACCACCACAGAGTCATTATGATTTTGAGGCTGGTTCCACCTATCATCTAAGAACTGGTGGTATTGCAGACGATCAGTTCAAAATCAACTTCAGACGAAGGACAAAATGGAAACATGATAATCCTTCTGAAAAAACAACCTTGGAGCCCATCCATCCATATGGAGTCACTCTCAACATCGATGAAATCAATTTCAAAGATCGAGAGAAATTCATCGATGACTAGGGAGCCGCGATGAGAGTTGCAGGGTCAACTCTTGATATGAGTGATGAGGGATATGTTAAATTCCTCGAAATGAGTCTTGCAGGAACTGCAAAGACCGCGTGGGAAGAAAGTATAAGCATAGATGTAAAAAAGGAGTGCTTTAAACTCGAGTCTCACACTGAGAAGGTTAAAAAGATGACTGACATCCTAAAGAATCATTTTTTGGGAGTCGGTTATTTTGGAACCTATGATGGAGAGAAAAAGAAGAAGTATTCAATGGCTCTTCTTAATCTAAGACTTGCAGTCTTAGATCAAAAGTCTCTCAACAAGTTTCTACAGCTCTTCACAATCTATCAACATCAATCAAAGACTGATGATAGCTTTGCCAAGGAAATTTTCTTCTTAAAATTTCCTAACCCATGGAGAGAAATATTCATTCGAGACTACGTTCCCGGTGAATACGATGGCGTGGGAAAGAGAATGTCTTTTGTGCACACCAAGCTTACGGAGTGGTGTCAACAAGCCACAACATAAAAGAACATCAAGAAATTAAGAAGGATCAACAAGGAGACCCTTCTTAATTGTGAAGACAATGATCTCCCAACGGTCATTGGAGAAGATCCTGCTAGTTACAAAAGAAGCAGGAAGAATAGGTATCAACCATATTCTAAAGATAGAAGATCTCAGAGAAGATCTTGGAAACCAAGAACGATGTGGTCTAGACAGAAGGCTAGATCATATAAAAATGGACAGCGAAGCGGTCCATCAAGAAGCAAGTTTCAATCCAGAGGTGTCAGCTCAAGCAAACCTCAGGAGAGAACACCAGCAAGGAAAACTTTTCGAAAAGCTCACACCAGAGCTAATGAAAGTTTCAAGGACTGCAACTGCTAGACGTTCAAATTCAGTGATACTTCTAAATTTACATGTCTAATCAAATTTAAATAAAAATTATACTAATAAATATCATATACTCCGTATAAGTTTATTATATGTAGGGATCATTTGAATTACATACATACTACTCTATATGTCCCATCTAAAATGATAAATTTTATTATTTTATATCTCATTTAAAAATATCATCCTAAGTGGGACGGACATAACGATATAGGGGGCCCACATTTTTAATTTTGCCTAGGGCCACCGAAATCTCAGGACCGGGGCTGGCCCCCGCATCCGTTCCCCCGCACCCATGCAACATAGTTATGACCGATCATAAAATTTTTTATAAGGAAAAGTGGAAGAAAAATTAAAAAGTCATTACTAATCATCATTATTATTTTATTATATATATAAATTGATCATATGTATTCTCGTTATCGTCGCTCATAATATGTTGGCTACATAGCTCTATTGTAGGTTATGTGTATATGCGGATCGGGTGGGGGTGGTTGAGGGTTGCTTTATTTACTTTTTCTTTTTTTGCAACCCTATAATATGAGACCTTCTCTGTCCCGTTCAACTAGTTGAACAGAACGGAGAGAGTATTATGTTTCAAAAATTTGATTTTAACACTTCTAATTGTCTAAAATTTTAGAACTAGCACCCTCACATATATATAACTATGTGTCTACTCCTATAAATGTAAAAAAGATATCAAGTGAGATAAACAAGCTTAGTAGAGTTATGTACGTTGTATGTAGACTTGCCTGGGCTTCTTGGCCCATCGGGTTTGGCCCTAGCCCGGCCCGGAGTCAACGGTTTTAGCCCGGGCCCGCCGGTCAACGGGCCGGAACCGGAATCGGGACCAAGGACGAGGGGCCGGGCTCGGGTCGAGATTTTCCGGACCAGAAACCGGCGGTTATCCGCCGGGCCGGCCCGCCGGGCTACCCCTTGAACCGCCGGGCCGAATCTAGCCGTTAGGACTGACGGGCCAAGCCCGGCCTACCGGGCCCAACGACTGAAACAGCCCTCCCTTGTTTTGAATTTGGCCTAAAAGGTCGAGAGCTCCCAGCACTCCCCTATTTTTTCCCCTGTTTTTGGGATTGAGGGGGCTCGCGGGCCTGTCGGTTTTAGTCCGGCCCGAGACTGACGGGTTTTGGGCCTAGCCCCTAACCGCGACCACCACCAACGGGGTGGGCTAGGGCCATGCTTCGGAGGATCGCGGCCCGATAGTTTGAGGCCCGAAACCACTGGGTCCGGCCCTTGGGCACGTCTAGTTGTATGTGGCTTCGGGGGCAATCCCAGGTCTTGAGAAGCTTGAGGCAAAAAAGAAAAATTGGGTCCTAAGGAAAAAAGAAAAATAAATAAATAACACTATCAAAAGATGATAGAATATATAATAAAAATTAATTGAAATAGAAAAAAAAAAATCTTACTTTTGGAAAAAAATAATATGACATACTTACAATATAAATTAATTTAAATAAAAATAAAAATTACAAACTAATACTCCCTCTGTTTCGTCCAATTTGGCTCACTTATATTCAATATGTGAGATATAAAATATACAAACGGGCCGAATGAAGTGAAACAGATGGAGTACTATTTAAAAAGGAAACAGATTATAGGCCCCAAAATTTTGAGACCCATTGCACAAGCCTTTATGTGCCTATACACACATATGGGCCGGTGAGGTTCGAATCATCTCCAATGAACAAATCGACAAGTTCGAATCATCTCGGATATATACGTCAGTGAGTGTTTATATGTGTTATACTAAAAATCCATAATGTTATGGTCTTGAATCATGCGTGTGAGTGTGAGTTACACTTTAAAGAAGAAGAAGAAGAAGAAAGAAAAGCTATACCCATTTTTCAACCACTCAAGACATTTGGAGTTATGCATTTGTTTCATGAGTGGAGTGAGGTGCTTTCTTGCAGGGGCGGATCTAAGTAGAAGGGTGAGAGGGCTTAAGCCCCTACCAAGCAAAAAAAAAAAAAAAAAGCTTAAAAATTTCAATTTTTTTGTTAATTTGTGTAGTATATAGTGTAAAAGCCCCCACTTAAAATCAAATAATAAGAAAATTTATATTGAATTCAAAATTTACAATATACAGCCCTCACCCAAAAAAAATTCTAGATCCGCCACTGCTTTCTTGTCCATGATAACAATATTGTCTAGATTAACCACCATGCATATCAAAACAATATTATAAAATATGCAATAGATGTGGGGCCCTATATTATCATAAGCATTGTATCCGGTGGCGGAGGCAAAGGGGTGCTGGAGGGAGCTCAACACCCTCCACTCAAAAAATACACAATATTTTACATTGAAAAAATTTATTTTTAGATTTTTTTTAATTTTATTTTTAGCACCTTTATTTATATAAAATTTTGATTTTAGCACTATTAGATCCAAATTTATGGCTCCGCCACTGATTATATCCATAAAATCCCTCAAGTTTGTTAGATCTCAACGCACTCAAAACCTAACCCTATCTTTTGTTCTTCACAAAAAACCCTCATTGCAAATAACCTAAGATGTTTTCTCTACAACTGAGTATTGACTTCAGTTTCAGAACCCCAGCTACTCCTCAAGGATACCAAATCCAAGATGAACTTATAACGAACGATGATTTATTCGAAAATAATTTATTTAATTTCTCCATCGGCAACAGCGTCAAACAAGTGAGGGAAGGAACAAGAAAGCAAACGAAGAGCAAACAAGAAAGCAGTAGCAGCAAGAAGGCCATGCATCGAGAGGTGGAGAAGAAGAGGAGGCTACAGATGTCAAACCTACATGCTTCTCTCAACTCTCCCTTATTTAAAGTTATTTATATATTTGTCACAACTAAATCATTTTTCTTATATAAAATTATTTATTTATATAAAAGAGAGATAAAAGCATAAGAAAACTCCATCTATGGCTCACAGCAACTTTCATTATATTAAAACAACAATATTACTACCAATTACAACATAAAAGGGTAGAAAAAAAGAAAGAAAAAATAATAATAATAATAATAATAAAAGCACTAATTTCATGTTTCCTGCATTTGTTTTATTAAATTTCCAAGGGGTCCATGGGATTTTTCCTCAGCCTTCTGCTGCCTACATACACACTTGCTATTGTTGAGATTAGCACCACATTTCAGACACAATCCTCTGCAATTCGGGTCGCAAACTGCATTGATTGTGATCTCTACGTGTATCAAGTCTCGTATGTTCTTTGAGATGTCGACGGCTTTTTCTTCCGGAGGAAAATACAACTGATCGTCTGGGTCAATCAGATCATCATCATCTTGCTCCGTTTCATTCATTTCAAAAGTTTTCGATCTCCCCTCCCCGAATATTGTACCCAAGTTTATGGTCTCTGGTTCAGCTACGGGTTCTTCGCACAGTAACAGCGTGAAGTCTGAGTAGATGCTCTGAGCAGCTGCTTCGCCACACCTTCATCATCCGAAAATTAACATATTTACACATTTGTAAGATCAAGAACGAGAAATAAATGAACACGGTGATATAATAAAGTTTATACATAAAACTGTCGAATGTTGCTAAAAGACAAGAAATTAAGCTTAACTATATTGAATTCGTAAAGACAAGTAACAAAGCTACAAAAAAAGAAAAAAAGTGAGACACATACATCACACACACGACTAAGTATCCTTTTCTCCAAAAGAATCTTCTATTTCCCCAAGGAAACTTATAAATAAAACCAAATCACACAACATTTGTCTCCAAACACTTCATGTAGCTCCCAAATCAATAAACACAGCCTAGTCCTAGTTTGGGGAAAGTCTTAATGTTAAGAGAGCATTCGTTCTCCAATAAATAAATCAGCAAAGATATATTCTACAACATTCATGCTGCGATACATGTCGAACTTTCAATAATATGAGTTGTGACCACGAAGTATGTCCCAAAAGGGTTGCAATTTATATTTTAAATCATTTGGCCAAAGTAACTATTAGAAACATTGGACAATGGTTGAGCCAAGAGTCGGGATCACAACCTAACAATTCTCATACTCAAATTTGGAACATGTGAAGAATGAAGAAATTTTAAATTTGAAGAGTTAAACAATTGAAATTGTAAACTCCCTCAAAAGGTACAGTTAAAAAAAATTCTAACTGCTTGAATGCAAAAGAGAGAAGCATAAATATGAGAATAGTAAAGGAGCCTATTTATTATAACTGAAAGATTGCCGATAATACGAAACCAAAAAGGCCCTATCGCAACAAAAATGCTCTTCTTCTCCTAAAAATGTCATTATTTAGCATAAGCATTAGTACACAGCTTTAGCTGAACAAAATAGAGTCATATATATGTCTTTTAAGTTTTAACTATCAATGAAGAAAGATACGCAAAACCTTGGGCCTAGGATGCTTGAGTCCAGAATAACAAGGCCCTCTACCTCCCCCAAATTTACATAAACGATGAAAATATGCAAAACCTCGGGCCTAGGATGCTCAAAGTCGAAAAGTTAAACACCGAGGTCCTCTAACCTCCCCCGAATTTGCAGTTCATCTCCTGCCATTTCCTCATTCAATAATAGTGGCTCTAACTTAGCGCTAATTTCTTGCTACTGAAATTAGGCTCAAAACTATGAACATATTAAACTCATCAATTTCCCATATTTTTTTTTAATTCATTAAACGGACAAAGTATCTAATCAAAGTTAACACTTCAAAACCAATATCAAACCATTCAAACCATCACCTTAATGTTTCATCTTTGTCTCATTCTTTAATCAAACCATCTCATACCTAAAAACAAGTTCACTAAACAAGCAACAATAAGCTACTGCCACAGCTAAATTTCTTGCACAAGCCCACCTAATCAAACAAAGCAAATGCATATCCACACAAAACCTCACAATAATTCATGTATACCACAAAATCAATCTGCAAAAACACCAAAAAACCATAGTTACCTATTGCAATTCAGAGCAATGACGGTGCGAACGATTCCATCCAGCCTCAGCTTCTGCTTCCTCCGAGTCACATCCGCCGAGATCAAAACCGGCGTCCCGTTCGGATAATCAGTCACGGGCTTCACGAGTCGGAGGCCCATTTCGGAAGCCTGAGTTCTGGACAGGCCCGAAGAGACCTTTCCCAAGCCCAGCCTCTCGAGAGTGGTGCAGTACTCCAAATGCGAGACGGCGCCGTTCCGTTTGTATAGAATCGCGCCTTCCCAAGGGCATTCCTCGTCTTCGATTTCTTCGTCGCCGAGTTCCCAGTCGCTTACGGAGGCTTCATCGAGGTGCGAGTCGAACTGAGAGCCGCTGCTGCTGCAGCGAAGTTTTGTGAGGGTTGGATTTGATGGGGTGAATTTTTTTTTTAGGATTGTGTTAATGGGGTGATTCAGTTTAAAGGGTTTGTGGAGGTTTAGGCGGTGGTGGGAGCTGAATTTGATGTGAAGGGGAGGCGGCGAAGGGGCGGCGGAGGCGGAGGCGGAGGCGGAAGCGATGGGGCGGAGCATTTCGGCTAAATATTGCGGAATTATCAATATGGCATTTATTTCAAAATATTTAATTATTTTGATAACTTCATTCAAAATTATTTGAATAAAGTAAAAAAAGAAAATAGCTTTAATAATATCCAAAAGTGTGAAACCCCTGCTCCGTCTGCTAATTCTCGCGCTCATTTTTGGTTTTCCTGCGTTTCTCTCTCTCTCTCTCTCTCTCTCTCAGTAATATCGTTACTCTCGCTTCCATCTCCTCCAATAATGGACGCTAATTATGTGGAGGAGCTCTTGAAATCGGTATGTATAAATTCTCAACTGAATCTCGATCGTGTTCATCTTCGAATTTCCTTATTCGTCTTTGATTTTACTGTATAATTCTCTTACGGACTTACGGTGATTCGTTGCTTTAATTCCCGAATTCCTTCGATATGCAGCTGATTTCTTCTGCGTTTCGGAGATGCCGCATGCTAGACGAGATCTGCATATTATCGGTGTCTCTCAAACCTAAGCCGCCTTCCGTTCTAATTTCAGGCACATATTCATCTATTCTGGATTTCATAATAGTATTTCTTAAGATCTAAGCTGACGATTCAATTTCAATGTACTTTTCTACTTAATCACAATTTGTTTTTGTAATTACACTTTTTCATTCTGAATAACATGATTCCGCACACTTGTGCTAATCTCCACATAGTGGAATTTTGATATGTTGAAATAGTTAAGGGTGAGATGGCTGTTAAGAATTATAAAATGTCAAAAGTATAGTAGAGTCACAACTCAAGCCTTAGAATTGTGAATGATTAAAATGTTTATGAACTTCTGTCTCTAGAATGTTTCATTAACTTTCTTTTCCCTGCTTCGACAGTTTCTGATACAGGCATCGGAAGCAATTTGGAGGAATTTCACGAATTAAAATACGAAAATAATACCATTTTGTGTGGTAAATGGGGTAAGAGAGCTTTTCTCATGACAGGTTCCTCATGCTCGAAGAATTTTTTTCTCATGCATCTTAATATGTTTTTAGAGTGGTTCGTATCCCGTAGATTAGTAACCTGCTAATTTGTATAAACTTGACAATTCGGATCCTTTGAAGAAGCGTAGACCTAAGTATACCTGTCTAACTATATTTCTAGATTGCATTTGGTTGTATACCATTTCCTTCTCCTTTCTGTATTGGTCTTAGAAAAAGTTGAAATAGAAGAGGGTGATGAAAGGCAGCTGCTGAATCGTTCTGTCAATATTGGCATTTGCACGGAGTATCATATTACATGTTAATGCCTTACTGGTGTTTGAAGTAAATCTTAGATAACTATTTGCCACTCCCACCTGAATGTTTGACAGTATTTTGTCATTATATTTGGATAATGGTTTAACAACTGATAATCAGTGTAATTTATTATTTGCAGATGGAGTTCTTTCTGTAATGACCACAAGTAAGTTTCATTTAGCATTCTGTCTATGACTGAGTATTATTTGCTAATCAAAGCTTTCGTGGACACTGACTCTGTGAGTAGAAAATTGTAGACTGTGAAAGCTTTTAATGAGTTGAGTGGTCTACTTCTTACTTATATTTCCAATGTTAGGTTCTGAACAAAAAACTAGATGGACTAGTAAATATTCTTTGTATTATTCCCAACCTTAATTAATCAAGTCTTCTCACTGAAGGCAGCTCTGACGAAGAAATACACCAGTTAAAATTTGACTTGAAAGAAACTGTTTCCTCTAGAAGAATGATGAGGCTACCATCAGCATCAAAGAGTGGTGCAAAATTCAGGCAATCTGTTGTCTCCTTTCTTTCACGTGTCTAATGTAGTGTCTGCCATGCAAACACATTTACTTTTGGTTCCGTTTTCAGCGGAACTGAAGTAACTTTGTCCTTGTATGAAGAAATCGACAGTCTTGTAACAATGTTATACCTCTATCTTCAAAAGGTTATATACCTCACTTATCTGATTTAAGTGACGATTTACTACATTACTTATTCCTGATAGTCACATGGTTTCCTTATATTCACTTGCAGATTCTTCTCTTGAAGGCATTTGTAAGTTTGAAGTACCTTTTTACCTTATCCATCTTTCATGTAGTCTTCTACTCTCGTATACTTTTACTTTTCATCCACGATTTTTTAACATTTAATGGTGTATAATACCGTATAGGCAGCACCGCAGCAGTGGCTGTGAAATTAGGATTGCAACATCTAGCTGAAATACTAAATCCACAATGATCATTAAGTATGCAAGTGAAATATCCATTCAACCTTTCTAAACTCATCTCCTTTCCCCTCATTAACATTCAGTAGGAGTAAGCATTGATTTTCCTCAATAATTTTGGAATGATAACTGAGATTGAACTCTATTTGGAAGAAATGCATTCGTATATCTTTGTTTTATATAAAAGTAGAACTCCTCACTTAAAGAATGCATCCATAAACACTGGATATGATAGAATGGCCTTGTAGTTTGGATTGCTGTAATCTCTTTGATGGTAGTCATATGCTAACATGCTTGTCTCTTGCGATTTCATCCAGAAGATTGCAGTTGAACTGATAGTTGAATCGGGTGGAGGTATAAAATCATTTATTCAGCAAAATGCATGCTGCACCCCAGCTACAAATGCTGCAAATATTGACAACCTGAAGTTGGGACTACAAGAATATGTTTCCAAGCATGGGAACAGATTAACCAAAGCTTGCGACTCTTGCTTCTCAGCTGGGTGCGTTGTAATCATATGAAAGTTCATTTTATCCTGCAATTTTCTTCTTCTTTTTTTCATGACAAAACATTTGATTTTTGGAATGTTTCAAATTTATGAAAATTAAAATCCTTCAATACTTGAGGTTTACGCTTAATAATGCACATTCCACCTGTCATTCGGTAGTAATTAGGTCTCGGATTGTAATGTATAATTTCAGTGTTTAATATCACTCTTCATTGCCGTTTGGTGTTTTTTGTTTTGATTTTGAGTCTGTGGTCTTAATAGCAATCGATAAGATTGTCTTTTGACTGCCAGAGTTCAGTAGATGTATAATTCACAACCCTAAACCCTTTAGGCTACTTTCTTTAATATCTTTTCTCTTGTTTAGGTTTCTATGTCTTCACTTCAAAGAAGCCCCTTTAAATTGATGATTTCATGTTTCCATTCCTAATCTTAGGATCGGAATAATTGTAAAATCACTAAAATGTAGTGCTACATTGTTCAAGTGGTTCGGTAACCTTAAGTTTCCACTCTTCAACCAGAATCAGTATTGATTATATTTTTCGGAGTTCTTACTTCACGATTTTGGTAATCAGATTTTCATCTGCTACCACCTCATCTGGACTGAACCATAAGTTGAATTTTATCTTGCATAATTTTCAGATTTTATCTTGCATAATTTTCAGAGGGAATCTCAAATTTGGTATTGGGATAGCTTATGGCAAAGAAAACCAACATAACTCGAGACAGGTAATGGAAGTTGCAATTATCCTCAGCAATATATCAATGTCAGACCGATCTTCCTGCTCCAGGTCATATGGCTGCAAAACCGAGGTTGTTCTGATTTTCTTTATCATTTACGAACTCCCCCCCCCCCCCCTCTTCTCCTATTGTCTGTTTCTAGCTACAGACAGCCAAGGGTTGTTTTCTCTTAGCAATTAGCAAAGTTGAGAAATGAAGTTCAGAATACATATGGTAGCTTTAGTTTTATATTTAATGCTTTTATATGTGTATCTAGGTCTTATACTTCAGAGATTTCTCACCCTGCTCAATGCCACAACCATCTCTTGAAGCGTTGATCAGCATTAACTGGAAAAATTACGGATTAGTTTTAAAGAGTGTCGGAGATGGAGATGGCGTGACATTATTAGAGTGGGAAAACTTACCACCATGCTCGCACATTGATATCGTGCTCCACATATACGATATACAATATCCTTAGGAGAATTATGCGCAGCCTATTCTTTACTTTATGATGTTACTATCACTTCAGATGCACATGTATATTGCACGTTCTTCCTCAACGTGATTGAACTACCAGGATACTGCCTTGCTCACACAGCAATGGAGCCGATAGGTTTCTTACCAGAAAAGCTGTCAAGCTTGCATTAACTGACTTGAAGAAGAGGAATGCAGGAGAATTACTCAGCGAGCGTGCTGTCAAGGTACAATAAACATAGCTTGTATTCTAGGTCCAAGAGTCGATGGATAGATACTCTTTATTGAGGAGTTACTTAGTCGCTGCTCTTTGACTTGAATATTCATCTCTAATGATGGCAATTGAAGTTTTATTATCTCCCTTGCAGATATGCAGCTATGCACCCGACCTTGCCAAATCAATCTCGGGTCTGATCATGTCTTCACACGACTTGAATTTCAAGAGAGAGTGTATTTCTCTACTTGGGCTGCCTGAATGTGGAAAGGATGTCGTTGAGAAGTGCATCAAAGATAAGATAATATCCGTGGTAGCAACAAATGACAGGAGTAATAGGGGAACCAACGAAGTTCCGGCTCTTTTCGTAGACCAAGAAGCACATGATGCAGAGGAGGAATATGAAGGTGCAGGTAATGAAATTGAGCACTATTGAGGATATCTTGCAAAATAGAATCGTAGTTCCTTTAACTAGAGAAACATTATGCTAATGCTAATGGAAGGATATGTTGGAATTGACTAAAGCTTCCTTACGTAGAGAAACACGTGAACATATCATACTTTCTTTGGTCGAGCTTAATACTTACCATTAATTAAATGGTTTTTGGCCTTCATTTAAGTTGTAAGTGTAGGAATGTATATACCTTGATCTATTATATATTCTAATGAAATTCAACTTCCTTTTTTTATTTTTTATTTTTATGAAATACTACCTCCATCCACTTATTAGTCTACATTTCTATTTTGGTCCGTCTCACTTATTAGTCCACATTTCTAAAATGGTAAAAGAATTGTGGCTACAATTAACTTTCTCTCCTTAGAATTGATTACAATCACATATTTTACATTGCATTGGCTATTGTTCCAAAAGTAAAGTGGACTAATAGGTGGGATGGAGGTAATACATCACAAGTATCGCACATTTAATTTTTTTTCTTCATTTATTAATCGTTCAGAATATTTTTGTTAAATATTTTAATTCATAATTTTAGGATATAAAATTAGGGTTGGGTGAGTCCGGCCACACTATGTGGCCGTTCAAAAAATTGACACTTTTATTTGTGTAGATTAACATTTTTCTGCATAAAGATTGACACTTTAAAAATTGGCATTTTTATTCGTTAAATAATTATGTTAAAGATTGACACTTTTATTCATGTAAATTAACACTTTTCTGCATAAAGATTGACACTTTGACTCGGCCACACTATGTGGCCGGCCTCACCCATGTTTTTACCATAAAATTATAGCTTTTCCTTTTAGGGTGCATGTGTTCTTCTCTTTGACGGAAAAAAGAATGTAGCGATAAGAATTTTTTTTTTTTTTTCATAATATAGTCCTCATTTTTTTTTTAATTCTATGTTCTCTTCTCTATGATGTAAAAGAGATTTAATATGTGGGAAAAAACAGTATTACTCGAAATGAGTGAAAAAATATTATTATGATTTAAAATGAAAAAGTAGAAAAATGACTACTCAAAGAAAAAAATTCTTCCATCCTAGATAAAGTTATCTATCATAGAAGATAAGTAAATGGAAAAATTTTCTTTTCTATCAATAAAAGAAAATGCACCCTAAAGCTAGAGCTGTTAAATTTGGCCTGAAAAAGTCCGGGCTTATGGGTAGTCTCGGCACACCTGTAGTTTGGGCCGACTTGGGCTATGAAATTTGAGGCCCATTGAAATTTGGGGCGGGCCAAACCTGACCCAAGATACTCAAAAACCCGATGAGCTCGGGCAGTCCCGATTATTTTTACACTATATATTTTTTCAGGCCGGGTTTAAATATTAATTTTTGCAGCCCGATGAAATTTTGGGCCGATTCAACCCGACTTTTGTCTCAAGCCTGATGGGCTCGGGCCAGGCCAGAGCATTTGACAACTCTGCTTTAAAGATAACTTGTTCAAATAGAGGCAATTTGTAGAGAGCGTGCCGACGTGGCTGCATGTAGATGCAAGTTTAGCGAGCTAGCTTATGTCGGTAGGTAGTATTCGATTGAGTAGAAAGAATAAAGATTTTTTGTTGGTGAACTTGTAACCAAATTTACAGGTGTGAAAATATATTTCGACTACGTACTTTTTACATTCCCAAATCTCTTCACTTCGTCAAATTGTCTTAACGTTTTACATATTTAGAGTTAACCAATCTATATACTAACTAATAGTAGCTACAGAAGTCAATTTATGGTAAGCCTACATATAGAAAGTTCATTAATTGCTAACATTAATTACTACAGAAGCCTACATATAGAAAGTTCAATTTATTAAATTTATACATTTATATACATTTATGTCAATTACTAATTATATAAATAATATATAATATTAATCTATATAATCTTTTAGTTTATTAATTACGTCCGATTATATACATTTATGTGTCAATAAAAATATGATAAACAATATATAGCAGTAGTGTACATATAATTTTATACACACTTATATGCTCGCAGTTTTATAGGTGTGTTTTTTGTACTTCGTATTATTTATTTTGATATAGACTATATATTTTTTTTTCACTCTTTCTTTTTAATATAAATATTAAACTTAGGTTATACACTATTAATTAATAAATTAGAAATCTTTATTTTTAATATAAATAAGGATAAGGACAACATAAAACTGCAAGTGCAAATATTTAGCAAATTATATATAAATTTGTGCACTAATCATGCTCTTTACTTATATTTTCGGCATTAATTTAGCAATTACTTTTATAACTATTAAATTCAGAATTAATTTAGTCAATTAAGAGGAATGTTACAAAATTATTAATTTTATATTATCTTTCAAAATTTATATTGTAATTTACCTATAAATTCATGTTTTGGACACTACGAACTTCATATGTTTTTCAATAGTTTTGTAACTTCACAATGGAACATAAAAAATGTATGAGCACGAAAAAACTCTCACAAATTTCAATAGTAGATTGGAAAGTAAGGTTGACCACAACAATGGCTTCGCTATGTAATTTCAACAATAAATGTTTTACTGTAATAATCATGGACCACCAACAAAGTAAGATAAATTTAATTTACTTTAACTATTAATTTTTCTATAATTATGTCTTTTCTTATATATATATATATTATGAATAACACATTTGATAATAATATTATCACTCAAATCAAAGATAATTTCCTACTAATTAAATTTTAACTTATTTATATTGTTTAATACGGAGTATATATAAGGGCAATATAAATACAATTGCATACGGCATTGGTGGAGATAAATTGTAAATTTCTATAGGAAGTACAAAATTAACTATATACTTTCTTAGACTAAAAATTAATTAAACATATTTTTTTGTTATTTCTTGAAATTCTAAAAATCAAAATAATTTACTCCGTATATATTTATAACAGCTATAGATATCTTTTTTTTTTTAGCAATTTCTATTATTCATTTTCTTCACTTCTAACAATAATATATAAAAATGGTATGTCATAATTGTATATTAAAAAAATTGCGCCTAATGCAATAACTTATTCATATCAATAGTCAATCACTTAGCAGTTGAATGTTAAAATTTAATATTTACTAAAATTAAAAGGTAGATAAATCTAAACTAAAAATCCAACACTTTTTTATATATAAATAATTTATTAAAATAATTGTTTGGTTAAACCTATTCGATATTCGAACATGCATCAGATAAACGTGTACGTAATATAACAAAACTATGTAATATCAATAATTTATCAATTTTCATATATCAAAGACTATCAATCCGAATAATTATAGGCGTCTTTTATAAAATTTTGGATCTTTTCATGGACTCAACGTATAAGGAAAAAGTTATCTGAAATATTTTTTTAGAGGTGTCATATTGAGAGATTAGACATGCATGCAAATGCAAGACAATTGATTTTATTTTTGTAATGGTATTCGGACATGATTTCTTAAAACCGAAGAAAATTACAACTTTGATTAACACGGTATTTTAGCACATGCTATATAATATACTGACATTGTATGAATGCTATTGTAATATTCAGACATCTTAGCTTTTATGCAAATTTAATTTGGAATACATTCAGGTATCATAAAAAATGAATGTAATGAGAAAATTTGTTCAATTTAAAGGTAGAACACTAGGCCTTGAACAAGATTTCTAAAGTGAGTGGAAGCATATGGCAGCATGTGAAGCGGAGCCGGTGAGGGATAGGCGGCAGTGATAGCAGTGGTAGTGATGATTTTCGACAACTTCGAGCCGGCGAACATAATATATACGGAAGAAAAAAATGTCCATTTCATAGAAATGACTTGACTATAGATCCGTGATCAATTTCAAAATTAGGATGAAAATTAAAATGAAGAAGCTCATAATTTTGCCATGGTTTATCAAACAAAAAAAATGAAAAAGTCATAGAACAATAAGTGAAGCATGCATGGACATGAAATTGAAAATAGAAAAATTTAGGAAATAGGCAGAGGTCAGCAGTGGTTGTCGGTGGTGATCGGGCCTGTGGTTGCCTCACCTATGTTGACCAATTTCATGTCCTACCATGGTCATCCAACTTCTTCTGGCGCACCTTTTGGACTTTTAAGCTCTTTGTATACTTGAAAATGGACAGAAGAAAATAAAAATTTGAAACCAAATAATGAAATTAAATGAGTTTATGACGGTTCTATAGTTTTCAAAAAAATGGCACGCCATATAATAAAGCAACTGAAAATCATAAGTCATCAATACGGCTTCCGATTTTGAGAGATCCAAGAGTTTATAAGTTCCAAATAAAAAGCTTTTCGATCTAACTATAAACAAGACTCAGTTGGATGTGCAGAAATATTTAATTTGATCTTTTTTTTTAATTACTTCAAAAATATTTAATTTTCGTACACTCAAATAATGAAAACTTTATACATATTAAATTACAAAAATACAACTCATTTTATCCCGTGTGTCGCACGGGTGTATTACTAGTTTATCTTATAATGCATTCTAATTTAATTGAAAGGTAATGCTATTGAAAGCTGATGATTCTTTGAACTAATCCAAGTTCCAAGTAGAAGCTATAAAATTTTACTACTCATTTATATGACAACTTTAGCTTAATCTCTTCAATTAAAAAATTTAAAATTTCCCATTTATTCATCTAGAAAATATCATTAGTCTATTTTTCATTTTGAAAAGTTACGAATGTATTCAATTGTGTCTTATTTTGCAAACGAGATCAATTTTTATTTTTTTTCTAATTTCATTATATTTCGTGCTGATATGAAAGTTAGAAATCGGATATGTAAGAAAGCATGTCGTTCGTATGTGTAAGTAAATTAGACTATCACTAATGGCGACATGCATATTAGCACAAAATTTGATAAAATTGATGAAAAATTGTTCTTCGTGTATAAAATAAAGTGTATTATTATTATTATTATTATTATTATTATTATTATGGTTTGAGGTGGAATAAAATACCAAAATCTACAGTACAAAATCACAGTAGGAAAGCGAAGGGCGTAAAGACTCTTTATTCGCCACCAAACCCAGGACGTGGCAATCGCTAAATTCATCACCACCTCAGCTCTCACCTACAATCTTCTTCCTCGTTAGCTTCGCAAATTCAAGGTTTTCGTCGAGAATCATGAAGAATCCCCTCCTCTTCTCTCTGCCGATTCTCGCCCTCATCTTCTTCAGCTCTGCACAATCAAGATCCATCATCTCACGCCCTCACCCTCAACCATCTCTCCAAATCAACACAACCCAGGTCTCAATTTCTCCTTTTTTTTTTTTTGCCAATTTAATTTTCATGTTCTAATTCAATTTTCTTGAAAACCTAAAATTCTAATTGGGTGTTTAATTGCAGAATGCGGGAACATGTTCGTTTACTGTGAGCATTAGAACCAGTTGCTCTTCCACTCGATTCACTCGTGATCATATCAGTCTTGCCTTCGGCGATGCTTATGGAAATCAGGTTCTCATTTTTTCTATTTTTTTTTTTTCTTTTAATTTTCTGGGCATTCATCTAATTATCATATCTTGAAAAAGTTTTTTTATTTGATTGATATTTTTTAGGCAATTTATTGGTTTAGTTTTAGAATGACATTGTACACTAATTCTGGAAATTTGATTTCTTGGTTGGGATTAATTGGCTGAGATTAGAGAGATATTATATCTGCTTCATAGAAAAAAAAAAAAAAAATCCTCATTTCGTCCGCCATCTTTAGACATAGTTACTTTCTAAATAATTTTGTGGTTTGTAATGATCGATTTTAAAATGGATTTTTGGAGTTCAGTGTTTATTTATAGGATGCTATGACACTCACGGTACCTTATGAAAAAAACTGCACTCAAAAAATTCGTTTTATATTCGGTCATTACAAAACCCCAAAATTAACTAGTAAGTCAACTTTGTCTAAAGATGGCGGACAGAGGTAGTATGAATTTTCCTTCTCTTTTTATGAATTTGTGTAAGCAAGAATTGTTGCCGTTTTTATCAATTAGAAAATAAGTGTTTAATGGTTGAGAAGTTTAATAAAATTGCATTTTCTAGTTAGCAGATTTAGATCAAGTTATTTTTTGCCTATCTTCAAAAGTTTGTAGCTTTGTTGTTTCAAGATAATCCCTTATTTATCACATCCTACATTTTGTATAACCTGAACAAGCATCTTCAGTTTTTTGCTATTAAAGAAAGAATTGAATGAAGTATATCTTAAATTGAACTCAATCTTCATTTTGTTACTACGTAAGAGTCTTAACTCTAGATCTATTCATAGGTTTATGCTCCTCATCTTGATGATCCATCTTCGAGGGCATTCGAGAGTTGCTCGACTGACACATTTCAAATAAGCGGACCGTGTACGTACCAAATATGCTACTTGTACCTCTATAGAAGCGGCTATGATGGGTGGATTCCATATGATGTAACGGTCTATGGATATAACTCGAAGCCTGCGACCTTCTACTACAATGCAAATATACCTGCAAATATTTGGTACGGATTTAATTACTGTTCTGGCGCCAGAGTAGCTACTTTTCTAATGAAGTAAACTTAGTTTAGAATTTTGTGCTCTAAATTAACAAAAACAAAAAAAGTTTTTACCTTTGTTGGTTGTATTTACCACGTTTTAGAATAAGAGGATGTTGATGATGATCACTTCTTTGTTGAGTACTTAGAACTTTATTTATCTATCTTATGTCTTCTTTATTTAGAAATAATGGAAATTGCGAATTTGCAATGATATTGTAACACAAAATTACGATTCACAACCATTTCGATTTACACAGATGTGAAATTGGCATTTTCATTGCATCGTAATCGAAAGAAGTTGCAATACTATTTATCACATTTTCTGCAGGTAGTGTACAATAGTCCTTAAGAAAGACTACCTAGAGCCTTTGCTTTCTCCCTTAGGACGAACTTCTGAATCTTGCCCGTCGAGGTCCTCGGTAAGTCCTCGAAAACGACGGTCTTCGGCGCCATATAATGAGGCAAATTCTCTCTACAGAACTCCATTATCTCCGTAGAACTAACCTCAAACCCATCCTTCAACTTCACAAAGGCGCACGGCGTCTGCCCCCAATGCTCGTCCGGCCTCCCCACGACCGCAGCTTCAAGAACCGCCGGATGCCGGTACAACACCGTCTCCACTTCCACCGTGCTCACATTCTCCCCGCCGGAGATCACGACATCCTTCAGCCTATCCTTCACCTCCAAGTACCCATCCTCATGCTTCACAGCAAGATCCCCACTCCTAAACCACCCACCTTTAAAAGCTTCTCTTGTAGCTTCCTCGTCTTTATAATATCCACTCATCACCGTATTCCCTCTGAACATGATCTCACCCACTGTTTTACCGTCACTCGGTACGCTCTCCACCGTCACTGAATCTCTCACGTCGACCTCCTCGAGTGCAAAGTGCTCGACCCCCTGCCTCGACTTGAGCCTGTACCGCTCCTGGCGAGGCAGGGAGTCCCACTCGGGCCTCCACAGGCACAAAGTGCCGGGCCCGTAAGTCTCCGTGAGTCCGTACAAGTGCGAGACTCGAAAACCGAGCTCCTCGACCTTCTCGAGAATCGAGGGCGGTGGTGGGGAGCCGCCAGTCATGATCCTGACATCATGAGGGAGAGGCTTCACATCGTCGGAGTTGATGAGCATGTTCAATACGGTCGGAACTCCGCCCATGTTGGTGACCTTGTGGAGGACGATCGCGTCGAAGATCTCTTTAGGCGAGACGCGCCGGAAGCATACGTTGGTCCCGCCTACGGCCGCGAGCCCCCAGATGAGGCACCACCCGTTGCAGTGGAACATTGGCACCGTCCATAGGTAGACAGGGTCGGAGTGCATGCCGTGCATCGACAACGAGGCTAGGGAGTTAAGGTACGCGCCTCTGTGATTGTAGACAACGCCTTTGGGGCGGGAAGTGGTGCCGGAGGTGTAGTTTATGCTGATGGGGTCCCATTCGGTTTCCGGGCGTCGGGGCTCGAAGCCGGAGTCTCCGGAGGCGAGGAGGGCCTCGTAGTCGTGAGTGCCGGGGGCGGAGTCGGAGGGGGAGGGGGCGTTGGGGTCGGGGATCAAGACTAGAAGTGGTTTGTGTTTGGGGAGAAGATTGAATGCTTCTCGAGCGACAGGAAGGAAGTGGGGATCGAGGAAGAGGATCTTGGCGTCGGAGTGGTGGAGGAGGATGGAGATCATGGAGGAATCATGGCGAATGTTTAAGGTGCAGATGACTGCTCCGGCCATTGGCACTGCGAAATGAAGCTCTTGCACTGCAGGTACATTATGGGCGAGGATCGCAATCTATGCACAATACCCTTCATTAGCAAGAATCGGGCATAATTTCTTGTAAAATCTTTACGTTTCTCAATTTGAAAAAATGTTTAATTTTGTGAAAATAATCACGATCTTTTAATTTTTTTTGCAAATTAAACGCCGCAACAGAAAAAAAATAAAAAATAAAATAAAATAATAATAATAATAATAATAATAATACAAATAAAAATATTTTGACTATAAAGAATGAAAATTCGTAATTTTTTTTAATCAGAGAAAGTTCGTTATTTAATTGGCAAAACTTAAAATTTGTGCCTAATTTGTAAAAGTGTGGAAGTTGATATTTTTTTGCAATTACCCTTATAAAATCCTTGTAATGCATAAAAAATAATATTTCCTCAGTCTATGATCTTTATAGAGTTGACTTTTTAATTAGTGTAGAAGAGGTTTTGTACGAACAGTTTTAAGATGGACTTTCGGAGTTTAGTTTTTTTTATAGGATGCTACGACTCGAAATACTTTATGGGAAAAAAAAATTAAATTCCAAAAATCAATTTTAAAATTCATTATTATGAAACCCCAAAACTAATTAGAAAGTTAATTATGTCTAAAAACCGTAGAAGGAAGTAATGATGAAAATTGTCAAAAGAAAAATATCAAAGCCCCAATATTACGAAATAAAGTTGAGGAAAATGGCGGAAGAGAATGAGCGACTGACCACATCGCCGCGGGAAACGCCGAGGCGCGTGAGAGCAGACGCGAGCTTCACGCACCTCGAATGAGTCTGATTCCAAGTCAATTTCGCAGATCCGTACACAACTGAAGTTCGATCTCTGTATACTTTAGCGGCTCTCTCCAGAAAGCTCACCGGCGATAGCGCCACGTAATTCGCCGGCGACTTCTCCATTGACTTCCACGACCAGTCCCCCGCCGATTCGCACAAATGCCTCGAATTTCCCCCCCAAGGCCAGACGATTCTCTTCGCGCCATTGGAGAGCCAGCCGGTGGTGCTGATCGGACTCCGCCGCCGGAGAAAGAGGTTCATGGTGGCGGAGATTAGATTAAATTTTGGGGAAAATTAGGAAGAGATTAAATTAGGCAGAGACGGACAAGGGATATTGAAAATGACAAAGGGCGGATAAGATTAACTGACTGCATGCATTACCTATACATATACACACAGGGGTGGACCCAGAAGAAACTATCGAGGGGAGCCGGGACAAGGCCGAGGGAGCTGTAGTGTAATTTTTTCAAAATTTTATCAAAATTATAATTATAAAAAAATAAAAAAAATTGGAGGGTGCATGGGCACCCCTTTGACCCTTCTTGGGTCCGCCCCTGTATACACATAAATATATATACATACACTCACGGATTGCTATTTTGTTTTATTTTATTGTATTTTTTTTTTATGTTTGTTTAGCTAAGTATTTTTGACCGCTGTTTAATTACTTTGAAATTCACAACAACTTCATCAAATTTTAAGTTCTTTTGTGAGGAATCATGCAATGTCGATAAGAATCACACCCATCCATTGGGAATTCTCATATTTTAGTTTTTCTCGCGAAAAATATAAAATTAAATAGGGGCAAGAAGAAATTTGTTGGGTGTGGTGCCGTGCGTATCAAAGATGTAAAAAGGGCATAATTGCTCCACTATTGGTGCATGCAGACTATAGTAAATATTTTCAAGATGCAATGGTTACGAATACCTTTGCATTTACAAGTTGAGTTATGCCAGAAGAATATGATATTACAATGCTATGTACTTCATCCGTCCATATTCTATTTTATAATAGAAACAGAGTGAGACGGAGAGAGTTTGCAATTGTGATTGTTGTTGAAATGCTATTACTTAAAGTGAATGAAAGAAAATCTATTTATAATTGATGAAAAGTTATGATGCCTATTTGCGTAAACGTGGCACTTGAGTGAATTAAGAATATTAGATCGTGCATTTTCACAAAAGACATGATCTTATGATTGTTGATTGCACTCTTTGGGCCTTTGAATACGGAGCACATTCTCATATTTCAGAATACATCTTCATAAATTACTTGATATCATACACAAAATTAATCTATACCCTATTATAAAAGTGTGTTGTTTTACAAAATTTGATTTGCCTTTTATATCCCTACTATATAATTTAGTTTAAGGTTAATAATGTAATTTGAATATAAATAATATTTATAAGGTTTATTTCTTGTAGAAGTCAATACGCTTTTGATAGGAATAGAAGAGTTATGCATTAGTATTACTTTCCATTAATTAGATTTATCTGCTAATTACTCTTATATTTTCTATCAATTTGACGGATCAATAGAACATTTAATATATTACATGTTTTTATTGTTAATATAGATTATCTCATCATTTTCTTAATTGCTTACGTTAGTTATGATTTGTCAAATAAACATACTTATAAAATTGCTGTTCCAAAAGTTAATTAAAAGAAGCTATGAGGGGAAAATGTTTATGATATAAACAGAAGTATATATATATAAGAAACATTAATATACATGTGAAAATTTTTATTTGATATGTAGGTGTAAAATTAATACTCCCTCTGTCTCATTTCAAATGTCCCATTTTATTATTTTATACCTCACATATATTCAAAATATGGGACGTTTGAAGTGAGACGGAGAGAGTACTATAATATACATGAGATATATATGATGCACAAATTACAATATTTGATGAAGTTTCAACATTATGTAGCTTTTGTACATATATCATCAATTTAATTAGTTGTATAGCTAAATAGTTTTTTTTTTTTTTTTTAATTTCTTACATTGTCTGTTTTACAAGTATTTTTTCCACAATGGATAGACTTATATCTAAGAGCAAAGAGAAGAACAATCATTCTCAAACTAATAAAGTCACACAAGAAAAGATTTAATACACACAGAAATCTTTTGTCTCAACTTAAGTGTTATAAATATATTGCAAATAAGGCAATATAATATACATCTGATAAGTTTTGTTCGAAATAATGTAGGTGTAAAATAAGTCTCAACATACAATATTTGATGAATTTTGAACATTATATGCAGGAAACTTTAAGTATATATGTCATTAATGCAGCCAGTTGTACAGTCAAATATAACAAAAATTTAAAAGACTTGTAATTTAGACAAGTATTAATTCACAAGGCCAGGTAATTTACATATTATAGAGGTTTGAGTTTATAAATTCAATTAAAATAGGCTTTTATAAATAGAAAGGAAAAGGCAAAGTTGATATATGATGAAACAATGGATAAACTTATACCTTAGGTGTGCTTAGTACGATGGAATAGAATGAGGTAGAAATGGAAAATCACAGTAAGAATGGAATGAACGTAAGAATGATATTATAAAGAGAGAATAAGAAAGGAATTTGATCTTATTTTGAAATTGTAATTGTGTTCTAAAATTAAAAACTATTTTATTCAATCTATAACCTTTGTTTATTTTGATGGGAGAGAAAATGTATGGAGTGAGAGAGAAAATAGTAGAAGTGATGAGAGAGAAAAAAAAATTAAAAAGTGACAAGAGACAGAGATATGTTGAAAAATAAAAGTGAGATAAAAATATTTTAGAAAGAGAAAACTTTTAGAGATGGAAAAGTTTAAAGAGAGAGAAAAAATTTAGAGAGAGAAAGTTACTAGACGAAGAATTTTAAATAAAGAAATCGATAAGAGAGAAAGTGATGAAAGATGAAATTTCTATAGATTAAAAATCATAAAATATAATAATTTTAGAGAAAAAAAAGTGATTAGAGAAAAAAAAAAATTGTGAGAGAAGGTGATAATTGATAAGAGTGATTGGTCGAAAGATATTAATTTTGCTCTATTTTATAAATTTTATTTTTAAAGAAATGATCTACGTGCAACGTACGTAATCGCTGCTAGTATACTCAAAATATAGTTTGCAAATATGAAATTCATTTGAATTGCATTTGTTTATGGATACTTCAAATACATGGAGTTGATACTTGATAATCGAAATTCAATCGAATCTACTATTATGCTCAGCCCAGCCCAAAACCGGATTGAGTTACTGGGCCAAGTTGGGCCGGACCAACTTTGCTACCCCTAATAATACTCCATCCGTCCCTATTTAAGTGTCACCAATGACCAAAATTTGTGTTCTCAAATATGTGTCATATCACATGTTTATATGTAAAAATTAGATTAAATTATCAAAATTACCCCGTCATCAATTCTTTAATGATTAGGGGCAATGTACTTCTTCTTCTTTCTTTTTTTTTTTCCTTTTTTTTTTTACATATTGGTAACTTGAGATACTTATGAAAGAGTAATGCTCCAATGCCCACCGTGGGTATGCTTAATATGCCCACGGATTGACGTGACATTGAAATATATAAGGAAGTTAATAAAAATTCTATCAAAAATAATTAAACCTACTATAAAAAAAATTAAACCCTAACATAAAAAACTAAACCCTAAAAGGAAAAATTATAGACGTGACACTGTCACATCACCGGTGGACACATTAAGTGTGTCCACCGTGAGTAGGGGAGCATTTCTAACTTATGAAAAGACAGAGTGCGTATTATTTTATTTCCTTAATTTAAGGCCTATAAATGAAAGAGTGACGTAGAATTTTTGAAAACAAAGATTTTGTATTCTCTCTCTTTTTGTTTTTTGGAGGGATTCTATCCTATTTGAAGATTTTTTCGAATACATTATACTGAGTAGATAATAATTCTCGCTGAAGATATTTTTAACACACTTTGGCAGCAGCATGTCTTCAGTCCATTTCACTCCATCCACAACAGTCCCCACCATATCTACTCCATTCAAGAACCTCGAATTCTGCTCAACAATGGCGGCGCTCAAGCAACACCATGCCCAAATCGTCAAGCTCGGCCTCTCCTCCGACAACGACGCCATGGGCCGCGTTCTCAAGTTCTGCGCCGTGTCAAACTCCGGCGACTTGGATTACGCACTCAAGGTGTTTGCTTTATTGCCCCAACCAGATACTTTCATATACAACACCGTGCTCAGAGGCTATCTTCAAGCACAACTGCGCAGAAACTGCATTTTCTTGTACGCCCACATGCTGGAAAACTCCGTCCCGCCGAATAACTACTCCTTCCCTCCCGTTATTCGAGCTTGCAGCGTCGAAGGCGCAGTCGAAGGCGGGAAGCAAGTGCACGCTCACGTGATGAAGCTCGGGTTCTCCCGGGATTCGTATTGCCAGAACAATTTGATTCACATGTACGTGAGGTTTGAAGAATTGGAGGAAGCGAAGATGGTGTTTGATAGTATGGAAAGAAAGGATGACGTTTCGTGGACGACGATGATCAGTGGCTTTTCGCAATATGGATGTGTGGACGAAGCGTTGGCTGTTTTCGAGCTGATGCCGTTCAAGAACTCGGCTGCGTGGAATGCTGTGATCGCAGCTCATGTGCAGAACAACAAGTTTCGTGATGCGTTCAAACTGTTTGATAGAATGATTGAGCAGAATGTGGAGATGGATAACTTCGTTGCTGCTAGTATGCTTGCCGCTTGCACGAGGCTGGGCACTGTTGGGGCGAGGCGAATGGATTCACGGACAGATGAAGAGGAAGGCGATCAAACTCGACTCGAAGCTGGCAACGACGCTTATGGATATGTACTGCAAGTGCGGGCGTCTGGATAAGGCGGTCGAGGTCTTCGACGAGCTTCCTGATAAACGAGTTTCGTCTTGGAATTGTATGATCGGAGGCTTTGCTATGCACGGCAGGGGCAGAGACGCGATCGAGCTTTTCAAGAAAATGGAGGCGGAGGGTAGGGTGAAGGTGGACTACGTGACGTTCGTGAACTGTTCTTTCAGCTTGCGCGCATTCGGGCCTCGTCGAAGAAGGGAGGCATTACTTCTCTTACATGACTAAAGCTCATAGCATTCCTCCGAGAATGGAGCACTACGGCTGCTTGGTTGATCTACTGGGAAGAGCAGGGTTATTAGACGAAGCTAGGAAAGTGATCGACGAAATGCCGATGAGAGCCGATGCCGGCGTGTTGGGAGCTCTTCTTGGAGCTTGCAAAATCCATGGCAATCTCGAAATGGCGGAGGAAATCGGGAGACGAGTGATCGAGCTAGATCCGATGAACAGTGGGCGTTACGTATTGATGGCAAATCTATACGCAAAAGAAGGGAGATGGGAAGAAGTGGCGAGCATTCGAAAGTTGATGAACGATCGAGGAGTGAAGAAGGTGGCGGGTTCCTCCATCATTGAACTCGAAGGTGGAGTGAGCGAGTTCGTGGCCGGCGGCAGAGCGCATCCGCAGGCGAAAGAGATTTATGCTAAAGTCGAAGAAATGGTGGCCAAGATTAAAGATTTTGGGTATGTGACAGATAATGATGGAATGGTGTATGATGTAGGTGAGGAGGAGAGGGAGAATCCATTACACTACCACAGTGAGAAGCTGGCTATCGCGTTCGGGCTGATAAAGACGAAGCCTGGTGAAACGATTCGTGTAACAAAGAATTTGCGCGTGTGCAAGGACTGTCACGAGGCGAGCAAGCTGATTTCAGAGGCTTATGATCGAGAGATCATCGTGAGGGACCGGAATCGGTTTCACCATTTCAGAGGCGGAGTGTGTTCGTGTAATGACTACTGGTAGAAACTGTCAGGAAGCGAGATCCTCTATTTCGGAACGAAGCTTTTCTGTAGATACAGACTGATTTAAAGCAAAGATATATACACAAGAAATAAGAAGCTATGGCTGAGTAATGATGTATTCTTGGTCTGAATTTTAAATGAATAGCCCAAATGTTTTTTCTCTTCTCCTCAACTGATCTAAGAACAGAGAAATTCATGCCCGAATTAAGCCATTATTCATCATAATCTAACAAAAACCTAAGCTGGAGAACGAAGAATCCAGAGAAGATCTAACTCTTAGAAAGTTCTTGGCTGCGCTTAGCAGCAGCAACAACCGCGTTCATCAGAGTACCTCGAAAACCAGCCTTTTCGAGCTCGTGAATCCCGGCTATGGTGGTCCCACCAGGCGACGCCACATCATCTTTCAGCTGGCCTGGATGCTTGCCCGTGTGAACTGCCATCGATGCTGCTCCCAATACCTTCATAATTTGGGACGACTGATAATATATGAAAATTCCCTATGTAATGTGGAAGATAACATACTATATAGAGATTTTACCATTTGAGAAGCGAGACCGAGTGAGAGTTCACGCGGTAGACCAGCAGCGACGCCTCCATCAGCTAAAGCTTCTATTGCCAAAAATATGTATGCCGGTCCACTAGCACTGCCATCCAAATAAAGATCTAAGAAGTACACCAAAACTCGATCCCAAAGTGTATGACGGTCCGTTTATTTGAACGAAAAGTAGATCTTTAGGGCTTGGAATCGAGATAAGGAGCGAGTACCTAAGGCCAGTAATAGCATCAAACAGTTTCTCCTCAGCTGTCCACACTTTGCCAATCGCTCCAAATAATTTACTGATTAATTCCCCATCTTCCTTAGTTGCTGCAGCCCCCAGAGTAATAACTGTGTATATAACAAACTTTCTTTAGAAAAACTGTCACCCAGAGAGAGAGAGAGAGAGGAAATGGTATACCAGAAGCAGCTACACCAACAGCAGCTGGAGTATTGGGCATCACCCTAATAAATCTGCCATGACCAGCCCATTCCTGAACATATCGAATAACACATGTCGATCATTTTATACAAATACGACTAACGAAATATTGAAAAGAGAAATCCAATTCTAGAGAATTTCAGTGAAATGCATATGTCGGTAAAATTCAGTAGACAAACCTGCAAATCTTTTAGCTTGACTCCAGCAACAACAGAGACTAGTAGCTGCTTCTCAGAAAGAAGTGGCCTCAACTGCAGCACCACATCTTTGACTACAAATTTTGAACGAAACATGAAAAATATGGAGATTAAGTAAAGCCTGATATCGTGTAATACAACAATAAGCAAAGAAGAAATTTTCTTTGTGTAGATATCCGATATGCCTCAGCTATCAAATTAGGAGACAGCATGATAAAAATCTATACTGCAGTCCCCTTTCCTCTCACAGGAAGAGATGAAGAGGAGGGACTCAGGAACAAATGCATAAAGATGAGGAACACAAGAGCATTTCGTTTTCAAGATTAATGAGTATGGATTAGATGAGTAAGATAGCACGTACTCGAGCTGCACGAAAGTGGTTTACATGTTTTATAACTAGCTTATCAAACCTAGGAAGGAGAAGGAGAAAAATAGCAGCAAAGCTACAAGGCAGAGAAATTACCAACTTGAGGTTTCACGGAGAATACGACCACATCACTATCTTGGACTACCTGGCGTTCAGATTGTGGCAAAATATATTGGAGTTACGATAATGACACTTAACAAACAGAGTAAACAGTATAGAAGCTGAAATATATACACAGACACATTTATATCGTGTATAAGCTCGTTTTCTGTAAATTATGAACTTGACAATTCCATCAAACGCAGCATAAGAATACCTGAGCATTCTGATCAAAGACTTTCACTCCAAATGATTCAAACGCAGTACGTCTAGCAGTGCCAAGATGTGCAGTTCGGACCTGGGAAGCAGGCAAAATCCCCGATTTCACTACACCTCTAGCAATGCTCTCTGCCATTTTTCCAGCCCCAATGAAACCAATCTTGCATGATTCAGTAGGAATCGGCATAACGTTGGTCATTCTAAATGATTCTCCAAGAAAAACCAACCCAAAATGTTTAAAAGTTAGGAAAATCAACAAAATCATGTTAATTTGAGAGCACGAATAAACTAATGAGTCAACAAATACATAGCATGCGAATCAAGACTCTCTGGCTCAAAAAAAGAAACATTACGTTGTACTTAGTATTTTGATATGCCATAACTAAAACATTCAAAGCTAAGCCAGCCATGACCATAAATTTGTGTCAAGGGACAATCTAATAGAGTAACATCTTATAACCGAACCCAGCTCCTTTGCTTCTCTCGTTCGTAAAAGCCTTATTTTCTGTCTGAACCATACATTTTACAGTTGAACACAGAACATGATACACTGCACAAATAAGAACATAGACTTCTATTTTTAGTTTCTACAACGAAAAATCCATAGCTTATATAGCTTTTATAGGTAAACAAACTCATCATTTCAAAAAAGGATGGATAAAAAGGACGTCAATCTAGAGCTAAGGCCAAGAAACAGCAGTACTGGGCATTATGTACCAACAAATCGAGTACACCCCATGTGCTTCAAGGTTCTACCTTCCATTGGAAAAAACGGAAATCTATTAGTACTATACTTAATAATCGAATACTCAACAATTTTGCCACCAAAATCAGCTGCAATAGCTGCAAAAATCGACATCATGTCTATACAGCCAATTCAGTAGATAAAAGTTGGTGAGCATGGCTAAGAACTGATGAAGGTCGTTGACAACACATGTTGTTACTGCATTCAAATTTCAAAATTCAGTTTTAGATATCAAAAATCTGCTTCTATATATTACAATTGTTTTTATGCAGAAGTCATCTCCTTCAGGTTAGGTCTCATATTTTTGGTCTTCCGTTGTTGTTTATGCTTCCGAGCACTCTTTTGTTGTCAAATCCTACTACTCCAATGAATTACAACTACAATGAAATACATAAAAACTCCTTACAACTGCAATTTGCAATGCAATCAAACACATAATACAAACAGGTGAGCTTCAAATGCAGAGAAAGCTGGCTATAAACAAAGATAACATGTTCTATTCCTAATTATACTTTATATATATGCAACATTCAACAAATATTCAGCGGTAAAATCCAAATTATTGAGTTCCAATAATCCAACTAACCCTATAAAATCTGCGGCAAAAAGGCGAATAGGAGATGATTCTAGCCACCGACTATTCTGCAATCCAAGTAATATATGTGATTCGTGCTACACAGTACACAGGCGGCAGTTCATTTCTTATTTTTACTGTGGAAAATAAAGAAAGAAGAAGATGATGAAGTTTTTGGGTTTTATTCCTCGGCCCAAAGTATCGCTAATTGGGTTGGGTTTGGGTTCACTTTTGGTAATAAGCTTAGTTGCGATTTTTAACTTTGTTCCAACGTTATTCACTTATTTGTTGAAATAAACAATTATTATTATTATTATTATTATCTATTATTATTTTTTTTTATTTTTATTTTTTTTGAACCACGAAAAATTTTCATTATTCCAAAAATAGATAAGTCCGGACCGGCCCTAACACCAAAAATGTATAAAACCCCTTACAAAACTTAACCAAAATCAGGTTCATCCTTACCACAAACTATTTTATTCCCCGGTAAGAGGTTGATTTGTTATATATATATATATATATATATGTGTGATGTTTCTTAAAAAAAAAAAAAAAAACTTAACCCAAAATCAACTTATGAATATGAGTTTAGCCGATGATACATAGAACAGTATCTACAGACTAAACACCAAATGACTTGTTCTTTTAATTCCGATAAAGCAACGGGTATCGGGGTATGTTCTGAAAAATAGTTGCAATTATGTTTCTCGGCATTGAGATATATTTCAATAAAATGATATCGACAAAAACTTGTGTCAGCCGGAGGCACCGTGCGGCCGGGCCCAAAGTGTCAATCTTTATATGGAAAAGTGTCAATCTATATAAATAAAAGTGTCAATCTTTAACATAATTATTTTACGAATAAAATGATAATTTTTAAAAGTGTCAATCTTTATACAGAAAAGTGTCAATCTATATGAATAAAAGTGTCATTATATTAGCCCGGCCGCACAGTGCCTCCGGCTGACCCAAGTGTGTCCCAATGATATCATTTGTTATTTGATTGGATCAAATTAGCATCGTCAATTTACTCAGATAGAATTGAAAACATTCAATTTATTGTAATAAAAATAACGTAAGATTTCAGAATATAAATAAAACAATGTATTATCACGAATTATTATTTTAATATTTGCACTGAAATCCATCACAAGACACAATTAAGGATGACAACATTAATTGGTAGTACTATATATTAATCAGTCTACACTAGCAATAGCGGATTTGATGGAATTTGCAAATGAAACAAATAAGCTACTAGACTTGAATCAATGTTATCGAGGGGAGGTTAGGAATTATTTGATTATATAACAAGAATTATGAGTAATGCTCCGATGCTCACTGTTTATATATTTAATGTGTACATGGATAATGTGACAATATTATAAATAAATTAATTAATATAAATATATACCTTAAAAATTAAACTTTAGATAAAAACTTAATCCTAGAGGGAAAATTTGCCGATGTGACACTGCTACATCAGCGGTGGACACATTAAGTGACGTACAGTGGGTATGGAAACATTTATGCAAGAACTATATTTTGAACCAAAAAAAAAAAAGCAAATTAATTAATGACTACGTGGATATCTATAAAAGGTGGCTGTGATCTTTTATCCCGAAACCGTCTCTCATCTTTGGTGCTTCACTACTAAATTACTATTGTAAGAATGTTTATAATACAATTTTTTAATATTCAGATTTTAATTATTTTGATCTCTTTTAAACTTATAAACTATAACTATTAATTGTTCAAAACATCCTGACACTAATATGCTAGATCTTTACATTACAATATTACATCTTGTATAAGAACTTCGAGCTTATAAGCTCTTTAAAATAAATTGTCAAACACCTTCTAACGTTTTCTTTGAATATACACTCCTACAGGGTATCAAGTATAATCAAATCAATTTTCCTGAGGTTTGTCTATTTGAGGAACGTTATCTCACTTATCGTGAGCATATACTTAATGCGTCTACAACTGATGTGATAATACTACATATTAATAATGCTATATATTATATGTATATTTTGAAAATTAAACCCTATTAAGTGTGCGAAATTAATTGGAGACTTGAACATTTCTATTGTCTATTTATTTATAATTATCTAGTTTAATTCGTTTTGTTGATCTCGCAAATCGGCGTAATAGTGAAGAAAAGGTCACATGCAAAGGAATTAAATTACACGTAACAATATTTGATTTGAGCAATTAGTGGAGTAGTCTTCTTGAAGAGTACGGACGTTATGCGTAATTAGTGGGCTATATACAATATAACAAACAAATTAGAAGAGAAAAAGGAAATAAAACAAAATAAATTTAAATATTCAAAAAAAATCTTCAAGCTGAAGCAACGTATGTATTCTTGCCATGTTTCTGCATGTGATACGACTATTAATTATTTTAAGTCAAAACTTGATCATCAAATTAGCTACAATACCTTGACAATAAAGGCTCTTTACGTAAGTAAATTAATTAGGAGAAATATTTAAATTACATATTTTTTTAGTTTTATTCATCCCCACTTATATTATATAAAATTAATTAATTTCTTAATTACGTTTTCGCAATCTAAAAAAAAAAGTTGCTTGTGAAAAGTTTACAGCATGTCAACAAAATGAAAGTTGGAACCAAAAAATATAGCAAAAAAAAAAGTATATTTTATTTATACATCTTAACTAGTTGCAAAAAACAAGAAAAGAGTTTTATTAATAATTATGAAATGTCGAAGGCACGCTAGTTGATCTCTTGAAGAAATCAATGGTTTCTTCTCTTTATAAGTGCGTTTTCTTCATCGCAATAATCATTGCAAATTTTTAAATTTCAAGACAATTTTGTTCCCTGCTGCAATGGTGAGTTCTCTTCTTTCTTTAGTTTTTCTTTCCTATTGTATCTTTGGTTTTATTTTATTTTATAAAACACATACACACACAGAGAGCTATATAACAGTATACACTAACTGTTTTTTTTTTTTTTTTTTTTTTTTTTGCAGGATTATCATCTCAGTATATTCTTGTTATTGTCGTGCATGGCTTCTTCTACACTTGGAGCAACTCATATTTTCAACGTTTTGAGTTATGGAGCTGTCGGGAATGGAAAAACCGATGATTCGCCAGTAATTCAAACAAATATACATTTGATTATAATATAATACTCTTTCCGTTTCAAGATTTCTGACACCTTTCATTATTTGTTTACCTCACATATCAATATAAAAGGTCTCAGAAATCCTGAACTAGAGGGAGTATATATTTACACATATATCACGATTACAAATACTATCATATTATATATAAATAAATAAATTTTAAAAATACGTATTTTCACATATTCACATACTATAACTTATTATTAATAATAATATATTATTATTATTAAATTTGCAGTCTTACTCAATTTTACTATAAAATTTAGGCATTTTTAAAGGCATGGAATGCAGCGTGCATGGACGAGGGTAAATCCGGTATTCCAGTAGTTTATGCACCTACGAAGAAGAACTTTCTCTTGGACCCTTTGACCTTCAAAGGCCCATGCAAGTCCTCTCGTATTTATATGCTGGTACACTATTTATTGTCTTTTCTCAACTCCTTTTTCTTTTTCTTTTCTTTTTTTAATTTATTAAAATAAAAACTAGTAATATTTTACCCTAATTAAAAAAAATACATAAACTTATGTTGCGTAATAATAAATATATATATATTGCAGGTGTCTGGAAATTTTATAGCACCAGTAAAAAGAGGATGGAGTGGGAAACAAGTAGAAGGGTGGATGATATTCACAAATGTGAAAGGACTTGTTATTAAAGGAAAAGGTGTATTTAATGGGCAGGGTTCTTCTTGGTGGCCTCCTGCACCTTGCTTCAATGATCCTGCTAATGTAATTTTATTAATTATTACTTACTTATATAATATATTATCCTATTTTTACAATTTAATTCCTCACTTTGTGTTTTTTTTTTTTTGACATATGATTAATGTTTTTGATGTGCAGGGTGTTCTTTGCAAAGGACCAGCTGTGAGTGAATCTAAATTTTGGATTTCATATTTAGTTTCGAATTTCTATTAGTTAATTAATGATAATCGACAAAATGAGTCGTTTTGAAAAGATGAAAATAAAATCTAGCCGCTTGCCGTGTAAATATATATACTAATGTACCCGTAATTGAAATACACGAGCCGCGCACACATGAATATTCGCGCACGGTTCGTGTCGTGTATAGTATGCAGCTCGTGTCTTTCATTAGGGATAAATTGGTAAGAAATGAGGCATGCTGGATTTTATTTATTTATTTATTTTATTTTATTTTATTTTCGAAAAGAAATGACTATTTTAACTTTTTCTCACTGTCGTGTGTAATTGTTTTCTTGGTTTAAGGGGATGATATTCCGGAGATGTCACGGGCTACGACTCGATGGATTTTCAAAAATCGACGGGCCCGGTAGCCATATCGTGATCCTATCAACAAACGACGTCGTTGTCTCTAATCTTCGAATAATCGCTCCCGGCGATAGCCCTAACACGGATGCGATCGATATCTCCGGCTCAACCGGAGTGAAAATCAGAAATTCTTTCATTGCAACCGGTGCTTAATTACCCTTCTATTTCAGTTTTTCTTTTAAAATTTCATATTCTCGTTCACTAAAAAATTGATCAATTAGAATACACGATAGCATCTACTTTTTTTGGCCTATTAATTTTATTTAATTATGCTTGTTAATTTAGTTGAGAATCTCGCATGATATAGGGAATTAATATAATCTCTCTCTCTTCTTTTTTTTTTTTTTCTTTTTTCTTGAGAGGCTACTCATTAATTAATTGGAAAATTAATATGTGTAGGTGATGACTGCATTGCTATAACTGCTGGATCTTCCAATATTGATATTAGTGGAATAACATGTGGGCCAGGTCATGGTATAAGGTTAGTTTTCTATTTTTTTTTTTCTGTTTTTTTATATTTTTTTAATATAAGTATGTGTATTTAAAGCTTTACTTTTAGGCATTCATGAATATTTGAGTTAAAATAAAAATATTCTCTTTAATATATATATATATACTGTATTGCAGCATTGGATCATTGGGAGGTGGAAGAGGCATCGATGTAGTTGAGAATGTACGTGTCCGAAATTGTACTCTTAAAAACACACTTACTGGAGTGAGAATTAAGACATCACAGGTAACAATTAATTATTTTAATTAATTAGAGACAGTAATTACTGATTGATTTGAATAACTTGCATTAATATATGTATACATAGGACATTAACTAAATTATTTGGGTGCAGGGAGGCACAGGATATGCAAGAAAAATATCATTTCAAGGGATAAAGTTCGAGGCAGTGGATAACCCCATTCAAATCGAACAATATTATTGCCCTCTTAAAAATAATTGCAAAAATGAAGTACGTTAATTATTGCATGCATGCATGTCTCAAATTTATTAAGTATTAGTATAAAATAATAATTAATTATAATTGTTTATTTACTAAGAATTAAAAATTTTAAAAATTACAAAACCCAATTATATAAAGTAATTAATCCTAATAATTCTTTATTAACTGAATATATTGTTTTCAATTTATGCAGACATCATCGGTGGCGATAAGCGATATAACATTCAGTTCAATAGTGGGAACATCAATTGCAGAGAATGTGATTAGTTTGAAGTGCAGTAATACAAATCCATGCAGAAATATCAAAATAGATAGAGTTTACATAACCTCTTCATCAACTCCCAAAAAGAAAGTTTCTGCTACTTGCTTCAACGCTCATGGAACAGCCACTCACACGAGGCCAGCTGTCAACTGCCTTCTACGTTAGAGAATTGAAGAATAATGCTCACTCCGTCCTCTATTTAATGACCCAAAATTCTGGGCACAAGATTCTATTGAATCTGCTAATCCTCCATGTTGTTGCTGATTTCTACACAAATACTTGTTTGTACAGTGCCTTTTCCTGCTCTTTTGCTGTGGCTGTCCTCTTCACCCTGGTTACTTGCTCGTTGCTGTAGGCGTTGCTCGTTGTTTTTGCGTTGTTTATGTTGCCGATTGTAGTTGGTGTTTTGATGCTCCTTTTGTTAACTTGAGACGTCCCCCCCCCCCTTTTTTTTTTTGATTTGTTGGCCATGTGTTTAGGCATGTTTGTTGCTTCCGGTTTTTGAACAATTTCTCTCCTCGGTGTCACCCGAGGGAGACTTCCTTCCTTAGTGTCACCCGAGTCCGGTGTGTACCCCCGCTTTGGGGATTTCCTCATTTTAAATTAATGCAAATTTATTTTCAAAAAAAAAAATAAAGTGTTAAATGTGAAATAATTGCGGACCCGTCTAATATTTTTTAATAGTATTAAAGTGTTAAAAAGTAGAGTGTTAAAGTGATTATGGGGCCTACGTCTCAAAATGGAAAGGTTCGGTAAATGGAGGACGTCTCAATATAGTAATAGTATTAGTAAATGGAGGACAAAAGCAGTAGTAAATAACTCATTTTTTCATCAATGTCGAAACAATATATATTATTATTGTGAAGCATATTGATCTGATTTATCTCAAAATAGTTAGTTAATTCATTACACTTTTATTTTGTCAATCTCACTACAGTATATTATTATGTAGTAATTGTTATAGCAACATTACAAAAAAAAATATATAATTTATTTAAGGAAGTCAACATGTGATTCTACTATATTGAAGAATTTGATTAATTATACATATATATGAAATAATTGTATACAATGACCTTAATATTATTCCAAAAAATTTTTTTTGCCTAACTAATTATTTCTAAGGCCACACTCTTCATTTATGAGTTTCAAATGGAGAGTGTAATGAGGAATTAGGCTATTAATTGTCTTGTATCATTTCATAATTATGTAAAAACCCCCAAAATCTAATTTTCCAATGTCTTTAATTTTTATTGGCCTTAGATGTTAATTATCAGATTTTATGTAATCTATATATATGGTATTGGATCCGTGACACTACCTCCACAATCACACACCCAATAAATGGTAATAAGATAATTAGATTAATAGGTAGGCTATATATTAATTTGGTGCTGGAATTTCTGTCCTTAACCCTATTTTCCACACACTCACAAAACCCACAAATGGTAAAAGGAATTAACATTATTCTACATATTTTCTAGAGGCAAAGTGTGTGTCTAATCTTTTTGTTACAATTTTGCAGGAATTCTTTGCCCAATTTGTAATTTTCTTGTGGGCAATTATTGAGTTAAGCATTAATATAAGAGGTGAAGATGTAAATGCTTTTGGAGTTCAATTCTCTAATCAACAAGAAACCACAATATTTGATGTTACCAAGTTTGGCGCAGTAGGAGATGGAAAAAGAGATGATTCTCAAGTAATTTCCACTAACTTTAATTTTATCAAGTTTTTCCACTTTTCTTATTATTGTGTTTCTATTTTTTCTTTTCCCCTCAATATTGACTAGATAAATTATTCCATTGTTTCAAAAGGGAATTGAATTATACCTTCTTGTTACCTTGTGTACCTATCAAAATTGATTAGAGGCTTGAACATGGGGTACCAATCAGGAAATTTTTCATGTTTCAAAATGGTTTTTTTTATTTATTATTATAACTATTCCATCTATCTCGTTTCTCTTGACGCACTTCTTGAAAATATGTGAGAATAAAATAATAGAAACATGTCAAGAAAAATGGGACGGAGGAGTAATAAATAAGTGTTGGGTTTAATTTTCACCAAAAAAAATTCTGATTATTAATTTTCAATCTTAGTTATATTACAAAGATTGAAAATTAATAACAAAACATAATAGTTCACTCATCATATTAATATTTATTTATCTTCGGTTACTCTAAATCAAATTAATGTGTAATTAACTAAATAATTAATTTCAACGGGTATAGTTGTTACTACTTAGATCATACCGAAGGATATGGATTTATACCAAAATATATAAATAAATAAATAATTAGTAGTACAATAAGTAATTCCATAACTGCAAATATATCCAAGAACAGCAGTTTTGGGTAGTTCTATTAATTATGCAATTAAATTATAAGTTGAATTAATTATGAGGCTCATGATGAGTAAATTGATTAAGAGGAACATGAGATTGTAATCAATTAATTAATGTGAGCTAATGAATTTTTTAAAAAATTTTTCTCAGGCTTTTGAAATGGCATGGAAAGAAGCTTGCCAGGAAGCAGTGAGAGCTAAAATAAGTGTACCATTTGGAAAAACATTTTTGGTTTCTCCTATAGAGTTTGGAGGTCCATGCGAATGTCACAACATTACATTTGAGGTAATGAAAATATTCAAATATTAATTTATTTTTTAAAAAAAAACATTTACCGCAATATTTTGCTTTTTTCCCATTTCAGTTTTATCAAATTGGTCATTATTAAGATAACGTACGTGCTTCATTTTATTTGCAGTTTGATAAATGACCATATATGTTAAGATGTATTGTTATAACCAGTCATATCATTAAAAATATATATATGAATTACAAAAACCATCATTAATATATTATGATTATGAGTACTTTCTATAATAGCAGCCAATTGTGGGGTCGGATTCAAATTTAACTTTTTTTATATATATACAATTTAACGGAAATTTAAAGACCACGCGCACATAGGATTCGAAAAATTATTGAAAAATTATCGTCTTTTCTTTGACGTTGATTGTCATTTTTCTTTATAATAATTTTCACTTGTAAATATTAATTTTCCTTTTTATTCGAGATGATTGTCACTTCTTTCACGATAATTGTCACTTTTGATCCGGCCTCGCCCAAATTTTTGTCATATATATTACATAATTACGAAAATAAAAAAGTCCTTCATATTAAAATAGCATAATGTCATATGCACTTCAAAATAAAAATAAAACAAACATAGTTATCTAATCTAACTTTCGACGAGTCTTTATTTCTTGAAAGCGATTTATAACCTCGTCTTTGGAAACTTGAAGAAATACGTCCTTTTCGATGTAAGTGACCAAACAATCATTCAAAAATTGATCTCCTAGTCTATTTCTCAACTTATTCTTGATATAAGTCATTCCGAAAAATACTCTTTCCACACTTGCAGTAGTAACCGGAAGAATCAACACTCTGTTTTATTTTTGACGTAGAAACAGCCGTTGCTACTTCTTTACTCTTTTCTTTTTTACATGTTTTTTATTTGGGCTTAAGTAATGGGCTATATTGGTTGATGGGTTTAGTTAGTATTTGGGCTCTTGATGAAGAAATATAATCATAAATATGTGTATATATATATAACTCTTAATATTTTTATAGTTTTTAATATTTATATAATATACTCCCTTCGTCTCATTTATAAAGAGATAGTTGACTGTTTTTTTGTGAGAGAAAAAGACAGTCAACTATCTTTTTGTAAATGAGACGGAGGGAGTACGTGTTTATTTCTTGAAGAATAAATGCTACAGTAAGGTGTTGCTTGGTATGATGGAATGGAATGGAGGTAGAAATGATGTATTTCTACCTCCATTCCATTCCACCTCATTCCATTCCATCATACCATGCATCACCTAAAAGTTAAGTTTGAGCATGCATGTGTGACAGATATTAGGAAACATTGTTGCTCAACCAAAATCAACATGGAAAATACAAAATAAGAGTGCATGGTTGAAGTTTCAAGGAGTGAATGGCCTTTCTGTTGTGGGAAATGAAGTAGGTTCAGTTGATGGTCAAGGACATTCATGGTGGAACCAGACTGCTATAGTAATTTCCTACCCCATCACTCTTCTATTTTCTATTTTCATTTTACGAGCAGTGACGGAACCAAAAATATACTACCTCCATCCTTGTCAAGTTATACTTTTTTCAGCAATTTTTTAAGCATTTTTGAGCGTCTTAATGATGAGTTTTAAAATAATTTTTTAAAGATTTTTTTCTTTTATGGAATACTACAAGAAAAAAATATCATAAAGACGCTCGAAAACGCTTGGAAAAATTATTAAAAAAAGTGTAACAACTTGAAAATGATGGAGGTAGTAACATATATACAGGTGCTAAAATAAAAAAAAATATAATAGTAAGTAAAATTTGGTGGAGGGTGTCGATGCGCCCTCTAGTATCCCCTCCCTCCGCTCCTATTTACCAGTACTAGAAAAAAGAAATCTTTAATTAATTAAACTATATGTAAATTTTGAAAATTTATATTATAAATCTAGTCATCATTTTTATTAAATATATTTTCCTTACATTTTATTTCAGGGAGTTGACGCTCGACCAGCTGTAAGTACTCCACCACCCACACATATATGTATTATTACAAATTTATTTATTTTCTTGTATTTTGGGCAGACAATTATGGAATAATATCCTCTATACCAACTATTGTGTTTTAATTGTGTACCAAATATTAAAATTTATTAGTTTTATAATGTTTTTCATTTATAATAAATCATACTTGTAATAAACATTTATAACTCAAAAATGGATTTTTTAACATAATATACCCTAATTTTGAATTTATCATCCCTATTTTAGCTAATAAAATTGAAATTAAATGCTAAAAAATAATTATAAACCCTAATTTGGATGAGTGAACCCTCGAAAATAATTATTAAATTAAACTAAATCATTATAAATTAAAAATATTAAATAAAAATATATAAAACTAGTAGAAATTAATATTTGGTACACAATTAGAATATAGTAGTTGGTATAGAGGATCCCAATTGGACAATTATTGTGTATATTAGCCTAAATATAAGTCCTTCAAATGTGTGATATTTTTTAATGAAATTTTTTCAGGCAATGTCATTTGCTCATTGCAACAATCTCCAAATCATGGGATTAAAACATATAAACAGCCAAAAATTTCACCTCTCAATATCTGAGTGTAATAATACAATTATTTCTAAGCTTCACATAATGGCCCCTTCAAATAGTCCCAACACTGATGGAATCGACATCTTCTCTTCCACAAATATTACCATTCACAATTGCACCATTGGAACAGGTACATTTAATTAATTAATTCAACATGGTTTTTTCTTTAAATTTAATTCCTTTTTTTCATTTTCCTATTTAATTTCAAATTTATTTTGAAAAAATAAATTTAGGAGACGATTGTATAGCCATTAAAGGAGGCACCTCAAATCTTAATATATCTAAGATAGCATGTGGGCCAGGGCATGGCATTAGGTTAGTATCAAGTTTCCTTATCCTTGCTCCGTCTGTGATAATTCCGCACTATTACTTTCGAAACGTTTTTTTATGTGTCGAAAAGTGGATGTTAAGATAAAGTTTTGGTCCAGCTTGATATAATGTATTATACACTGTATAGTGTAGAAAAATACAGTACTGCATTAAATTGAACCAAAGTTTCATCTTAACATCTACTTTTCGACACATAACAATGCGTGCCGAAAACAATAGTGCACAATTATCATGGGCGGAGGTAGTATTTTTTTTTATACTCCAATGACAACAATATTTAATTCAATTCATCAATTATATAATTGATTATTAATCACATTATTTCTCAGCATTGGGAGTCTAGGGCACAATGGGAAACACGATGAAGTCGAAGCAATAAGCATAAATGATTGCACTATAAATGGAACTCAGAATGGGGTCAGGATCAAGACATGGCAGGTGACACTAATTAATTAATTGCACAATTTTTTTACATAAGTAAAATATGAATATTCATACAGCATTCTTTTTTGTTTTTTTTTATTTTTAAAATTACATATATATACATAGGGAGGCTCTGGTTTTGCAAGGAATATTAACTTCTCAAATATAATATTCACAATGGCTGATAATCCAGTAGTCATCGACCAATTCTACTGCCCTCACAAAATATGTTCAAATAAAGTAAGTTAATAATTCCTTCAAATTTATTTACCCTAAAATTCAAAATTCTCATGCACATTCTTCTTGCTTGTGCTATATATAATATTTTTTTTACAAATTTTTAAATGAAATTTTCATAAATTAATCAGACGGCATCGGCAGTGAATGTGAGCCACGTGAGGTACGACGGACTCTTGGGGACGTCGGCATCGAAGAATGCAACGATCAGCTTCCGTTGCAGCGACGTCGTTCCATGCACGAACATTATGGTTGAAGGGGTAGACATAAAATCAAGCTATGGAAACAAACCTACGTTTAGTGAATGCTTGAATGCCCATGGAATTGCTCGTAATATTACTAGTCCGCCCCTCAATTGTCTACTAATATAAATATTTCATTTAAATATTCATAGGTTTAGATGATCATCAATTTTCAATAAATTTGTTGTAAGGTACAAGTGTAGATTAGCATTTAATTTGACCTTGTAAAACATCAATAATGTTTGGTATGATTCAACAATTAAAAAATAATAATCATTATTATTAATTGACTTCTAAGTTGAAGTATAATATTTGACCTACAACTTCACCCAATTTTAAAGAAAATTACGAGTCGTCTCCACTAAGGTTTCCCAAACGTGGGGAAACGAAACATTTAGGAGTATATTTTCTTTTTTCCTTTTATCAACCAGAGAAACCAACAAAAAGAATTCAAAGAAGAAAAAGAGAATGAATAATACGGCAGTTAAGAACTGCCAAATTTGTTAGTTTGTCTCTGTTGCACTTCGCCAAACCGAAAGAGAAATTGTACTCCCTTGTAATACCATGTACGTAAAATAAAATATACTATAAAAATTTAATTTAAAACACATCTTTACAAAATATTAAAAGCTGGTGTAAAATAAATTGAGATCTAGTTATCATGAATGGAGTGAGTAATAATTATTAAAAAAAAAAAAAAAGTTCATTATATAAGTAAACCCCAATTCTTTTGTAAAAGGAAAAAAGAAATTGTACTCCCTCGTAATACCATTTTACGATGTTGCACTTTTATTGTAATAGCCGTAAAAATCCGTGTTTGGAAAATTGAAATTTCGGAGGAGGAAATAAATTATTTTTTTTGAGTATTTGAGATCAAGAATATAATTATTGGTGAAGTAGTTATGATACGAAATAGTTTTTCGCTGCAGTCTTTTTGGACTTATAATTTATTGGTGGATTATTTTATGTACGATTACACACATCGATAATTGTCGATAAATTCTCTCCCGCGCGATTCAAATCCCGCTTGAAAATCGAGCTCAAGTATTATTATTAAGCCCGTTTTTAGTTGAAGAAAATTTTATTAATGGTCATTAATGGGTTGCTCATCAACAATTTATTTAGCCCATTTCAAGCCCAATTTTTCAAAGCCCATCAGTAATGGATGAAAGACATTCACGTTTGCCAATTCACTTTTTCATCCTCTTACACCAATTTTCACCATCAAAAGATTATCCCCTCATTTTTACCACCTCATCAATCGAGAGAGAGAGATACTAGAACAGAGGAGGGGCAGCCCCCTGCTGCTGATGCTGCTGCTCGACGGTGTTGGCTGCTGCGGCGAGATGACGATGAAGATGGCGTCGGCTGCGGAACGGCGGCAGTCCATACCCCTGCTGCTGCTGCGGCTGCGACGGCGTTGACGACGGAGTTGGCGGCGATGCTGCGAAATCGGTGCCGGAATCGATGCTGCGAAATTGGGGCTGCCTCGCCATCGACGATTGTACATTCGTAGAGAGAGTAGAGAGGATTTCCGAGAGAGGGAGAAAGAGAGGGGAGGGTTCGTGTTCTGTTCTGCTGATTGAGGGAGGGAATGAAGTAGAAAAATCGGAAAAATTAGAGAGAGCTCCAAGTAGAACATGCAAGAACCAAATGTTTCGAACTATCGCGCAAGCTTTGACCCTTCTTCAATTTTCGGTAAGTCTAAACTCCTCTCAACGTCTTGAGCATGAATGAAGGATTAGATTAAAGTATTGAAACTCTTATTGAAGTTCCATTTTCGTTCATAAGCATGAGAGTATCATACATGTTCTTGATTCTAAACAATTCTTGTTCCACATTCGAAATCATGGCCATTCGTGTATTGATTGATGATGATCCTTGTTTATCCCCTCATGTTCGAGCACTTCTAGCTACTGCTTGTCCTTTGATCATGTTTGAATGTTGATTAAAAACGGCTAGAGTCGAATCCACAAGTGTTGGTCACGTTTTTGATTCGAACATTTTATCAAACAGTTGGCGTGCACGTTTTGTTCAGTATTTTTGAACCCTTTCCCGACTCTATCTTATTTCGAGTCCTAAATGAAAGTTTTAGCTCATGTTCTCAGCTATCCGTAGCTAAAATTTCGTCTTGATCCGAGTTCATATGCATCGGTTATGACAAATTGAAATTCGCATCTCATTTCTTTTGAAATCTGGAAAACAGCCCACTTGCGGGCTAAACTGAGAACAGCTCGTTTGAAATTCGATATTTATTCTTCATCCATGTCGAAGTACGTTCCATTAGCGTTCTATACATATCTCGTTCACTCAAAACGGAGTTCGTATGAATTTACTATGATTTTTCAAAGTTTGTATCTCCAATCTGGAAATTCCGACGAACAACTTCTGTCCTGTTTTTCCAACCACGTTTTGACCACTTTCCTTTGGTCGAATGAAGAATAGTATAACTAGAAAGTTGTTCCTTGTTTTCTGAACTTCAGTTTTGATAGCTCATTCACTCGAATCCATCAAGAAACGAGTGAGAAATCCTCACTCAAAGTTGGTACCAAAATCTGCCAAATTTCCGATTTTCAGATTCCGAGTTCTGGGAATAAATGCTTCAAACTCCCAGCTCACTCATGGGAAAATTCTGAAATTTAAACATGTCATAGCCCTATGTGTTATCTTTCCAAATCAATATCATATGCTCTGTTTCGATTTATAATGAGTGAGAAAAAAATTATTTTCCTAGAGGGTCGCAGAATTTCTAAATTCTCTTAGAATGTTGAACTTGTGTTTTTCATATGACGGACCTTCTACTGCTTTGTTAAGCATCTTGATCGAGTCTTGGGACTAGTTCGAATGGAGAAATTGAGTTCTCATTTGAATTAGTCGACTTTAGCTGATTTTAGATAATTTAGAATTATCGAGTAGACTTATCGAACGTTGAGGCCATGCTGAATTTTCCGGGTGGACTTTTCTATCTTCTCGATTAATATATTTCTAATATGCGATACGAGTTAGAAGCGATGTGAGTTCCTAAAACTCTAATGAGAATTCTAGTAGTAATGTATTTCTTCTGAAATGAGATTTTTCCCTAAAGGTCAAGTAAGGGACGAGAGTCGAGGAACGTGAAGAAAAACCAGGAACCGATCTATCACTTTGCAATCAGGTGGGCGTTCTAACAAAGAAAATTATATTGTTGCTATAATGAAGCATGTTTTGAAAATAAAGCAAGTTGACTCAAAACCCTTTCATGCATAAAATGTTTTTGGTTTTATGTGTGATGCCTATCTGTGTTGGATTGCCAACGTTATATCGATCGAGCCTGAGTTAGACAAAGGTCGCTAGCCAGGTGATGTGTACACGAAGTCGTGACTGTGTGCTCCAGAGGTGGGCCGGTTATGCATGGAAACGTCCGGTGAGGTGGCCACCTTGCCGGCGTACTTACAGATATGGATAATACAGATATGGAAGAAAATGGGGAGTGCACTCCAATTGTTTATGGAAATAAAGTGGTTTTAGTTACACAAGTATTTTGATAAAACCTTGTGATAACTGTGAAATGCATGATTGGTGATTATTTTACTAAAAATTATTTTTGGGCATAACCTCACGGAGTACATCAAGTACTCAGCCCTGCTCGTGTTTTCAAAAACTTGCAGGTTGAGCGAGGTGGCAAGGGCGGCAGTGTTGAGAGAAGATTCATTCATCTTTTGAATTTGGTTCAGAAAGAGATACATATCTTCATATATGTATCTATTTTGTTAAAGACTTCCGCTGTACGCTTCTATTATCTTATTTAGATAATTATGTTCAACTGGCTTCATGAACCAGTAAATCGAGAACTACTCTACTCGTATTCCTTCATGAAATTGGATTATGTTCAACCGGTTTCTTCTCATGGATAACTATATTATATTTGAGCCATGAGCTTTTTCATATCTTCATTTGCCTTCTATTTATTCATTGATCGAGTCTATTCAATTGTTCATTTTGCTAATTACTGAGTTACAAGTCGTTTTCCCCTTTCTTTCCCGCTTCTTATATCCAACCCCTAGTCACGATTTCCCGTCTTTGCTATCCTTAGCAAAGTGCGGTCGTGACATTTATAGATAAAATGACGCTATTTTGATGTGATGTTTTTTATATATTACAATTACAATTTCTTTCATAACAACCCTGGATTGTGTGAAAATCAACAACAATAATGATAATCGAACATAATGTGGTCGGCCACACAAATTAGGATTGATTACTATATGATCCAGTCTCTCTTTACGACTAATGTGGTGTTTGGCTAAGCTTATAAGTTCCTTAAAACATCTTATAAGCTCTAGAAATGTATTTGCCAAAATAAACTCCTTAAAAATAAGTTTTATCACCATAGTTTATTTTTTACATCTTATAAGCTCTTCAAACATGTTATAAGCTCTTTCAAGTAAGCTTAGCCAAACACCCCTAAATTTTGAGATGATGGCGATATTAATGACCTAAAACATAGTCATGTATTCTAACACTAACGAATTTGCTACATCCCACAAAAAAATGAGAAAATAACAGATTTTACTAGTTAGAATTGACAAAGTCTTTTAATTGTGGTTTTCCAACTAATGATGCATTTAAGTCAAGTCCAAAACTGCGAGACCAAATATATTCTAATAGTGTTGCATTACCTAATCATGACAAAGGCTACGAAAATTAAATACTTGAGGAAGAGAGGCACAAAATTATAACTAAGATTTTCCTATAAATACCTCACTGCAACCCCTACAAGTATAAAATACATAACAATTAGTTGTCTTGTCTTATAGGAAGCTAGAGATAAATTGCTCATTTCAAAGTTCATCATATTATGGTACGAGCATGAATTATTTACCTTCATTTTCCTTCCAATTGACAGCCCATTTTTGTTATAAAATCCATATAATATTTTTCTCTTTTTTCTTTATTGTCGTTGAATTTTCTTTTTCCTCATTATATTGATTTGCAGGGTAATGACTTATATAAAACTAAGTCCTGGTGTAAAAAAATAAGAATAGAACTGGACCATTGATCTTACGGTTCATCTACAATTCATATTAAAATTTAGTTGATATATGGTTCATATTAAAGTAAGCATGGTTGCAGTCCATAATAAGCGTAATAATAGTGTGCGTGTGTTGGCCTAGTAGTAGAGAGTTCGAGCCCTCCGTGACACGGTCTTTAAATTTTATGTTAATGATTTTTTAAAAAATAAGCGTAATAATATTTAAACATCAAAATGTATATAAATAAACATGATTATATGTTAAATTATCTTTTACAATTTCTTTTAGAGGAATAGCTTCAAATTTTACTTTAATGAATTATTACAATCAATTCCATGAAATAAAATATGCCTCCTTTATCTTCCAAATGCTTAATACTCCGTATTTAAGTAGTGATTAGCATTATTTAATTTTTCATCTTTTTTCTTTTTCTTTTATTGTAGGACAAATTTGCCCCTGTGTTGATTATGTGCTTGGCCTTTTGGGCATCAAGCACAGCTATAAACGCCCGTACAAGTCCAAAAACGCACAATCCGCCGTCGACGGCCAATTCCACCACCACCTACGACGTCTTAGAATTTGGAGCTGTCGGTGATGGAATTACTGATGATACAAAAGTAATTATTATTTTTCACATCTTCATTTTATTCATCTCCTTTAACCGCTATCTCTGTTTTATTTATTTATTATTAAACCATTATAATATATATATATAAAAAATCGATCATTTCTTGCATCAAAAATCATCACATTGTAATATTGTTAAAGGAGATGATACAATCCATAAAAAGATCTCGTATGCATGCGAAAGTATAGAGAACATAATATAAAAATGTTTAATGCAATCAAGTCCAATTAGGTTCTAATTAAGATTTTATGTCCAAGTTATAAAACCCCTAATAAACATAAATGATTTTATCTTAATAATGCTAATGTACTCAAACTTATTAAATACTATTCCCTCAATCTCATTCTACTTAATACTACGTACATTTCTATTATTTTATTATCACATATATTCAAGAAACGTGTCAAGTAGAATGAGACAGAGAGAGTACGATTTTACTGCTTTTTTAAACAATTACTTTGGCCACTTTCTTCCTCAGGCATTTAAGTCAGCATGGGAAGCAGCTTGTGAAGAAAATAGAGAAAATGCGAAGATAACAGTAGCCAGTGGGATGAAATTTTTGGTGTCCCAAATTGAATTTAAGGGCCCATGCAGTTCCACTTCAATCACATTTGAGGTATATATACAATTTCAATTTAGTGCATTTGGTATAAGTGCTATTTACTAAAACTCTACCTCATCAGAATTGTAATATATGCTTTATCTATTTCAACAAAGTTGCATAAATTCTATTTTATTCAATAATTTCTTGAAAAAGACTCATAACCACCCATATCCATACCTAAAATAAGGAAAAGATTCAAGTTACCACTGCAACTAAAGAAAACTTAATTACAGATACTGGGAGAAATAGTGGCACCTCCAAGATCAAAATGGAACAAGAAAGGGGCCGACGAGTGGCTCTATTTTCACAGGGTAGATAGTCTTACTTTGGTAGGAAACGGCAAAGGATTGATCGATGGCCGTGGTGAAACATGGTGGAAAAAAGTGAGTTATAAACACATTTTTTACCTCCCTAAATCATTCTTAGTATCCTTTCAAATTTCTACCACTCACCAACTTTCTGGTTTTTCTGCTACAGAGTGAAAAGAAATCGGCACCCACTGTAAGTTTTTTCATCTAATAGCTTTTCGTTTTCTTCAACGTGTGTACAAACTTATGTTTTTGGTGTTTCTTATGAAGGCGATGAGGTTTTCTCACTGCACTAATCTCCAAGTTAGAGGATTGAAACATGTGAACAGCCAAAAGAACCATGTTTCTATAACTGGATGCAACGACACGGTTATTTCAGACCTGGATATAACTGCCCCTCAAAAGAGTCCCAATACTGATGGAATCGACATCAGTAGTTCAACCAATCTTCGCATTCTTGACTCTGTCATGGCAACAGGTACACATATTCTTACCTTATTCTATCAATTTTACCTTAATACTTTCTATTTTATCAAGCAATTTTCTTGTCTACGCTATATTTGCTAATTGGCTGGATTATCTTCCTGTTGGTTATCATAAAAGGGGACGACTGTATTGCCATTAACGGGGGCACTTCGAATGTCAACATATCCAACATAACATGTGGTCCTGGTCATGGAATAAGGTCTCTCTCTCTCTCTCTCTCTCTATTAACCAAATCCATATACAAAGAACATGCTGGTAATAAATCCTTTTCATATTTTTGGCAGTATTGGGAGTTTAGGGAAGAATGGGAAGCACGATGAAGTAGAAGCAATAAACATAAGCAATTGCACTTTTAACAGAACAGATAATGGAGTGAGGATCAAAACATGGCAGGTAACAACCCAAAAACCGAGCAGAATCCAATCGATGAGTTTCAGCAAGTATAAAAACAAACCTGTGGCCGCTGTTCTTGTGTAGGGAGGATCTGGATTTGCCAGAAAAATCAACTTCTCTCAGATAATCTTCATAGAGGCAAATAACCCTATTATCATCGACCAGTATTACTGCCCTCACAAGAAATGTGCTGAAAAGGTAAGTTACTGAATTTCCAGACCTCATTGATAGCCACAATACCCAACACTATTATGGGTGTCTCGACTCACTCACTTACACCAATTCGGACATAGGAAACATATGCATAGTAACACAGGTAAAATTCTATGTAACAATTATCAGAAATCTACTAATTCATCATTTATCTACAGAAATCTGCAGTCAAAGTGAGTGATGTGGGATATTATGGACTCCGTGGAACAACCATCTCCAAGAATGCTACTATTAACTTCAGCTGCAGTAAGACGGTACCTTGCACTAACATCATCGTGGATGATGTGGACATAGAATCGGCAAATCCAAAGCATTCGACAAATTCCCACTGCATCAATGCTCATGGAACAGCTCATGCATTGAGCCCCACAATAGATTGCCTAATGAAGTAAAAGATTTGGAACATTGATCTAGAGCATATTAATACTAGGCGGCAGAGGAGTTACAGAAGTGAGAATGTCTCAACAGGCTTCTATTTAGAATATTTAGTACATATCGATAAATTGAAATATGAATGTACTGGAAGTAGCTAGAGTCACAGAACAAGAATTAGCAACATGCCTTTTTTTTTTCATTGTCATTAATGTAATTCATTTGTGAAAAGCTTTTCACAAGCTCATACAAGGCATGTACAAGTTGTCACACCCTTATATCAATAAATTTTAGGTAGAAGTCCGAGAGTATAAACAAAGGCTCCAGTTACAATCACTTTAAACTATTATTTTATGCAATGCAGGCTGAAAATCAAGATAGAGTAGAGAAAGAATTGTACCAAATAAACTAGGTCCAACTTCTTCGAAAAGAAACTCGTCAAAAATCCAAAATACAGCAAATGATATTTATCATTGAAGGCAAGGAAAAACGAGCTATTTACACGTTCAAATTTACATCAAGTACTAACAGTGCCATGAAACTCTCATGTCTAAATTCACGACAGTAGAAAGAAGCCACTTGGAAACAGCTGTGTTTGTCTGTGTCTGTAAGGTCATGTAAAGAGGTAGGAAGAACTGAAAAAGATAATTAAGGGGAGTAAAGAAAAGAAATCTTTATTCAGCAAATATATTGTTCTTTCTACAAGACATTAAAACCTGCTTCTCTACCCTATAAGAGTGCAGAAAAAGAAAATTCTATATGTCACAAGAATCTGAGCGACCAAATATATTGTATCTGTTATCTGCAATATTCTCATATACAAAGTCCCGTACAAATCTGCACAAAGGAATAACAAGAGTGATATAAGACAAGATAGATCATTTTATATTTCTTTTTAAACATTATAAGAGCAGCAAACTAATATGGGCTTACAATGGTACAAGTTGGAGAAACAAGGCCAGCTGAGGAAAGGGTAAATCAATGTATTCCATGATCTTTAATACAGCTTCTGATTTGATATAAGACCTGAAATAACTCAACATTGGGATTCAACATTGGGCCTTTCCCTCTCTAGTCCTCTGAACACCAAAAGATTGAACCAAGCAGCTAAACAAGAAGTACGTAATTTCCTAACTCCATCCTCACATAGAGAATATACCTGTCTTTTTCAACAAGAACAACACTTGAAATATCATCAGGAGCTCTTCCTGATCTCTGCAATAGTTTTCTGCCCGATTCACTTTGCAGAGCTTCAAATCTAATGTTCCTGAAAACAAAATGCTGAATTAGAAGGTACACTAGTAGGCTAGTAAGTAGCAAGCTAATGAATACATGAATTGCATCTAAAACGAAGTAAACCGAAGCCATGCACAATTCTCTTCTTATTAATAAAGGTAGAAACATCGATATAGGTTCTTCAATATGATTATCAGGACAAAATAACCTTAAGATTAAGCTTATTTTCCTCTACAATAAAAAGAAAATACAAAAAATCGGCATATAAAATAAAGGTTAGTCCTTCACCTAAAAATGTCACAGGAACAGAAAGGGAAATGATTGCTAAAATCTCTTCTCAAGTGTAAGTACACTAGCTAGTAAAGTGCAATGCTCAAAAGGTTATATCGAGAGACTACATCATAGGCTCAGACAAAGAAACACAAAATATACTTAACCATTCTTTCTTAAGTTACAATTCATTTTAAGTTTAAACCACTCCAAGCTAGACCAAAGCTTTTACCTTTCCAAACCTGTTAAGAACCATAGCCAAGTCCAATTTCATATAAAATTTCGCTTAATATAATAATTCTTCTGAGGTAATTAAACAACACCTAAACTAATTTTCAAACCACATAACAAATAAGAACTTAGCTAAAGTTGGGACATAAGAAATCCAACTAAAAATCAAGCAAAATTATAGTATATGTCAAGCACAGGTAGATAGGGCAAGGAAATCCAACCTTCGCCGATCATTATCTCGTACAAACTTCACACCTCCATTACACAGGTTGCAAACACCTATCACACAAACAAGCCAGGTCATCAACTAAAAAATTTCAAGAGAAAAATTGTTAATCCGAACTGCCTCCATAAATCGAAGATGCATAAATCAAATGAACTGCTTATACTTTGCAGTTTGAACTGTAAAAGCTTTACTAAAAAAAATTCTAAGAGGACAGGTACCGTCGAAGAGCATGATTGGTCGCGAATCCTGCTCGAAGAAACTCGCACTTTCCTTCACCCAGTCCACCGCCGGCGTGTCGCTCCGCGGCGGTGTAGACAAAGCGGCGGAAACGCGAAACTGACGGAGGCCGCTAACGCGCGCCGGGAGTTGCGGCGGTGCGCAGTTTAGAGGAACTATGAGCGCCATTGGAATAGCGGAATCCGTACAAGTGAAGTAGATTCTCAACAGCAGCAAAATAAAAATTGAAAATAAATAGATATTTGCCGGGGAGAGAAAATGAGTCAAATGACCTAAGCTATCCTTCTAATTACGGTCCAAAACCAATAATTGAGTTGAAATCAGCGGGGGTAAAACGGGGATTTACCACTTCTAACTTGGCCATGCTGATTTGCCACGTGGAGCTTTTTGCAACTCTTAAACCCTCCCCAAGTTTAAACTTTCACAAAAAATTCTGACAGAAATAAACAAATAACGAATAAAAAGAATAAAGTTTCGATTTCTTTTTATATAATTTGTGAATCTAATAATTTTGATAATAATTTCTGAAGTATTCAAATAAAAAAAAAGTAATTACGTGGACCTACAAAAGGTGAACGGCATATATCATTCTCGTCGTAAATGTTACTCCGTACTATATTTATTGTACAAATATCACTCCTTAATTTATATTCTTGAAAATAAATAAGACGATTGATATGAGACGGATGGAATACATCTATGGGAGTATAATTTTCTGACATATTTGAATCGTGGCCCATAGCCCATGGCGATCTAATAACAAAGTATGCAATCATTTAATCAAAAAAAATCATGAATTTGACTTTCGTAAATGTTATTGATAAAATTATAAATTCGATACGAGTTAGGTATTTGACCAAATTATGGGGGTGTAGCTCAATTGGTAGAGCATGTGTTTTGCTTTCGTATGGGTACGGGGTTCGATTCCTTGCACCTTCATTTTTATAGTATTTTTAATAGGAGTTTTAACGGGGTGTAAACTCATATTTAATAACTAATATATTTCCCCAAATTGTGGGGGTGTAGCTCAATTGGTAGAGCATATGACAACGCTTGCATAAGGTACGGGGTTCGATTCCTTGCACCTCCATATTTATAATATTTTTAACAGCAGGGTGTAAACTCATATTTAATAATTCATTCCTCCATATTTATAATATTTTTAACAGCAGGGCGTAAACTCATATTTAATAACTAAGATATTTCATCAAATTGTGGGGGTGTAACTCAATTGGTAGAGCATATGAAACGCTTTCATGCGGTACGGGATTCGATTCCTCACTCCTCTATATTTATAATATTTTTAACAGCAGGGACAACAGGGCGTAAACTCATATTTAATAATTAAGATACTTTACGAAATTGTGGGGGTGTAGCTCAATTGGTAGAGCATATGACAACGCTTGCATAAGGTACGGGGTTCGATTCCTTGCACCTCCATATTTATAATATTTTTAACAGCAGGGCGTAAACTAATATTTAATAATTCGTTCCTCCATATTTATAATATTTTTAACAGCAGGGCGTAAACTCATATTTAATAACTAAGATATTTCATCAAATTGTGGGGTGTAACTCAATTGGTAGAGCATATGAAACGCTTTCATACGGTACGGGGTTCGATTCCTCACTCCTCTATATTTATAATATTTTTAACAGCAGGGATAGCAGGGCGTAAACTCATATTTAATAATTAAGATACTTTACGAAATTGTGAAGGTGTAGCTCAATTGGTAGAGCATATGAAACGCTTTCATGCGGTACGGGTTTCAATTCCTCGCGCCTCTATATTTATAATATTTTTAACAGCAGTGCGTAAACTCATAATAATTAAGATATTTTACGAAATTGTGGGGGTGTAGCTCAATTGGTAGAGCATATGAAACGCTTTCATGCGGTACGGGTTTCAATTCCTCGTGCCTCCATATTTATAATATTTTTAGCAGCAGGGCGTAAACTCATATTTAATAGAGTTTTTAACAGGAAATTCATATCTAATAGTTAAGATATTTTGCATATTCTAAAATTTTTTAGGAAAGACATTTATTAGGAAAAAAAGTTTCCGGCCGGTTAACTGAATGAAGATTTGTCTAATATACACACGCACACAACGTTTTTCCCTCATTTTTTCCTTCTACTAGTCCACACATTACTATAGAAATAGTATAATTGATAGCCAAAGTCAAAGGACAAAACCCTAAGGAAACGTGCATATTTATTTAGAAACACGTGATCACTTTATAAAGTTGCAAGTTTCATCGATGTTACAATACACGTAACGAGTACTGCATTATTTTTATTTAAAAATTTGAACTTTATATATAAACTAATGTGGATTGTAGGTGGCGTTACTTATTCTGATTTTATGTGAATTCATTCATCAACCACACATCACCATCCCGAAATTCTTTACACTTTTTATTATCCCTCAATGCAAGCAAGAGAGGTCAAATACACACACCCTTTTATCGGATCGGATCCTCTATTGTCTATCCATGTAACATCGTCTATTTCATTCGTAGATGAATGACACGTGGTATTATCAATGATTGATGATTTAAAATTTATATAAGAAAAATATATACCCTAACCTAAGAAATTTCTAAACTTTTAGGATTTGTCATGTGTCATTTATCTATAAATGCAATAGAGAATGTCACGTGGGTAGGCAATAGAGAATCTCATGGCCCCTTCTATACAAACATCTTGCACAATCTACAACTCCAAAAGATAAACATAACGCAATCGACTATAGTAACAAAAAAAAGGAACTAAAGTATAAACGAATGAAACATTAGACCTAATCAAATCAAATCATAGTAATATCGTTTGGTTGGATCCGGAGCTTCTTGAAGAGCTCAACGCAGCCCGGGTCTGCCACCTTCTTCGTGAACCCTAGTGGATTCGCGTGGCGCTTGTTGTCGTGGAAGCCTCTATTCTTGGTGAGTGTGATAATGGCCATGGGCTCGATGGCCCACCCCTCGTTCGGGATAATGTCACAATCGGGCGGCTGCTCTTCACTAGGGTCACGCCGCACTCTTCCGTGCCATGGTCACCTTCCGCATTCAGCTCATAGTGCCCTGCTTGGTCTGCCATGCCCTCGAGTTTGTAGGTTATGTTTTGTGACTTCCTCCCCTGTGCACTCCAAGCGCACGGTCGCAGCTGCACGGGTAAAATGAGTGAAATGACGTCGTTTTGATTACTTTTAAAAGTACCAAAAATTTTAAATTAATCGAGCTCATAAATACCAAATTCAACTTTTAAGCCTTTCGGCAAAATAATTAGATCCAACTTTCAAAATGTGCTAATTAAATTCTAATCTTTGCAGTAAATTAATTCGTTACTCTGATTTTTTTTTATTTTTTTATGGCGGTCTAAAAATCATGTAACATGAAACAACTTTTTTTATGAGGTGGAAATAAACAATAATACAAAAAGAAATAAATAAGCTTATATTATAGGAGTATTAAAACTTCACTACAAATTTATACATCTGTAAATTATGAAAAACTTTCTTATATACGACATTCGTTGTACACAAGCTGCTCATATTATCTTTGCCTCATATAGATATTTTAAAACCACTTCATCTATAAACTCTCGTGAAATGGCAACGTAAAGTTGACCGTGTGAGAAGACTAGTTTCTTAAAAAAAAAATCGTATATGTGATAATGATTTTCATCGACTCTTGTTGATTGTTATGGCGTACAGAACAATTAGAGGAAATTATTGTCTTTGTTGTAAATTGAATGGAATGCGTGGATTAAATGGAGTTAATGAAATTCTGAGAATCTACACATTTTGACCAAAATTACTTCATGTCAATATCTTAGCCTCTAAAACATGGTTGTCAAATTTCGTGAAAACCAACCATGTGCAATTGCACAGTCTAAGAGAATGACCAATGTTCCTTAGCAACATAACAGAAGTAGCGACCTTTAGATTTAATGCATGGTTAGGAAATCTTGAACACTTCAAAGCATTCAAAACTTCATGTGTGTATACATCGTTCATAACATCAAGAATTTCATCTGAGCTGCATGTTTTGTATGAGCTTAAGTATTCTATGCTCTTAGACTTAGTCATTGAAATCATGTTCTGATTAACAAACTCTAACATTAAGCATTGGGGCGAATATTGTCCGGTCATGAATCTACGTTCTATCTTGGTGGTTGAACATTCACTATGCAACATTAAATGTTCTTTCCTTATTTCAACATATGTCAGTCATTTGTCCTAGCATGTTTAGCCTTCTTACTTTGGCGAAAATGGAAAGTTTTGTTTGAATGTATGAAACGTCATTTTCCTAGCATGTGTTAGCTTATGCATTCTTGGGATCACTATACTTTGATTCTCTTTGACTTCTGTTGCTATTGGATATCTTTTTAATTCTTATTGGTCGATCACATCCGACAAACTTAATACATACTTGTTTGTCAAATGTACAAATGTAGAAACTTGTCAGCAATTCCTAATTTACTAACTTGTGCAACTTAGCTTTGACCGATTCTTAGTACACGTTGATTAGAAAATGTAGTAAGTTTTCAGTAGACTCAAATGACTAACTTTGTAAGCAATACCTTTATGACATGATCTATAAAAATAAAATTAACTTGAGCTTCATAACACTTGAGCTTTGCTATCTTCTTTAAACTAAAGTCAGACACATTAATCAGGAAATTATATAAAGATATTGGAATCTAATCAAAATAATTGTCCAATGCGCGTACCTAAAAATCTACATTAACCTTATCGTTTCTGCTTACCCAAAATTGACAAATTCTGAAATTTTATTACGACACACTTCTTTGTCGAGCACCATTATATACATCGATTAGAAGTCGACGTCAGCAGGGGCGAAGCTAGGGGGCAGTGGGGTCCATGGGCCCCACTGAGATCGACAAAAAAACTAGGAGTATTTTAGTAATTCCACAAGTACTCAGAAAGAGTATTAAGAATATAATATTATATTCATCCCATTATATTAATACTCTTTCCGTTTTGGTCTATCTCATCATATTAGTCCCCTTTCCTAAAATGGCAAAAAAAAAATACTTTGCTACAATTAACTCTTTCTCCTTATAATTGATTATAGTCACATATCTCCTCTTTTCTTGATTTTTGTGTCCATCTAAAGAGTACTAATAAGAAGGAGATAGTATATTTTGATCTACACTATGAATGTTTTGTCTTCAGCGTAAGTGGCACAGAATTTGGTCTATAAATACCTGTTATTCAATTCATCATCATGGGTTCGACTCTTCTTGGTCCCCATTTATTTTTCTTTAGTTATTTTCTTTACCTTTCCTTTTACTAATAAGTAATAATATTTTCTACCATTACTTTTCTTCATTTTTACCCTTTTCCTTTTTTCCCCTTTCCTTTTACTAATAACACCCATATTTTTCTATTATTACTTCTTTTTCTTTTCTTTTTTACCCTTTTCTTTTTGTAGTAATCTTTCCTTTTTTCCCTTTCCTATAAGTGCTAATAATTATTTATACCCATTTTTAAGGTATGTATGTACTTTATACCCATTTTGAAAATACATCTTCAAAAAATACCCATTTACTATGAGAACACCAAAGAATTGCTAGACAAGTATTTCTTTGTTTTCCATGTTTTTGCTTTATTTTTGTTTAAAAGTGGATTAAAATCCCATATTTTGGCGATGTGATCCCGCGCTTCTAAAATGGTATCAGAGCCCTAGGTTTATTTGGGAATTATATTTATTTATTATTATAATGTTATTACCTAACGGAGGAGACTTCAAGTTAAAATGGAACCAGACTATTGTCTGAGTTGCGAGTGTTACAGTTCGTATCTCCAAATGTTGGAGTCGACGAAAACAAGTGATATTACTCTATTAAGAGTAAGACAAGAACGCATCGAAGCAGCGAGACGAGAGAACCGACATCCAAGGGAGATACGTGCCTGCGAGTGGACGGTCAAGCACTTATTAGATCGCCTCATGATAAACGCTTATCTTGAGGGAAAGCTAAGGAGGCTGATGAGAACGGCCCATCAAGATCATACCTGATGGACCCAAAGATCGGCCCTAATTTCGTAGAGATCACGCCAGATCCGGCCAAAATCTCTATGGATCTACGAGAAATCCAGAAGACGGTGCAAAATTACGGCAACAGCCTGTATGGAGTACCTCAAAAGGTGGACGAAATATCCCACAAACAGGATGTCATCCTTGACATTCTAAAGGATATTCAAAAAAGAGTGGAGAAACTGGAATCACATCCAGGTTCCAGTAGAGCCAAGAAGGGTTTCTTTTGGGACGAACCAAAAAGATACCCGCTCCCAGTCAAAGAGGGCGAGAAACGCGACCCTCTATTGGATCTAATTACTGGATCGATCCGAGGTAAAAAAGATGAATAACCTCGAGAGGATCGGACTAGAAGATCTACAAGAGTTAGCAGATTCTTTTGCTAACATGACGGTGGTGGATCTCAAGATGGCCAAGCCTGAAGAAACATCTGGCGGGGCTAATCAACCACCCCAAGGTTATTACGATTTTGAAACTGGTTCTTCATATCATCGAAGAACGGAAGGGATCGCAGACGATCAATTCAAAATCAACTTCAAGTGAAGGACTAAATGGAAACAGGATAATCCTTCAGAAAAGAAAACGCTGGAGCCCATCCATCCATATGGAGTTACTCTCGACATCGATGAAGTCAATTTCAAAGATCGAGAGAGATTAATTGATGAGTGGGCGGCAGCAATGAGAGTTGCAGGGTCAACTCTTGAGATGAATGACGAGGGATATCTCAGGTTCCTCGAGATGAGTCTTGCAGGAGTAGCAAGATCTGCGTGGGAAGATAAAATAAGCACTGAAGTAAAAAATGAGTGCTTTAAAATCCCGTCCCACACAAAGAAGGTGATCCAAATGGCGGACATCCTAAAGAATCACTTCTTGGGAGTTGGTTATTTCGGAACCTATGACGAGGAGAAGAAGAAGAAGTACAAGATGGCTCTTCTTAATCTAAGACTTGCTGTCTTAGATCAAAAATCTCTCAACAAGTTCCTGCAGCTCTTCACAGTCTACCAGCATCAATCCAAGACTGATGAGGGATTTGCAAATGAGATTTTCTTCTTGAAATTTCCTAACCCACCCATGGAGAGAAATGTTCATCCGAGACTACGTTCCCGGAGAATATGATGGAGTAGGCAAGAGAATGTCTTTTGTGCACACCAAATTGACGGAGTGGTGTCAACAAGCCACAGCACAAAAGAACATCAAGAAATTAAGGAGGATCAACAAGGAAGCTCCTCTTAATTGTGAAGATAATGATCTCCCAACGATCATTGGAGAGGATCCTGCTAGTCACAAGAAAAGCAGGAAGAATAGGTATCAACCCTATTCTAAAAAGAGACGATCTTGGAAACCAAGAACGATGTGGTCCAGACAGAAGGCTGGATCATACAAGTATGGACGGCGGAGCGGTCCATCAAGAAACCGTTTTCAATCCAGAGGTGCAAGCTCAAGCAGACCTCAGGACAGGACACCAACAAGAAAAACTTTCCGAAAAGCTTATACTAGAGCTAATGAAAGTTTCAAGGATTGCAACTGCTGGACGTGCGGTGCAGCTGGGCATATCTCTACAAATTGTCCAGAAAACAAGACGATGAGAAGGTTCGAGTCAACCCCAGACATCGAAGACGCGATCTACTTCCAAGATCTCGTACAAGTTTACCAATTTGAGGATATTGCCTCAGATGAGAGTATTTATGAACAGGATGAGATCCTGACAAGTGAAGAGGATGGATCAACCGATTCAGACTCAGACTGAACCAGAGGTTCATCATCAAGAAAGTGAAAATCGAACGGGTTTCTCAAGCCGAACGATGATTTCACAAAGCCAGATCGACAAGATCATGAAGAAAAGCCTTAATATACAGAAATATCAAGGCTTCACAGCAGGGAATATCGATTATGCCCTGAGGAATTTCAGTCTCAAGACTCGGAAACACCATATTGTCTATGGTATTACGAGAAGAGAGATGTCACTTCCAATCGAGCTCACTGGGAATCAAGTGGAAATGCAATTGATTCCAGCAAGCGATATCCGGGAGGATCTGGAAAAGATGAAGCCGGAGATTGCAGAAAAGATGAGTTGGATACATATTGGAGCAATCCAACTTGTACTCAAATCTGCCCTTTTCGCTGGTGTTGATTCTCCAATTGACATCGCGATTTGTGACAAACGAGTCAGAAATCTCAAGGATTCCGTAATGGGAACCATTGCGGGAAATTTGTGTGCTGGACAAGTGGTGGGGATTATATATCCTAAGATTGCATACAATCTTAACGACACCAATTTCAGCAGAGCCCTGACGCTTTATCAGGACTTCAAGAGAAAAGAGCTGGTGGAAGAAGGGAACAGACCTTATTCCATCACATATCAGGTATCATATGCGCTTTCTAACTCACATCACACTGAGTTATTTCTCGGAAAGCAGTTCATAGAGATACCAGATATCTTCAAGAAGGTGACAACAACAATTTGTCCCGATAGAATGGAGTTTCCACGTTTGAGAAACGTGGATATGCAAATTCAAGATCGAGTGGTCATAACTCATGACCAAAGTCTCAGAATACAATCAGGAAGATTGTCATTCCAAGGAGATAGGATTACTTCTCAACCAATGGGGAGAAATCTTATTCAGCAGAATCAAGAGTCTCAGAGTTCATTACCGACTCTGAGTTACAAGAAGACGGCTATTACCATCAAATGTCCGGAAGGATGGAGAGAAGTAATTGCCAGATTCGATACTACAAGATGGGAAACCAACTTCCCTTGCAACGTCTTGTATTATCTCGAGCAACCGGAAGTCCATCATTACAAGGGAATGATTGAACTTGGAGGACATACGGTTGAAATCAAAGGGAGAGCAGGAAGAGAGGAGAATATCCTCATCTTAGGATTGGATTTCCTTGAGAAGTTCAAACCATGGAAGAAAAGAGATGAAGGAATGGAAGTCACGATCAATGAGAGAAAGATATTGATCTAATGACTAGTCCCTTCTCAATATACATTCCTATTGGAGTGTTATACGAGAAATATAAAGCAGAATACTTTGCTGCTTATATTGATTCCGGAGCAGGAATATGCACGGCAAAGCGAGGAATCTTTCCTACAGAGGTCGAAGAGGATCTACCTCGGATTGCAGGAAGGGATTTTTCCAAGAAAATCTTGATCCTTACAAAGGGAGTCAAGACGGTGGAAGTTTTAATTGGAGGAGCAGGCCAGACACCCTGGTATAAGGTTAAAACTCCACCAATTTATTTTCATGATACAGGAGCAGATATCCTGTTGGGGAACAATTTCTTGCAGATGTTCAAAAGATATATGCAGGATAATGAGAGACAAAGATTAGTGTTCACAACCCAATGTGATCACAAAATCATTGTTCAAGGGCTAAAAGGGGCATTCAACAGGCAAATGCCATTAGTCTTTCGCAGCAAGCGTGGTGATGAAGGACAACTTCGAAGCTTTCTAGGAGTTGTTAATTTTGAACTTCGAAGCTTTCTAGGAGTTGTTAATTTTGCAGGAGCATTCATCAAGAATCTGGCAAAATATCGAAAGGTCTTCAGTCCGCTACTGAAGAAAGATGTTCCGTTCATTTGGACAGATGAACATCAAAAAGGAATGAGAGATTTAAAGGAAGTTTGCGAGAACCTCCTGAAGCTCTCGATACCGCAAGACGAGGACGATCTTGTCTTGTACACGGAGGCAAGTGATCATTGGTGGGCAGCGGTGCTTACAAAGATCACTCCTAATGGAGAAGAACCATGCAGATACTGTAGTGGTTTGTTCCAAGAAAATGAGGCCATCAGATGGCACATTAACGAGAAGGAATTCTTTGCAGTCCGAAAGGCTTTTAAAAAATGGCCTCTCTTTCTTCTTGCAAAGAAATTTGTTTTGAAAGTTGATAACACTCAAGTTAAAGCTTTCTTAAAAAACAAGATAGAATCGAAACCTGAAAAGGCTAGATTACTTAGATGGCAAGCTGAATGTCAATATTTTATATTTGATATTGTGAAATCTCACGAAAATGTTCTTGCAGATTTCCTAACGAGAGATGGAGCCAACTGAAGTGAGCTCTATCAACAATGCCATGAGACATCTCAGGGAAGACCTTGAGATGCTTCAGAGGGAATGGGACGAGTGTGTTTTGAAAGCTGAACAAGCTGGAAAAATACAATCTGTTGATAAGACGAAAGTCTCAAACAGAATACAAGACTGTAGGCTGGCACAAACTAAGTGCTGGAATGCAATACAAGAGCCACTCCTTCGGGCTTCTAGGGTGACTCCGGTTACCCCAGAAAAAGAAGAGTTTCGGTTGCCGGCCCCTACAACGGTAGCAGAGGATTCAAATACCTCTTGCACAAGTCCTAAGTTGGTAGTATCAATACTATCGGCCCAAGGAAAAGATGAGAATCAGGAGTCAAATCCTGAGGTATCATTTCAACCCGGCACCTCCGGGGTTAAAGAGGGAGAGGTTAATCTTAGGCCATTGAAAGGCATTTCTAAGATTAACACTGATATTATTCAAGTTTCTCCTTTTTGGCAGGCTTATCAAGCGAGCTGGGAGAAGTTGATAACAAGACGAGGGATCAACCCAAATAAAACCTTGGTTGATGTCTCAGGAAAGTATCCCCGAGTGTGGATGATGCCAGGAGTTCATCCACAAGAAGTCAAGGAATGGTATGAATTCGGGGCACTTGCCTCGGTTTATACAGTCTCTCCATCGTTCACAGAAATCAAGAATCTACCCAAATGGATTCAAGAAGCTGTCTACGATTCCTGGTCTAACAATGACCAGCTGAGCAGAGGAGATGTTTTGGAGCTATACTTCATCAGTGCAGCGCCAGAACCAGTAGGAAAGGGGAACCATGAAGCCTTTCATTACATAAGGCTCAGGCGAACCGACGAGAGGAGCCGATGCAACATCAAGGTTCCAAGTGGAGAAGTACCGCTTGTCTCCACAATCAGCGTGGATGAAATCTCAACCCGTAGGGCTTGGGGTTTATGGGTCTGTCTTACAGAGATGGACAAAGTCAAGTACCAGTTCAAGTTTTTCCAGAACTCGGTGAATGGATCATTCCTGTTAAACACAATGACAGGAAAAACCACAAGATTTGCAGAAGAGGCTTTCGAGAGAAAGAGGAATCTGCTTTGGGAGAACAAGCTTGTGACAAGCAAAGAAACTCATCGCAAGTATTGTAACATGGCGCACTACGGGAACTGGATCAACCACATTTGTCCAGCATGCCCAAGCCAGAAAGAACTTGAGTTCGGCAAGAAGTTCATGCCAAGGGCAGGACGAGCTCGGGCTCAAGACCAGAAAGAATCAAGGGATCCACCGAAAGGAAGGATGCCTAAGGGGCCCCGAAAAAACTAGGTGGCCGACACAAGAGGATAGAGTCATGTGACTCTATTATGGAGGAATCTCACCCAAAAAGAAAACGACAAGGGTGAGAAAAGATATTCACGGTTCAAAATAAACCGTGAAAAAGAAAAGTCTTCACGGTCACAATAAAACCGTGAAAAAAGAGAGGTTTCACGGTTCAAAAAATTCTAAACCGTGAAAAAGAAAAAGGAATCTTGAGAGACTCAAGAAAAGGACGTGCCACCATCTTCTTTCGGTGGAATTCAAAATGGAGGACCCCAAACTCCATTAGCCGCCCTCAATTATTGCTACTTTCGGTGATAATGGAGGAAGAAGGACCCATGCATCAGATGGGAGCAAGCTGGCATCGATGGAAAAGAGCATCCGATGCAATTATTCAAGAGAGAGGGATGTCTTCAGCCCTCTATAAATAAAGACGAGCGAAGGAAGCAAAGATCATCGATCATTTTCTTAGCTTTCTTCAACAATAGCCTTGTAATAGTTTTAGTTTTTAGTTTATGCGAGTGTTTTCCATTCTGCTACCATAGGTAGCTAAACAAGTTTGTCTCCTCCCAAAAGGAGATAAAATTATGTAATAAATATTTATATAATTCCCCAATAAAAGTTTGGGCTTTTGCTCATTACCTTCGTATTTAAATTTCTGTCTACCAACAAATTTTAGCCCGCAGTGAGTCTTTGCTCAGTGTTCTGAGCAGTTATCGATATTCCTGGAGCGTGGCTCGGATTGATAATCGACAAAGGCGAGGCGAGATCACTGCTAAGAAATTCGTAAGAAAACCATAAGGTGCTCTTGGTGGTTGGACGAAGTCCGTAAAAAATTTTACGAAGTTCTATAGCAGTTAGCTGAGGAATTAATTCAACAGAAAACCATAAGGTGCTCCTGGTGGTTGGACGCAGTCCGTAAAATTTCTGGTGAAGGAGATCGGCAGCTACGTTTGAGGTATGAAGTTGGTATTCATTAATTGTATTTAAGGAAGTGTAGTGGGTCTGACGATTATTTTAGCATGATTTAAACAAAGTAAAAAATGACTTGGAAATAGTGTTTTAAATGAAAATGGGTAGTTTTTGAATGTGTAAGTTGAGATTGGGTAGATTTTACATATGAATCTTAAAAGGGGTATTATTAATTTTGGCCCTTCCTATAATAACAAATCCTTTGCATTCTTCTTCTTCTTCTTTTTTTTCTTTTTTTTTTCATTCCTTTTTTTAGTTCTAAAAAAAAATTCTTCAAAGTTGATCCAACAATTTTTTTTTTTTCCTTTCATGTTTCAATACTTTTTAAAACTAAAAAAAGAGAGCATGATTTTTTTTTTCTTTTCATTTTTCAATAGCTTATTAATTGTTCCCTTCATTTTTATAATTATTCACTTTTCTATTCATATTTTAATAATTCAAAAGGGATCCAGTCGATTGTAATTTTATTTTTTCTAATTTTTTTAATTATACTATTGTTTCAAAAGAGAGCAAAAGAAATCCCGCTCATGCATTTTCGTTTATTTTATTTATTAATTTTAATAATATATTGTACTCTCACTGAGGAGTATTATTTTAGACTATAAGAAATTGGATCTCACTGACTGAACTTTCTGGCTTCGCCACTGGACGTCAGGGACTGGTATCCTCGTTCATACTTATCTATTAATTTATCATTGTAATATTTTTTCCAAGGAAATGACTGAAATTGTAATTTGGTTAAAATCTACATAATTCTACTATTGAAGAATTATTACTCTGATATGATGGTGGAGATTGATCGTCAACTTCTTCATCTCGATTAACCTCGAAGACAATAATAGAATAAGATAGTGTAATTGATTTGCTCATTTAATTAACAAATTAAACAACAAATAACCACTATACATAAACATCAAATAGGCAGATGACAGTCAGTGACGGACGCAGGATTTTAAGTAAGGGGTGTCAAAGTCATAATATAAAAAGAACACAATATAATCTTACAACAAAAAATATATCATTCTTATAAATCATAAAAAATGTAAATTGCAATAGGCCGCAACGACAGGTTCATCTTTTGAAACTTTTGAATAATAGCTTCATTAGATATACGACTAAAGCCAAAAAGCTCAATGTCTCGAAAATCATTTGGATAGAATTTAGTCATTCAAACTAATTTTTCTTTGTCAAAAGTTTTAAAAGAGTGAAATGGGTTCAAACAAGCAACACAAAGCATCAATTCGGGAGAAGATAGACTATCGGAACCTTGAAGATCAATTGCTACCCGTTTAAATTTCAAAATTAGAAATCTTAATATTTTTTTTATATGTATTCAAATATATATTTATATATCATAATAACTCTAAGGGTACAATAGGTAAATAACAATAAAATTTAAGGGGTGTCAATTGACACCCCTTGGCCAAGTGTGGATCCGCCCATGATGACAGTGTAAATAATTTGCCTATTTACTGCATAAGTAAATGGGTTATAGTTTAATTGGATCATTTATTTAGGGTTACTTGGGCTTATTTTGGACACATGTGGGTTTGCTGGCCCCAAAAAGATAATGAGCCACTCGAAAAAAAAAGAAAAAAAACACTTCAAAGTGACAAGTGAACCACATGAAGAAAAATGAAGTATTATCAAGTAGAATGTGACGGAATGAAGACTTTAAATTCAATTGTTTTTATAATAATATAGACATTATTTCAAAGAATCTCAAGTGTAATTAATTTTCTAATATTTTAGTTCTTACGAGAAACTGATAGGATATGGCCTAGCTACTAGGCCCAAGCATCGAGCCCAATATAATTGGGCTCCGACTGTCAAGCTCGGCCTATGCAGCTCGGCCCACTTAAGAGCCTTACTTGGCTCGGCCCAAACAGCCCACCTAGGCCGAGTCCACTTCGGCCCACCTCAAAGGAACCTCTACACCAAGGCAACTCCTACATCGACTACAATTCAAGCTCCACAAGAGATATAGAAGCTCGGTGTTTATCCAATAAAGGAGGAGATCAAGCCAAAGAGTCCTAATAGGAAAAGACTTATAATCCTAGTCGAATTCCATATATAAACACTTATAAATAGGGGTTTAGAATAGGTTGAAAGGGGAAGAACAATCTTTGTACAAACTATACGCATATTAGCAATAATATTCATACTCTCTTTTGCTCCGTGGACGTAGATCTATTCCGGTAGATTGAACCACGTAAATCCTTTGTGTCTCTTTTCGTGTTCATTAAATCCTAGTTTTCGTGCATTAACTATCTTGCGAAAATAAGATCGATCACTGGCGCCGTCTGTGGGAACTGAAAATCTGTGAATCTTGATCAAATTTTGCAAGTTTGCTACAATCACGATGGCCGGGAAATCAACACGATCTACTGCTGCCGCTAATAAGTCTGCCGCCGCTGCTAAGGAAAAGGACGCCCAGCATAAAAACGCCCAGCAAACCACTCATGAATCAACCGAAGCCTCCAGCCATCCACCCAGCTCTAATCAAAGACGCCCCGGGAAGGAGCGTGCGCTGACTCCAGAAGGGCATATCGGAGATATCCCGGTGGATCAGTTCGGCAGACCGCTCCACCCCAGCCAAGAAAGTCACAGCAGTGGTCGTGATGGAGAGGAGGTCCCAAAGCTCCAGCCGCATGAACTTGAAGATGCAGTCAAGAGTTTCCTCGCATACAAAGGCCCATAATTCCTCCAGTTCGTCAACCAACAAAGAGCTGGAAACCGGCATGGAGAACGTGAAGCCACATCCCGTTCCCATCAGCAACACGACTCTCAAAGCATCCAAATCATGGGCGCACGAGATGCGGCACCTCGTCAGAGGAGGTTCGATGACAAACGCCGAGGAAACTATAGACCTTCACCTCGGCGTAGCATTACCCCACCTCATCGTCACACTGTTTCACCTCGGCGTGACGACGATCATCGAAGAGGGTGATTTACTGTCTACAGCAAGATCTCTACTCCCTTCACCAACAGGATACTCTACACTCCTCTCCCGGAGAAGTATCGAGTACCTCCGATTAAGCCTTACAACGGCTCATGTGATCCGAGGAATTTTCTGTCCCAATATCAATATAATATGATGAATGAAGGTCTCAGCAAGGATACCTACATGTGTAAGGTATTCCCAGAATTGCTTGTCGATAACGCTCGTAGTTGGTTCGATAGCCTGCCTCCATGCAGTATCGGATCATACGCAGATCTACTTGAAGCTTTTGAACGCAGATTTTTCCAGAAAGCTGAGGCGAAAACCACCCCGGCTCAACTTCTTTCCATAAGGCAGAAACGAGGAGAGTCGATAAGCAACTTTATGACCAGGTTTAATGAGGAAAGCCTAAAGGTCGATCGCCTGAACGATGAAGTCCTCATCTCCGCCTTTCAGAATGTTATCCAGTCCGGTGCACTCTATAAAGAGATCGTCAGGGAAGAGCCTCGGACCTCGAGGCAATTGTGGAGTATAGCAGACCGGTTTGCACGTGAGGACGAAACGGACAGGAAAAAGCGTGAGGCTGATAAGCCCGAACAGGCTGATCGGAGGAAAGAAGAGCGCAATGACCGAAGTCAAAGCTGCCGAAGTGCCCTAGATAGACTATAGAAAGGTCCCCTCGAATCCCGACTCGGACCTCGGCAGACCCCGGAGAAGCCCCAGTTTACACCACTGACGAAGCCGAGGATAGAGATTTATGAGCTTCACACCAACCTATTTCGGAGACCTCAGCCCATGTCACGTGGTAGATCGAAATGCCGATCTAAGGACAAATACTGCCGATTCCACGAGGATTACGGCCATGACACAGAAAACTGCAGGGAGCTAGCTGTGGATATCGAGCACATGGTGCGCGACGGTACGTTTAGAAAGTACCAAAGTCACGGCCAACATGATGCCCGACCTCAGGGTAGGGGAAAGCGCAGAAACCGAGGAGGGAACAATTGCACCCCCCATATCGACAAAAAGCCCAGGCCTAATGATGAGGAGGGAGACGAAGATCAACCCCAGATCGACGGAATCGTTACTGCTATTACCGGACTCCCGCAAGGAGCAACGAAGTCATCACTCAAGGCCAAGGCCAGAAGTCCCCCTACTGACGAACCTTTACAAAAAAGGTTTAAAAAAGACGAGGTCATTACTTTCTCAGAGAAGGACCCAGTGCCATCAATGATACCTCACCAAGATGCCATTGTAATCGAGGCAGTGGTGGCTAATAAGCTCGTCCAACGAATCTTCATTGACAGTGGAGCCTCGGTAAGCGTGCTCTTTAAGGATTGCTTCGAGAAGCTCGGGGTCGAAGAGGCTCGTTTAGTACCAGCACCAATTCCCCTGAAAAGCTTCGTCCAACAAGAGACGCAAACCGAAAGAATAGTCCAATTACCAGTGACAGTGGGGAAGCACCCATTGTCATCCACTAAGATGGTCAGCTTTTTCGTCGTTAAAGCAAACTCTCCCTATAACATTATCCTAGGAAGAGATTGGTTGGTCGCAATGAAGGCAATATGCTCGGCGTACCACCTAACAATCAAAATTCCATCGAAAAATGGGGTGATTGTAGTTCGCAGCGACTAAAAAGAGCAAATGAGTGCATGCAGATCACCCTACGAGGTGTTGGAGCACCTCAGCATCCGCAGGCATAGCAATTACAGAAACCCGAAGTGTTGGAGGACAATTATGCATTCTACGAGCCAATGGGAGCCGTTGCAGTATACGAAAACGACCCGACTAAGGTCGTCAAAGTTGGCTTCACTGGAGGGGCTGAACTTCGCAAGCAAATCGTCCAACTATTTCGGGAATATAAAGATGTCTTCGCTTGGTCACCACTTGACATGACCGGAGTTTCACCAAATGTTATCACACACCGGTTGAACATTGACCCCGGAGTAAAGCCAGTCCGGCAAAAGCAGCGAGTATTCGCAGCAGACCGGAACCAGGTCATACATGACGAAGTGCACCAACTGTTAGAGGCACGAATACTCTTCAAGGTCAAGTATCCGACATGGATTGCTAACCCGGTGATGGTGAAGAAATAAGGAAGAGGTTGGCGAATGTGTATTGACTACACCGATCTAAATAAACACTGCCCCAAAGACTGTTATCCCCTCCCTAACATCGACAAGAAAGTTGAGGCTCTGGTCGGCCACAAGGTTTTCAGCTTCTTAGATCTGTATAAAGGATATCACCAAGTCTTGATGAGTGACGAAGATGCACCAAAGACAGCTTTCATCACTGACTTCGGTGTTTTCGCATATAAGAAAATGTCTTTCGGACTAAAGAATGCTGGAGCCACTTATCAAAGAATGGTGGACAAGGTATTCGAGCCCCACATCGGTAAAAATGTGGAAGTATATGTGGATGACATCGTCGTCAAAAGCAAGGAGCCAGCCACCTGTGCCGACGATCTCGAGATCGTCCTCGGCCTCCTTCGGAAAGTCAACCTAAAGCTGAATCCTGAAAAGTGCACCTTTATGGTCCGATCCGGAAAATTTTTAGGATGCTAGGTTTCTCAAGAATGATTAAAGGCTAACCCGTCCAAGGTCCGAGCTGTCCAAGAGATGAAAGTTCCGGAGAAGATTCAAGACGTGCACAAATTGACGGGTTGCCTAGCTGCCCTAAGTCGGTTCCTTTCGAAAGCCGCAGAGAAGCAACTCCCGTTCTTCAAGATTCTTAAGAAGAACCCAGTTTTTAAATGGGAAGAGGAACACAAATCAGCGTTCGCCGACCTGAAAAAGTACCTCTCCAAGCTTCCAACCTTGTCGGTCCTGCACAAAGGTGAAACTTTATCCCTATACCTCGCGGCTTCAGATGAAACTATAAGTGCAGTCCTAGTACGTGAAGAAAAACGTCGGCAACTTGCGGTCTACTTCATCAGCCGAGCACTCAAAGGGCCAGAGATGAGGTATCAGCCATTGGAGAAGATCGCACTAGCGTTAGTAAACGCTGTGAGGAGGCTACGACCTTATTTCCAGGCTCATCCGATACAGGTCCTCACCGACCTCCCACTTCGGCAAGTGCTATTGAAGCCTGAAGCTTCGGGCAGAATTGCGAAATGGACAGTCGAGCTGGGGGAGCATGACATCAGCTACTGTCCACGCAGTGCTATCAAAGGCCAAGCCTTAGCTGACTTCCTTGTGGAATCTAAGTTTACAGAAGCACCGAAACCACCCGATACCGCTTCGGATATTGTTGGAGCCGAACCCACAAGTCAACCGCCTAAACACTGTTGGAAAGTATACGTTGACGGGGCCTCTGGAAAATTAGGAAGCGGTACGGGCATCATACTTCTCAGTCCAGACGAGCAGGAGATAACCTATGCACTTCGCTTCGACTTCCCGACCACAAACAATGAAGTGGAGTACGAAGCCTTAATTGCAGGACTTCACCTCGCTAAAAGTCTCCAAGTACGAGCTGTACAAGTCTACTATGACTCTCAAGTCGTAGTCAGCCATATGCTCGGCACATACGAGGCAAAGGGCGACAGAATGAAGAAGTATCTCCAAAAAGCTAAAAGTCTGCAAGAAAGCTTCACCTACTTCGAGCTAGTACGAATCCCAAGAGGAGCAAACACCCGAGCCGATGCCTTAAGCAAACTGGCATCCTTGTCAACAAGCTCTCCAGTGGAACAAGTCAAGCATCCAAGTATAGACGAAGCCGAGGTCGGCCTCATAGTTGACGATGATGCACTGAATTGGATGACTCCTCTTCGGAATTATTTGGAGAAGGGCGAGTTACCCAGTGACAAGCTTGAGGCAAGAAAGATCTTAAGCAAGTCACCAAAGTACTTCTACAAGAAGGAATTCTGTACAGAAAATCATACCTTCAACCTCTTTTAAGATGTGTCGGGCCGAACCAAGCAAACTACGCGGTTACGCGAAGTTCATGAAGGGTCATGTGGAAGCCATATCGGAGCTCGAGCACTATCAAAGAAGGTCATGCGTTGGGGATACTATTGGCCTACAATGTTCCAAGACGCAGTTGAACTGGTCAAAAAGTGCCAAAAATGTCAAATCCATGGGACGGTGCCGAGATTACCTCAAACCGACCTCATAAGCATGCAAAGCCCGTGGCCGTTCGTGCAATGGGGAATTGACATCGTTGGACCGTTTGATAAAGCTCCTGGACAGCTCCGGTTCCTCATCATAGCCATCGATTACTTCACTAAGTGGGTCGAAGCCGAACCTTTGGCAAAGATCACAAGCAAAAACGCCCTCAACTTCGTATGGAAGAATGTGGTTTGCCGTTTCGGTGTACCTCGCATCCTTATTTCAGATAATGGAACGCAATTCACCGATCGAACATTCAGAGAATGGTGTGAAGGGCTTCACATTCATCAAAAGTTCACTTCGGTAGCCCATCCTCAAGCGAACGGCCAAACCGAAGTTACGAACAGAACAATAGTCAAGGGACTCAAAACCCGCCTCGACCAAGCCAAAGGAGATTGGGCAGCAAATTTACCCCAAGTCCTATGGTCGTACCGAACAACTCCCCGGACCTCGAACGGTGAAACACCTTATAGTTTGGTGTATGGAACCGAAGCAATGATCCCGGTAGAGATCGGCCTGCCGAGCCCGCGCACTCTCCACTTCGAAGCCGAAGTCAACAAGGAAGACCTCCAAACCGAACTGGATCTGTTGGAAGAGAAACGAGAGCTCGCCTACATAAGAGAAGTCAAATACAAGCAACAAGTAGCTTGGTACTACAACCAAAGAGTGAAGTACCAACAATTTTAAGTAGGCGACCTCGTACTTCAGAATAACGAGGTCAGTAAAGCGGAAAGGCTCGGCAAGCTTGAAACCACATGGGAAGGACCGTACCGAGTTGAAGAAGTCCTCGGCAAAGGGTTGTACAAGCTCGCCCATTTATCCGGTGAGCCCATACCCCGCACATGGCACATTACTCATTTAAAGAAATACTTTGTATAAGTGGAGGAGAGTGATGGTCGAGATTAGTTCATATAAGGTCGTAGGTATCGTGTCAGGTCGTCTTGTCAGTTGTTTACTTTTTGTTTACTTTTCCAAACTTTAATATTTTTTTTTTCCTTTATTATTTGTTCTAGTCCTTGCATATCATATCTTGCATGTCTCTCTCTCCCGCTTATGCTTTGTATTCCGATTTTTTATAAACTTCGTCGAAATCCAATTTCCGAAGTGAGCTATTTATAGCCAAACTTCGTAGAAATCCAATTTCCGAAGTGAGCTATTTAACGCCAAACTTCGTAGAAATCCAATTTCCGAAGTGAGCTATTTAAAGCCAAACTTCGTAGAAATCCAATTTCCGAAGTGAGCTATTTAAAACCAAACTTCGTAGAAATTCAATTTCTGAAGTGAGTTGTTTATAGCCAAACTTCGTCGAAATCCAATTTCCAAAGTGAGCTATTTAAAGCCAAACTTCGTAGAAATCCAATTTTCGAAGTGAGCTATTTAAAGCCAAACTTCGTAGAAATCCAATTTCCGAAGTGAGCTATTTAAAGTCAAACTTCGTCGAAATCTAACTTCCGAAGTAAGCTATTTAAAGCCAAACTTTGTCAAAAGACGAAGTGAGCTAGTAAAACCCTGACGAGGGTACTTAATAAACTCCATAATAGGAGTAAAAATAAAACGCGCGTATTGCCTAACCTTGTTAAAAATAAAGGTACGAACTGCCTCTGCTAAAAACGAAGGCATCACCTTTGTTACAAGCGAGGAGAGCTATTTTGGTTTAAAACAAGGAGGCACACCTCGGTTAAAAACAAAGATACGGCCTTTGTTTAAAATGGAGAAGAGCATAAACCTCATCCGAGACGAGGTAGTACTATTCAAAGCCTAAACCTCGTCCGCAAACGAGGTAGTGCTATTCAAAGCCTAAACCTCATCCGCAAATGAGGTAGTGCTATTTAAAACCTAAACCCCGTCCGAAGACGAGGTAGTGCTAGTCATAGCCTAAACCTCGTCTGAATACGAGGTAGTGCTATTCAAAGCCTAAACCTCGTCCGAGGACGAGGTCGCAAGCCTACCTTTGTTTAAAACAAGGACCTTTTCCTATGTTAAAAATAAAGTAAAAGGCTCGAGCAAGGCTTATTAATCTATTTTTTATTAAGAACGGAATGTACAATTACATGGTGATCAAGATGAGCCCGGCGGCTTAGGCTTGCTACAACTAAGCCATTTCGAGACAAAATCGCTATCAACATTGAAGTTCAAAACATCATCTATACTAAATCTTCCTCGTCCTCATCCTTGAACTGCTCCTCGACCTTTACCGCGTCCTTGTTGGAAACTCCGACCTCGGCCTCAGCCTCGTTGAACAGCCAATTCACGGTTATAGAACTCCTTCGAATGGGGAGCAAACCTCGAACTCGATGGACCGGCAGAGGTTGACGAACTTGGACCGCCAGCAGTAGACGAGCTCGTAGAGGCTGCTTCGTCTCGGGCAAGTCGAGCAGCCAACTTCGGGCGCCGAGCTAAGATCACATCGTACATACCGGCCACTCGCTTTTGCTCGGCCACCTGATCTCGGAGCTGCCAGGAGTCCACCCCGTATCTTTCTTGATAATCCTTACACCGGGCAGCGACCTCTGTTACCCTTGCATCGACTTCGGAAATGGTTTTCCCACCGTTTCGGCAGACGATAGCCTCGTATTCAGCGTGCTCCTCGGCGATCTTATCAGTTTCTTCTTTCAAGGCCTCATACTTATCTCCCAGCTCCAGGAGCTGAGCTTCGAGCTCGTCATTTCTGATTTGAGCGGCTTTAAGTCTAACGTCAGCCTCGTCCTGGATATGGTTAGCTTGGTCTTTCCAACGAAGAGCTTCGACATTTTTAGCTTCAAGAGCCCGCAATAAGTTATTGATTTGTGCAATGTACGGGGAGGCATCGAAAATTGTGGGGGAAGACTACAATGCAAAGAAAAAAAGTTTCAATTAAATGTTGAAATTTTATTAAGGCCACAAGGGCAAAAGTCAAGCGACATCCTACCGATGCCGCAGTACAAAAGCCCTACACAAAAAAAAAAGAGAGAGAGAGAATATACAGAGGTGATCAACTGACCACTTCAGCATTCTCCTCATTCTGACGAGGGGCCTCGTCGTCGTCGGCATCGCCTTCCTCCTCGGCCTCCTCTCCGCCTCGGCCAGCATCCTCAGCCCCGGGCTCGGCAGTACGGCTGAGGTCGGCAATCAGCCCTTCCAACTCCTCATCCCTGTCAACTGGCCATCCCTCCACCACCTCGGCAGTCAACACAGTAGACGCCGAGGCTGAGCTATCCAGCACGGGAATGCTTTTGAGGCCTTCCACCAACGCCTCAGCATATGCGCGGTTGACAGCCGCATCTGACATCTCCTGATATCTGTACTTGGCCTTGTCCAAGTTCGGAATATCAGAAGCGATGTTGTCGATAGCGTCGCTAACTGCACGCGTGTTTAGGATCGCGGCGACCTGCCCGGCCAGCTCCGAGAATCTTTCGGAGCGGAAGAGCCTCTCCATATAAGACCGAAGCAGCGACCCCTGCCTGGCCACCACCTCGGCCTCCTGTCGCTTCGCCGCTTCCGCCTCGGCCTTCCACATGGTCGCCTCTCTCTTCGCTGCCTCAGCAGCGTCCTTCGCCAACTCAACCGCAGTCCGTTCTACCGACACCCTAGCTTCGGCCAATGCCAATCGGTTGACGAGGCCGCCCTTCTCATTCTCCAGGTCGCGCTGAACTCGGACCACCTCGTTGAAGCGGTCGACCCCAGAGGTCAGGAAACCGCTCAACTCTGAAGTAAGGTCGCTCAGCCTCGCCACCATGTCCTCGGAACCCTATATAAACACACATTAACGTCAGCAAATATATAATAATGAAATGCCGAAGTACAGCTGTAAGTGCGATACTACCTCGGGAAATGGCCGAGGCTGATTCACCAGTTCTCCAAGTCCCTGGCGTCCAACACTGCCAGATAATCGGACTGCAGTGACTGTGTAATCCTCCTCTCCAGTCGTAGTAGCAACAACCAACTTCTGCTGTTTCTCTTTTCGAACGAGAGGTCGCTTCGGAGGGGACCCCATTGGTGAGGAGCCTAGTCCGCTCTCTGTTTGTTCCGAAGAAACCTCGGACGCTGGCTTCTCGGTAGTGCTCGACCTTGCCCTCTTCTTACCGAGAAGTTTCACTGTAGAAAAACAGTAAGAGCCTCATCACAATGAAATGGAACACATAAAACAAATAAATGGACCAAGTGGAGCCTTACCCTTCACCGGCTCAACCATGGAGTCTGGATCATAAGGGCTCAGCCCCGCCCTAGCAAGATCGGCCCCGGTGAATTCTTCATCGACGAGGCTAGTCAACACTTCCTCAAGCACACCGAACTTCTCTTCGGTGCCTTGGTTCCTCAGTTTACCCACATTCCAGACGAAATGTGGGACCTCACCGAACTGACAGAAAAAGAATTTCGACTGCCAGTTCGGGATTTTTGACTTCGTCTTCACTCGATAGTCAAGACGGGGTGTCAAATAGTACCACCCATTGTAGGAATTAAATTGAAAATATTTCAGGATCAGCTCTACTGACAGGCTGACCCCGTGACGACTACTAAGTATGCCTAAAGCAGTGAACTGCCTAAAAGAGTTCGGCATTATTTGGGCTAAAGGAATGCCGAACCTCCGAAGGAGATCGGCAAACACAGGCGAAAGAGGAAGACGAAGACCATGGTTTAAACAGTCTTCGTAAATAGTTACAAATCCAATCGGAGGATTTGACGCCCTATCCTCCGGCCGAGGAACTACCATCTCTATCCAATCGGGAAATAAATAATTTTTTGCAATTTTCAAAATTGCAGATGAATCTAGGGTTGAAGAAAATTTTGACACTGTTCCGACTGAATCACGGGGAGAAGCAAAAACTACCCTACAATTCGACAGAATGTCCGACTCTACAGTATATACATCTACATCTACATTTTCCGGCGAATGAGATACCGGCGGCGACATAGACCTTTCGCCCGAATCCTGACTACCACTACCGCTGGACTCGCGCATAAAAGAAGAGGAAGCCATGGACTTACTTTTTAAGCGATGGACGACTGTGATGACAACGAATGGTTCACTGGATTCTGGTGTAACACTGACGGCAGCACTGCAAGCGTGAAGGAAGAAGATGAATTGCCGAAAAATTTTTAGGGTTCCGAATTTCAAAAATATTGATTGTGGCGTCTGAAAGAAGTTTTAGTAACTTTCCACCTACTTTATTGGGACCCCAAACGGCGCATTAAATATAACTGACACATCACGTGTTTGACCTCGTCCTAACGAGGCGCTACACATTCCGACTTCGTCAAAATTTTATTTCCGAAGGGGCAATGTGAATTTCAGTTCGACCTCGTCCTAACGAGGCCGTACACATTCCGACTTTGTCGAAATTTTATTTCAGAAGGGGCAATGTGAATTTCAGTTCGACCTCGTCCTAACGAGGCCGTACACATTCCGACTTCGTCGAAATTTTATTTCCGAAGGGGCAATGTGAATTTCCGTTCGACCTCGTCCTAACGAGGCGGTACACATTCCGACTTCGTCGAAATTTTATTTCCGAAGGGGCAATGTGAATTTCAGTTCGACCTCATCCTAACGAGGCCGTACGCATTCCGACTTCGTCGAAATTGTATTTCCAAAGGGGCAATGTCACTTTAACTACTCATGCTTCGCCTTTCTACCCCAATCACACCTTCACTTCCATATCTTTTTTTTGGGGGGGGGGGGGATGTGATAGGATATGGCCTAGCTACTAGGCCCAAGCATCGAGCCCAATATAATTGGGCTCCGACTGTCAAGCTCGGCCTATGCAGCTCGGCCCACTTAAGAGCCTTACTTGGCTCGGCCCAAACAGCCCACCTAGGCCGAGTCCACTTCGGCCCACCTCAAAGGAACCTCTACACCAAGGCAACTCCTACATCGACTACAATTCAAGCTCCACAAGAGATATAGAAGCTCGGTGTTTATCCAATAAAGGAGGAGATCAAGCCAAAGAGTCCTAATAGGAAAAGACTTATAATCCTAGTCGAATTCCATATATAAACACTTATAAATAGGGGTTTAGAATAGGTTGAAAGGGGAAGAACAATCTTTGTACAAACTATACGCATATTAGCAATAATATTCATACTCTCTTTTGCTCCGTGGACGTAGATCTATTCCGGTAGATCGAACCACGTAAATCCTTTGTGTCTCTTTTCGTGTTCATTAAATCATAGTTTTCGTGCATTAACTATCTTGCAAAAATAAGATCGATCAGAAACCTACATGTTTAAATTTTATAAAAAACTGAAGTAGTATATATAATATTATTATAATTATTATTTATAAATGTAATTAACGAAAATGAATTGGGTACATGTTTCGAATTTCTACAATTCGAGATAATTAAAATTAAAATATTTCGTTTTCAAAAAAAATATATATATTTCTCATTTGTTTTCGAAAATCATTCTTGAATACTCCTTTTGACAACCCAATGCCACGTAGGCGCCGAGGCGAGTCATACGTGTACGAGGCAACCAATCACAGTTCGTCGCTGCCGTCAATACTTCCACACACACACACACTTAATTCTCCGGTAATGCCGAAAATTTTGCAAGATTTTCAGAGTTTGAAACACTGAAGAAAAAAGAAAAACGATGGGGTGGATTGGAGACGCCGTGGCTTCTGCAAAATCAATCCAATTGCGGCAGGCCCTCCATCAGACTATCAGCATCGGTTTCTTTCTTTCCAACTCTTTCCTTTCAACTTCATGTCTGAATTTTTGCTTTTGCTTTTATTTTCTTGTAATTTTTTATGTATGGATGCTTCCGTTTCTCCTTGTGCATTTCGATAATGGCGGTTGGGAGGGCCAGAGAGTTGAACAAATGAATTCTTGTAATTTTATGTCCTTAACTTCTAGAACATTTTGTTATAAAGGCCTTTTTTTTTGTTGGATTTCTGGAGTTGAGAGGATTAAAATTGTAAAGTGAAGGCACATTGGAGTGGCTATGTTTACTGGAAAGATTGTTCTTGGACTTGCAAACTTGTTAATGTCGGTTCGAAAATTGAGCCTTGCTAGTGAACATTGGCCTTTTTATCTGATTCATGGTCATATAGTTCTGGAGAAGTAAGGGTTTGAGAATTTTTTCAAGATCCCTAGTTTTAGATTACATGATCCATTACGTTTATATGGATGATAAAGCTCATTACATAACGGGACCTCTTCGATAAAATAGAGATTTCCACTCGAGCGTATTTAGAAGATTGGGGCGTTTTAGGTGTTTGATCTGTACATAAAGATATCTATATCAGTGACCTTCTCAAAATCTTCACTTATTGCTGTAATGGAGTGTTAACCGTTAGTTGGTCGATCAGCATTGGTCTGAACTCGCTGTTGTTAAGGCTCATTTCTAAAGCTTTAATATTTGCATCCATATTCTTGACTGCGTTCATGTGTATATCCGAGGTAATTGGTTTTAGCTAATTAATTTTGAATATATATTCCTACGAACAAATATATGTTGCCTTTTGCATGAATATTAAGAAAGTTAAGTTCAAAGGACTGTCAAGTAGTGATTTGGTTATCTTATCTTCATTTTACTTCTTTTGACTACAGGTTTGATTGTCACATCTGCATTGATGATATGGAAGGCATTGATGTCTGTTACTGGAAGTGAATCCCCTGTTGTTGTTGTTCTTTCTGAAAGCATGGAACCTGGTTTTGCTAGGGTAAGACTAAATCATAAGTTGTTTTTTCGCAAAATAAAAATAATAATAATAATAATAATAATAATAATAATAATAATAATAATAAATAATCCCCAATCTCCATGACTAACTATCTATCTTCCTTTCGTATCATTTCCTTTTCATTTTCCCATGACGAGATCTTGAATCCAAATATTATGTTGTGAGGAACTTATTATTTTTACTTGCATGCAGTTTGCTAAAAATGTTTGTGCTACATGTTTTTTATTCTCTCCGACTGCTGGACCCCTTTGACACGTTTTTTGTGTGTACCAAAAATAAATGATAGTATTTTTTTTCTTGAAGCGCTGAATTAGGTACTGATGAATATTGTCAAATGTTATCTACAGGGAGACATTTTGTTCTTGCGTATGAGCAAAGATCCAATTCGAGTAGGCGAGATTGTTGTGTATAATATTAATGTAAGAGTTTTATTTTTCTTAATGCTCATCAGTTGTTGATATGAGTTGCTTATAGCTTTCCAATGAATCCAGGAAACAGAATGGTAGTAATTATTTGGGGGGCATGTTTGCAGTATTATTTGGACAAAGTGCCTTCTTTTTGGCTTATGTTTGTGTCAATTTTAAAAGGGTATGAATGGTTTCATCTTACGTAACTTAATCTTGTTAATTTAAGGTAAACTTCAATAAAAGCTACCTGGAGGACTACTTTTTACTGGGTCAATAGAATAATTTACTTAGATTGACATGAGCATATTTGTACAAGCTCAAAAATAGTGGCTACGTTCCTTCTATAACTCATTGAAACCTAATAATATCCAATTCTGTTCAGATGGATTCATAGAAAAGAAACTGTTGGTATTTTCAATGTGAAAAATCATACTTCATCTTTAAGAAGAGCAGCATATTCATGTAGATATATGTTTGATGAAACTTTAAGCAACTCGAGTAGTATCAAGTACTCCGTAGTTAGTTCTTTCTTCTTCTTCTTGTTGCTTTGCCGATAACATCGTGATTTCTTATTTTCAGGGCCGTGATATTCCAATTGTGCATCGTGTGATCAAGGTAAGTATCACTACATCACATCATTATGCATATGATGTTTTGCCCCTCTGGAGGTTTTGGGTTGGTTCTTATTGGGTGCTCTATTTTTTGTAGGATTATTCCTGCTAATGCACTTCCCTCTTTAATTTATCTCGAACGCTTCTCTTTACCGAACACCAATTGTAATTAATTGCTTATTTAAAGCCTTTCAAACTGCATTTTCAACCCAAATTTTATTTGCATACTCAAGATATATTTGCTCATTTCCTTAGTGACTTAAGGATCAGAACCAGCAGCACCTCCAAATCATTCCTTTTGGATTTAGCCGATTCTTATAAAATTTTCAAATTAGCCGTACTTTTGTCAACTGAGTTGAATTGTGGTCAAAATATTAATTTGGTTCAAGGTCGGGGACATGCATTTTGGACATAATCCAAATGTGTTCGTGTTTCTTGTGTAGATATTTTCTTGAGAAGGGGCCATTTTTTAATTTTTTACCGTATCTAATGTTTTTTTTTTCCTATTAATAGGTCCATGAGAGAAAAGATACAGGAGAAGTTGATGTCCTCACTAAAGGTTCCAACATGACTATGTTATCTTATACCCTTTTGAAGGAATTTAGCAAATCGATATGTTTAAAATTTAAAATGTACAAGTTCTTGCTGATTTAACGGGCTAGTTATTCTTGATATGCAGATCTTTAGCACCTTTTTTCAGTCACCTTTGATTTTGAAATTGCAATTTTGACTTTTTTCGTCTCAGGGGATAATAATGAGGAGGATGACATAAGTTTATATGCTCCCGGTCAGCGCTGGCTACAACGAGAACATATCATAGGAAGAGCTGTTGGGTAAGTAGTATTCGATATTCTGAAAATCTTTTCCCGGCTACAATTCTAATGCTTCCCAAAGAAGTCGAATGCTATTCACTGAAACACGAAATTGCAATTGTACATGCCTTGATTTGAAATCTTGAAATCCAGTGAGAGCACAATATAATGTAACAAAAACAAGCTCCAGATTTTGACTTTCTTCAATTATTTATCATTCTGGATAAGCGAACATGATTCATTCTCCATTTTGGATAAAAACTAACACATCTATTGTCGATGCAGCTTCTTACCTCACGTTGGCTGGGCCACCATCATTATGACAGAAAAGCCATTGATAAAGGTATGTGAATCCTCTTTGATTCGATCCATCATCTCCATCTGTGTTTTTTATTTTCGCTTCATTTGGTCTCCCATTGGCTTCACTAGAAAATGATGTTAACTTAGTTATGCTCCCCTTGCAGTATCTTCTTATCGGTGGATTGGGCTTCCTCGTCATTACATCTAAGGACTAACAAAATGAAGCTCGATCGAAAGGGGTACATCAGGTTCTTCATCTGCAGCTTTAAGATTGACAAAGGCCACCGTGCTTTCATATGCTCAAATGTCTCCTTCCTTCGGCGTGACGGTTCATTGCTTGTAAATCTGAGAGTTGTGTATGCATTATATTTAGTTTTAGACGAATGCTAGGCTGAATTTATAATATGTTCGTCTCAGTTTTAGATGATGATTCAGGGAAAATATTATCAATTTACTCTATTTCAAATCCCCTTTTACAAAATTAATTTGGACTTGGGATATATTTTTGAAGATCTTCACAAGAAACGAAATTAATCTTACTTGGAAATTTGATTTTATTTTGTAACATGTACAGATTTTGTTGATTTTTCCTTGCAAGGATTTCTTGTGGGATTTTCTGTTGCTTTGGAAGGATTGAATGGGCTAAATAGCCTCTAAATACTCGAACTTTGCTCAATTCCGATTTTGCATCCCAATTATAAAATCTGTTTAGAAATACATGAACTTTTATTCTTTTTCATTTTTGTCATGAAAATTTTTTGACTTGAAAAATAACATGACATTGAAATCGATGTAAAATGTGTCAAAACGTCGTAGTACATATAAAAATAACATCGTTTTTAATAATATAAATTAAAACATAAAAGGAAAAAAAAATTAAATTTGACGTGGCAATCAGATTATATGAATACGATGCTGCATTTATATGAAAGATGGATACAACAGATTATAAGAGTACAAACCTTTGTAACAAAATTTCACTGCTACTGAAGACAAATAAAAAGAATGCTTCAACTACGGCTACGAAATAAGGAACCAAATCCATACCTCATAATTTGAATTCACAAAAGCAATCAGGCAAAGCAGCTCCAACACCCATCACATAATCATCTCTATGAACCTTCCAGAGGGCTTCCATTAACGAGTTCCCTTCGAGACCCTGTGAAGTTAAGACTGCAAATCCCCTCCGACTCAAGAAGAGTGTTCTGTACAATCCCTTAACAGCCCTCATAGCTGCAACCATTTTATCCATATTTCCAAAATATGTTGCCACATAAGAATCACTATTTATCGAGACGTAGTAATCTAATGCAGCTTTCGTGTTCCCATGCATATTTCTGAAATCCTCGCTATCTAAGAGGCTGGATTTCGTATAGACATTAGCATATACTGAAGTTAGGCCTTCGAGTTCCATTATACCATCTCCAGCTGCCAAATATATATTTGTTTCTTTTGGAATAGAAAGAGATTGAAGGATGATTGTAGTTTCATTTGGTGTGAGTGGACACTTCCCTCTGCTCCTCCATAGACGAGCTTCATCTCCAGTTAAGGGTTTCCTATCTCCTCGTGCGGCCTCTATTGCTTGGAGGGAGGAAGGAGAAAGGCTGGAGTATTCGCATTGGCTATAAGCTACCATGTCTGGTTCGAATCGCAGGTGAAGTGCAAGGAATGGTTTAGGTATAACTCCTAGAAGCTCGGAACCTTTCTTCTCCAATTTTTCTGTTAATTTCAGAGCATTATAGCAAGCTTGACAAAGAGCAGCTTTAGCAGATAATGGATACCTGCAAGCAGAGTAATCATTAGGAAATTGTTGCTTGCTACACAACCAAATAAAGAAAGAGAGAACAATAACTAAAAACAGTTTCATGCTAACTGTAACCAAGCTTTGGTTTAAGTTAAATATTCTTCCAGAAAACCATACGAAGGACCATTATTATAGTCTTCAGATCTTGAGGTAAAAAAAAATAAAAATAAAAAACAAGATATTTCATCTTGGAGATGTTATTGCAAAGGTAATAATCAGTTTCTACTGCATGTTCCTCAATTCTCATGTAATATAAGAGGTTCCAAAAATACAGGACCCCTCGCCCAAAGGGAAAAAATAGATAGTATTATGAAAAAGACTAAAAGGCAAGCAAAAGAGACTAAATCGGAAAACACAAACTATGAATGGCATCATCTGAAACGATGAAAATCAATGATTTAAAATAGTAAACAAGATGATGAGAAAAGAAAAGCTTTAAGCGTGTGGTACCTGTCTCTTCTTTGACTCATTGCAGGAGTTATTGAAATGTAGCGATGCTCCAAGAGAGACGGAAGTACAGTTTCCACATAGTCAAATGAGCCTTTACGCTTGCTACAATCAACTCTAAAAGGCTCTTTCGACACAAGTTCAGCAGGTAACTCATTGACTACCTGAACAAAGCCATTCATTTTTTGGATGAAGTACTCCACATCAAATACATCTTCGAATCCACTGCATTGTATAATCGCGAGTCAGGAAAGGTTTTTGGTGGGTTGGGTAACAATTTAGATTATAATATCTGGTTCTATCAGAACATCATTCTGTAAATACGGAAGAGATTTACATGATAAAATTTGAGTTAAAGTCATCCATTACAATACTAAAATATATGTGTTGGAATCAGAGAAGCAAGTACAATGTAAGTAATAGTTATTGAAGTAATCAGAAGGATACAAAGTATAACTACATGGATTAACTGTTAGAAGAACATACTATTAATTTATTATTAAGAGCACTGCTTCAATAATTGCAGCCCTTAAAACAGCTGACTATCCTTTGAAGTTAATGCTTAGGACCAATTAGTATATATTGAGTTCAGGTTCACACGCCTGTGTTATGAAACATAATCTGACACTGTACAGATACATTTGGACATAATAAACGAAATAACAAAGGCATGCTCATAGAACGTATCCAACTAAAAGGGTTCATATCTCACCTAGATTCATTCCAATATGCAGCAACTTCAAATTTTGGTAAAACGAGAGTTGCATTTAGCAAGCGAGCAATACCAACACCATCACAGAACTGCAATAATCTCCGTTAACAAAGTTTTTTGCACAGGAAAACACAATAAATAAAAACAGGAGGAGGCAAGTGAATAATACAAAGATATGAAGTGAATTACTCACATCCCTCCTCATCTGATTGAGCCCACCATAGCAATCAACTCGAATATACCCATTGCTCTTTTCTGGCAGAGCTGCAGCAAAAACCAATGCAAATGTCTGCATTTGATGCCAGTCAATGTTTACTTAGAAAAAATAAACTGTTCCACAATTTAAACATATTAAAGATTATGAGCTTTTGAACACATGTCATGAAGTGTTTTCAAGTGTTTTAAAACAAATTCCCTAATCCATACCCAGTATTATTCATGGGTTAAAACAGATTTTAGTTAGGATTGCTAAGCACAATTGAATGCAGTAACAGCAATACCAAAATCCAAAGTACTGGATCTGAAATGCAGGCACAAGAACTAAAGAATTGGGCTCATAAAACTTCTTTCTGTCCAGAGAGATCACAACCACAGGTTCCTTATGCAGCATTTGAAGATTATTAAGAAGAGGAATCCTTATGAAATTTATTCTGTCACACCTTCGACTCTCATCTCGCTAATTCATGCAACAAATGCGACATAGTAGTTTCACTTTTTCTGAATGAAATTAGAAGATAAAACTGCACGAAGCACAACCTAGATACTGAGACCGAGGGAAAGAGTCATTTCACAACAATAACCTTGCCTTCTTCCTAATACTACTTCACATCTAATTTAATGACTGTGTGCATTGAAACTTAATATTTTTAAGGAGTGATTGGCTGCAGTGAGAGAAAAAAAAAAAAAAAATTACTCGGGGAAGTCACTCTATGGTAACCAAAACTCAATCATGAGAACAACATCAACCTCATCACACATTTCAAATTGCAAAAGAAAGTAATTAAGAATATATAAATATAATCAAGCATCACATGCTGCAAGATCATTAATGAAATTGAAGTTATAATATACAGCTTCGCAATATTCTAACTAGAAACACAACAGGGCAGACTGTAAGATTAAATGCAATATGCACAATCACAAAACGAATTTCTTAGGATGAAAAGACACGCACTTTGTTGATTTCATGCTATGCAACGCCTAATCCCGTTACACACGCGCGCAAACTCATAATAGCCATACCAATCGATGCCTATCCGTACAATTGCAAGCCATCAACAAGATTCAAGTGCAAATAAAGCTATTCTACGCTAGATCCATGAACAGAAATAAGATCCACACATATAACGGGACTGGAAAACTAACCCGCGAGATGGCCTTGAAGCCACCAATTGCAAGGCCGCCATTCGATTACTCTCCTCAAACTCCAAATCTCAGCCCGTTCTGACCAGTTAGGCGAATCCGATCTGGATATGTAACATATGGACAAAAAGCTGCAGCATAAGAAAAATTCGATTTCGAGAAGAGAACAGAAAATGCAGAATGAGTACTTACGGCGGAGAATTGGACAACGTTTGAGAAAATTGGAACGAAGGTGAGAACAAAATAATGGCTAGAGATACAGAAATGAAAAGAGCCGTTGAGACAAGTAGGGCTTTCCCTACAGTCGGAGCAATCATTGACTCCACTGCTTGAAGAGAGAGAGAGAAAGAGAGGATCTGTACTCTTAAACTGGTGTGGTGTAGCGAGGAAGGAAGGAGGTCGAGAGGTGGAAGAAGAAATTTTCCATCGCATTCTTAATCCTTATACTAATAAACAGTTTTTTTTTTTTTTTTTAACAATTCTATATTTTGCACTAATTCAGTTACTCGGATCTTAGCTTGAAAAAAATATTTTGAAAAATTATAAAATTATTATTTTGTACTTTGATTGTAATATTGATACTAAAAAAAAAGTTAGTATCATTTGTTTTAGGTATCTAATTCATTATAGGTGTCATAATTTTTTTTTTAAATTAGTAGTAATACTCCCTGGTCTGCTAAAAAGACCTAATTCTAAAAGAGGTGAATATGTTATGAGTGAAATATAAGTTTCACACATTATGTAGTAGTTTTTAATAAAGAAAATTGTTGCATTTTTTAAGGACCGAGAAAGTATTAATTTTATGTATATATATACTAGAATATGACATTCTATGATCAATTTTAAGACCAAACAAGCTTCCCCAGCGTCCATAATTAAAGCAAAACATATATCACCTCCGTTCACGATCTTTAAATACAATTGACTTTTTACCTAATTTTGGGATTTTATAATGATGGATTTTAAAATTAGTTTTCGGAGTTTAGTTTTTTTGATAGGGTTACTTTGAGTGTCCTAGTATCCTCTAGAAAAACTAAACTCGGAAAGTTCATTTTGAAATAGTTCATTACGAAGTCTCAAAACCAGCTAAAAAGTCAATTGTGTCTCAAGATCATGGACGGAAGGAGTAAGTATTAGTAGCTAATAAAACTTAGGTGAGGCGGGATTTAATGGGCAATCGGACCAAAAGTGACTATCATTATGAACAAAAATGACAATTATCCAGAAGAAAGTGTCAATCTTTGAAAGACACTTATAATGAAGAAAAGTGACAATTATAGGGAGGAAAAGTATTTGTTATGGATATGAGTTCTTCACTTCAAAGGGAATTGACTGCATTATGGTTATGAATAACAAGATCATTATCAAAAACTGCACTACAAAAAACTTCAGCTGTACATAGAACTTGCACAATTGCACCAAACCCAGTCACTACCTTTCTACCAAATCAAGAATGGAGCGATTCTTACCATTGAGCTTCTAAACACAAGAACTTCAGATCAAATTAATGGCAGCTTAGTAAGTAGATCTTCAGCAAACTTGCCTCAAAGCTCATTCCCTTCTCACTCAACAATCCACAACACCTAGTCATCACTTTCGTCCGTGTAAACTTCCCCGGTTCTTACCCTATCGCGCTTCCTATTACCTCTCATGAGCTTCGCTGCATCTTGAATCGAGACTGAAGTGCTTCGTTCCATCTTCTCAGCAAGTATATCCTTTTTCTCCGCGAATCTAAACCCGATCAGTTTATTCCTCAATAGTTCAACTGTCGTATCGTATGGCGGTATCGCTTCATCAATCATCATCTCAAAGTATCTAGAAGCCTCTTCGAGCTTCCCTCTCTTCGTACACAGTCCATGAACCATCACAGTGTAGGTCGACACAGTGGGGTGGAATCCTCTCTTCTCCATTGATGACCAAACTTCCTCGACCCTATCGAACCTCCCTATCCTGATTAGCATCTTGAGCACCATGTTATACGTGTGTCTATCCGGTTCACACGCGTCTTTATCCATTCTCGAGATTAGCTTGAGAGCCATGTTCACCTCATTGTGATCACAGTGAACAGATAAGATAGTGTTGTAACTCCAAGCGTCAGGCTTCGCCCCTATCGCGGTCATCTCGTCTAGAAGCTCGTATGCTTCGTCCATCTTGCGGTTCTTGCAGAGTCTCTTGATTATGCAGTTGTAGGTGTAGACATTAGGCACGAGGCTGTACCGCTTCATCGTGTCGAGAACCCTGAAAACCGAATGAAGGTCGTCTGCATCGCAGAAAGCATGGATGAAAACCGAATACGAATAAGCATCGGGTTCGAGCCCTCTGCTCCTCATCCCTCGGAAAATATCGTAAGCTTCATCGGCTTTCCCCCCTTTACACAAGGCGTCGAGCACGCTATTCCAAGCGAGCAAATCCGCCTCGCAACCTCGTTTAAGCATTTCGTCGAACAGTTTCTGTACATAACCACACTCGCCGATTTCGCCCCAACCTTTAATCAAAATGCTGTATGTTTTAACACTCGGATTCAATCCATCGTCGTCTTTGACGAGATCGAAGAATTCCTGAGCGACTTTCACGTGCTTCCTTTTACACAAAGTAAGCAGCAGCTGATCGAGATCATCTACACAAGGCCTAATTCCAAAACCTAACATCTTGTTAAAAGCCCTAATCGCATCCCTCGGTAAATTAGCCCTACTGTAAGCCCTGAACACAATCCAGAAAATTTCTCGGGTTATTTCGCAGGATTCGGTGATTTTCATCTCCGTCAAGAGATCCCACAAGAAGGGGAACTCTCTGCTGCTGCCTAGGATATCGACGAGGATGCGATAGCTCTCTTTACTGTGTTGAAAACTGGGGATTTTCTGAGCCCAGAGGAAGAGCCTTTGAGCTGAAAACCCTAGATTACTGCACCGTTTCAAGACCTGTTCGACTAAATCGGTGGAAATATGTGGGCCGAATGGAGTGAGCGCGGATTCAAGATCGTGTTGGGGCTCTCTGTAGTCGCTGAGAATGCGGGAGAGATCGTTCACGAGGAATTGGGAAGGAGGGTGTGAGATGATTTGGTCGGATTGAAGGGCGGTTGGGTGAAAGGAGAAGCGTTTGGCGGTGAGGAATCTGTAGGGAGGAGCTGTGGGAGTGTGGAGAGAGGAGAGAGAACGGAGGAGTGATCGGAGCGCCATTGATGCGGTGCAGAGCTTAATAGTAATGCGAAAATGGAGTTGGAATGAATGGAAGATTGCGATTTGTAAATACCTATTTATTCGCATCCAATAAATTTAAATTATTGTGTAAGAGGCAAATGATCCATTATTAAGGTAACAAATATTCATACTAAGCTCATGTTTGATTCAAGTTTTTTTTGTATGGAAAGAGAATCAAGTTATTGATTCTATTACATTTTGTTTGGTTTGAGTAATAGGTTATTTATTTCCCTTACTTAGGAGTAACTTAATCCATTACATTGTTACCCCTCAAGGAGGAGGGGAAACAAGGAGAAAGGGAACCCCTCACAAGTGACTCTCTTTCTACTATTGAACCAAACACTCAAATAAAAGTAACCATTATCATTACAATTCTCTTACTTGACTTGATTCCATTCCATTTCCATTACACAACTTGAACCAAGCGAGCATTAAATTAGTAATACTAACTATCAACACGACACCTCAAAATAAAAAATACGCTCGGGCCGGCCGGGCCGAGCTGAGCCTGAGCCCATCAGGCTTAAAACAAAAGTCGGATCGGGCTGGATCAGATCGAAATTCTATCGGGCCACGAAAATCAATGCTCAAACTCGGCTTGTGAGGAAATTATAATGTAAAAATGATCGGGATGTCCGAGCCCATCGGGCTTTTGAAGTTCTTGGGCCTAGTCAGACCGGCCCATTCAATGGGCCTCAATTGTCGTAGCCCAAGCCCACCCAAACTACGGGCGGCCAAAGACTATCCGTCAAGTCGGGTTTTTCGGGTCAAATTTAATAGTTCTATCTTTATCAACATGATAGATGGAGTGTCGGACTACAGATTTTGGGGCGTGAGCCTCTAGGCGGCAGGCCCGGCCCTGAGGGTAGGCAAGGGGGGCAAAGGCCTAGGGCCCATCGAAAAATGGGGCCCAATTTTATTTTTTTTACAAGTAGTAATTATTAGTATATGTAAAATATATATATATATATATATATTTCAGCCTAAATAATTTATTGTTAAGGGTCCTCCCTCACTCATTCCAAAAGGCCTACAATTACAAATCAACTTAATTTTATAAAAAATATTTACACGTCATGTTCTCATGTTCTGCAGATTGTGTATTTATTTCGTATTCTATTTCTTTGTATCTATTTGGGACTTCATTTTATTTATTTTATATCTATTTTGTATAATTGTATTGTACAATTTGTAGCTCATAACTAAATGAGATACACTCTCATCCCATCAGCCTGTGATGATATCCGATATCCCAAAATGGTGTAACAATGGTGTTCCAAAATATAATTTCTACTAGTTTTATATTGTTTTTTAAAAAAATAAAAAATACTATAATTTAGTAAATCATAATACACATTTATAAGAAAAAATTGAATTTTTTAAAATTATATACTTTAGTTTTGAATTTATCAACTATAATATACTAATAAAGGTGAAATTAAATGCTAAAAAATAAATATAAACCATAATGGCATGGGTGTACCCTTAAAAATAATCATAAAATTAAACTAAATCATTATAAAATAAATTTATTGAAGGAAATGAACAAAATTAATATAAAATTAAATTTTGGGACACCACTAGGATACCATTTTGGGGATAGAGGATCTCAAGTCCATCAACCTGGACTAATGGTGTGGTATACCTTCGCCACTCCATATAACCTGGACCTAAAATTGTGAGACTGTTAGGTTTTGGGTTAAAATTGATTGGATCGCATCGTGCGGCGGACCGCAAATAATTTTTTGTCTAACTAAATATTGTAAATTCTTTCTCGAATTTGTTAAATATTTTTTTATATACGAAGGGCCCATATATTTGATTTTGCCTAGAGCCCCGAGATTGTCAAGGCCGGCCCTGCTAGGCGGCTTGAAGCATAAGTCTCGGGCTAAAGACCAATAGATAACAACTAAATTAAACATTAAGGGTGTGTTTGTTTAGAAGTTAGAATTTTACAGGATTAATAAATTTGAGATTATTATAATATGAATAAGAAGTGAGATAAGTTATCTATATTGATGTTCCGATATGTAAGATTGAAAAGTAAGATAACTTAAATTATGTATTTAGTATGTAAGATCAAACATTAGATTAAAATAGAAAATATAGAGAACAACAAAAAAGCCCTTAACATTGTTTGGAAGAAAATACTTAATTAATTTTTCTATATTTTTATTTTGCTGAATCACATCTGTATATCACTTATGTTCTTAATATTTTTATTTTTCCTTAAAAATATGTGAATTTAGTTTTTCCTTAGAAAATGGCCGACTGAATGTATAATATTTATTCTTTTTTTAGGGAATCATTTTTACATTCCTAAATAAATAATGTGATCAACAAAATTATATTTAACGACTCTAGATTTGAAATCAACTCGTTCTTTAAAATTATAATCATAACAAATTTTGATCTTATATATTGTTATAGAAAAAGAAAATCACAATAAAAAATAACTAAAGAAAACAATGAAATGATTCAAATGACAAAATGGAGTAAAAGAGATGAATTATTCATGCTACTATTCTAATGGGAATTATTTATCCAAGGGTGAGGATGAGTTTAGTTAACAAAAAAAATAGTGAAATAAGGTCGGGCTTTCATTTAATCTCTGGCCCTTAAGATTACTAATAATGTGTACCAAAATGTAGATGAGACATGATTAATGATTATTATTAATCTTATCTACCTTGAACTCTTTTATCAAACACAGCCTAAGGACTTCTCATTGATGAAAAAAGAAATGTATGGACAAGAAAATTAGAAAATGATAGAAATGTTTATCTCATATTGTGAACACCACTTATTTTATCTTATTTTCTCTAAGATGAAAATTAGATTGGACACGTGGGAAAATAGTATCTCTCCAAATTAGAAGAAAAATATCACTATGAATTTGAGTGTGAAAGATTTATGGACCTTGTATTGGGTATAAGTAATAATTAAGTTGGATTTAATTAGGGTAATTCTATACATAACCCCCAAATTGCTATTCATAACCCCATATTAATAAATAAATAAAAATTAATATCGATTGTACAACATTACCCCTTACTCCTCAACTCTAACTATACATATAGCCCCCGTTCGCAATCTAATTCTAATAAAACTAATAATAGACACAAATAACTACAACTTAACCCCCATCTTCTTCCACACACACACACACACACACACAAAAAAAAAAATCACTTTAACCCCAAAATAATAACAATCCACGTTATTATTATCTATAGCCCCCAATAGCCATCGATCTATCGTAGCCTCCAACGTTGTTCATCTGTAATTGAAGATAGAAGAACGAAGTCAACATAAAGAGCCTAGTGTCTGTGCAATTGAAGATTATAACTATGAAGTGCTCTACAAAATAAGTTAATCTGATACTTGGTGAAGACGGAGATGGAGGCCAGGCAGATCCTTTTCACCAAACCAATTAATTGTGCAGTACCGATCATCACTGCCATATCAGTTGATTCCAACATGAATCCTAGTATATCCATGGTGCGGTTGTGCAACTTGAGCTAGAGCCACCATTTTCAAAGTCGGCGGTCGATTCCTTCATGTAGTAAACATTGCTTGGATAGTTAAATGAATATTTATCTATAATCTAATTAAGATAATTAATGATGGCAATCATCCTGAATTCCATTCGTCCGAGCGGTGGTAAAATTCATAAATTTAAATGCAATACTTTATATTCATCACGCAATTGTAGTGATTCGTCACTATGAATCGAGATATCGAACTATGGAAATAAAGGTAGAATAGGAGAAGGAGAAGGAGAAGGAGAAGGAGAAGGAGAAGGAGAAGGTGGTGCAACAGTGATTGGCGGCTGCGTTTATGAGCTTCCACCGATCGGGGCAACAAACTACTACGGCAACTTATTCTTCGTCAAGCCACTGCACCCATTTGATGAAAACGATCATAAGAATTTTAGGTTGTATTAATTTATCTAATTTTGGTTTCATTAATTTGGGGGCTATTATTAATTTATTAGAATTAGAATTAGAATTAGAATTAGAGTTGCAAGATGAAGATGGGGGGCTACACGTTTAGTTAAAGTTAAAAAGGCTAAGGGGCAATATTGTACAATCAATATTAATTTTTATTTATTTATTAATATGAGGGCTATGAATAGCAATTTGGTGGCTATGAATAGAATTACCCATTTAATTATTAAGTGTGTATTTATATTAAAGCCTATTAACTAGGTTAATGTGGGATAATATAAATAATAGAACACACTAATTAAATCCCAAGGAAAAACCTACACGGCACGCATGCACATTCAAGGGAAGAACGGTTGTTCTTCTTCGAGATTCTTCACCGGCGAATTCCTAGCGTTCAAAGGGAATAAATCACTCCGGAATCGTTCCACGCGATCGAACAACTTCACGTGGACACCATAGTAGCAGTCCTACATATCGGAAATATGAGAAGATAACACGTAATTTATTGTATTTTCGTTCATATATTTGTATAATCTCTAAACAGGTAAATTGGATCATAAATCACGATCTATACGTAAGGTTTCTATTCGTTGCTTCCGCTGCATTCGTGCCTAAGAAACCTAACAGAGTGAAGTGGAGGAAAAATATTATCAATCCATCTTGTCGCAAAAAATAAAAAAAATAAAAATATATAAATAAAAATATAAACAAATATATAAATAAATAAATAAAATCCATTCTAATGAACAATAAAAAATGGTAGAAATTAGAGGGCAAATATTACTAGTATTTATGTCCTTTTTCCATCAGAGACACATCCTATTGGCGACCGGCTGGACGAGAGAGGTCGAAGGAGAAGGGAACCAACGAGGTAGCGAGCCGTGAATTTGCTATTGTTGCTCCTTTTACATTAGATATTTTTACATTTTTTTTTTTTTCATGATTGTTGATTTTGAAAATATTTGACATATCCATTGTTCATATAGTATCTCTGGCAACACTAGTCGTACGCAGTAAAATCTATAAAAAAAAATAGCAAAAATAATAAAATAATAAAAATAAAGCAAAAAATAAAAATAAAAATAAAAAATGGGCCTGACCCAGACCCACCCGGTTTTAGTGCATTTTTGTTGGGCTGAAGGCGCTCTAAAATTTGAATAGTCTTACATCATAAATAATGAGTTGCGAGAAATTGCATTGGTATTGTAATTTGTTTAGCGCAAATGTGTATAATGATGATACTTCATCTACCTTTTCTTTGTTGAGGCCTTGTAATTATGGTTTTTCTTATTTCTTTTTCTACTTTAAATAAAAGATGTGAGAATTCGGTCATGAAGGAGTTGGACTTAATTTCTCTGTCTTTCACAACTATGATTTATTCGTATACAAAAGACCATAGAATCCTGATAGCAAGAGATAATTTTCAATCTCTCTTGCGTGATTTTTGTGATTGTAAATGAGTTCTTTCCTTTTATTTAGTATTTGGTCTATCTTTTCTATTCTAGGTGATTTGTAGAGTTGTATATAAAAATGATAAAAATGTTTATCCCATATCATGTTGGGCCCACATTTTAAAATTTAATATATAATAAATGAAATCCAAAAAATTCATTTCACAACAAGGGTTAATGCCGCCAAAATACACCACCTTTTGGTCAATTTCCATTTTTTCCACGACTTTTGAAAAATCTGATAAAATACACCAGCTTCGTTGACTGTCCGATTTTTCCAAAATTTAGCAACTCCGGCGAGTTAAAGTTTGACGTGGATAATACGTATTAATTCATTTAATTTGATCTGTTGACGTGTAAATGAAAAGACGTTGTTTAACGCAAAACGGCATCGTTTCCTACAAAGGCATAAACGACGTTGTTCGATTATTGTAAATTCTTGAATTTTGCCATTTTTGCGCTCAGTTCAAGGGTTCATGGAAGGCGATTTAGGGTTCCCTCTGAGGCGATTGTGAGGCAATTCCTCCGTGAACTTTGAAACTACCGGGTAGGCAAGTTTTGAGAGGCGAGTTGCGACAGGTTAGAGGCTATGGCGGCATTTCTCAGAGCAACGACAGTGGACTGCACTCACGGCGCCTGCACATACATGGAAACGATGACATCACGAAAACGCCGGCGATTCTGAGCTCGGTTCTCTTCTATAGTGGATGAGCCTCTCTTCTCCAATTTTCCCTGTAAATGAAACTCATAACCATAACCCTTTGTCTATTTGGCGAGAAATAGAAACGAAACGACGTCGTTTTGAGTCGTTTAAAACGACATAGTTTTGTTTGCCAGAAGATTTTAACCGTGACACGCGCATGACGTCCACGTAGGATCCACGTCGGATCCAATTCGCCGGAGCTGTTAAATTTTGGAAAAATCAGACGGTCAACGAAGCTAGTGTATTTTATCGGATTTTTCAAAAGTCGTGGAAAAAATGGAAGTTGACCAAAATATGGTGTATTTTGGCGCCATTAACCCTTACAACAAATGATGAGCCCACACTTAAATTTACTTCATAACACATTATCATAATATATTAAAACTCTGATCCACCATCTATGTCTTAAACGGTGGGCGTAATATTTGGTATATATAATCGGCTTCAATAAATCAATCATTACATACTAACAAATATTACTGGTCTGTAGTGTAGAGTAGATTCAAGTGTTCACTTATTTTTTTTATATATATATTTGTCGTTGGCACGTTTTTCTGGATCCTAAATAATAAATAATTGTATAGTTACATTAAATATCTTTTGAAGATTATTCAACCGATAATACCTACAGCACTGTATTTGTCCAAGTGGTAAAGCTGAGTCACCTCAAATCTAATAATAATAATAATAATAATAATAATAATAATAATTTGGAGAAATAAATAACTCTTGTTTGAATTGACAGTCCACAATTAATTGCAATTATTGAGTCTACGTATGCATGAGCCGATTTTATTAATGTAATGATGCTTAATTCTTCATTTCACTGTTCAATTTAGAGTATATTCTAATTAGCAAGTCACTTAAGCGATTTCTTAACCTGATTTTTTCTTAATTTTTAATCGAAATATATACGTGTGAACATGTATTTGTCTACGGGGAAGGTGAGACATGAAAAGGACACCAACGAATTATAATTGGCATTACGATCAATAATACTAATCAACATTTCTTTATTCGAAACTAGAACCAATCTCAATAAATGAAATTGTTAATCTGTATAATTTATAGGATTCGGATCTCGCTGCAAAATCGCAACGATAATTCATGTTAAGTTCGTGAAAAGTCATAATTTCCGCAATCACATGAAGTTTAAAGAAATCTTAAGGTTCTTGAATTGAATCTCATGAAACATGAATATGAAAATAACATAACCAACCGTATATAGGTCGTATGCAATGAGTTATAGCTTGACAAAGCATGTTATTCTCATTGAAATAGAGCTTTTACTTTTCGCCACGAGAATTTAGACAATGTAATTTGGTTGTGGAGGAAGACAGATTAGTAGTGGGAGAAATGTAAATATTACTTTTCAGCACGGAAATTTAGGTCTGATTATTAAGTGTGCCTAATTATATCCATGTTGAGAAATAGCTCTATTTCAATTAGACAGCCCAATACGAAAATCAGCTCTATTTCAATGGAACTAATGGAGTATTACGTTGTTTCTAACTAATTTACTAATATGAGTCACTATTTAGTGCTATTATCGCTAATTTATAAATAGAAATTTCTATGGATTAATTATTTCAATTTGATAACGGTTGGTGCTTCAATCATTTAATTTGATCAATTTGACGTTCACTAATTTCTTGATATGCAATCTTATATCACACTAGGTTTTATTAATTAGTTAATAGAGTTGTATTCTCATAATTGGAAAGGTCATTAGTTGGAATCCAATCATAATACTTAGGTCATAATATTTTATGTGCGTGGGACATGATATAGTGATTGTGAGTATATGTCTCCAAAAAGTTAATTCTTTTAAATAAAGTACAATTAGAGGTGTTGGTCACTACATAACTTTTGTAGTATACCAGAAGGTTTTTTTTTTCTTTTTCTTTTTTTCATTTCCTTAATGAAGAAAATTTACAATCATTATTCAAGAATACAATCTCGACAAATCTTTCTAACGTGATAGTAAACTAGTACATCAATGATTTCTATTTATCGTGGGCACATGTAATATACACATGATTGACGTCGTAATGTTACCTCAATAATTTTTTTCCTTTACTGTATAATTTTATTTAATAGGATTTAGTTTTTTTTGTAAAGTTTATTTTTATTCCTTAAATATAATATCATCTTTCAGCCGTAAATACATTAAATATGCCCGCAGTAAGTAGGGGAGCATTATTACTCGTAACTATAACCAGTAATTAATCCATAAAAATTTGCCCATCTTGGGTTTTGATTGATCTTGTCAAAATATAAAAAATTATTTAAGCCAATGATAGGCGCACCTCGTACATCATTTAGGTATTTTTTTTGGCCTAAATCTTGTTATTTCGCCTAATTAATTAATTAATAAGTGCATTTTATCAGTCTCTAACATTACTGATGAATTGAACCGACTTATTCAAATATGAAATTCAGTGTACCAATCGATACTCCGTGGCTCACATTTTTTGAGAAATAAAATTAACTACTAATACATACTAATATTATGGAAGAATTTTGATGTCAACATTTCGATGATAATAGCGGAAGTTCGCTTTAATTGCACGTGCATTAAATTAAAACAGGTATTTATATACTCTTTATGTCATGTTCAACTAGACCGCTTCTTAAATACATATGAGCATAAAAAAAAGAAGCATATCTAATTAAACGGGACAGAGGGAATACATTTCGTGACGTTTATTTGTATGTCAAAAGTTATAACACTAGTTCGGAAAAGGATATGATTTAGAAATTTTCAAAAATATATAACAAATGGTTAATTGCAAAAAATAAAACCATTGGTTTGAACTTTTTTTTTTAATTATACATTACTTTTAGAGTTTTGACGAATTAAATCACAAATTTTATTTTGACTAATTAAATTACGAAATTTCATACTTAAACGATGTTATTTTTAATCTCAGTGTTCATATCATCGCTAGAGAGTACATGTTGGTGTCCATATTCACATTCTGACCGTCGAATTTTTTGAGAAGTCTTTTTCGTTATAAAAGTTAGTGGTTTAATTTATAACAAAACTTTAGAAGTGCCAAAGTTTTTTTTTTCTTTTTTTTTTTCAAATAACCCTCTATAAAAAAAATAAAAAAATGGAGAAACTTTAAGATGAGTAAGCTATCGTAAAGAGGTGGTGGAATTGCATGAATAACCACAAGTGAAAAAAAATTAATAGTATCAAATGCATGGGGCAAATTTGCATATTTTCTCACTTTTTGAGAAGACAAAATAAAAAAAAAAGTTTTACTGCTGATGATGAGATGTTTCACTAAGATAAATGCATGGTGACTAGGCCACACGGCACACACCGCTTAAATTTACGTCAAATTAGTAAAATAATAATAATAATAATAATAATAATAATAATAATAATAATAATAATAATAATAATAATAATAATAATAATAATAAATTAAAAAAAATAAGTGTAGCCTCACTTTGTTCGCACCCATAGTAGTATTTTTTTTTTTAGTCTAAAATTTTGTATTTTAATACTTAATGCAAAATGAAGTAGCTACTTATATTATAATAATTGAAAAACTCATGACCTAATTAGCATTTCAAATCTATTAGACTTTTGTTCTCTCTTTCTCCTCTATCTTTCTCTTTTTCTCTTTGCAATATAAGTATGAATTAAGCTTGACCAAATTCAAATGTATAAATAATTAAGAATGATAAAACACTTAATGCAAATTATATATGATTATGATTAGTTAAAGTGTTAAACAAATGGCTCCACCGAATCATTTGTCTTTGTAATCAGCTTTTATTTGCGGCTTCTTTGTTTTATGCACTTCCTAAGTCATTTTCAAGCAGCCGACAGCCAATTATTTTTCATATATACGGAGAGAGTTTGATTTATATAGAAATAATTAAGTTTTGGCGAGAAATAAGAATAAATCCGAATCATTAATTTTAGTTAGATGTATGATGTTTATTGACTTGAGCATAGTTACAAGATACAATAAGCATGATTATATTTAAATATCAATTTGTTCATTAAAAAACACAAATATATACTCCCTCCGACTCAGTAATAATGAGACATTTTTTTAATATATATGAGGTATAAAATAATAAAACGTCTCAGTATTACTAAGATAGATGGAATAATAAATATAATTATATGCATATTTTAAGCATGGCTCATCTTCTAATTAATTTATATGAAAGTGGGCCCACTATTACCTTTACTATACTATAATAACTTATGGTACGTGAGATTCAATCTTTTTACTCACAATAAACAACACATGTCAATTCTATTCATTTTTAAAACTCATGCTGTTCAAATTGGGTATAAATTTGGGGGACGGAAGGAGTATATGATAATTAAATAATACTCCCTCCGTCCCTCTTCATTAGTTCTACAGATTGAATATATGTGGGTATAATGTATTGTTGCGAGATTAATGAAGCGAAAGATTGGGAATATATAATAATACAACTTTCAAAAATTAAATTAAAATAATTCAACGTTGTGACGTACTAACATGCAGCAAACCAAACCCCTCTTAATATATAAATATGCTAATCTCAGTCCATTTCGAGGTATATTGTAAATTAATCGGCATTATTATTGGTATCAAATATCAATAAATGTCCGCCGATATTTTCGCATATAATAAATTTTCTCTGAGTTTAATTTGGGTGTGAATTTAGAATACCTGTCTCTAATAATAAAGTACAAGGTGTACAATCAGATACACTAATTAAATTTTAGTATAAGAGCACATGCAGGTAAAAATATCAGAGTTACATTTACATAATGATGATTACAATTAAGTAAGTACAGTTTTCTCATTTAAATTAATGTAATTAAATTATAAAGTATAATTACTTAATTATAAATATTATCTTGCGTCGCACAGGTGTAATTCTAACATGTAGAAAGCAATAAGCAATATTTTATACAAATTGAAAACAAAAAAAATTATAATAATCGTTAATTTGGACCGTAAATTATGATGCATTCTCAGTACTGTTATAGTACTTATATTTATCTATAATAATGCATTATCAGTACTATTATACTACATTATTCATCATGATGTATCATTGGTACTATTATATTGTATCATTCACCATAATGCATTTTCGTTACTATTATAATAATCATTAAATTTGGACCGTAAGTCCTTAGGTGATCAACAACCCATATAATTTTTTATTTTCTACAAAAGAAAAAAAAATCTATATAAAGAAGGGTTCATAATTATGGAGTGAGAAAATCAATGTGGACTATTGAATGTTAATTAATATATGAAATTAAACTCCAAATAAAAAAATAAAAAAGTCGATGTTGAGCGTTTCTATGTATGTAAGCGTGCGTACATTTGAATTTAGCCTACGTAATAAAATTGGGTTGACAACTGTTCGCTTTTTTCATCTTCTACCTTCTACCCTCACCATATTCTACATTTTGGAGTAAATCCAAATAATTCCAACAACTTCCTAAAAAAATATAATAAAAATAAAAATAATATAAGAATTTACTTACACACGCGCTCGAGTCTTGAACGAATCAAGAACATCTTCTCCTTTATCCTACTCAAATTATATATGTAGCCCTAGGTAGCAGAAAAAAAGTATTGATAAATAAAGTTATCTGCATTTTATGCTCGTGAAATATGTGTGGTCCTTAATAAAATTACTGTTTCTTTTTGATAAATTATTAAACATTTTTTTTCAGATAAAATTATTTTGGCTAGCGCTGAATAATACATCATCAAGATAGCTTTTCATAATTTATTTATTTATTTATTTATCTTATCTAGTCTTTTCTCACGATAACTACCAAGCAAGTCCTTAATATATAGTATTTCATATTAAAATGTTTGCACATTGCTTGAAACATTACAAAATGTGCAATTGGGGTGATTGAAATGCGACGAAATATTAACTTGAAAATATGAATTTAAGGGCCTAGTTTCGTGTTTGGCATAGTTACCTCCTTTCATTTATTCAACCTTTTAGATAAGCATTATAAAGTCAACAAATATTCAATATAAAATCAATTGATTTTTTTCAATAAGAAAAAGTGTAATTTATTCGAGCTCGAACTCTTTAATTACTTACTTAAAAATACAACTGAAATAAACTGCAAAGTGATGAATTATTATTATTATTATTATTATTATTTTTATTATTATTATTATTATTATTATTATTATTATTTGCACATCCCTCAAGTGGGACAACTATCAGATTGTGTTTTAAACATAAAAAGATCCTCGCAAAAAGGCCAAATCAGACACCAAATAAAATTGAGCAAATACCCCAAAATAGTCATTTTGATAAAGTAAAGGTAAATTTTAACCATCAATAAAGCAATATGTAAATTTTAGCCATTTTAGGGTATGTAATGACACAATTGCACTTATGCCTTAATTTTTGTTGCTTTTTTCCTTTATTCATTTAACTTCAAAAAAATTAGAAATCAAGGAACACTCAAGAATAAGCACATAATCGATTAAAAATATTCAAGTGGTGCCGGAGTGACCGGCGGCGCGGTGGAGGCGGCGCGTCGGCCATGTAATTGTTAATTCACATTTTTCAGTTTTTGTTTTTGAAATTTAGGTTTTGAAATAGGTTTTGAAGATTCTTTTGGGTTTCTTTGTATGTTCGTTTAATCTCGAAATTTAATGGTTATATGCTCTTATATGTATGCTTAGATGCTTAAAAGATCAATTTATTGGTTAATTTTGCTGCAGATTACATTTTAGATTGAAAAAATTGAAGATTTATTTTTCTGTTCTTAAATACACGACCACGCCAATTACACGACCAAATCGGCCGTGCAATGGTGGCCGTGTATTCTGGCAACCACATGTTTGTGCTGCATGGCCGAGAATACACGACCAGGTGGTCGTGTATTGGCGGTCGTGTATTCTCTGTGCAGATTTTTAAAAATATATATATTTATGATTCATTAATTATTCTTTGTTCTTTTATACTTTTTGCAGATCAAAATAAAATCAGTGAGATCAAAATGGCCACCAGCCCCGTCGGGGTGCCGTGAGCCCGACGCCGTGCATATGCACAGCCACGACCGTCTCCCATAGGCCGTGGTCGTGCGTCGTGCATTGGCATGTCGGGGCTGTCATGTCGGCCTTGGCACGGTCACGACCACCACCCCTGGGCCGTGGCCGTCCGTCGTGCATTGACACGCCGAGGTTGCCATATTTGCTGTGCCGGGCGAAATACACGACCAAAATTACACGACTGTGTAGTCGTGTAATCATGGTCGTGTATTTAACTTAAAGGGTAAACTTGTCATTTTATGCAAAAATTGGCTAAAATTTACATATTCTTTTATGTGTGGCTAAAATTTACCTTTACATTATCAAAATGACTATTTTTGGGATTGCCTCAATAAAATTTATAGTTCCTATATTTATTAAATAAACGAATTGAGGTTCTTTGTGGACATGAAGAAAATACAAAAGTTGGACAATTTCGATTGTACATATAACTATTTAGGATATAGAACCGCTCCAGTGCCCACCGATGTGGCAATGTTACGTTGGCAATCTTTCCCATTAGGGTTTAATTTTTTTAGGTAGGGTTTAGCTTTTTATAATATAGTTAATTAATTTTGTTATATTTTTTATTAACTTCTTTAATTATACCAATGTCACGTTATCTATGTGTACATTAAGCGTGCCCACGATGACCATTGGAACATTATTCATTTAACATATTGAAAAATCTTGGTGTACTTCTCCCCTATATGTATATTCCAACTTGCATGTGATCAATCACTCTATTTATTTCTACCATTTTTTTTTCAATTATTTACGACAATAATGTAATGTTGTACAAATAGTATCTTTTGTAGATGAAATAGAAAATGTTGTAAGAAAGTAACATGAAATAGACTATGATCCCTAATCAAAATAAGATCTAGAGCCAAAACAAGAATGCTTCTCTACACATCGACACACTTTTCATGATTGATGTAACAATGTCACATCAATTATTTTTTCATTTTAATTTTTACAACAGTGTTTATTTTATTATTGGTATAGTTTATTTTTATAAGTTATATTAATAGTAATTTCATTGAAATTTGTTATTCCTACGTCAGTCGTGGACACACTAAGCATATCCACAGTAAGCAGATGAGCATTCTTAAATACCAAATCTTTTGGTTTGATGGTCTAAAAAGATACATTTAATAAACGAACCTGAACTTTTTTCGCTTTTATACTCGTGCTAAAGAATCATACCGGAAAGTCATTATAAATGTAGTAGCAGTAATAATAAACCAAAAAAACACAATAATAAAGTATATTGTTTCTAAAGCTTTCGAAGACCAATCAAACCCCATTATAGGTTGCAATTTCTTTCACCAAAAAAAGTAATTTTTCCATTTCTCTTCAATAAATAAATAAAAAAAAATGTGACAAACATTTATGACCCACACGCCGACAAATCGAGGACCTAAATTTGCAAAAATACGAGGAGAAACCGACGTGTCGTCGGGCCCCACAAATTGATAGATGTTAGCTGTAATAATGATTTTCATTTTCCCATTATTTCTTATTTTAATAAATTTTTTGCTTAAGCTGGATTTTGAATCCAAGTTGCCCCAAAAACTATCCATAGTCATTTCACAATCTCAGTCAGCAACGTGGAGCCTACGTGTCAAGTGCGTGAAACTGCGTGACACCTGTACACCCCAAACGCCTCAAGAACCAAACCTTTCTCTATAAATTCTGCAGCATTCCTCCATTTTTGCCGATCCATCGCTTCTCTCTCTCTCGATTGTTTGATCTTATCCAATCCCACAGATTTTTCTCTCCACCTCATTATATTTATTTCACCAGAGATTTTGGGCTCACACATTAGAATTATTCTTCCTTTCGAATTTTCGATCTTTATAATTTCCTTTTCTTGAATAAAGAAGAAGAAGAAGAAGAAGAAGATGAAGGATAACAAGGGAAACCCATTGCATCTTTCGTCTTTGAATCACATCTCTCTTGTTTGCAGATCAGTTGAAGAATCCACTAATTTTTACCAGAGCGTTCTTGGCTTTGTCCCTGTTCGAAGGCCCGGTTCCTTTGACTTTTTCGGAGCATGGTATGATTAATTTATTTATATATTAAAAAAAAAAACTATTTTGATTTGTGAAAAAACATATATATAATATATTAGTGTGATTAATTGAATTTTTTTTTATTTTTTTAAAACTATTTTTTGCAGGCTGTTTGGGCATGGGATTGGGATACATCTGCTGCAAGCAGAAAATCCAGAGAATTTGCCCAAGAAAACTGTGATTAATCCTAAAGATAATCATATTTCTTTCCAGGTAAGCTAAATGTATGAATTTTGAGATTATTATTATTTTTTTAATTATTGGGATGGGATGATATTTGGCATAGTATTTATCGTTCATTTGCTACATATAGGTACAAATACACGTGTTTTGGCACGTAATTAGACTTGTAGATACTAGTAGGACCATTAAATGAGATTAAAGAAAATGACAAAACCGAGTACTCTCTCCGTCTCATTTATAATGTTCCGGATTTCAAGTTAATAATGACACATTCCCGGAATGACAAAGATAAAAATCTTCTTGACCTTTAATCTCATTTACGCACTCATCTGTACGCACCCAATATTATTTGAATTTCATGATTTTATATTATTATAATTTGTTCGTTCATTTTTAAATTTTTAGAATTTTTATATCACATTAAAGATATTTATATGTTTCCCTAAAATATCGTGACAGAAAAAATGTGTCCAGTATCATTATAAATGAAACAGAGTGAGTTGTAAATTAATTTAATTAATTAATTGTGAATCCACGAGAAGGGAAAGAATATCAAGCATTGTCTATTTTTAACACTGTCGATCACAATCATTAGTAAAATTTAAATAAGATTAAAAAAATGAAGAGAGAGAGAGATTGTTTGTTTGTTTGATTAATGTAAGAAAAATTGATGACAGTGCGAGAGCATGGCGATGGTGGAGCGGAAACTGATGGAAATGGGGATTAATCTGGTGCGGCAGAGGGTGGAAGAGGGCGGGGTGTACGTGGACCAGCTGTTCTTCCACGACCCCGACGGTTTCATGATCGAGATATGCAACTGCGACAACATCCCGATGGTACCTCTGGCTGGGGAAGTTGTACGCTCGTGCTCGAGGCTGAACCTTCAGATGGCGCAGCAGCAGCCGCAGCCGCAGCAGATCCAATTCTCCGTGGTACAACCTTAGGAAGCACAGCGCAGCAGGAGCTATGTTAGGTGGGATTGTACGTCATAAGCAGTGAGAGGAATCCTCTGTGGCCAACCTTTAATTTGTCCGTTTGTAATCTTCTTTACCTTTATTTTTTTTTTGTTTTTTTCTTCGGCTGTAATAAGACGCTTTTGCCCTTCGTTCATTCGAGGTGGCGAAATATATTTTTACTACCTCTCCTTTTTCTTTTGCTTTCGTCACCTTTTCATTTTCATTTTTTTTTTCCTTTTAGCTCAATTAGTTTTGCAATGAATAAATCCCATTGCATTGCTTGTAAATTCGTTCGGCTTAATAATGCCATTTATTTTCAAAATCTTTGATCTATATCATCTATTCTTTTTTATTTATTTATAATTTCATGATGTTTATATGTTGGCTAATTTTGTTATAAAAATTAATTCCAAATGGGAAATTAAATTCATGTGGCATGTCGGATCTGACATGCGTCAATGCATGTGCAATAAGACAAGCTCAACATGCTAATGAACAAATGACAATTTAAAAAAAGAAAAAAATAAAATAAAAATCTGATACCTCGTGATTAAAATTGCAAAATTTAACCCTAAAAGGAATTGCAAATATTAAACATTAATTGTGATGATATTTTACTAAAACAAACAATCAAACATTCATAAATGTTGTCATATTTTTCCTTTAAATTTCTCAAATTTTGGGCGACTAAGTCGATTTATAAAATTTAATTACGTAAATTATAATTTTGAACTTACGAATATTTTTATTATGAGTTAACCCTTTGATGTAAAGGGAGGGAAAATAAATATTTTTCACCATAGTTCGTATTTTTATTTATTTTTTGTGATGAATTATTTTTTTTTCCCAGTTAGGAGGAAAAAAAATTATTGGGCAGTCATTTTTTCACATTTTGACTCTAATTTATGCTAATATAATTTCTATAGGTTTTCAGTGATAATATATATATATTTTATACATAGTAAATCTAATATTTTTCACCTTAAGAGAACATAGGGTAAATAAGTAGGGACAATATTCTTTTTTATTTTTTTATTTTTTTTATCAGGCAAACACAACACTCACACACACACACACCCGAAATGACTCGAACCCCCGACCTCTTAGTTAGAGGGGAAGCGTCTTACTAATTGAGTTGCGCTTCGTTGTCAGTAGGGACAATATTCTGTGATAAAACTATCCATCATATTTGTATCTATTAATTTATTTTTTTTTCTATTAAAGAGAACACACCCTTCAAGTTTTATTATTTTACCATGTTTTGCACGCATTTGTAAGATATTATCATTAATGTGCTATCAATGACTGAAAATACTATATGGGTTGGAGAGTTGAGGACATATTTTAATAGTCGACTTTCTAATTGTATGTTGTCACGTTATACGTGGACACAATATTAATTAATCCAACGGTGAGGAGAAGAGAGGTTATATCTATATATTATAGTAGTGTCACATGAACTACTATTGTGAGGTATGACAATCTTTCACCAATTTGTGATTATTTTGGACCATACATGTTAAAAGCGAAAGGTACTGATGCTATATATAATATGCTATATATGCATATGACATTATTATTAAATAGTGCCATCCTATCAAATCAGTTCGTTTAATTAAATTACGGTAGCAAATGAGACAGAGATTACAAGAAGCATATGATATCAAATTAATGCAGTCGGTTCAAATATTAGGAAAAATTGGATTGTGTTTTACTTGATTTTATATTTATTAATCATTTATCTTAATCTTTTGTAAGAGTGTATTATATTGTCTTGTGGAGGAATGTTCATCTAGCCACGTGTAAAAAAATTAAATTTATAAGGTTACAAATGAGCTCGTTGTAGGGCGCGCGAATCATTAAAGGTATTTTTGTCCAATCAAAAAGTAGCTAAAATTTATACTCCCTCCATTTCGTTTAAGTTGGCTCATTTCTTTTTTGCCTTTTTTGGCACGCTTTTCCACGCTTCAAAATGATGGGTTTTAAAATGGATTTTTGAAGAATTCTTTCTTTTACGGGATACTACGACTACTTCTTTTACGGGATACTACGATAGTCGTAGTATCCCGTAAAAGAAAGAATTCTTCAAAAATCCATTTTAAAACCCATCATTTTGAAGCGTGGAAAAGCGTGCCAAAAAAGGCAAAAAAGAAATGAGTCAACTTAAACGAAATGGAGGGAGTATATTTTTAAGTTAGTGGTTAAATTTTATATTTTACTAAAATAAACAATTATTTTTGCATTCTTTCGATATCATTATTGTATATATTATGTATCTCCCTTTCTATATCGTTTTGTAGTATTAGGCTGCGTTTGGTATCATCTCAAGATGAAGAATGATGATTCATCACAAGATGACTCATATGAATAGTGTCAAGATGAATCATTCATCTCACCATTTGGTAGCAAAAAATTCAGACCCGGATGATATCATATTGTGTTTGGTACAAATTGCAAAACTCTAGATTAAAATTTAAATTGACTATTTTACCCTTATTAAATACCCCTACCGATTTCACTTTTTATCGTTGAGATTAAATAGTACCCTTTATTATTTATTATTATTACTCTGTATTATTATTATTATTATTATTATTATTATTATTATTATTATTATTATTATTATTATTATTATTATTATTATTATTATTATTATTATTATTGATTGAGTTATTATTTTTATTATTCTGTTATTATTATAATTATTACTATTATATTATATTATTTATTATTATTATTAATATATTTATTATTATTATTATTATTATTATTATTATTATTATATTGTTGAATTATTATTTTTATTATCTTGTTATATTATAATTATTACTATATTGTTATTATTATTATTATTATTATATATTTATTATTATTATTATTATTCTTGTTATTATATATTATTACTATTATTATTATTAAATTATTATTATTATTATTACTATTATTATAATTGTTACTATTACTATTACTATTACTATTATTATTATTATTATTATTTTATTAAATTATTAATATTTATTATATTATTATTACTTTTATTGGTATTATTTATTATTATTACTATTATTATAATTATTACTATTTACTATTACTATACTATTACTATTATTATTATTATTTTATTACATATTATTATTATTATTGATTTATTATTATTATTATTACTATTATTGTTATTATTTATTTATTTATTATTATTATTATTATTATTATTATTATTTGAAATCGTATAAATACATAAGGGTAAAATGGTAAGAGAGAGAAAGTATTGTGTTACTGTTTTAATGAGTTCACCTCATCCGACCAAAAACGTGAGATGACTAAACAAGGCGGAACAGTGAAATATCAACGGGCCTTGTATTCATCTCGGACCCTCCAGTTTATTTTAGTTGGTTACCAAACAGTGAGATGAACCAAGATGATCTCTCTCATCTTGGTTCATCTTCTTTACCAAACACACCCTTAGGAGGTTGATAGTTAATTGATTTTTCTTACAACTCACACTTATGATCCTTAGCATTTTGGTTGGTAATTGACTTCGGGTGTGTTTGGTAAAGAAGATGAACCAAGATGAACCAAGATGAGAGAGATCATCTTGGTTCATCTCACTGTTTGGTAACCAACTAAAATAAACTGGAGGGCCCGAGATGAATACAAGGCCCGTTGATATTTCACTGTTCCGCCTTGTTTAGTCATCTCACGTTTTGGTCGGATGAGGTGAACTCATTAAAACAGTAACACAATACTTTCTCTCTCTTACCATTTTACCCTTATGTATTTATACGATTTTTAAATAATAATAATAAGAAAATAATAATAATAATAATAATAATGTAATATAATAATAATAATAAATCATAATAATAATATGTAATAAAATAATACCATAATAGTAATATGAATACTAATAAATATTAACAATAATAGTAGTATAGAATTAGAATAATAATAATAATAATAAAGATTGAATTTAATAAAATAATAGAAAATAAAGCATAATAATAAAGTATAGTATAGGAATAGTAACAATTATAAAGAGTATAAGAATAAAAATAACAATATAATTTAATAATTTTAATATAATATAGTAATAATGATAAGAATAAAAAGATAATAATAATAATAATAAATAAAGAAAATAAATAATAATAAATAATAACAGTAATAGTAATAATTATAATATAACAAGAATAATAAAAATAATAACTCAACAATATAATAATATAATAATAATAAATATATTAATAATAATAATAAATAATACAATATAGTAATAATTATAATAATAACAAGAATAATAGAATAATAACTCAATAATCTAATAATATAATAATAATAATAATATAATAATAATAATAATAATAATAATAATAATATAATAATATAATAATATAATAATAATAATAATAATACAGAGTAATAAATAATAAATAATAAAGGGTACTATTTAATCTAACGATAAAAGTGAAATCGGTAGGGGTATTTGTATAGGGGTATTTAATAAGGGTAAAATAGTCAATTTAAATTTTAATCTAGAATTTTGCAATTTGTACCAAACACAATATGATATCATCCGGGTCTGAATTTTTTGCTACCAAATGGTGAGATGAATGATTCATCTTGACACTATTCATATGAGTCATCTTGAGAATCATCATTCTTCATCTAGATGGTATGCTTCTTGTTTTCCACATGTCTTGTTTGCATATAAATATATTCATATCAAGATATAATTTCCCCTAATTTCTTATTTTCACAAAATTGAAGTTTTATCGTTATACATTCATTTGGTAGTTACATTGTTGGGAGTTGGTTGCAATAATGTCTTTAATTATTGCCTCCATATAATCACTACTTTAAAATTTGTTTCACTAATTTTTCAAGAATATTTTTTTAGAAATATATATTCCGAGATATATATATATATATATTAATTTCTAGATGCGCACCAAACATTTATCTCGTGTACTAGCATGAAAAACATGAATAGTACATTTATCGGTGTTCCCTAACTAATTAATTAGGGATTGGATCATCTATTGCTTAATGGTGTTGTATTTCCTATTGCATTAATTGATAATTGACATGTGTTAAATAATATTTCTAAAACCCATTTGTCATTATGGAAAATTTTAATTATTGCTGATTTTGAAAATATTGTGGACACGTGACAGTCAACTAACAGTGCAATAGAGACGTTACACCGTTAGACAATAAATGATCTAAAACGATTAGGTATCCTTAATTACATATGTCCAACCATTGATTTTTATTGTAATTTGATCAAACCAACAAAACTTTTTGAGATTATTAATAAAGTATTAAAACTGCATATTACTATCAATTTCTTTCTTTTTTCTTTGCTCCAAGATTCTAGAACCTGACGTACAAAAACACACGTGCTAATTAAAGAAGTAGGAAAATTTACATTGATAACTTTATTTATTGTTGTCTTTTTCCGGACCAACTTATAGAAAATATAAATTTAAGAGTAAGATAGTAATTAGTAAGCAGTATATAACTCTTTTATTCTAAAACTTTGAAATGAAACAGTTATAAGAAAATTTGACCAAAAATCAAGATATCACACTTGAATAATAATAATAATAATAATAATAATAATAATAATAATAATAATAATAATAATAATAATAATAATAATAATAATAATAATAATAATAATATATAAAAAAAAAGGATAGAGTACCTAGTCTATAATCGCGTGATATTAATTGAATTAGGCTCTGGTATCACTTAAATATGGTTTTAGCCTTCTAGGCAATTAGGATACTAAAGTGCTATTTTAATTTTACTTTAACTAGCGTACCGCCTGTCGAAATTCGACGTGATCATTTTATATTGCAATTTTAAAGTAAAATATAAAAGATAATCCAATTATTTATTTTAAATTGATAAAAAAGCAAAAGTTCATTTTAAAATATTAATATGAAATTATATCAAAAGAAAAAAAAAAAGTAAATGAGAGACAATATTTCGCATTTAGCATTACATATTTGCAATATCAAGCCGTCCATTTCATGGTAATAGAAAATTAGATTAATAAAAGTTTTCGAGTAGTCCTATTTATTCAAATTTTATTTTTTTCAAAATGTTCGTCATACATGTATTAGAAAAATTGATTTAATAGTGATATTATTTTTCAGGCATTTTCGTTTGATGCCTAGCCGCCCGTTGTTTGGTTCAACCATTTGAAATTAACATTTGTCAAAAGTTGTATGCATTTTTTGAGTTGTTATATTTATTTCAAAAGTCTCTCGTTGTTTGGGCCAACTGTTTTGATGGATAACATTTGTTTTGTTGCATTTCTCAAGTCGAGTGGCTATTTTCATTTTGAATATGAAGCCGTCCATTGTTTAGTTTATCCTGAAGCCACCCGTAGTTTGGATTATCCGTCGAAGATATAATATTTATTGGGTAATTGTATTCATATTGAATATCGAGCCCCCCGTTGTCTGGATTATCTTGAAGTCACCCGTCGTTTGGATTATCCTTCGAAGATATAATATTTATTGGGTAATTGAATATCAAGCCCCCATTGTTTTAAAGTACCCTAACATTCAAAATCATTTGAGAGTAACATTTGTTCGGGTAATTATATTCATTTTGAATATGAAGTCGCCCGTTATTTAGATTATCCATTGGAGATATAATATTTCTCGGGTATTTATATATATTTTGAATGTCAAGCCGCCCGTTATTTGGTCCAACCGTTTGAGAGTAACATTTGTTGACAGTTGTATTCATTTTTAATATAATATTTTTTGAAAACTACGTTGCCCGTTGTTTGGGTCAACGGTTTTGAACAATAACATTTGTTGGGTTGCATTTCTCAAGTCGAGTAGTTATGTTCATTTTGAATATGAAGCCGCCCGTTGTTTGGATTATCCATTGGAGATACGGGTCAACTATTTTGAGGGATAACATTTATTAGGTTGCATATAGTTATATTCATTTTGAATATGAAACTGCCCGTTGTTTGGATTACCGATCAGAGATATAATATTTTTCGGGTATAAACCTGCCCGTTGTTTGATATAAATATCGAATGATAAAATGTCTAGCCGCCCATTAAATTTTGAATATTAACTCACTCGTTATTCACAATAATAAATAAAAATATAGATTAATGAGGGTAACATTTCTTGACTAATTGAACATGTTCAATTTTTTGTTATGTCAATGCACCCGTTATATGTGTAATAGGTTCATGATGAACATTTTTCGATAATAATCACTTTACTAGATTGACACCCGCGCTTTGCGCGGTGCTATGATTATTTGTCATGTTAGAGTGTAGATAATAGTATCACATAGTTATAGAGTAATGCTCCCCACCCATTGTAAGTATGTTTAATATGCCCACGGATGAGGTGACGACGTTATATTTAAAGAAATAATTAATTAGTATACTTTATAAAAATAAACTCTACCAAAAAAAAAATTCTACAAAATGAAAAACTAAACCCAAAAAAGAAATATTGACATGCCACTGTCACGTAAGCTGTGGGCATATTAAGCATGCTCACGATGGGTAGATGATCATTTCTCCATAGTTATATTCATTGAAAGTTTTAGTAGTTTTTTTATGTACACATTTTGTATATATACTACACATTATTTCTACCATTTCATTTTTAGTGACTCATTTCTTTTGGGCACAAGTATTTAGAGATGATGATATAATTATAACCCACACCATAAATTTGACTAATATTTACCAATGTCATATAAGCAAATAAATTGAGTAATAATTAGTAATACTAAAATTATATATATATATATATATATATATATATATATATATATGCTATAACAATGTCAAATTAAAATGTGAATATATGCATGAAAATATTACAAATCCCCATTTTATTTCCGCTCCTTCACACACGTATATACTGCAATTGTCTCCATAGCTTAAAATGATTATAACTTACTAAATTTTAAGACTATTTTTGACTTATAATATAAGTATATAATTAAAAGATCTTTTCGTAATTTTAAATTTAAGATGTACGTATATTACATATGTTTTTTATACCAAACATTGCATAATTTTTTTTAAAAAAAATAAAATAAAATGCGAGAAAGAAATATAGGAAAGGGTTAATTACCAAAAAAACCCCAAACTATTCATGTTTTATCAAAAATACTCTGAACTATTAAAAATAACTAATTAAATCCTAAACTATCGATTTATTATCAAATCTACCCTATGCTAATTTTCCTCACTTGGGCATTTTATCAAACATTTGGTGTGCAGAAAAACAGCTCATCCTTGTTTTCTTTTAGTTTCCAAACTGGCCACCGTAACCGCTCCAATGAAACTACCGAGCTCGTCAACCTTCTCAAACAGAGGGAGAACACCATGAACGCTGCCTCAACTGGTGGGACCTCACCTGGTTCGGATTCAGCTCCGTCATCGGCACCGGAATCTTCGTCCTCACCGGCCAAGAAGATCACAACCACACGGGGCCGCCATCATCCTCTCCTACGTGACTTCCGTCATCTTGGCCATGCTCTCCGTCTTCTGCTACACCGAGTTCGCCGTCGAGATACCCGTCGCCGGCGGCTCCTTTGCCTACCTCCGAGTCAAACTCGGTGATCTCGCAGCCTTCATAGCAGCGGCAAACATACTCCTCAACTTCGTGATCCTCTGTATTTCGTTATAGTTGCAGACTTCGCTCAGGCCAAGAGAAAGAAGTCCTCCAAGCAGCCACCATCGTTTTCCTAGAAGCTAAAAGAAAATAAGGATGGCATGCTACATGTTTGATAAAATGCCCAAGTGAGGAAAATTAGCATAGGGTAGATTTGATAATAAATTGATAGTTTATGATTTAATTAGTTATTTTCAATAATTCAAAGTATTTTTAATAAAACATGAATAGTTTGAGGTTTTTTTGGTAATTAACACTATAGAAAATTAAGGAAAAGAGAGAGAAAGTGGGGAGATGGAGGGTTAAAGTATGTACCGCATACTGACATGAATAAAACCCTTCTCGAAAATATAACTGCCGTCATGTGTCATTATTACCAAAAACATATTTAGAAAATGGCTTTTAGTAGAATAAAATAATAGAAAAATGAGAAGAAGTGAAATTTGCATGGTCATATTGTGTTTAAGTAGGAAAAGTGAAATTTGCATGGCATTTAGGCGGGAAAACATAGCAAGTGATTTTGTTTTAATATATATATAGATATCAAATAAAAAAATATTGATTGATGAGATTATTAATGATGAATAACTTTAATGATGAATAAATTTAAATCGTGGTATGTATAATAAAACTTATTTAGTTAAAAAATATATATCTTTATTAATGATGCATATCTTGTATGAATATCATATTTTTTTTATATTAATTGATTGATGATGAAAATTTATGAAAATTTAGGAAAATATTACTTCATCTGTTTCAAGATTGTTGACACGTTTCTTTTCCTTTCTTTTTGGCACACATTTCCACGCTTCTTGATGATGGATTTTAAAATAAATTTTTGAAGTATCTTTTCTTTTACGAGATACTACGTGTGTCGTAGTATCCCGTAAATAAAAAAATACTTCAAAAAATTATTTTAAAATCCATCATCGAGAAGCGTGGAAATGTGTGCCAAAAAGAAAGGAAAAGAAACGTGTCAACAATCTTGAAACAGAGGAAGTATATAATATGCATATATATGGAGATATATTATTATATAGTATATATATTGATTAAATTATTGCCTAATATAGCCAAAGCCACAAAAATTTAGGAAAATAATCACGAAAATTCTACATAATTCCACGTAAGACCGCCCGTTGTTTGGATTATCCATTGGAGATACAGGCCAACTATTTTGAGGGATAACATGTATTAGGTTGCATATAGTTATATTCATTTTGAATATGAAACTGCCCGTTGTTTGGATTACCGATCAGAGATATAATATTTTTCGGGTATAAACCTGCCCGTTGTTTGATATAAATATCGAATGATAAAATGTCTAGCCGCCCATTAAATTTTGAATATCAACTCACTCGTTATTCACAATAATAAATAAAAATATAGATTAATGAGGGTATCATTTCTTGACTAATTGAACATGTTCAATTTTTTGTTATGTCAAATGCACCCATTATATGTGTAATAGATTCATGATGAACATTTTTCGACAATAATCACTTTATGTCAAATAAAAAAATATTGATTGATGAGATTATTAATGATGAATAACTTTAATGATAAATGAATTTAATGATGAATAATGATGAATAACTTTAATGATAAATGAATTTAATGATGAATAAATTTAACTCGTGTTATGTATAATAATACTTATTTAGTTAAAAAATATATATCTTTATTAATGATGCATATCTTGTATGAATATCATATTTTTTTATATTAATTGATTGATGATAAAAATTTATGAAAATTTAGGAAAATATTATATAATATGTATATATATGGAGATATATTATTATATAGTATATATATTGATTAAAAATTGCCTAATATAACCAAAGCCACGAAAATTTAGGAAAATAATCACGAAAATTCTAAATAATTTCACGTAGGATGGAGATCCGTTTTCGTATTATATTGATATTGATGATTATATTGATATTGATTGATTGATTGATGATACTGTAAATGATATATATAGATTAGGGGCAATAATATCGATGGATTAATGAAGACATTGCACTGAGGCTAGGGCAATTTCAATAATAAGTGCAAATCATTTAAATATATCTTTTGTTCATCCTTATTTACCACAAAAAAAAAAACCCGTCAACTATCATGCTCGCGGTAATTACTAAGCAATAACTACATTTTTATTTTCTTTTGACTAGAAATTAAAACATAGAGGTTGAGTGAGATACCAAATTGATAAAAACTTGGGTAAGGCCAGCCTCACAATGTTGTCGAGCTAAAGTGTCAATCTTTATATAGAAAAATGTTAATATACACGAATAAAAGTGTTAATTTTTAACTTAATTATTTAATGAATAAAAGTGACAATTTTTAAAAGTGTCAATCTTTATGCATAAAAGTGATAATCTACACGAATAAAAGTGTCAATCTTTTAAAGTCACTTACTGTACGGCCGGACTGACCCAAGTGTGCCCTACTAAATTTTGGGTGCTTGGTACTTCATGTCTATCAACGACTACTCTACATGTCTTATTTTTTATTTTTTTGATCAGGCAAACACGACACTCACACACGCATCCAAGGTGACTCGAACCCCTGACCTCTTGATTAGTGGGAAAACGTCTTACAAACTGAGCTGCGCTTAGTTGTCACATGTCTTATTGAATTTACGAAACCTTCTTTCATTGAATTGTAGAATTTTGTTTGGCACATTAACGTTGGTCAATGTCATAGTATCATTTTTCATTGGATATGTATATTGTTATAGTACATATATAAAAGAGAAATTTATTGTGAACATTCTGATTCTATTCGTTTTTAATGTGTGTGACATTTTATATTGAATAAGTAAAGGATGTTAAGACGGGAATGTTGACGTGCCGCCTAGCTCCTAGGCAAGAATTTGGTCGGCTTAGGCAGGGATTTTTAAAACACTGGATGTCAAGACAGTATAAGTATTGGCTCCATAGACTCTTTAACAATTTGAGTTAACCATTTTAGCAAATCAAAAAGCTATTTAGTGGAACCATTATGCCACCGTAGCACAACGGACTCTCATCCATGTGGGTCATTGGTGTAACACCCTAATCTAATAAGAATTATAAAATTTGAAATTTTACCTTTAAAGCGGAAGAGTGATTGATTTTAATTTTAATTTTAATTTTTTTCCACATATATATATAAATAGAGTAGGGAAATAAAACTTTAAATAAAAGAGTTCACAAAAATGAGACTTAAAGATTTATAAAAGCCCTTACATTTAGATCCATGACTTTTAAGCATTTTACACACAAAAACATATTTACACAAAAAGTCGAGACCTCGAATTATACAAAATCACTTTAGTAATAATAGATGCAAAAACATACTTCTAGCATAAAATATGCTTCTAACATATTGAGACTCGTCATTCGACCACCGGTACGCTCCGAACTTAATTACCTGAAAAATTGTTAAGTGTGGGGAGTGAGCATACAAAGTATGCTCAGTGTGAGATTATGCATCATTGTCCAAGTCAATAAAATGGAATCCGTACTCATAAATTCATCATGATTTCGCACGGTGGCGACATAAATTATTTCTCCGAATCTCCATCAATACCAACCTTACCTCTCAATCACCGTAAACGTAAATATTTACCTCCCAATCACACCAACCTTACCTCCCAATCACCGTAAATGTAAAACATTTACCTCTCAATCACCATAATCATAAATATCATCATCTCAATCACCATAAACATTTAGTCATCCTCCCAATCACCATAAACATTATATCATCCTTCCAATCACCATAAACGTTAGATCATCCCTCCCAATCACCATAATCATAAACATTAAATCATCCTCCCAATCACCATATCATAGCATCAACCTCCCAATCAGCATAAATTGCATTATAGCGACATTCATTGTATGGTCAATACACATTATTAAAATGGACAATAATAAATCAACGGCATAAGATTAATCACCACACCTTAACCTTCAACTTGAAATATAATGTCGAGCAAATCAAAATTTCTTAACGTCGAGCAAATCAAAATTTCTTAACGCCCAAGTCGCGCTGCACCTATTCACATGAATACAAAATTTATATACTTTATTGACCTAAACAATATTTGAAATAACTCTCAATGCCTAGAGGAACGTCGCACAACATGTTTAGGATCAAACCAAGTTATTTTAACTTCAATTACATTTTATGAACTCAATTTCACGAAGTTTAAAATCTGAAAATTTGAGAATCCTTATACTAATTTCAAGCTCACTTCTCAATTAATTTAAAGGGCTCAGCAGCAAACTCAATTATCCATTTTGTTGTAAACCTTACGACTAAAGCACCTTAATTAATTAGAGGTCCAAGGAAACAAATGATTGAATTCATAAAGAATAAAGAGAAGATGAAATATATAAAATCTCTTCACCATCCTACAGCCCCTCTCCTTCTTCCTCTGCACTTTTTAGTTTTTCTTTCTTTTCCTTTTCCCGTGAATCACAAATCCAACCAAAAATGAAAACCCCAAATCAGAAATTCATATAATCCTTTCTACACTTTTCTATTTCTAATGTTTCTCTTAATCTCTCTCAATTACCGTCCATCTTCAGTCTCCCACTTCAAGACCCCTCTTTTGATTTATTTTTTTAAAAATATTCATCTTTCTCTCATTTCAGTACCGACGACACCACCGATGTCTCAATATGATAACAACGGCGGCGGCGCTGCCGTAGCCTGCAGCGACGCCCTTAACCACCCTCAACCCATGTCACTCTCACAAACCGGCAGTTCACCTTCCACAACACCGCCGTAGCAGGTTGCTGCCCCGACGTCTCCGTAGCCCTGACTCGTTTTCAATTTTATAAAACAAGAACTAGTCTTAATTTGTTCTATTCCTCTTTATTTCTAGTTCCAAAGCTGTAAATCTAAAGAAATTGGATTGGTCTAGAAATTGATATCCTGGTGTTAAAATAAGTGTAGAGAAATCTCTCATATTTTGTGCTTCCTATAGGTTCAATCATGCTTCTAACTACTGTATGATTTTACGAAATCGAAATTAGAAATTCAGAGATGATAGAATTTGTGAACTTACTGTGAAGATTGTAAAGATTGAATTCTTGTATATTCTGCTTGACCGAAGCTTGGATGAAGGATAATTGGCTGAAGCTTGGCAGATGTTTTAAGCTTAAGAAATATTGGAAGAAGACGAGTTTGGGGGAAGATGGAATTAAGCTTGAGATAGAGCGCAACGCTCAGATATTCTCACCGCAGCCACCGCCTAAGATTTCTATTACTGTATTATTTAATAGAATATCTGGAAATATGAATAATGCTATCTCAATCCCCAAATGAAATATCATCACATAACTAACTAAATTTATAATGTTTCAAGGCCCAAGCTCTCAACATTTGAATACGTGGCCCAAAACTTTGATGATGAAGATAAATCCAATTCTCAATTAACTAGCTCAAATCTCAAACTTTAAATATGAGGCTTAATACGTTGAGATGTGATCTCAATAATTGTTGTCTACTAACAGCCTCTCTATAAATATAAATTTCTAAATTTCGATTTAAATAAAATCAATATCCTTTTTACTTAATGGCGCGACTTAGACTAACATAAGCTCGACAACATAAAAATATTCATAAAATTCAAAATAAATAACTTGAAATAGTTTTAGAATCTATACTTAGATTCGGGCTATGACAATTGGCGTTACAGATGGTATCAAAGCCCGACCCCGGACGAGCTCCCTAGGCCTTGGGACGGTCCTGCATGAAAGTTTGCGATGAGGACGTCACGTATTCAATAAGGGGAAGATTGTGATATCTTATATCGAATAAACAAAGGATGCCATGACAACATAAGTACGATGAGCCCTCTAGCAACTTGGGTTAATTAAATATTTTGGCAAAGCGATTGTGGATGCTAAGATCGTGACATCCCATATCGATTGAATAAGTAATGGATGTGTATTGGCTTAATAGATTCTCTAGCAACTTGGATTAATCAAGACAGTATAATTATGAACTCAATGGACTCTCTAGCACCTTATGTTAACCATTTTGGCAAATTAGAGGCAGATGTCAAGTAGTTGTTAGAGGGGTCATTGTGCCACTATAGTGTAACGGGCTTCCACCCTTGTGGACCCGGGGCATTACAGATGGTATCAAAGCTTTCTCAGGGTCGGCTCTGACACCATGTGTAACACTCCGGGCCCATGGGGTGAGAGCATGTTATCAATATTTAAAAAATCGAACCAAAGGTTTAACTGGCTAGACTTTCAATACTCCGTTTTTTTTCGGTTGAAGCACGATCGAACCGGCTGGAACCACCCAAAACTAAGCAAAATTGTTGAACCGGAGCTATGAACGGTTTTAGTTCAACCGGTCTAATTGACCAATTCGGTCTGATTCTGAAAACAATGCTTGTTACTTACGGTGACAAAATAGGGCCACTAAAAACTACTTGACGTTTAGATTGAGATGCGCTCAAATTGCAGAAAATTAAAATGTTAGAATTATATATTTGTTCTTTTGATTGATGTCCAACCTACTAAAGATAAATAGAGTAAGCCCAACTCCTTAAATAATTTCATTTTCTTCATCGTTTTCTCCCACTATATGTCAAATCTATATATATATTAAAGCGAAATCACTTTACATGTTTTTTCCCGCCTAAATGCTGTTTAGCCCGCCCAAATTGCATGTAATTTTATAGAGTTAATGCTTCAACGTAATTAATGCTTCACTTTTCATTTGTATGACATAATAATTATTCTCGAGCTTCACAATCTAGGGCTCTTCAACATTAAGTCCCTGCATTTCCACTCCTACACTCCTATTAATAACGATTCTTCATTAGCTTCTCACTTTGTCCTTCTTAATTCAAATTGCTGCAGCTGCCGACCACCAATCACCATTCACCACATAAATTCTCCAGCTTTTTTGGTCTATTAAAAAAATAATGTTAATAATGACCAACTCTTCATTTGTCTTACTAATGACTCTTCTCCTTCTTAATTAAAATTGCTGAGCAACCGTCCCATTCACCATTCAGCATTAAACGTGGATTTATTCTTTATGCATCATTGATGTCTACACTGAAAAAGAAAAAAAAAAAAGAAAAAAAAAAAAACTCTTCAACTCCTAAACACGTATATAAATATGCAGATAAGAACTTTGAGGTCTTCACTTTGCATGCTAACCGCTTACCAGAATTCTTAGCTTCCCAAATCAGTGACTCACATTTGTGAAAATGCCTTAAGTGTGGACTTCCATTCGCGACATGAAAGCCGACTTAGATGACTCGAGATCAAGTTGCGCTCTCAAAGTTCGTATCGTCCATCTCTATCGAAATACTTCATTCAATAACAGAGAATAAATAGTTGGTTTGGAATGCATTCTTCATGATTTTGAGTTACATTTTTCTAATATGTAATTTAAAATTTTCTCTTACTACTGTGTTCATAGAATTGATTTTAAAGTATACCAATACGTACATGTTGCAGAGAGAAAGAATTGAAGCTACAATTCCTAGGAATTTAATTGACAAGTTCAAGGAACAATTGGAAGAAGGGATTGTGTATGGACTGAAAAATTTCAAGGTCATACCCAATACTAGAAAGTGCAAGGTCACTACACATAAGTTTAGGATCATAATCTGTGAAGATGCAAAGATAGGTGAACTCTTTGTTTGTGGTTTTCCGATGAGAAGATTCTGCTTCAAATCTTTTGATGAGGCTAAATCAATGGATAACCTATATGATGGTTCATTATTTGGTATACTACAAACTTTTAATCATTTTTTATTATTATTATTTTTAATTCATACTATACTGATGGACATTTAATGTTTGCAGATGTTATTGGAGTCTTTGTGCATCCAGGAGAAGTGCAGAATCGAAACTCACCTAATGGAGATAAGAAAAAACTAATTGAATTTACTATAAAAGATCTTGAGTAATGATTCTGGATTTTCATATTGAGTGGTTTATATTGTCTAAGTATGTTCCTTTTTTAACGTGGCTAATTAATGTGAAGGGGGAGAACATTGTCTTGCACCTTATGGGAGAATTATGTGGATGAATACTTGAGTTTACTTGATGAGGCTACTAATATAATTGTGCAGTTTTGCAAATCAAGTATCTATAAAGGTATGCTAATAAAATTGTATAGGTGCAGCTAAGTATTCAAAATTGCATTGTGCAGTGTTTTGAATTGGTTTGCCCTCTTGCACTCAATGCTATGCAGGTGAAATCCGAGTGTCTAACAGTTACAATGTCACCAAGTTGCTTTTAAAGAAAGAAATTGTGACATGTTTTGGGGATTTCATCTCCACCGCCGCTTTCTACCCAGGATCCATAGCCCTCATCATCATTGTTGTCGTTTTCTTCGGTCTCCATGGCTGCGCAGCCGCCGCTCTTTCAGATATACGAAGTTGATCGGCGGAGAAGACGAAGTTTTTTTATAAAGGCGGAGAAGAGAGAGGAGTTTGATGTTTTATTCATTTTTCTTAATGTATCCTTTTCTTTTTGAGGAAATGTATAGATTTGTCCTCTTAGTGATAAGAAAATATAATTTTGCCCAAAATATAAGCTTACACAAATTTTGTCCATTTTTTATGTGGTAGGACTATTTTGCCCTTGTATGCTAATAGACAAAAATAATATTTCTCCCTCTTTCTCTCATAATTCTTATGGGTCTCTCTCTCTCTATTTGAATCTCTCTTTCTCTCTAAAAGCTGCAGACTCCTCTCTCTCTACTCCATATTTTTTCTTCTTCAAACTAGAGAAGCTAGGGTTCCGGCCCCCCTTCTTCATGCTTGTGCCGGCATCAACACCATCGTCGCCCGCAGATCTTCGAGAGTTGAAGGTCTTCACCGCCAGGCTCTTCTCTCTTCTCTCTTCTCTCTTTTCTCTTCTCTCTTCTTTCTTTTTCTCTCTTCTCTTTGAGGGCTAGGGTTTGGAAGCATGGCTTTGTACGCCGACGAGGAAGAGGAGGGTGGCAGCCATAGCAGTCTCGTGGAGGACAAAGGTAAGCTTCTATGATATTTTACATAGATCTAGGGTTTTGTACACATATCTACAATTTTCTTCTTCTTCTTCTTCTTCTTCTTCTTCTCTCTCTCTCTAGGTTTCAGATCTGGATTTTTTTCCAGATCTGAATTCAAACTTGTGGTGTAGGGTAAAGGTAATGTGTTTGATGAAATTCCTGACTGAAATCGTAATTTTCTTATTCATTTGCAGTCAATTCCGTGGTAAGAAAATGCAAAATTATCGGTAAGAAAATTGTAATTTCATGGTAAGAATCTAATATTTTTCTTACTTTATTTTTGTCTGATTTTGTTGTTACAAATTTTCAGTAAGAAAATTATTTGTTCTTACATTTCTCTTATTTGTTTTCGGTAAGAAAATTTGACACTTTCTTATTTTAAGGTTTACTAATTGACTGCTTTTTTTCGTAAGAATCGACCAAAGATTCTTACTATAATTTTAGTGAGGTGTACAACGTGCTAAGATAATTTCTTACATTGTTTTTGTTAATTGATGATAAGTGATAAGAATCTGTCATTTTTCTTACTTTGTTTATTTGATAAATTGGTAAGAATTTGATATTTTTCTTACGTTATTTTGGTAATAAAAAACTGAGTATTTAGGGCTTAAAATTGATGATTTTTTGCTGACATTTTTCTTACTTTATTTTGTCTGATTTTGCTATAACAAATTTTCGGTAAGAAAATTGTTTGTTCTTACATTTTACTTCTTTGTTTTCGGTAAGAAAATTTGATACTTTTCTTATTTTAGGGTTTACGAAGTGACTGCTTTTTTTTGTAAGAATTGACCGGAGATTCTTACTATAATTTTAGTGATGTGAACACTGTACTGAGATAATTTCTTACATTGTTTTTGGTTATTGATGATAAGTGGTAAGAATCTGTCATTTTTCTTACTTTGTTTTGTTTGATAAATTGGTAAGAATTTGATATTTTTCTTACGTTATTTTTGTAATAAAAGACTGAGTATTTAGGGTTTAAATTTAATGATTTTTTGTTGTTCTTGACCTGTTTTGTTGCGGTAGTTGCAATATCGTGGTAAGAAAATACAAAAGAGGAGAAGGGTAATTTACACAGATAATTTCTTATATTTGGTAAGAATCTGTGATTTTTCTTACTTTGGTTTGTTTGATAAATTGATAAGAATCTAGCTTTTTTTTTACGTTATTTTGGTAATGTAAGACTGAGTAAGAATCTGATAATTTCTTACTGTTTTTCAAGTTATATAAGAATTGTATCATTTCATATTGTAGGAATTATTCGGCTGACAGCGGCTATGAGACGTGAAAGACGAGAAGATATCAATTTCTTACTATATTTGTAGTTTTTTTATATTTTTTTGGTAAGAAAACTAACAATTTTCTTACCAACATGTGTAATTTTTATTTTTATTTTTCATTTCTGAAACTAATAATAGTGTCTTAATAAATGATTAAGTGGTTAGAAATGTGATGTAATTTCTTACCAATGTGTGCGATTTTTTTACCATCCCCTGTACAATTAAATACTTTTTGTTTTTTTTTTCAAGAAATTGGAGAACTTGTCAAATTTGTTACCAAATTTTTTCGTAAGAAATTTCTAAAATATTATAAGAAATTATAATATTTCTTACTAAGTTATTGGGTAAAACGCAATGAAAGATAAAATTTCTTACGAAACGAGTAAAAAAAGATAAGAAATTGATGATTTCTTACCATGTTATTGGTAGAAAAAATTAAAATATTATGTGACTCCTTACAGTAAAAAAAAAAAAAAAAAAAAAACTCGAAATTTTTTTTGCTTCAGGGGCATTTTAGTCACACCATACAAAAAATGGATAAAATTTGTGTTTTCTTATATTTTGAGCAAAATTTAGTTTTTTATCTTCAACTATGACATAATCCTAGTTGCCTCTTTCTTCTTTTTTTTTTGCTTTAAGCAGAAAAATTTGATGTTTTATTCACTTTTCTTAATGTATTTATTAATTTTCTTTTGATCTTAAGAATTTTTGTTTTCGTATGCAAAACGTCCACTTATTAATTTGCTCACTAAAAAAAAAAGAGAAACATAAATATAAAGTCAGTTATTTTGCATAAACTAATTTTTAAATTTTCACTTTTAGAAGTCATTCTTTCATAATTATTTATAAACAAACCAAATGTACTTACAAAATCATAATATTATTAAATTATATGATGTTTAAAAAATGTTTGTTGTATATATAAACTACTATAGTGATAAATAAAAATCATGATTTTTTTTGAAGTCATGATTAAATATTTGATTTTGTGTACTGACTTTCTAATAATTACAACCTATAAGCATTAAAAATTACTCATATTGGAGGAGAAAGTAATGCAGCCGCTCATGTGTCGAATAAAAAAATTCATACTTGGCCATGAGCTTTAACTCATGGCCAGTTATATGTAGCTGTATCGCGAGTCACAAGTTGAAATGGACTAAAAATTTTAATTTGTGAAGATGATGATGATGTCGACAATACATCTACTATCAATTTAGTGTACAAAGAAGTGTTCCGAAACTTATAATAATTTTTTATTGCATGTCTTTATATTATTGTGGCCCTATTATTGAATATTTATACAACTTGCCGTTATAATAATTATTTAATGAAATGCAAATCATATTTACAAAAGGGTTCATGGACAAATTATATTTAATATAGAAATGCATTAGTTAACATATATCCATTCATTTACCCCATAATCATACAATAACATTGATGTATAAAGGAACATGTAAGAGAGAAATCCCTAAAGAAATAACAAGTTTTAAATATTTTATTACTATTCAACCTTAAAGTGGCAAAAATGTATTTATAGGTATACTTTGATATATCATTGCGCCGCGCAAAGCGCGGGTAAAACTAGTGACCCAAAAAAGAAAAGGCAACGCCACACATAATTCTCCCCTTAAAAAAAAACACAAACACTACACATTATTCAACGTGATGGAAATATATTATTTAGTTAGTATTTAATTATATACTACTTCCTTCGTTTACAAAAGATACGATTCTATATTATTTGGCTATAGGTGCAACTCATGATCTATCTATATATAAATACAAATTAAAAAAAAAAAAAAACGAATTGATATGGTTAATTTTTGGCGCTATTTTACGGCTATTAGTGTCATTTTATTTGTAAAAAATATGAAGTCTTTTTCATTATAGTTTTTCTCCTGCAACCTATGAATCTATTATACAACCATAATTGGGCCGAAAAAAGCATGTTTATTTATGGTATGAAAGATACTCTCAGTTTGGAGATGTAGCTCAAATGGTTAAGTTTGATTGTTCACAATGAGCTCTCAACCAAAGGGGTTCAACTCCCCACATCTCCAAAATTTATTATTTTTTCAACTTACTTTTGCTTTTATTATTTATATACTAGTAATTCAATTAAATCATAATGTTTAGCATGCTTAGAAATAAAATATTCCCTCCGTCCCATATTAGTTGACGCGTTTCTTTTCGGCGAGGGAATTAAGACGAGAGTATTTAGTGTAAAGTGAATTATGTTTAGGGATGTAATGTGCTTTATGTATTTAGGTATATTTTAAAACTAGAGCATTATAGATGCATAAAAACATATTGACATCCTATCTTAAATGAAAGATTGTATCAAGACCTTTAATTTGGTATAAAAATCATAAAAAGCGGTGAATAAACGAGCAAGTTATGATAATTTAAATTTTTATAATTTAAATTATATTGGGATATGTGATGAGAGGTGAGTGAATGATGAGATTTAATTATGAAATGTTAAGTGTAATAAGAGATTTACTAATTGTACCATTTAATTATATCCCAAAAAGGAAACATGTCAACAAATATGCGGCCCAAAAAAGAATACGCGTCAACTAATATGGGGACGGAGGGAGTAGATAGGGAATAATGTAATACTTCTATCTCGTTTATGTTTGGACTATTCTTTTAATCACAGTAATTTAGGAAAAAGTTAGTTAGGGATAAAGTGTAGTGTTTAATATATATATATATATATATATATATATATATATATATTGAAACTAGAGCATTATAGATCCATAAAAAATATTGATGATCAATCTTAAACGAAAAATCGTATAGTATAGAGATCCTTAATTTGATATAAACATCGTAGAAATTGAAGAACAAACGATCAAATTATGATTAAAAAAATCTTGAAACCCAAATTATTATGAAAAATGACACATCAATTATACATCCCAAAATAAAAATAAAAAAAATATTTATACATAAAACGGAGGGAGTAACTTTTTATTGATGCATATATATTAACATATAAATAATAGTTATAATAACATTAATTGCGTAAACACAATACTCAATCTATTTATTGAATCTTTATAATGTATCTATCGATAATATGGCAGTGCTATATTAACCCTTGTTTTGATTAGGGTTTAATTATTTATCTTATTATCACGTCAATTTTGGACACATTAATATATACATGATGAGCATTAAAGTATTACTTTATTGCATTAATCTATTCCAATTTATTCCCATGGTAATTCAGGTTGAGTATAAGTTGGCCAATGAACCAACCAAATAAAAAAGAAAAGAAGACAAAATTAAGAATCTAACACATATGGACACACATTCTCTAAGCAGAATAAGGGTAAATAGCAAGAAACAGCCATGTGTTTTGCGAAACAAACACAAAACACTCTAGTATTTTTTAATTTGCATAAATTACCCATATGTTTCGATAAACATTGCGCGTTATACCCAAACCGTGAGTATCTATTGACGTTTGCTCACTTTAGCATTATTTAGTTCGATTTTTTTCGATTGTTCTATATCCTAGTACCTTAGAAATCAATATTGAAATCATTAAACCTACAAAATATATAATAATCGACATTCGATTTGTCATATTATTCATTTTTTAAAGTTTTATAGAAAAATAACAAATCAAATGTCGATTATTCAATATTAATTTCTAAGGTACTAGAATATAAAATAATCGAACAAAATCGAACAAAATAATGCTAAAGTGAGCAAACGACGATAGGTGCTCACGGTTTGGGTATAAGGCGCAGAGTTTATCGAAACACATGGGTTTTTTATGTAAATTAAAAAACACAAGGGTGTTTTGTGTTTGTTTCGCAAAATACAAGGCAATTTCTTGCTATTTACCCAGCAGAATAATAAATAAGAAAACAAATTAAATCAAGCAAAAAGGGAAAAATTAGAAATGAAGTTCCCCTCTTAAGCACTTGCTCATAGTTTTCCAAAGACTCGAGCCTCTGAAGAAGCAGCTGCAGCTTGAATTTCTTGATGAATGTTTATGCACTTTCATTGATATCTTCCGTTGGCTTCCTCTCAAGCAGCGGAGCCTGATCGAGTCTTTTTGTGTCGGGCGCGAACAGGGCTCGAATGACTTGATCGAGCCTTCGGGTTCGAACGATCCTCTTTATGTCGGGCGAGAATGGGGCTCGAATGACTCGATCGAGCCTCAATTTCTAGGGCGAGCTCAATCGAGCCTCATTGTAAGGCGCGCGAATCATTAAGAGTATTTTTGTTCAATCAAAAAGTGACTAGAATTTATATGTTTTTAAGTTAGTGGCTATAATTTATCTTTTACTAAAATAAATATTTATTTTGCATTATTTCCCTATCATTATTGTATTATTTGTATATATTATGTATCTCCCTTTCTATATCGTTTTGTAGTATTAGGAGGTTGATAGTTAATTGATTTTTCTTACAACTCACACTTATGATTTTTCTTACAACTCACACTTAAGGCAATGCCACAAATAATTCTCCCCTTAAAAAAACACACACACAACGCATTATTCAACGTGATGGAAATAATATTATTTGGTTAGTATAAAATTATACACTACTTCCTACTACTTCCTTCATTTACAAAAGATACGATTCTATATTATTTAGCTATAGGTGCAAGTGCAACTCATGATCTATCTATACTAGTATTCGCTCATGTGCGATGCACGGTTAAAAATTGTGTCACATCTAATAATTAAAATAATTTATATATAGATAGAGAAACTAAAATTAAATAAATCTAAAGCAATAACAAATTAATTCAATAGGAAAAACTAAAAGTAACATAAGTAATAAATTATGAATGCTCCGATGCGCACTTGGGCACATTCACTTTGAATATAATACTCACAAATGATAGAGTAGTGTCATATATAGAGTAATATTCTCCTACCCACCTAAGGCATACTTAATGTGCTCACAATTTTGGTGTCAACATTATATTTAAAGGAAAAATTAATTAATATACCTTATTAAAATAAACCATATCTAAAAGAAACTAAATCCTAGGAGGAAAATCATTAACGTGATAGTGCCACGTCATCCGTCGGTACATTAAATGTGCCCACAGTGGGTATGAGAGTATTTCTAGTCATATATATAACCAAAACTAAATCATATGAAAAAAATATATATATATGAACGCTACTTAGAAAGTTATCAGTATGACATTGTCACATCAACAGTGGACAATTAAATATGCCTATATTAGACATTGGATCGTTAGTAATAATAAATTAAAACAAACACTTTTAATAAGAAAGGGATTCACTTCTCAAAATTAAGAAAAATAATTCAATAATAAAAATTTAAATAACATAACAATAAGTTGAAACAAACACTTTTTTCTAATAGAAAAAAAAAAAAAAAAAAAAAAAAAAAATCTCTTATATATATGGAGCATTTCTCGTTGAATTTATGAGTTATAATTTACACCTTTGTTTATTAAAAAAAAAAAAAAAGAGCTTATAATCTACATTAATTATGACTACTCTACTATTAACCAAATACAATAAAGAACACATTATCTCATTTTCATCGAGAACATCTATTTATAACTCTATTCCAACGAAATACAATAAGAATTTGGGCTGAGAAAATTTTGGGCTTGGCCTAAGAGAGAAAAATTAGACTTGTACAATTTGGGCTGACAGAAAAATTCGTGTTCACACTTACCTTTATATTTGCCCAGCTATTTTAACTAAATTACAAAATCACCACCGCATGAATTGATTGCAATTGATTTCATTTGCTGATTTCAACTCATTTTTTAATATATAGATAGATAGGTAGATATTAATACAAAATTAAAACAAAACGAATTGATATGGTTTAATTTTTGGCGATATTTTACAGCTATTAATGTCATTTTATTTGTAAAAATATGAAGTCTTTTTCATTATCGTTTTTTCTCCTGCAACATATATAATCTATTATACCATAATTGGGCCGAAAAAAGCACGTTTGTTTATGGCTAAATAAATATTATAAGAAACATGTTCCCAATTAGGAGATGTAGCTCAAATGGTTAAGTTTGATTGTTCACAATGAGCTCTCAACTAAAGGGGTTCAACTCCCCTCATCACGGTGCCTCCGGCTGACCCAAGTGTGCCCCTTAAATCATAATGTTTAGCATACTTAGAAATAAAATACATAGGGAATAATGTACTACTATCTCGTTCATGTTTGGGCTATTCTTTTAATCGCGGTAATTTAAGAAAAAATCAGTTAGGATAAAGTGTAATGTTTAATAAATATATATTATATATATATATATCAAATTAGAGCATCATACATCCATAAAAATATTGATGATCGATCTTAAACGAAAAATCGTATAGTATCGAGATTCTTAATTTAATATAAACATCGTAGAAGTCGAAGAACAAACGAGCAAATTATGATTAAAAAGATCTTGCAACCCAAATTGTTATGAGGATACGTGTAGAAATATGAATAGATGAATATTTATTAGATTAGACTAATACGTTAGTTCAATTAAAATAATAAGCCTATAACTATTATTTTAAGAAATGACACATTATCAATTATACATCCCAAAATAAAAAATATATATTATTTATAAATAAAACAGAGGGAGTAACTTTTTTATTGATGCATAGCATATTAACATATATACTTCGAAAATATTATCTTTATAATGATTCTATCATAAAGGTTTCACGTCGTACTTACTTAATTTATCCATCGATAATATGAATTACGTTAGCAATTTTTTTAATTAAGGTTTAATTATTTATCTCATTACCACATCAGCCATCGACACCATTAGATATGCATACGATGAGCATTAGAGCATTACTCTATTACATTAATCTAGTCCAATTTATTTCCATGGTAATTCAGGTTGCGAATAAGTTGGCCCATAAACCAACCAAAAAAGAAAAAGAAAAAAAAGACAAAATTAAGTATCTATATGTAAACACATTCTCTAAGCAGAAGAATAAATTAAAAAAAGCAAGCAAAAAAGGGAAAAATTAGAAATGGTTTTATTCTAAGTTCCCCTCTTAAGCATTTGCTCATAGTTTTCCAAAGACTCGAGCCTCTGAAGAAGCAGCTGCTGCTTGAATTTCTTGATGAACGTTTCTGCACTTTCATTGATATCTTCCGTTGGCTTCCTCTCCAGCGGCGGCGCCACCACTTTTTCCGCCGCTTCCGCCCGTGCGCCGCCGCGTGGTCTCTCTCTCAACTCCGTGCTTCTGGCCTCATTCTCTTCTCCTTTTTCAATTATTTTTCTGTTGGAAAAGGGTGGTTTCATGGAGCTATTATTCATTTGTGGTATTTTTTTTTATTTTTTTATTTTGGGTATGATTTTGTGAGTTTTTGAGTATTTGTTGGCCTTAATTGGGATGGGGTGTGTATGAATTTATAGAGAAGAACTGGAGTTGGTTGCTTAGGAGAGAAGAACTGAATGTGATTCTTTCGTTCTCTTTTTTCTTTTTTGCTTTTTAATAAAATTTTATTGTCGATATAAAAAAGGGGGGGTGAGTTTTTCATCCTTTTTTTTATTCCCGCATCTATTATTACATGAATTATATTTTTCATTAAAAAGAATACTCACTTGTGCAATGTGTAGTTTATGTAGCATAAACTAATAATAATGGAAATATATTATGCCCTATTGCCCTATTTATTTTCATTTTTGAAACGAGCCATTTTTAGTGGGACATCCGATATGGTATACTAACCATATTTAGTAGAACGGGTGGATTATTATTTTTGATTAATTGTAAGTCATTTGAAAATATATTAAGATGGTTTAATTTATTGGAGGAATGTGTTGCAAGTTATTTAATTAAGTTAGAAACCACACTATGTTTCTATACATTCTCTTGCCTACATAGCGTATGAATGCCATATATATGAAGCGTTTAATAAAATACAACATGGTATTTCATTACATACTCTTTCGTTTTGCTTACATATATTAGCTGGCTAAGTTTTATATGCAAGTTAGGAGTTTCTATTTCAAGTAAAGTTCTTATTTCAAAAGTTAATTTCAGTCAATAATTTGCATTGCAATTAAATAATGCTATGCCAACGAATTAAAGCATATATATAGGTGATATATCAAAATTTTTTTTAAGAAATGAAAAATGATCTGGATTATTAATTGAACTCAGTGTAATTTCCACAGTAATTGGTGCATTATAATTATACTGAGAATGCAATATGACGATCGATGCATTACAATAACTGACAATGCATTATATCAATAGTTGTGCATAAAATATATCCATTTTTATTTTTACAAAAAACATATTTTGCATAGGATCTCACCTCTATATACGTAATACAAAAATTAGTTCACATATATTTGACGAAGGGAATGATACTATACGATGGATAAATATGATTAATAAGATCAAAGTCGAAGAAGCTGACTTTCACAAGTATATTTGACGAAGGGAATTGATTGCTTACACGAATGTGACTAATAAATTAATTACTGTATATCATAACAAGTCATAAAAGTAAAAGCTTGCGGCTTAAGCCATGCTACGTAACCGAAAGCTGCAAACTTATCACCATATTTTTTGTTTCTTGTCCACTCAACTGCACGTTGGATTTTCTTGTTTTTAGGTTTACGTGTTTGAGCTCATAAACCTTTTCTTTCAGTTTGTAATAAATTTAGTGATAATATATCGAGGTTTTGGTTTATATAAAATAAGTGTTATGTGAGAATAAGAATTACTCCCTTCGTCCCTCATTTAGTGAACAAAAAATATGGGCATAAGATTTTATGTGTAAATAAATTAATGTGTTAAAGTATTAAAGTGAAATAATTATGGACCCATCTATTTTTTTAATGGTATTAAAGTGTTAAAAAATAGAGTGATAAAATATTAAAGTGATTGTGGGACCTACACCCCAAAATAAAATGATTCAGTAAATGAGGGACGTCCATATATATTATTAGTGTCAGTAAATGGGGGGACGGATGGAGTAACATAAACCACTCATCTACGGTAGTACATTATAAAGGTTGTCACGACAATACTACTATTAGTTCCTATATACTCCGTATCAATGAATGGGAAATAGTTTATATAGAAAGAAATTATAGTGTGTGAAATATGAATAATTCGGATCATTGATTTCAATATTATTTACAATTGTAATTAAAGTAAGTACGATTGTAATCAGGGGCGGAACCATAAAAAATGCTCAGTTGAGCTGAAAGTTTTTAAATTTTCGAACCCAACACAACAATCCTAAAATTCAACTCGTTGGTGAAAACTTTAGTATAGAAATTCACTAGAAGTATCTATGGCATACACATACAACCATTGATTGTAATAAGCACGATACTTACACATTATGTATTGCAATCATACTTAATTCAATAACAGTCGTAAATCATACTAAGCTCAATAGACCGAATTTATTTGTATCTCTCGTATCAAATAAACCAAACTCGTGCCAAGTTACTAACATAAGGAGCATATCAAAAGCGATACATTCTTGATTGGACCGAATACTATCGGCGTAAGAATAAAATTTGGGAACTTCCGCCTAATAAACGGAGAAAAAGAAGTAAAAAGTGGATACGAATTGCTAGTTAGGTACATTGGATTTATACAAGTGAGTATTCTATTTCAAAATTTATATTGATGTACATATAAATGCGCATAAATTGATCTAGAGTATGAGAAATTTTAATTGTATTGTTCTTACTCTTTTATATATATAAAAAATATCAAATATATATGAATAGGTTTTAGGTTAGAAGTAAAACGATGCGAGTACTGAATTATTAGAAAATACAATTCCTCAAATAAAGAAATGAAGAAAAATTTCGATGCGGCTATACATTAAATTGTAACCTTTGTGTGCTCTTTGTGTTTGGATTTACAAAGCATTCAAATATGATTAGTCATAGCATTAAAGAGAAACATATTTTATCATCTAATTTTAAAATTAAATATTTCTTACATTCCATAAATTTAGTCCTAAAAGGTCGGACACAAATGTTATAAAATGATTTTTTTTAATGATAAAATTGAAAGGTAAATGTAGTAGTAGTAATTTAAGAGTAATTTTGTCAAACTTAAAAGAAAGGGAGAAAAAAATTAGCAAATACCCCAAAATAACCATTTTAATAAAATAAAGGTAAATTTTAGCTATCAATAAAGAAATATGCAAATTTTAACAATTTTTACAATTTTACCCATATTCTATTATGTGAAATTTTATTATAAGAAAATTAAATAAAAAAGGAAAACAAATTAAAAAAATTAAACAAGATTCACGCCAAAGCGTGAACCTAGCTCCACATTACAGTCTCCCTCACCACCCCCTCCACCGCAGTAGCCTACATCCATGGCTAGTGTCACTCCACGCCGACGATGATCGATTTCCACGATCGATATTTCTGCAGCCGCCTTCTTCTTCATTCTCAGATCTGTTCGCGCAAAGCCGCCGCTGATCGAAAAATTGTCTCCTCCGTCGAGCTTGATGTCTACCTTCTTCTTCGGCGAGCTCGTCGGTCATGGATTCCGGCCACCCACGCAGATATCGGAGGCAGATTAGGAGATGGAGATTCCGGCAAGGCGTCACTCCGGTGTTGTGGTGACGGTGAAGCGGTCACCAAGTCAAGCTGCGAGTTTCCTACGAACAGCAGCGGCAAGAACTTAGGCATTAGGACTGCACAGGTTCTCCTCTCTCTCTCTTTCTCTCTCTCTCTCTCTCCATTACATGACCACGACCAGCCATGACCGTGCGTCGGAATGTCGGGGTGCCCTGTCGGCCGTGGCACAGGCGCAAGCCCCGGTCGGGGCGTCGTGTGCCCGATGCCGTATGAGCGCACGACCATGACCGCCTCCCCCGAGCCGTGGGGCCACGCTGAGCCTTCCCGTCGGCCGTGGCACGTGGCTGTATTGACAAGCAGTGTGGTGCTCAAAATAGCTGGGGGGCCGTATTCGCCGTGCCGTGCCAAATACACGACCAGTATTACATGACCCTATAGTCGTGTAATCGTGACCGTGTAATTAATTTAAAGGACAAATATGTCATTTTATAAGAATAATGGCTAAAATTTACATATTCTTTTATGTGTGGCTAAAATTTATCTTTATATTATCAAAATGACTATTTTTTGGATTGTCTCAGAAAAAATTATATGCAATAGTTTATAGCTCACATATATTCAATTTATAGAACTAATCAAGCAGTAGATTTATTAGAATTTTGAAAATATTTACTTTATGCCGTAAATTTAATAACTATCCATTTTAAATAGAAAACTAAATTTGTAAGACAACCTGATTTAGCTAATTAGACTAAATTTATGGACGAATAAGAACATCAAGCCCATAAAATAAGATGATTTAGCCCAATTTTTCCATATATTTGAAGCAGCCCAAATTATCTCCTAATATAATAAAATGTAAATTGAAAAAAAAAAAAAAAAAAAAAAAAAAAAGGCCGCTTCGGATTTGGCCATGGAAACCGTTCAAAGATTCACTCACCGCATCCTTCCCTTAACCTTCAACCTCAAAACCATTTCGAGATCGCCGGTTCCTACCCGACCCGTGAGCGGGCCCCAACGACCCGCATTCGGACCCATTATTATAGCTCCGCGACGAAACCGTAGCTCCGGTTCGGCGCCCCGGGCCGGATGGTTTCTGGGCAAGGGAGGCAAGAAGGATATGCTGCCGGACATAGTGAAAGCCGGCGACCCGGTTCTCCACGAACCGGCTCAGGCGGTTCGACCGGAAGAAATCGGGTCGGAGCGGATCCAGAAGATTATAGATGATATGGTGAAGGTGATGCGAAAGGCACCTGGGGTTGGCCTTGCTGCTCCGCAAATTGGCATTCCTTTGAGGGTTAGTATCGTCATTTTATCTTCTTCTTGCTTTGTTTGGATTTGAGATATGGCTGACATTTAATCGAGTTTAATCATGTATTCATGAAATTGCCTAGTTTTTATTGTTGAATAATGTCATATATTATTTTGTCAATGTAGTAATGACAGGTAATTGCTTGCAAATGTTTGTGACAAATTGCTAATTTGATCAAAATTATCATTTAATTATGATGTTTTAAAAATCGCTAGGCACTAGATGTGGAGAGAGACTAGCACCTAGGCAGTTAGGCGATCAGAATTACAATGCTTGTTTTTACTATTTTTGTCCTCAGCTACAAACTATATAAACATATACAGTATTATTCATAATTTAACACTAAAATTCATGATAAAAGCACATAAATTAATTATGGTGAAATTAGTAAATCCATGCATAACTTTGGAATATTAGGCTATTAAGTCCATGTAGTTTTACATTCCTAGAAATGTATATAGAGATCATGAGAAAAAATAGATACTATGTCTGTCATGTTGATAATGGGCTCTTTTATTATTTTAATAGACTCATCAAAGAGTTTGTTTTACATTGTTTGTTGTCATCAGTATTTAGTAAATTCCAATGTTCAAAAAGCAAGTGTGAAATTGGTGGATCAAATGATCAAGCTTTTCTTAGTGTACATATGTGTTTGCTTTTATGTGATTCAGCTCATAATCCAATTACTTAATTATGGCCATGCATATTCCTAAATCCCATGTTTATGGTAGTACTCAGAATAACTCGAAGATTTTGTAATATACTGTACTATCTCTGTCCCGTTTTTTTTTTTTAACACGTTTCTTGAATATATGTGAGTGTAAAATAATACACGTGTCAAGAAAAACGGGACGGAGGGAGTAGTAAAAGAAATCTATTATCTGCAATTGGTACCGTAATGGTTTTTCATGAAACTCTCGTAGCCTCGTAAGTGATCTTAGTCGATTTCTGCAGAATTAAGCCCACCAAGCTTATACGTAGCATATGTGATGAATAGATGAGCTCGATAAGCATTTTACGTGTCCAAACTAGTATCGGGTGTATCATAGTTTTAAAACTTGTTAACTGGAAGCAACATCTTCCCTCGATGATGTTAGAATAAGATGGAATTTTAGAGGCAAAAACCATATGAAATAAGCTCCGATTCTGGAAAAAAATGGTGGACAAAACTAAAAAAGTTTATCTGACTATTGATATTAGTTTCAAGATCTTAACCGATGATTAGTTCCATTGTCACTTTCGTCTAATGTACGTGACATTAACAGATAATTGTTCTGGAAGATACAGTCGAGTACATGAGATACGCGACCAAGGAAGAGATCAAGGTGCAAGACAGGCGACCTTTCGATCTTTTGGTATGTAAATATCAATCAAAATAAGCATCGGATACTATCACAAGACTCGATTTTTGGGTGAAGTCCGTACTCTTTTAGTGCAGGTTGTGATAAACCCGACGTTGAAGAAGAAGGGCAACCAAAGCGCTTTCTTCTTCGAAGGGTGTTTGAGGCAACTCCTTAACGCTGCAACCTTTTCTTTAAATTGTTTGTGAATTTGCATCACTGAAAATAAATGCTATGAAATCGTTTTTTGCAGTGTCGATGGGTTCAGAGCGATGGTGGAACGACACTTGGAGGTCGAGGTTACGGGTTTAGACCGATTTGGGCAAGAAATCAAAGTCGAAGCTTCGGGATGGCAAGCTCGGATTTTTCAGCACGAATGCGATCACCTTGATGGAACGATTTACGTTGATAAGATGGTTGGACGAACGTTTCGAACCGTGGAGAATTTGGATTTACCACTGGCCGCCGGTTGCCCTAAACAGGGTGTACGGTAGCCATTTTTGCTTGAAGAAACTCATTAAAATTGTATTGGGAATTCTTGTATTTTTAAGAGGTAGTGATATTTGAAAAGTAAGCACAATGAGACTGAGAAATATGTTTCTCATTAATTTGTAGATTTTTTCCCTCAAATTTCCGTCCACGAAGAGTGCGATACGCTTTCCATGGAATGTAATTTTTGTAAGCTCGTGATTTCGTATATAATTAATTAGTGGGTTATAGTTATGAAATTAGTTAGAGTTAACGAGGGTGGGTTAATTGCATAACAAATAACGAGTTTATAAAAGCATAAATCATATTCACTGTTACTATTTGACGACAAAATTGAAAGCAAGGATGAGACGATCCAAATTAATGATTCAGATCTTCTATTGTAATTTTCTTAATAGTGGAGATTATTAATAATGTAATAGGAGATGTCACACGAAATTCATAACCTTAATTCTACCTTAATTCCATAACTCATTATATTGTTAACCTTACTTCTTTCTTTCTTTTTTTTTCTTTTTTTTTTTTTTCTTTCTAACTATTCTTACATTTAAAATTGTACTAGAAATAAATTTCATATTTTTCATAAATTAAATTTCATATCTCATTTTGACCTTCATTAGTCATTACATTATTTGAGCTGACAAAAATGTTTAGCTGTCATCCCAAATACAAAGAATCCACCAAGAATATAATCTAAAAATTCTATGATCAACACCCTAATTCATACAAAAGGTATTTCTTCTCTTTCAAGAACCTCAACTGCCTAAACTGCATCATGATCATCCAAACCATCAACAAAATCGACACACGAAGCAGATCAAATGCCATCGATTATCGGTCTCTCAGCTCAGAAGAGAGCATAATCGTATGCCCTCGAGCTAGTCGAGTTGGACTTACCGAGATGTCGGATGATAATATCTCCAGACGAGATGCAAGGTGTCGGGTACACCAAACCGGAGCTCGTGCCGTACGCTTCCCAACAGAACGACCTAGCAGTTCCAGTTGAAGTCGAGAGCTGAATATTTTTGAGGTATAACTTTTTACATGGATAGCTGTCACTGCATGCCAGTACTATAGCATCCTCAGTTGCTGAAGTCCCTCTGATTCCGCGGAACGTAACGCTCTCGATTTTGACAGCAGAAGTCTGTATATAAGCCAATATATAACAGTTATTGTATTAGTTTTTCCAATCCCATTGCAACATTGATGTTGAAGTGAAGATGAGTACCTGGTTTGTACAAGTCACGGGTGAGTCGCAATAATATTGATTTATTATAATTGGATTCGACACGTTGTTCATCCATATATTCTCGAATTTAATCTTCCTTGCAAAGCCGCTTCCTCCCTATCCGATTAAATAATGCATCAGAAATATGAAAATAGCATGCGAGGAAAGAAAGAAAGTCGAGAAGAAAGATGACCTGCCATGTTTTGATCCTCACGCCATTCTCCGTATCAAACAAAACTGCTCCATCGACAACTACATCTTCGACTGAAGCATATGAATTGTTTTTTCCCAAACTTCCGATGCTGTCAAAACATCCATGTTAGCTACGAATTTGTGGAACAAATTTTCGAGGTCATTGGAGAATTAGTATATTAAAGTACCTTATACCATGGCCTGCTCCGCAGAAAATATTTTTTATACGAATCCGAGAGGAATTGCTTACTATAGATATGCAGTCATCTCCTGCCACCGTTTAACGAGAATTTTTAGTCAAGAAATTTATGGAGAGGAAGAGGAAACAAAGAAATATGGATTTCCAGAGCAGACCTGTTCTTATAGCAATGTTCTTGAGTTCAACATCAGTCGATGCACTTATGTGGATCCCATCTGTGTTGGGGCTATCAGAAGGCGCTATAATATTAACACCCGAAGCCGAAACGTGCTTGCAACTAGTAAACGCAAGGTGCATTTGTTGACTGTTGAAGAAAGTAATATTTTTCACTTTCAGATTCTGACATTTGTGGAAAGTGATCGCCTGCAGAAGCATCACGATAAACTAGAGACGATCAGTAAACTATAAAGCGTGAGATCATCATGTGGAAGACGGTCTTTACGAAAGAACTAACCGTGGGAGCATGAGTGCATGGCTGCAAAATAAAGTTTAAAATCAGACTATAGAAATCTGTTTCTTATTCTCCTGAAAAATAAAATAACACTAAATAAGTACTATATCCGTGCTTGAGTAACAAAGAAGTGGGAAGAGAAATACATTCGAGTAGTTGGTTTTGCATGAACGTTTCCACCATTCTTTTCCCATTCCGTCAATAATCCCACCCCCTTCTACTTTGAGGCGGTTCACTCCGTGGAAATAGAGCCATTTATGCACATCTAGACCTTCCCATAAAGAAGGATCTCTTGGTGCAACGATAAAACCAGCAACCTACAAGCATTGGAAAATTTAATTTCTCTTAATTGCATTTCGAAAAAGTATTATTTATCGAGATAGAGCTCTTACCCTCAATGTCACTTTTGATAGGCATGGTCCAGCAAAATTGGAGGGTCGGACTAGATAACTTTTTCCAGCAGGAATTACAATTTTGGCTTTTGACGATGAAGAACAGGCTGCCTTCCAAACTTCTTGCAAACTCTAATGTCAGCAAATAAATATGATTAAGGGAGTTTTCTTAATGTTATTCAACATGCTGATTTTTGAAAGAAAAAATAATAATAATAATATTTATTTCATGACAACATACTGATAAAAGAGAGAGAAAAAAAATAATCCAGGCAAGACGACAACTCCCGTTTCATGAAAATTCCAATTTTTACTATTATCCGAGCATGCAAATATAAGAGCTAACATGCTATTCATATGAATAAAGTAATGAAAGTGTGTCACGTATTTACATGGAGCAAGTGATACTTAATGAACATAAACTGCAAAGTTTCGTACAAAATGCATGATTTTTAGGTCGAACATATTTTAATTCTCAGTTTCTAAAATATGTGAAACAAAAAACTTTCGCGCATTATGCTGCAATAAAACTGAAGGACTTAGCTCTTCGGGTATCATTAGAGAACTACAGACTCGAAAATCACAATGAAGCCATCACTCCTAACTTTTTAGCTATCTATAAAATTTAATACAATATATCCATTTTATTCCCATAACTTTGGTTCACTGCACCTAGAAAAGTTAGATACTGCAGTTGATCCTTTGCTTCCTAGTAAACCTTTGAGAAATTACCGCGAAGATGAGACGTTTCATTATTTTATATTTCATTTATTCAACAAGCATCCCGTTTGGCTTTCTTGAATCCGAATGACGGAAATCAGGTTCTTGAAAAACAGTGTTGGATCAATCAACATTGTTTCTGATAATAATTATATATATCCAAATTCATACAAAACATCTTCGTGATTCGAAATTTTTAGCCTTTAGGGCATCTGTTCTTGACATTGAATGCAGCTAAAGAAGATAACTAATACAGATGAAATTTGAAAATTAAAAAAAAAAATGGAAACCACAACCACAACAACAAAGGTAAAACGCAACTACAAAGAAAAGAGCTAGAGCTATACATTAACCGTGCTGAAAATTCATAATCCCAAAAACTATTTCATATTACAAACTTGAAAAAATAAGGGGTTCTTCAATTTTCTCTTAATTGTGACGAAATGCAAGACGAATTACACCATCAATTAAACAAAGAAGAAAATTTACTGAGTTTATTTATGCATAAATTGAAGTATAGAAGAGGAATTTAACCTTGGTATCATCAGTGAATCCATCTCCTTTAGCACCGAAATCGTCGATTGAAAGAACCACAGTTCTTGAAATGTTTCTGTGAAGCCCATTTGTCGGCAGCCGAATCAATGTGTTAAATTTAAACCCTTTTGCAATTGTGATATTTAAGAGCAGATAATAAATGCTGCAAAAAGATTTGAAAGAATACCAAGAGACATTTGAAGATTTCATTTTTATTCGGAAAAAAAAAAGAGAAGAAGATAAATTGTGTAAGAGAGTAGTACAAGTTTAAGAACTGAGATGTCTGAGTTTGAGGTTTTGACTGGATGGATCTATTGTAATTGTAGAGTGGATGTGATCTATTGTAATGTAGATGAGGTTTGACTTTTGCAAGCTTCAGGAGTCAACCCCCTTTTATTTATTTTTTATTTCTCTCATTCCCTACGTCTCCTAATAAAAGTCTCAACTTGAAAAATACACAAATTAGAAAACATGTGAAGATAATGTTAAGAGGTAGAAAAGTAAGAACTGGGTTGATGAGGTTTGACTGGATGGACTAGATTGGATGGATCTATGTAATGTAGAAGCAGTCAGAGTCCCCCCTTTATTTTTTTTATTTTCTCATTCCTACGTTCATAAAGTCTCAACTTGAAAAATAACAAATAAGAAACATGTAATTATTTAACTTGCCCTAATCATGTACATAAGAAAATTGAAAAAGTAAAAAATTTATAATGATTATTAGGGACAAAATTTTTAAAGAATAGAAATTTATAATTTAGGAACAAAATTTTTAAAGAATTGAGACACTTATTAAGAGACGAAGGGAGTAAAAAATATTGAATATCTTATGGGGAACTCCTCAATTTTCTTTGCCCTATACATCATTTTATGAGTCCTCCCCTTTTGTATCAGTTATTTTATAATTTTACACGTGCAATTTATGGTCGCACTCAGGGACGGAGCTAGGGGGATAGGTGGTGGCGGTTGCCCCCTCAAATTTTGAAATTTTTTTACCTATATATTCGTATTTTAAAATGTATATATATAGGTAAAAAAAATTCAAAATTTGGGGGGGGGGGGGGGCAACCGCCACCACCTATCCCCCCTAGCTCTGTGCCTGGGTGCGACAATTATATATATATAGGTATATATAGGGAATAGTTCGCATGTAAATAAATTCTGGCGTGAGAAATGTGAGAAAATGAGAATAATGCTTAAAGGTAACAAAGTCATGCTTAAATCTGTATAGAATTGTGAATAATGCATAATCGTGCTTTTTAATATACAAATCGATGCTTAAATATAATTATGCTTATCTAACTAAGATGAATGGTCCAGATCTATTCATATTTCTCACACCAGAACTTATTTACATATGATCCATCCTCCATATATATATATATATATATATGTGTGTGTGTGTGTGTGTGTGTGTGTGTGTGTGTGTGTGAAGGATCATATACAAAAGACCACTCGTGTAAGAAATAAGAAGTAATATTAACCATACATATTTATGAATCAACGGTCAATATTTATTATTATGTTTTAATTAGAAGATTGCCTTATATATTTGATTTAGGGGTATAATTGTAATTTAAGTTATGAGGGTTAGCCGTTTAAACCTTAAATCACGGAAATTGTTTCTTTTCTAACGTCATTATCTGAATTTTATCTTGTTGTTGTTATTTTTTTTTCCGGCCATGGATTGTTCTAGCATATATTGTTCTACATTATTATTTTTTTCTTTTTTGTTAATTCAGTTGCTAGTTGTTGTTTCCAAATATTTCTGCGAATTTTGTTATTTATGCATTATAAAACATAAAATGGATGGATGGATTATTCACATACTGCATTACATTAAAGTTTAAATGTGCATTATGAAATAAATACCCTATACATTATAAATACATATGCATTATAAAATATAAAAGGGATATATGGATTATTCACATAATGCATTACATTAATATTTAAATTTAAATATGCATTATGAAAAAAAAATACCTATGCATTATTGAAAAGAGAAAAGCTCATTGGTACAAGGTGTACAAAGTGAGAGAAGATTACAGCTCAGAGTGTATAAAGGAAGAGAAAATTGTATTCCAATCGACAAAGCTCATATATGAGTCCGCCTCACCCCTAGCCGCGCACCAGTTTCAGAATCGACATTTAATTTCCTCCTCGATTCTTTTGAAGTCCCATTCCTTTTGATTAAATTGAACAGAGTTCATTTCCAGAGGACCCAAACTACACAGATCCAAAGTCCCCAAGCTTTTTGCGCTGTTTCCCTTCACCAAAAAGATTTACAAATTGTTTTAGATGAGTTTGGATCGAACCTGGAGATGCCCAGCAGACGCCAGTCCAGTTAACAAGATTACTCCAAAGCCTATGCATTATAAATATCTATCCATTAACATCAAATAGTATGCCATATTCATCAATATTTCTAATGCATTATAAATTATGGAGCAATTCATTAAAATGCATTATAAATTATGGAGCAATGCTATAATACAACATAATTACATTAATTTTCTCTAATGCATAGCAATGCTATAATACAACATAATTACATTAATTTTCTCTAATGCATCAGAAACGATGTATAAAACTAATTAAATGCATCAAAAATGATTTTTCTAGATAAAAAAATCGAAAAATAACAAAAAATTAGTTGATAGGTTTACACATGTACCGTCTATAGTTTTGATTTAATTAATACCGAAATATTTAGAATTTACTTTATAATTTGTTGCAACCAAAATCCCTATAAATCCGCCATGATTCCATTTAATCATAACTGACGAATGTGAATTTCTCATGAGCCCTTAGATATAATTACGTTTGAGAAGTTTTGTAAAATCAACATAAATGCACATTTAAGTATATATATATGTAGAGAAATGATATGCTACTCACCTCCCGGTAGGCACCTTCGTGGGCACCTCGTCGTTTTATCACGTTTGCATTGCTTTTTTTTAATTTTTATTTTTATTCTATATTCTAGTATCTTAGAAATTAATTTACAAATCATAAAATCTAAAAAATACATAAAAATCGAAGCTTGATTTATTTTATGTATTTTTTAGATTTTATGATTTGTAAATTAATTTCTAAGATACTAGAATATAGAATAAAAATAAAAATTAAAAAAAAGCAATGCAAACGTGATAAAACGACGAGGTGCCCACGAAGGTGCCCACCGGGAGGTGAGTAGCATATCATATCTCTATATATATATATAGGGAGTGGTTCATGTGCTAAAAAATCCCTATTTGAGAAATGAGAATAAATCTCAATCATACATTTATGTTAATTAATGGCTACTAATTAATGACAAAAATTAAAATAATAACTGTCATCTTTAGTGATTGAGGTTACTTTTGTCAAATTTAACATATGTCAACCACGATATCGCTATAATTATGGGATCCAGTTAGGCAATTAATTTATATCTATGTTGTATTTTTCAAGTTCCCTCTCTTTAGTTTAGTTATTTTCGTTTGATTTTTGCAATTTTTTTAGTGCCCATTAAAAATGTGTAATTATGAATCTCAAATTTATGTATTCAATACCATCCTTGTAAAATGTAAGCATTGTCATGCATGCGTTTAAGCATGCTTATACAAAATTAAAAGCATGGATGGGATTATTATTCATAGTAACTCGTTGTTAGAGGGAAAATATAATTTTCGTATCCACATGGTTATTATTTCCAGCAGTGATGCTTAATTCTGAACACATGCATGCTTTTTATTTCACAAAATTATGCTTAATGAATATAATGATATGAAAAGTTATATAATTAATTTAAGAATTTGTTGGTTTTTAGAGTTAATTTTTTATGCTTAATATTAAACACACACATGCTTATTACTTGCTAAACTCATGCTTATTCATTTCACTTACAATATGGTCTTACGGTTATTTTTTTTTATGCTTAATACTAAACACATGCATGTTTTTTACTTTAAAAAATCATGCTTGATGAATATAATGATATGAAAAGTACTTGATTTTAGGATTTGTTGGTTTTTGCAGTTAATTTTTTATGCTTAAGAGTAAAAACACTCGTGCTTATTACTTGTTAAAATCACGCTTATTCATCTCACTTACAAGTTTTTTTACAGTTATTTTTTATGCTTAATACTGAATGCATGCATGCTTCTTACTTTAAAAAATCATGCTTAATGAATATAATGATATGAAAAGTTATGTAATTAATTTTAGGATTTGCCGGTTTTTATAATTAATTTTTTTGCTTAACACATTAGCACACACAATATAAACTTATATCTCCAAATTGGCCTGGTATTTATTTTACAGAAACATTTGATTTTACATACTTTATTTAGTATGTGTATATATATATATATATATTTCATGTATATGTTCTATATTTATTTATAAATATCACTAATTTATTTTAAGTCTCATTTTATTGGGCCCATAATATGAGCCCATTCACTAAACATAATACTGTAACTTAATTAAAATACCTACCAATTAGGATTATACGTGTGGGTGTGGCCCTGTGGGTTTTACTTTCAAAAAACAGAGGAAGAAAAAATTAGAAACAATAAAGGCGGCGATTTCGATGGGGTTTTACTTCTAGGGTGTGTATTTTTTGATGGAAATGAAAATGAGGGATATAAAAAGGGTGAAAAAAAAATCACACAATGTGGTCCCTACTTTTTTACTTCATGTTTTCTATGATGTGAAATAAAATTTACTTCTATAAAATATTATCACTCTAAATTGGGATGAAAATTTATATAGATTTGGAGTTATAAAGGAGGAAAAACGAATGTCCGAATTTTTTTTCCAATATTTTCCCACAATTTTCCTCAAAAAGATCACATAGTGGATTAATTTGAAGGTAACTTAGATATTAAAAAGATGTTCGTCCCCCAAAGTAAAATTCATGGTTCCGTCCCTGGTCGCACTTACGTTTAATGTTCATGTCTAAACTACCGTTGTTGAGACATAATTTTCCTTTCATTGTATACTTAATTATCATCATTGAAATATAATTTTCACTTGTACAATTTACAGTCTATGTATGATTATTGAAAACGTATTTTCTCCTTCGATCATACTTAACTTAATTACAATTGTTGAAATGTAATTTTCCCTTCGTCTTACATAAAAAAGAGAGAAAATAGATGTATAGGAAGATTGTATAGATGTATAGGAAAATTAAGTGTAAAAAAGAGAGTATAGATGTATTATAAAAGTGAGTAATTTTTTACCATGCACGTACTATCTAATTAATTGGGTTTTAATTTAATTGAGCATTATTAAGGAGTATCCCACTATTTATAGCGGGTACTGTCGTGAAAGAATGATCGAATATCTACATGTGTAATGATTGTACCTTATTATTTATTGTTTAGTTGTTGTGTCCCATAAATAAATCACTAAAAATCAACTGCAAATTACTACTAGTATTCAAATAGAGCATTGGTAGGGCAGTCGAAGTTTTACAATTTTGCCCCTTTAGCAAATCATTATTAATTCTACTAAATTTATACGTTGTAGCTTAAATTATGTGATTGTTCTTGGTTGTAGCTATAATTTTTTTTAGTTTTGATTGTGAAATCTCTCTCGATTGATCTTCTCGTAGACGTAAACTTCACAGTCTAATCACGTTAAATTTGTTAGTGTTCATATTTTTATTTACAATTTGTTTTAGAATATGCGTACGACTATAAAGATGTTCATGAAAAGAATAACATAATATGTTTATTTTTTAGAATCTACTTGTTTATTTATGATAAATTTCTTATTGAATCATGATAGAAAATGTAAGGAATGTTCCTCTAACCACTAATCCACATAGTTAAATGTCCACAAGGCCACAAATGACATTGCGTTATAGTCTATTTGTCCCATTTTTTTTTTGACACGTTTCTATTATTTTATACGCACATACATTCAAGCAACGCATCAAGAACAATGGGACGGAGTAAATATATCAAAACTTCTATCTCATAAAAGGTTTACCTAAAAACTAAACTTACCAAGAAAATCTAAACTTGTATTTACGCGTTGACTTTTCCATACCAAACCTATAACCTTGCTATAAGTCTTACTTCAACATCAAAAATTATATAATTAATTCTGGTTAGCCTAAATTCGAGGTTGTAATAAAAAAAATAATATTAATATGCTTAGGTCATCCATAGTATATTAATCTTGAAATTTCTAATCAATGTTGAGGTGCAATAAAATGGACCAAGTCCTCCCATTTTTTTGCTTTTTGTCCCTTAATTTATTTCAATTTTAGGGCAAGTTTAGAAAATTCAAGGTTAGGTCATAAATGATTGCCTAACTACCATTAAATTATGTAAACCATTTTGGCAGACACCATTGTGATAACCGTCATGCATAATTGCATTCATTATATTATGAAATAATGATAATTAATTATTGGATGTAACGTAAAGGTCCTTAATTTTGATCACATCCTCATAAGCATCCACATTCACCGACTTTATGAAAAGATCCTCGATTTTGTTGTACCTTTATTTTTCATTTATTCAAATTTAACTTAGATAAATAAAAAATAAAAAAAATAAAACTCCTATATATATATCTCCGATTTAACTTTTTATATGATAAATTTTGGAAGTATAGAATTACTACTCCACTATTTTACATATTGTGTAATTTGTTTATAGTTGTGTTTATTTTTATTTAATTAACTGAATAAACATTACTCATGTGTAATCAATATAAGTGGGTGTGTGTGTGTGTTACTTCATGGCTATTGATATTCACTAAGAGCCAAATGAAGAAACATAGTAATTCAATGATTTATTACAATGAAATTTTGTTCTCTGTTTGTTCTCAAATTCCTTCTCTTCGAAAAAAGTAAAAACAACATGCTGCTAACATATTTCCGTAATCCAATACTTTAATTCATACAGTTTATTTAACGTTTTCTTATAGTTGCTATAAAGATTTCATGATTTTTCGAAATTGCTACGGCCCTACTACAACATCACCATTCCGTCACCGTTTGTAAACAGCAATGAATTATGGAAATAGCTATATCTACTCCGGAATTATTCCGTCGCCGTTTCTGAAAACACCATATCCTTGTTGTAGAGAAAGATTAATTATCGTGTAATACAAATTAAACTTTAATGAACCAAAATCTCTTATATATCCCAACCGTTTCTGTTGACAGTAATATAATATATTTTCTCCCAACAAACTCATCTCAACAAATTATACATCTGAAAATTTTAACTAAAACCCGCAAAACGTTGAAAATAATGAAATCATGAAAAAAAAAATGAAATAATGAGGTTTTTCTTCTAAAAGCTAGAGTTTATCACATTTTGTTTTATATCCGTTCTAATACGTAACTGAAATGTCAAAATACGAAAAATTGATTTATCTGCGCATTGAAATTAAGAAGATAATAATTAAGAAAAGAGCCTACTAAACAAGTATTAAAAAAAAAAAGATAATAACATATTTTACATAAACTTAAAAAAAAAAAAAAAAAAAAAAAACTATTGACGAACGCAATTTCATTTTTTGAGAAAAAAGAAAAGAAAAAGAAAGGAAAATGAGAAACCGTAATCCTCCGGTTTTCTTTTCGTAGATTCCAGAATTCTCTGACCTCAATTTAATCGAGATCAGCTTCTGAACACCCACGCACGCCGTCACCGCCGCCGCCGGAAAAGCACCACATCACATCACATCACATCACATCACGCGCTTGCCGGACTTGGGCGGGCGGCGGCGTGACTTGGCGCCGTTCCCGAAGGCGGCGCAGAATCCGCAGGCGGAAACCCTAGGAGACGGCGGCTCGAGCGCCGGCGACACTCTCCCCGTGCGGTGACTGGATCGGCTCCTCTCGATCGTCGAGGAGTTATCGGCGGCGGCAGCGGTGTGAGATTTCTTATTTTTGTAGTCTTCCTTCTGTTGGTCAGCGATTTTATTGAGCTCACCGGAGAGGAATTTGTCGTCCCATACAAATCCCGAGGATCCTTGTCTCCTGAACGATACTGCCGATCTCTGCAAACCTGCCATCAATTCTCTCTCTCTCTCTATGGGGAAGGATTTTTGAGGTTGCGGCTTCTTTTTGTTAAATAATGATAATTATATTTATACATATATATATATATATATATATAAATATATGAATTTATGTGCGTGTTGTGTTGTGTTGGTTTGTAATTTTGTATGTACATGTTTGGGGTTCATATTATGCGGTAGGCATAAATCGGTATCTTACAAGAATGGGCATTATGGATATACGACGAAACTTTGCTTTTCACCCCCTCAAGCCCTCAAATATTAATTTCCCTCACAATAATAAGCCCTTTTTTTTTTTTTTTGGGCAAATACAGCTCTAACCCCCAACACATATACAATTTTATGGTAAAATTTTGTGTAAATACCCCTAACGTCACAAAGTGGGTGCAATTTACCCATTTACTTGCATTTTATAAATATTTAATTGAAACTTTGATTTTTTTAATATTTTTTTAAAATATAAAATAAAAAAACATTGTACAAAATATCCATAAAAATAAAATTGAAAAAAATAAACATAGATCTATCAAAATAAAAGCATATAATATAGTAATACTTTAATGTAAAAAAATTAGTTTAAATTAACATATAAGCCGAATGCAACTAAAGTTATATCTATTTATTGCATTAAAGATTACATTATGTGCTTTTATTTTGCTATATTCATGTCTTATTTTTTAATTTTAATTTTTTGAACATTTTGCTCAATATATATATATTTTTTAATTTTACACTTCAAAAAGAATTATAATAAAATAAAAAACATTTATCAAATGCAAGTAAGTGGTTAATTGCACCCACTTTGTGACGTTAGGGGTATTTGCACAAAATTTTACCATAAAATTGTACTGTATGCGATAGGGGTATCTACCATAAGGTTGTATTTGCTACTTTACCCTTGTTTTTATAATTTTTTCAAAATTCTCTAAACAATAAAATCAATAGTGAGATTTTCTTCTTTTTTTTTTCAAAGTTTGAGCGCTCTATTTAGTGAAAATTCTACGGATTAGTATGGAAAATACTACGTATTAACTTAAAAATACCCTTAAAAACATTAGACTACCATTCAACAAATCAAGTTTATACGTAAATGAGAAACGATTATAATGCGTTTGTTAATTTCCTTTTATTAAACGTTGACTATATTTTTTTTCATTTCTTTTCAATGAAAATTGACCTTTCCCGATTGGACGGAATATCTTCCTTTTACTTTCAACGTTTATCAAACACAATTAAATATCCTAATATACCGAGGTGTTGCGATTAATTATCCTCACAATTTACGTTTTCAAAAAAATATATAGTACTATATTTTTTTATTTTTGAAAAAGGGAAATTAAAATTACATTTTCAAAAACGGCGACCAAAGCGTCAAAGCGACTAGAAAAGTGAAAGGGAGAGAGAGAAGTTGTGATAATAATGATTGGATTTGCCGCCTTTTTTGATGGCTTGATTATTAAGCTTTTGAATATTGGCGATTGCTTCAAATCTTTTGAATTATTAAACATAATACTAAATCCAAATTAACGATCAAATCTATTTACTTATCTACCAAATTATCGCAACTGTCTTTCAAAAGACTAATCAGTGCTTCTTTTCTCACATTTTTTTATATTGAAAGTGGGTGACAGCTGAATTAGTTTTTAAATTACTAACATACTAGTAGTTTATTTAACTTTTTTTTAACCAGACAGCACAACACACTCACACACATGCATCCTGATGTAACGCGAACCTCTAACCTTTTGGTTGGAGGAGAAATGTCTTACCAACTGAGTTGTGCTTCGTCGTTAATTTATTTAACATTTTTAAGCTCTTAGTTTTAACTTCTTTTTTTTTAAATATGAAGCCAAATGTGTTTTTATTTAATTTTATTTTAATAATTAAATTCAAAGACGGTGTCATGAATGACTCAGCTCTAAACATTTATTATATCATGGGTCTTAAACGTTAATATTATTATAACTAGACCAACAAACATACACGACTCCATGCATTTTTATGTTTTATTTTTATAATTTGGACGTCCCCAAATTCTTTTAGTAATAATACTGCATAAATATGTTCAATAGGTAAAATTGTCGTTTTAGGTTACATATCTTGAAACCTGCTGAATTTTTTTTAGAGATCATATTATCGCAGCAAAGAGGAAAAAAAAAGAAAAAAAAAGAAGAAGAAGAGACGGTATTATAATTGGAATGATTTTCAAATAGAATGAGAAATGCATTTTTTTTCTGGTAAAGTATTAATTTAACCTCGTAATAGGATATTTTACTAGTTGTAGTTTAAAGTTTAAACTTCAAATCTTACGTACAATATTCAATCCTTATTGTAACGATATTAGTTCGTTAATGATTTCTCAAAATCTCAATCCAATTGTTTTATTGTGAAACTTGCAATGGTAAACCAATTGTCCCGAACAAGTATAGGAGTAATGTTTAATATGTCCATTGTTGAGGTGTCGGTATATTATTTAAAGAAAATTATAGTAATTAATATACTTTACAAATATAAACCTTAACAAAAAAATCTTACTAAAAAAAACTAAACTCTAAAAGGAAAAGTCATTAACATGACATTGTCACGTCAATCGTGAGCATATTAAGTGTGTCCACAGGTAGGAAACATTTCTGACAAGTTTAGTGCTACAAGCTCAATTTAAAATAATTTATTAGGAGTAACACTCCAATGCCCACGGATCGTGTCAATGTTTTAAATAAGAAAATTAATTTAAATATAAACTATAAAAACTAAACCTTATAAAAAAAAACTAAACCTTACTAAAAACACTCAAACCTAAATAGAAAGGATTAACAACGTGACACTACCACATAAGCGGTGAGTACGCACATTAAATGTGATCACCGTAGGTAGGGGAGCGTATCCGAATTTATTAGTGAGATCAAACTATACATACCTCTTTATTAGTAAATAAAATATATGACCATGTATGCGTGTCGGTCTGTGGCCTAACGGCAGTGGGGTTAAATATCCGAGTGATACATTTCTCAGGTTCGAATCTTTTATAGCACGGTCATTAATTTTGATAATCATGGTTATATTGCTAATCTTGTAGTTTGTTCTTGACTTGAGAAGTATAGTATACAAATGGCCATCACAGTTAAAACTTGTTTCCCACAAAGTGAAACTAAATCTGGATTTGTACTACAAGAATTTCACTAACACGAAGCAGAAAAACACAACTAAGATCTTCTTTTTCAGTCCCTTTGGCCTCTGCCTATCCGAATGTTGATCGCCCTCGAGGCCATCGCCCTCAAGTTAGCCGTTGCACTCGTAAGCGAGCTTCGATGCTCATCAACGTCGGGCCCCAGGAAAGCCTCGCTGAATTCTTCCCTCTGCAACCTCAGAGCCATCTCAGCATCCCTATCTTGCTGGCTCTCCAGTTCTTCCCTCGTAAGGCCCCTCGATGCAGGCCTTAATCTTCGGAACCTCTGTTCACGAGTTCTCCTCCTCTCTAAACCTTCCCCTAGACTACGTAAGTCGTCAAGAGCTCTGCTTCGTGTGATCTGTTGATGGCGTTGGACCATATGGCTCTTCGGTGCTTTTGATTCAGCTTCTTGGCTCTCTGCTGCTACTGCTGCCTTTCTCGCCTCGACTTCCTTGGGGAAGAGAAGCTGGATCGTGTTCCATAGCACTGTGTTCACTTTGCAGTATTTCCCATTGCTGCAATCGAGCCAGATTCATTAAAGGAACGAATGATGCAAAAGTAGCTTGTGATTTTTGCTTAGATAAACCATACCTAATGATCTGCCTGCACTTGGGGCACTTCCTCCCACATTTATCAGCTGCAGAGCTCAAGCATTTCTTACAAAAACTACGAGAAAACACGAAAAGAGACTATATAATAAGTATTGACGCCAATGATGATGTGTTCAATACATTATAAAGAGAATGAAGCCAAAGATGATGTGTCCAAACATTTTCGTATGAAACTACCAAAGAACACAAAAAGAAACCATATGAGCTTTGAAGCCAAAGAGTCTAATGTAGTCGAACATTAAGTTTTTTTGTGGTCGAACATTTAGTTTTTTTTTACAAAAAAAAAAGAAAACATACAATGTGATTGAAGCCAAAGAGTGATGTCATCAAACATCTAGTTGGATATTTTTACCTGTGTCCACAAGGCGTGGTACTCGGTTCATAACAAATGTCGAGACAAACCTGCGAATTCAAAACATATTTCAACAAAAAAACGCATAACATCTATCATCCTTGAGGCAAAGGAATCAAGATCGAGTAAATACTCTATTTTCTTACAGCACAAGAGAGCTCCTCTCGGAGGCGATCAAGGCACGGAATCGAAGGGGTAGAACTGGAAACATCGCTGCTCTTCTTGCTATGCGATTCCTCATCATCTACTTCTACCCTTTGCTTCTTCTTTAATTCTACAATGGGTTTATCCTCTTTACTCGTTTTCTTACTCTCTACAAAATAATTCAAGCCAAAAGATATTAGCATGAAACATCTCATAGGCAAAGAGGAGAAACAAAAATCAGTCAAATAAAAGAAAGGAGAGACTACCTTGTTTTGATTTTGGCTCATCTTCATCAAGATCAAGAATGGTAACTGGTATGGATGCAGCGCTTCTTCTTCTCTGAGACGTCCGTTTTCTACGAAGAATGAATTCGAAAAACGCCCAAATTATTAAAAGAAGAACAAAACATACAGCAACAGACGAAGCAACAAAGATAACAAAGTGATGAATGCATATCGATTGCTTCTTTATTTCCACAATAACTATGAAACTTAAGGGAAACTAGAGAAACTCAAATATTTCATAAACTTGTAAAAAGAGATTTGTTTCAACTCTTCCCAATTGTAAAAAATTGCAAGGAATAATTTTTCGAAAAACAAAATTACAGACCACTAACAAGGAAAGATTGATATTTTTAGGAAAAGAAAATTACCAAAATCATCACCGAAAATCTTTATTAGGAAGCACTAATACCAAGAATTAAGAATATAAAGAACAAAACTTTATACATATTTATTACTTTTAACAAACTATGCATCTTGAATTTAACAAACACGATGAAGGAACTAGAAAAACCATAGCCCTCAAAGATTACAGCAAAAAAGAGACATACTTGAAGAAACCTTATAAAAATCCCATACCACATTGCTGCATACAATATGAAAAGAATTTCCAAAACCATCATGGTAAAAGATCGATTATTAGACCTAAAAGGGGTAAATTTTCCTTCAACTGTCAATTTCAAGAAAACGCAAACTGCCCAGTATCAACCACATATACAGTGTTCAATTAAGAAGAAGAAGCTCATACACAATAAAAAAAGGGATTTTAATTTAATTAACTACGATTAAATTCAACCTTCTTGAATTTGTTGGTGGGGATTTTGCGCCGTGCAAATCCAATCTCTTCCTCTGCTTGCACTGCCGATCGGGGGTGTCTTCAACGATGAGGCTTGCGATCAAGAGCGCCTCTTCATCCCAACCAGCCATGGCGGCCACTGATCGGAACCTCGGACTGAACAAATCCTCATCTTTCTGGCCATTTTCAACGATTTCTCGTCGTTTCCTAGATGGGTTTTCCGAGATTTTGGGGCTTCCGTTCGCATCCTCTTCGACAACCATTTTCCTGCGAATGTTTTCCCCAAAGTTTGCTGAAAATTGGAACGAGGAAGAAGAGAGGTTGTGTAACGGTCGTAAAATTTTGAAGGGATATTAATTTTATATAAGGAGTTAGGACAATTAACGGCTAGTCTGGTTCAAATCTCCTTTAGCGTGGACAAGAAGCTCCTCCTTTATTTTTTTTAATTACTCAAAATATTACTAATATAATTATTCGTCAAATTTTAGTTTTGGACACGAGATTTAATTTTTAATTTTGCACATAAGATCGATTTTTTTTCAATAATTTTGTCAAATTTCGTACTGATGTGAGAGCTGGAAGTTGGAACTATTGAAAAATCGCACTAATCATTCGATAAACTTAATTTCCATATTAACACGGAATCTAACGAAATCAAGAAAAATCTCGACCTCATTTTCAAAATCAGAAACAATAGCAAATTTTAAAGCTCATGTAAAATCAGAATTTCAGAAAATGTTGTGTATTATTATTATTATTATTATTATTATTATTTTTATTTTTTTTCCGAGGGGATATTATTTTTATACAAGGGGCTAGAATTAAGATATTACCAGAATCTGGGGACTATATTGCAAATTTGTGCAGAGCTAAAACCCTTGTAATCCCTCTCGACGGCGATTTCCAGTTCTCCACCGCCTCCCGAGCCTTTCCGCCGATGCTTTCTCTAGCGAGAAGAATTCAGCACGACTGCATATTTCTCCGGATTGCGGCGGCGCAAGTCCGCCATGCTCGAACTGACGCCGCCACCGACCGCCCGCCCCGTAGCCGCCGGCGGTCCAAGTTCTCTCCATCGGCGATGTTGAGGAAACCCGAAGATAAGTCGGAGTGGTGGATTGTGGACGGCGAAATGCACGAGATCGGGGAAAATGTGCCGCTGCGAGAGCGATTTGTGATCCCTAGGGATAACGTTCCCAATAAACGCCGGAAGCAGCTCCGAGAGCAGTTCATGCGACGCACTCGTCTCGTCCTCAAGGAAACTGTTAGTTCGCTATCGATTCCTTTGTTATTCTGCATTTTCTATTCATTTGTTAATATTTTTGTTGCATATTCTGTCAAATGTTAGTGTTGATGTTAAAAAAATGTGAGATTGAGGGAGTGTAAACATTGGGGATTTTCGAGTTTAGGTTTTGAATTTAATAACTAATGGTTGCAGTTGGCTTAACTTGAGTTTTCTTTCTTCTGCAATTTAAAGGAGCATGAACCTTGGTGCAAAAGATACATGGAACTATATAATGAGCTCAGAGAAAATTGGGAGAGGGTGTATTGGGATGAGGGCTATTCCAAGAAACTTGCTCAGGATCATGCAAATTATGAATCACCTGATGATGATGATGAAGATTTCAATCCTTACAGGTTTGATTTCATTTCTTTGACTTACCATTGCATTATTTGTTTCGTGAAATTTTGAGAAGGTGCAACCAATCTATCTCAGCACAATTTCATGTTGTTCCGTTGGAGATTGTGTGTTTCTTTTACCACTTTCATTATCTTTACCATTTTCCTTTTTTTGTTTTTGGTGGATAGCTTCAGGAAGAGTCATAATGTGTAATTTAATGAAATGATTCTCTCTTGTTGCAGGAATCGACAGCCCCGACCTGATCACAACAAGGTATGATGTCTGCATGTTCTTAGATTCATCTGGTTATCTGGTTCTTAGATTCGTATTTATTAGGTAGTTTTGTCATCGTAACCTTTGCTTGTCGTTGCCTTGTAAAGCTTTTGTATTATTTCTACCTCTTTCCTCTTAACATATCTGTGATTTTCTTCAACATTTTTTCCTCCTGTCATGAGCTAAGAGTCATGTGAAGTTTGAAATGCTAATAGCTAATAACTTATTTCAAGAACTAGTAGCTTGCTTTGTATTACTCTGTTTATGATTTTTGCCCTGTGCTCGCTGTCGGCTCTAGAATGCCACATGAAGATATTTATACCATTTAACTTGACAATCGACCATTTTAGCTGCAGGATCAATTTGTGGGGAGGGATCAATCTGTGGGGAGAAACAAGGGCACCGATACTTGGGAAAAGGCTAGCCAAATCCGTGACAAATTTGAATATGACAGAGAGAGAAGAATGAGAGAAAAAGGTTAGTTGACTTGGTTATACTTCGATTGGTGTTGTTATACATGTACACTTTTGCAGTCGATATGTGATACCTACAGAGAGTAAACCTGTTCATTCGGGTCGTATTCTAATTACTGGATCCACAAAACTTGTGATTCTTCTTGTTGCTCCTGCCAAAAATTCTTCCCTTTTGTCAATTCCAGTGTATAGTTATGTATCGGGAGCAGTATGAAATCTCAGTTTCGAAGGCATGCCTAAGAATGATAAAATATGCATTATATGCGCCCAATCATAGTCGGGTTTCAATGTCTTACATTAATAGTTTTGATTCTGCAGCCTTTGCACCAATGAATGCAGCAAACGACTCTGAGATGAATTGCACGGTCTCAAGGAATGTGCCCTTTGACATCAGAAGATACATCTCTGAATCGGAAGAAGAGTGACCTAAAATTACATATTGGATATATCGATACTCTGCTGCAGAGTGAGCAATTATTGTCCTGCAGGTAGCAATTTGCTGATGTGAGCTGATCATGGGAAATACAGAAAGATTGTAATGTCTACAACTTTCGATCTGGATTAGGCGAGAAGATCCGGCTGGGTAGTTCGGGTACGAGGATGTTCCGTGAATACGGAACATTTGACAAAGATAGTGTATTGATGTTTAGGTTCAGTACGTACGAAAGTAGAAATAGATAGGGCTTTTGTTTCAGTCGTGGAATTTGATGTTTGTATTTTGCAATGCAGATGCTAATTGTTAATACTTTGGAGCTTTAAGTTAAGCTAGTGATATACGTTGCTCCTTTCCTGCGCAACATAATGTATGTATACAATTGTTTCTTTAATTCATCAATAGGAAAAGTATGATAGCTATTAATGTATGAATTCTTCACATGCTATGTTCAGTTTAAAGCATAACCTAATTAACGACTCAGAGGCCACAAAATATACAAATATCAATTAAGATAATTGAAAATTTAAGATTAAAAAATATACATGGTTGGTGAAGAAACTAAATTGCTTGTTAGGGAGAAAAAAAAGAAAAAAAAAACACTTGTTAGAAAAGGTTATACTTAATCTTATTTATTTACACCTCCTTTTTTTTTTTTGGATCGGAAAATGTGAATATTATTCAAATAAATGAGAAGGTACAAGGAGTACCAAAATTACAAGCGGTCGTTCACCCATAAATTACATAAATTTGTCCTACTCCACATTTCGAATTCCCAATTCGTCTCCACCTCTCCCCGAACCAAGCACCAATTCCAAAACGACATTTAATTTCATCTTCGAGTCTACGGATATTCCATTTTTTATTATCGAATCTCACAGCGTTTCACCATTTCCACCACACCCAAACGATGCAAATCCACAGCCCTCCCATGATTGCTCTCGACTTGCCCCCTCCTAGAAGGTCTGAGAACTGGACAAAATGCCTTCAAACTTCATCGGGGCCGCCCAGCAAACTCCACACCACAGTAGCATTTTGTCCCAAAGCTTCTGGATCTCAGTACAGGCAAGAAAGAGATGGTAGCTAGTTTCCACTTCCAACTTGCAGCAGCAGCAGCAGGTGCTGTCATCGATCGGGAGCTTGAGTCTTTTGTTCAAGTTATCAATTGTCAGGTAGCCTATTCCACAGAAACCGCCACCCCATAACTTGGGCCTTGAAGGGAGCAATAGAGTTCCACACATAATTTGGCCACCTTGTCATTCGCCCAGCCTGCTCGCCGTTCCTCATTTGAATTTCCAGCGCCTTATAGGCATTTTTGACAGAGAAGACGCCATCGCCCGTCCCGCCCCAGACCCATCGATATGCCCTTCCTTCCATGGGCTGAAAATTTTGAATACTCGTGCTCGATCTACGAGACATTGGAGTATCATATATTGCCCAATAACAAACATGGCGTTATCTATGACACAGATGAAATATTTAGCTTATACATATATAATAATATATATATTAAGAAAATACCTATAGGACTGGTTCAAAAATAGAACCGAATAAAACTGGAACCATGGGGTTGCCGGTTTGGTTCCGATTCCACACCTCAGGAACCTTGACCGCCGGTTCAGTTCCGGTTCAAAACGAATCGTATTTTGATTGACCATCCTTATTTATGAAATTATTTTTCATGCCAAACACATATACAATACTAATAATCACTCATATGTTAAATTTAAATCAGCACGTGTTTTTTAAGAAAAACTGATAAATATGTGGAAGTACAAAATAAGAAATGATCTCCTACCCACCGTGGGCAAGCTTAATGTGCCAACGGCTGACGTGACAATGCTACGTCAATGATTTTTCCTTTTGGGGTTTAGTTTTTTTTGATAGGGTTTATTTTTATAAGGTATACTAATTAATTTTTTCTTTAAATAATACCGCCACGTCATCCGTGGGCATATTAAGCATGCCCACGGTGGGTAGGGGATCATTACCCGTACAAAATAAACCCACTTATGCAAGTGAGTATTTTTTATTTTGAAAACTAACACATGTATATATGAGACGTTACAAAAAAAATTCACACATATATCGAGGGTATGAGTAATAAATTGATTATTTATTTTTTGTCAACTCCTTCAACACTACCAACGACCAATCGAAATACAGCAACTCAGCAAGCCTTATTACACACATCGAGTTCTCAAAAAATCAAAATCAAAATCAAAAAGAAAAAGAAAAATAAAAATAAAAAATTAAGCGCTTTCAATTTTTATTTTATTTTTTTGAGATTAAAAAAGAAGAAGAAGAAGAATTAAAATGGCGATCGAGCAAGATTTGGAAGAAGCAACAGTCCTTTAATGGGGAAACTATGAATCTGCCTTCCTCCAACTGCACAACATCCTTCAATCCAATCCCAATCCCACTCCCACTTTCCTTCTTCTTCTTCCTCCTTCCTTCTCCATACTATAATCCCAGATCCAAGATCTCTGTACAGGCAAATCGCCCCATCAATTCCCACGCACTTGACGCACCCCCAATTCAATTTCTCCCCCAATAACCTAATCCCCAATTCCATCGGCACTTCCCCCACCACCTCCCACGAATCGTCTCCCCCGAGCTCCCACACGCACCCTCCGCCGCCGCACGTCCCTCCGACCACCGACACCCTCCCCTCCCTTCGCACCAGCGCCGCGAACTCCAGCCTGTCCGCCATCGGCACGCCCAGCTCCCGCCACCTGTTCGACGAAATGTCGAACCGCATCACGCTGTACGCTCGCGCCGACGTCATCCAGTACAGCACGCCGCCGGAGAACACGCTCTCGTTCGGCGTCCACACCGTCAGCCTCACCGCGAACTCCACCGGCATCGCGCCGGCATGCCTCCACTCGTCGCCGGCAGAATCGTACGTCTCGACGGTCGGCTGGTAGGCCGCGCCGCCGCCGCTCGCCGCCTCCGACATCCCTCCCGCCGCGTAGATTTTGAACGACCGATTCCGGCCGTCCTCCACCACCCCGACCGCCGGATTAGTCCGCGCGGATAGAAGAGGCGGGAGAGCTCGGAACTGGTTGGTGAAAGGATTGCAAATCGCGAGCTGGAGCGAAGTAGTGGAGGTGATTTTGACTAGAATCAGACCGCCGATCGCCGCGATCGGCCTAATGGGGGCGGTGGGGCGATCGAGATTCAGCGCGTGCCAACTGAGTCGAATCGGGTTGTGTGCGTAGCACGAAAGGTCCCAACCCCGAGTCGGCAAGGCTACGAACCACGGCGGATGGCGGCCGAAGCCGCCAACCGCCACCTCCGCGGCGGCGCCCCAGCTCTTGCACACGGCGCGGGCCCTGGCTAAAGAATCCGGCGAGAGGTAGGAGAAGATGGTTGCTAAGAGATCAAATGGGAGATTGCTCCACATCTCAGCCAACAACACAATCAAACAATGGAAGAATTCTCAATTTCTCATACAAAATGTTGAAATCAAAAAATGATTAGAATTTACAGAGGTTGTCTGCGTAGGGATGTGTGCCCACATGAAACCAAAGGTTGGCCCACATGGCAGTCTCAAGTTTCTTCATAAACGAAGGTACGTTTTCTTGAATAGTTTATATAGTGGTTGTTGGTGGTGATGAAAGGCCACATGAGAAATAATAGAAACAAAAATGTGGGGGCTCAAGTGAAAGTGATGGTAGCTTTTGTCTATTGTGAGAAAAGACTAGTTGCAGCTGCTGCACTCAATTAAAAACCTCCATGAAAATGATGAGCAAGATTCTTGCTTTTTGCAACTTAAAGAGGAGATCGGCTTCTTTTGGCAGTTTAGGTGCTGAAAAATAAAAATTGACTGTGTTGTTGGATTTTACGGCCAGGTGAAAATTTAGTTACTGGGAAATCATTGATATGTTTCTCAACTAGAAGTAAAACTTTCAGTAATTAATTCACTTACTTTCTTGTGGAGAATCTAATCTGATTGGTGGAGGCCGAAAGATGATATATGGATTATTTAAAGGTGCACTCAATCAGCCAAGTTCTAATTGGAGTATTTTTTAATTGCTTTACTGAGGATCAAGATTAGGGTTAATTTTCTACTATTATTTTTTACTCATTACAAAACTTCAATTATAGGGGTGTTGTGTTTGGCTAAACTTATTTTTTATAAAATGTACACTGATGAGAGTTTACGAGTTATTGTTTGGATAAAAGAACTTAAAAAATGAAAAATTTGAAATTTATAATTTTGTAAAAATTAAATGGAAGTGTAATATATTGGAAATATAAAAATAAAATTGAATTATATAGTGATTCTTTTTTTGTTTGGGAGCTTATAAGTTCGGAGTTTATTTTTGAAGCTTATAAATTGTCGAGAATTTTATTTTGCCAAATACTTTGGGAGAGCTTATAAACGATCAAACAACTTGTAAGCTCACCCAAGCACCTCTCATTTTGTCATTGTGTCAAACTTTCATTAACTTCCTAAAAAATGTCTTCTTTTTTTTCTTTTTTCCGATTGCCAGAATGGCGACTCATCGTTGAAGTGAGATGTACTACTACTTACTAATATTTATATTTGTACTCGGTACGTGTGTCTTTGTATTTTTGTTGAGTATGTTTATTTAATGGAACAATATAATCCTTCCAGCTCTGACTTTGTATTATTCTTAATTGATTGTTTTATGTTAATTTTCTTTTTCTCATTGGACAGGTATTAACTCGTACATATAATTTATTTACAATTTCAAAACATTGTACGAAGCTAATAGAGTTAGCTCGGAAAGTTGAAAGCTCTCTCTTTATCATAAGAAATCTCCATGCTTATGATATTTTGTGTTGGCAGTTTAGTTACTGAGCATTAACATATTTATGATGAAATCAAACGAGTATTTGATATCATATCATATTTATAATATTATTAATGGTTAATATAGAGAGATAGATCTTAAGTCCTAAATCGTTTGATACTACACCCTCAAATAGATTTTTTTTTAAAGAAAAAGAAAATAAAATAGTGTCGAATAATTGATAGTTTGATAGCCATTGCTTTCACCGCATAACATTAGATAAGAATCATAAGATGGGGGTAGTATACGCATCTTCGCCTAAGTTTGAAAAACTTAAATATCACTTATAGTTGTAGATAAGATTACTGCAATACACAATTCAAAGAAAGATATTTCTTAGACAACAAATTGAAGCTTAGTTGGTGAGGCGTCTTCATTTTAATTAAAAAGTTTGGGACTTCGAGTCACTACAAAAGGAAAATAGGTAACTATGAGATTTCTACATCACGATTTTTCTCTAATTATATAGCACTTGATAAGATTCATTTATTTCATATATGATCACAACATAAATTTTTTTTTTTTTTGATCAGGCATAACATAAAATTCTTAAACAAGTCTTTTAGATAAGTTAAGATTGCTACGACACGCCTCTTCTCTAAATGGGTTGAAATTATCTCATTTCCTCGAGATGTCAACATTTATTGTGTACTAGCTTAAGATAAATGATATGCTACTTCCCTATTTGTGGGCACCTTAGTTGTTTATCACTTTGATATTACTTTGTTCGTTTTTTTCAATAGTTTTATATTCCATTACCTTAGAATTAATATAAAAATCATAAAATTTAAAAGATCAAATCTCGACTTATATTTTTTTATTTTTAACTTCAAAAAATGAGTAATAAACAAATTGAGCTTTGATTTTTATTTAATTTTTAGATTTTATAATTTCTATATTAATTTCTAAGATACTACTAGAATATAAAACAATCGAAAAAACCGAATAAAGTAATGCCAAAGTGATAAAACGACGAAGGTGCCCACGAATAGGGGAGTATCATATCATTTCTCACTATCTTAAATGTCTATATAAATATTTTTTTTGTCTCAAATAAAACTTATAAATATTTATAGAATGCACTTGCTCGGATTATGTTCATCTATATTAAATTTAAGATGAAGTTTAAAAATCGCATTATATAAGATCTGAACCTAAAACTATTGGTTATCTCTACGGTTAAGCCACTATATGCACATTATTACTTAGTGTTTAGATATTATCAAATATCGAGTGAATAGAAGTAAATAAATTTGTAAAACGGAAATTAATTTGTAAAATATGGTCTGAGTGTAAGCAAAAGATATTTTTTTAAAAAGTGGTGCATGGGCCAAAAATAATAAAATCGTTCATTTATCGGCCGTTAGGGTTTTGTTTGGCACATAATATATACTCCGTATTAGTATGTCATGAAGTAGCAAATAGAACATGAGGTATATTTGTTACATTTATTAATTAATAATTCATACTAATGTTATTGCTATGATTATTGATAATTGAAAATTGAAAATATAATTTATTAGTAAATGATTTATAAGTTTTAAAAAGAAATCCCTTAACTCTCTCAGTCTCACACTCTCCGTCTTCCCCTAAATTGAAAAATCCTTGTTTGTTGCTGTTTCCCGCTCCGCCCACTGCGGCCGCCGCCGCTTTCACAGATATAGAGTCAAATTTGACTACTGTAAGATCTAGGGGTTTTTGATGCTTAGCCAACGAAAATATTAGTCGCAGCACAAAATATATCATTAGCATTATATATATATTGCATATTTGAATCATACTCCGTATAAGATAAGAAAACCTTCAAAATTCTGGTAATTTATTGCTCGACTGTTGCATTGTGCTTGTTATTGAAATAAGTTTTTCTTTTTGTGGAAAAGTTGAGTTTTTTTTTTTTATTATTTATTTATTTATTTATTACTATTAATTTTTAAAGGCAATATTCATATTTTCAGATTCGAGCAATGGAAAGATGTGGACTAGAGTGCATTTCAGAGAATGAGCAAGAAGTAAAAGAGAGGGATATGAGCATCGCCTGCACTGGGGCAAGGTGAAATTTGCAATTTAATCGAAATGTAACATAAAAAGATTTGAATTTTTCTTCTCGCTATGGCTTTAAATTATAAAAAACAATTGGAAGATGGAAATGGTTTTTCTTTTTGTTGATGGGTTTTGACAAGAATTTAGTCATAATTGGAGATCCAAAATCTAGTTTGAAATATTTTTGTGTATTCATATATGTAAATCCCATTTATGATGAATTAGTAATCGACACAAAGTAGAGTATTTCAGCGTATAAAATTTGAGAGTATCCCAAAAAGTATGTTCAAAGTATATAGAAAGTTCCACTTCAATTCACAACTTTTTGAATGTATTGTGGTTCTCAAATGCAAAAATCACATTATCAATGTTTGATTCAGAGTTACTCTGTGTGTTTCTGTTTTTAGTCGGAAGAACGCTGTGGTCAGAATGTTGTCATCATCATCATCATCGTCATCAGACCAAATTTTCACATCATTTTTCGCCATCATGGGGCAGCAGATAGCCGAATATAAACGACAGCTCATGAAGAACATAAAGGACTTCAAGCTCAATGTAGAATCTCTGAAGAAAAGTTCGAAGTTGTTGAATGCTAAGGCATCTGAAGTCAAGGATCAAATCAAGTTTTCAAAAGGCTCAGGTGAAAGGAAAAGGAAACGAGAGATTGAGGAATGGTTGGCACGAGTCAAATCCATTGAAAATGAAGTTTTTGAGTTGGTGACTCGAGCAGGATCGGAGGGATTTATTAGAAATCTGATGGATGGTGGAAAAGTAGCAGAACTAAATGAAGAAGTTGTTATGCTTGTGGACCAGAGTCAGCATTTTGATGAATTTCTTCTCGATACTTGTGGAACTAGGGGAGTGGAGTTCTTGACAACTAGGATGGTTGGTGAGGCCTATGTGGATAATCTGGAAAGAATCTGGAGCTTGTTGGAGGCGAGAAAAGTGTCGAGCATAGCAATTTATGGTATGGGTGGTGTGGGAAAAACAGCATTGGCAAAGTGCATCAACAACCAACTTCTGAAACATTCTCAAGTACGTGTGTTTTGGATTGGAGTCTCTCAGGAATTTACTATAAAGAGTTTGCAAGACAAGATAGCTTGTTTAGTAGGCATAAACCTTTCGGATGAGTGTGATGAGGAAATAAGAGCAGTGAGTCTGCATAGTGCCTTATGCCAGGTGAAGAATTCAGTACTCATATTAGATGATTTGTGGAAATACATTGATTTGGTAAAAGTGGGATGCCCCGTATCTGCGGAGTATTGTAGGTTAATTATAACAACTCGCTCTTTGGAAGTGTGTCGTCAGATTCGTTGCGAAAAAGTAATTAAAGTGACGACACTACATGAGAGTGAGGCATGGGAGTTATTCACTGAATCACTCACCTTGGGAGAAAATATAGAACTGGCCCCCCTGTGGAGAAGAAATTTTAAAATCTGTGGCAAGATTGTGTGGTGGTTTGCCTCTGGGAATAATTAACGTGGCTGAAAGTATGAGAGGTAACCAGGGGCGGACCCAGAAGAAACTATCGAGGGGAGCCGGGACAAGACCGAGGGAGCTGTAGGGACAAGGCCGAGGGAGCTGTAGTGTAATTTTTTCAAAATTTTATCAAAATTATAGTTATAAAAAAACAAAAAAAAAAAATTGGAGGGTGCATGGGCACCCCTTTGACCCTTCTTGGGTCCGCCCCTGGAGGTAACACATCCATTCATTCGTGGACGGTTGCTTTAGCAGAACTAAAGGAGCATGTGACAAAGCAAGGTGGCATTGGAGATATTGATGTGTTTAGAGTATTGAAATATAGTTTCGATTGTTTGAACAACCAGAGTGAAGAGTTCAATACGTTGCAACTTTGTTTCATGTATTTCTTGTTTTATCCTCGAGGTGCTGGACTAGGCAGAGATATTTTGGTAGAAAGATTCATCTCAGAGGGATTGGTTGATGGGAGAATGAGTAGGAGAGCTCAAGCTCACGAATGCCATTCCATATAGGATAAATTAGTTAATATGTGCTTATTGGAAACTCACGATTATAGTTTGAAGATGCATGATCTTGTAAGAGGTATGGCATTGAAGATTGGTGCGGGGAAATATATGGTGAAAGCAGGCGACTGTTCGATGAACGAAATCCCCCATGAACAAGAGTGGACAGAGTGCCTTGAGAAGGTATCTTTAATGGAGGGTGAAATAAGTATTATTCGAGACGGAACATCTCCCAACTGTCCTAAGCTCTCAACATTGCTTTTGCAAAATAATCCCTTGGAGGCTATCCCGGATTCATTCTTTTCTAAAATGAAGCGACTCTCGACTCTTGATTTGAGCGGAACTCTCATCACGGTGCTGCCAGAAATCGTATCCGACTTGACAAGCCTCGAAGCCCTGCTCCTAGAGTTCTGTGAAAATCTCAAAACAGTGCCCTACTTGGGAAAGCTGAAAGGACTAAGGCAATTGGATCTCTCATTTACAGCCATCAAGGAATTGCCGCAAGGAGTTGATGAATTATTTAATCTCAAATTCTTCTCAATTTTTGCAATTGATTTGCGGACCCTTCCAACTGGGCTTTTACTCAAACTCAAGCACCTCCAGCTTTTGAAACTTCCACTTCGAGTACCCGTAACCGCAGAAGAAATCGAAAGTTTGAAAGAGGTAGAGCAGCTTTGTGGAAGACTGATCGATGTGCGTGCTTTCAACTGTTTTATCAAAAGTCAGCAGCTCGATGCATTCTACCATGTGCTGGTGGGACAGGACCGTTTCGAGGAAGATGATGTTTTTGGAATGTACGATAGAGAGGTGTACCTGTCGGAATGCAACCTGAAAGACGAGAAAGTATTCGGAGGGGAGTTTCAGGTCCTAACGGTTAGGGAATGCGAGGGTATGAGCAAATGTTTAACGGATGACTTTTCATCATCCCATTATCTAGAGTCGTCCCTCAGGATGCTGACAATCCGAAGGTGTAAAGGAATCGAGTGCATGCTCGGATCGCCTTCTGAATTCTCGGATCTAGAAGCTATCGACCTGGATGCATTGGACGATTTCAAGGGGTTGGTCTTGGAACAATGGTATATAGGCGATGCTGCATTTTCGTCTCTTAGAAACCTAGATATCAGCCAGTGTAATAAGATGACGAAGCTGGGATTACCAGCATCCGGAGTTCCGAACATCGAAGAAATCATCATCTCAGAATGTGGAGAGATAGAGGAGGTATTCGAGTACGAAGGGAGAGGTTCCGTCGTCCTCCCCAAATTGAAAGAGTTGAAGCTAGAGAAGCTGCCGAGGCTGAAGAGCGTATGCAAGGCACCGATGATTTGCGACTCCATCTACGGGTGCCCGAGATTGATGAAGAAGGTGCCTGTGCGTTTGGATGTTCCTTTACAACCTACATTGAGCAGAATAGAGGTAGAGAGAGAATGGTGGGAATTAGTGGAATGGAACAATCCTCCCAGCCTCCATCAACTCCTCAAACCCTTCCTTTTTTTTTGATTGTTTTCTTTAATTTTTGTTTTTGTAAGAATGCAGATTATGCAGAGGCTTTTCTTTTTTTAGTTCATGCAAAAATGACTTTGGGATACTTTTATTTTGTGAAAAACAAGCTGCAATCGAATATTGGACTCCGTCCATCCATTTATGTTGGTCCATTTCTTGAATATATACTACCTCCATCCTATATAAAATGTTCACCTTTCCTCTTTGAGTCATCCTAAAATTTAGTCTATTTTCCTAATGTGGTATGGATTAAAATCACTTCAGCCCATCCCATCACACCTTAATTAGTCTAAAAGTAATTTTATTAGCCCAAAAGTACATTTATTATCTCAAAAGTAACTTTATTACCCCAAATTAATATCACTTCAACCCATCACATCATATTATTACATAAATGCATTGGTTTGTGATCCAATTTCAAAGTGGACATTTTATATGGGATGAAGGTAGTATAAGATAGGATATAATAATAATAAAATAAGACCAATATAATGAGACATTGGTAGTAGTTAGAGGTGACCATCGGAACCGGAATCGGAACCGTCAGTTTTTTACCAGAATCGAAATTGGTGGTTCCGGTTTCAAAACTTTAGAACCGGGAACCGTCGGTTCGGAACCAAAAAGAACCTTTATTTTTTTTTATAAGAAAATTCTAATTTTATTTTATGTTTCAATAGTATTATACTTGTATTTGTATACTTATTTGATGTAACATTTGATAAGTGATTTAGCGCGTTACACTTTTTTATATGGAATTGTTTATATTTATAAAGTTAAATTGCTTTATCATTTAATTTATAATTCAAAATTTAATAAGCTAAAATAAAGAAGACTAGTACAAAAAATATCTCTAAATTAATAATAAACAATGTCACATGATGATGAAGAATTAAAGATAACAAATTACATGCTCCTAATACATATAAAAGATGTTATATTGTCATCAAAGTGAAATTAATTGTAGATGCTTTTAAATACAAAAAATATTATGAAAAAAATGTATTAAATATAAATAAAATTTATACGCCGATGCTGAATCCAACACCAATGCCTCTGAAGAAATGGATGATTTCGACGACGATTTCGATTTTGACAATATGTAGTGGTCTCGGTCTTAGACGAGTGCTCTTTTTCCTCACAGAGATTTTAATGATACTCAGTCTTTGGAATCAACATGTGATATCAAATGGTTTAGGATTAATAAATAAATAAAATTTAAACAATCTCACTTTCTCAAGTATTTTTTTACATGTCATAATTTGAATTGTCTTACAATTAAAATTGGATCGATAAACAACGAAGCATGAATCATAATCAAATGAAAAAAAATAAAATAAATAAAGGCGATTCTTTTCCGATTCGAACCGAAACCAAACCGGAACTGCCGGTTTTAGGAACTAGAACCCCGAACATGACTTTTCTGGTTAGGTTCCGATTCTGGCCATTTTGGAACCGGAACCACCGGTTCGGTTCCAGTTCCGGAACCGTAGGCACCTCTAGTAGTAGTTTTTTAATAACTAGTATTGTACCTTCACAATGTAGAGATTTAATCTATGAATAATATGATAAATATTTAGTTAAAAGATATTCAATATTTGTTTCAAGTACTTTCTATCACCAACAAAAGTAAAAATTATTTACATATGCATGTATACACATGGAGTATATGTATACATATGTACGACGGTTAGTGGGATTGGAAGTATTAAAATCAAAATTAATTCAGTCTAAACCATCACATACTTTCAATCAAACGAAACATTACATGATTTCCTAACAACACCAAGATATATACTCCATCTGTTTCATTCTACTTGATGCATTTATCTTATTTTATATTCACATATATTTAAGAAATGTGTCAATTTGAATGAGATACAGAGAGAATAGTATTATCTCGAAGTTAAAATCACAATTTACATATACCTATTTAATATTCCTTCGATTCATGTTAATAATTAGCCATTTTTATTAAAATTGAAACCGAACCGACTATAAAATTTTCTTGAAAATCAAAATCAAAATCAAACTATATACCAAAATAACCGAATTGAATTTATATCAGTTTGGTTTTTTCGGCTTTTACTGATATTGCTCACCTTTAACGAGAAACGTGAACAAATTAAACCTTACATTAGTTTATTTCAACTCTTACCTTTGTTTTTGTTTTTGTTTTGTTTTTTATTTTTATTTTTATTTTATTTTTTATTTAAGGAAAAGTAAATCTTAAATTAGTTAAGTAGATGCATTTTCATACTCCTTATCACGAAATTCAGAACCTTTTGCCATTAGCTTTTAGGATCAAAAGGAATTACAAAAGAAAAAGAAAAGAATAAAAATAATCAGATTTTAGGTTTTTGGTTTCTCCTACAGGCTGCAGCATGGGGTTCTCATCAAAAAAATGTGCAGTAATCATATCAAATATCGCTTCACGTTTGTATTTTTTCATAATTATTGTGCAACTCCCACTTTTCCGGTATGTTAATTAATTTTATTTATTATTTAATGAAGTGTTTATTCAATGTTGTGATAGGAAATCTGAAGTAAATTCAATTCAAATATCTTCTACTATCATCAAAAACTGCTATTTCAAAGTTTAGGGTTCTGGTTCTGAATTTTAACGTTAAAATTTACTAGTAATCAATTCCTGGAAACATTTGATGACTATCACTTCTTTATTATGGTTTGGCCCACGACACTTTAGTTTTCTTTCTCTAATTCTTTATAATTTTTTGCAATAATCTTGACCGTAGAAATTATTACTTCGGTGATTTGACGCCATTTAATGATTCTTCTTCTTCAATTATTGCATTAATTAATCATAAAATTGGTAGAATCTTGATTTTTATATGTTGGACTATTTGTGTTGATCAAATTGTGAAATTTAAGCATGTTGCCATCATGTTACTTGTTACACATAGTAAACACTTTTCTTGGTGTTAAAAAACTATTTTATGTGAACTATTTTGAAGATTTGAGTGCATAATAAAGTTGTTCAGCTTATTGAGTTTGATTTAAGGGTACTAAATTCAAACTATTCTGGTTGAAGCATAGTTGAATTGTGAACACATTTTGATATATTTATCTATATACACACATTCTTGATAATAAAGTTATAATGAAAGTTGTTCATCTTCTTGAGTTTGATTGTAGGCTATTAAATTTTGATATTTCATTCTTGATGAAGTTGTAATGATTTTTGATTTTAGGCTATTAGATTCAAGCTATTCTGATTGAAGCACGGCTTGAACTATGACAATAATTTGACAGTTTTTAGTTATATTTTGATTCATGGATGATCAGATTTCCATGTAGAATCGGAACTTGTCAAACACCGGTGCAAGTAATGGTATGCGCGAGTGAAATTCTACCCGAGTTTGTAGTAAAGGCCCTTCTCTATCCCGGAGCTGTTAAACAGTCGTTTACGAAAGGTACAACCATTCCAAGCACTGATCAGCTGCTGCACCCTTACAAGCTTAAGATGGGGAAACCAACTCATCTCACACACTTGGAGGTTTGTTGTACATTCATAGTCTTAGGATTATAAAATAACTTTGCATAATTCATTTAGCATTTTTTTTTTCTATGATGTTTGATTTCTTTTTCACCTCAGGTTATTGTGGGGAGTTACTTATGTGTAGCAGGGGCATTTCTAGGGCTGCTAAGGAGAGGAAGAATGAGTTATTTAGGGCTAACTCTAATTCTATGGGGAATTGCAAGAGAAATGCTTGCTGGAAAACATGCATCAGGTTCTACTAAAGCTCCCTCCTTATTTCCAGAAATCATAATCACTATGATCATCGCGTTTCTTTCCATGAGACGGGACGTGAGAAAGATTATAAAATGTTGCGTCTCTAAACATCTAAAGAAGAGGTCGAAAGCCAAATATAGTTGAGTTTATGTTGGCCAAAAAATTGAAAAAAAGAAATATCTTTCAAGATTCTTCATATTGTAGTGACATGCTTCTCTGTTTTTGGCAGTAATATATAGGATATTTTTGATGAAATATTGTTTATTCCAGCCTGAGTAAAAGAAATTATATTGAGCAATTGATGAAAATTGTGAATACTTTTGTCATGTCCAAATAATATAAAAATCTAGAGTTTTTTTGGAATTCAGAAGCTGCTTTTATGGAATTTCTTGAATTGAAATCACAAGTTGGGGAAAGATTTTATTTAATGTGAATTGTCTCACAAATAAGTTGGGCATAATTGGGACATCTGACAGTGACATTTGCCATAAACTCTGCCTATATTTGCATATTAATTACTACTTTTTTTAGTCTTCAAATATTTTTATCAGATTTGGTATTTGCATAAACATAGACTTATAAGAGTATACTTGTGTATATAAACTATTTTTCCTTATAAGTGCTGTTAAATTAAGTGCTTATGTATTGAAGATAATTGAGGTGAGTGTATGCATAGATTTCAAATATATATGGGGACATTAATTTTCTTTTTGAATTATTTAATGAAGCGAATCGAAATCTGGACTCAATAATCCTGATGATTTAATTGAAAAAAAATTAAAAAAAATTAAAGATTAAGTCATTTAATCTTCTGCTGTGACCACTACTAAGATTGTTACACTTTTTCATTAAAATGAGTAGCAAGGAAATAATAGCCATGTTAAGGACATGAGCTTATTCTAGAAAAAGTTCACATGAGATTCCAACTATTATGGCTTGTCTCTCTCTCTCTCTATTATTCCCTTCGTCCCGTTGATAAAGAGTCATTTTATTATTATAATAGATTCAACTTGAATAAAAAGGACTCATTATCAACGGGAAAGGAGTACTTGATTAACCTTTAGGTTCTTGATTAAAATTAGTTTTTTTTTTTTTTTTTTTTTTTTTTTTTGTGAAAGGTCTTGATTGGAATTACTACCTCCATCCTATTATATTAGAACTTATTTTCTTTTTGGTCCGTCCCATTATATTAGAGCTCTTTCCTAAAATGGTAAAAAATACTTGGCTATAATTAACTCTCTCTCCTTAGAATTAATTATAACCACATATCCTTCCATTCATTAGTTTCTGTGCAAGTCAAATGAGCTCTAATATAATGGGATGGAGGTAGTAGTTAATATGCCATGTACATGTTCTTTGTACAGACAAAATATTGTAATGAAATTAGAAAGGTGGGCCACATCTTTTAAATTATAGGGTTGTAATTCAGCTTTTGATTGGCCTCTCCATGCAGTCATGCACCAAGTTGGAAGAAAAAATCACACTACTTAACCAAGAAATTTGTTTTCTAGCACTTGGTTCTAAATTGGTTGAATTATTTCAATTTTTTTGACAACTGGGATTCTCTCTCTCTCTCTCTCTCTCTCTCTCTCTCTCTCTCTCTCTAAGACATACATGGTGAAGGTTGGTTTCCACATGTTGAGTGATGAGTTGTGGTTTGTATGGTTTAATGATAGATCCCTCCAAACATGGACATATTTTTCTCTAATCACTTTCTTCAACCCCACTTGTTCTGTACTCTCTCCTTTCTGCTTTCTTTCATTTTAAGATATTTTTATCCTTTTTTTCTCAATTTTATTTTCTGGGTTTTAGAGATTTGCAAATTCATAGGCTTCTAAAATCAGTGTAAAAACAACCTTACTTTCTCCAAGATTCTTACATTCCTATGGGATTCTTGCTGAATATTCCATCACATGAGACAGCAATGAATCATTGAAACTCAAGAAAAATTCAACCAAGTGTTGGATTTTAGTGTTGGTTCATAGTAGTTTTTAAGGATGTCATTGTGTTTCCAACCATTCAATTATGCATCAAACATAAAATTCTGTCTGAGCAAACACACAAGCCAGAGCCAAGGCAAGAAGAATCCATCACTAGTCAAGATCCCAACTGAGAATCTAACCTCATCTTCCTTCTTCAACGACGTTCCAACAATCACGCAAGCCAATGGCATCGGTATACTTGGAGGCGCGTCGACTGATTCCACCTTACATTTTGCAAAAAAGTTGAAGAATCTACAGTTGGATGAAGGAAGTAGCCCTCCTTTCATACTATGTTCTGATCCAGCTCTGAGTAAGGATCTTTCCTTCTTCTCTGCCAAGAACGGACGTGTAGAAGCTGATCACACCTCGGTTGTGGAGAATCTGAGGCGAAAACGAGCTTTTCTTGAGAATGCTGGAGTTTCCTGTGTGGTGATGCCTTGCCATATTTCACATTCTTGGCATGATGAGATTAAAGAGGGGTGTTCGGTTCCTTTCCTTCACGTTGGCGAATGTGTGGCTAAAGAACTCAAGGCAGCTAAGCTGAAGCCACTCGAAACCGGAAGCCCTCTTCGTATTGGTGTTCTTGCAACCAATGAAAGTGCAGTTCCAAGAATATATCAAGAGAAACTCGAAAACGAGGTAGCTACTATCTATCTATCTACCTATCCATATTTAGATAAAAAGTAATATTTCTGTGTTTCTTACTGTGGTTAATGCAGGGTTTTGAGGTTGTTTTGCTTGATAAGGCAACTGTGGAACATACTATGATTCCTGCGTTGGAAGCTCTGAACAGAAAGATTCTGAAGGGGCGCAGAATTTGTTCAAAATTGCACTACAAGTCCTTCTGATGAGAGCTGTGAACAGAGTAGTCCTTGCTTCAGATTATTTGGAGCAGCTCTTGCCACCTTCGGATCCTTTGTGGAGAAAATGCATCGATCCAATGGATGCTCTAGCACGCTCGTCTCTCAAGTGTGCTCGATCTGCACAAACAGGTATATAGAGAAACCATTCTTCTATGCAAGTGAGATAGCTTGATCAAAATACCAAAACAAAATGGTACATTATGAATGGTGATCAATGATTCTTGATTCCAACACTTGTTATTAGACTTTGATATATATAGATCTATAGATACTGCTAAAGATGAATAATTCTAGTTGATGGCAGATTTCGTACATGTAACCACAATGTGTAAAAATATCCAATGATATGTGCTACCAACAGATGAATGTTTCCTGAATTACAACTGAAAGCAAAAAGGCAAAAGGCATCTGAAGTAAAGATCTTGTGTTTTCCTATCTTTCCATAGCACATTAGTAGAGGGCATGTGCAGGAACGAAACTAGCCCCCGACTTCACTCAACGAAGCTTGGGGAAATCGTGGCCAGCGCCCACCCAATCAGCGTAGACTCCACTCATCTTTGAGATTCTCCACTCCATGATAGGGACTCTGCCCTCCGTTATAGCAGCCTCGATTCCTTCCCTGCACGACCCTGCAAAGCTGGATTGCGAACCAAGCATCAACCTTGAATCTTGAGCCTTCTCCAGCTTAGCATAGTAACCAAATCCTCGAAGCTCTGTCCATCAAAGTAATCCATGTTAGAAGAAAGGAACATAGATATAAGAGAGACAGATTTCATTTCAGGCACTTCCACACCATGTCTAGTTCATTCGATGATATGATAGCAACCGGCTAGAAACAATCGAAGAAAAGGCACATTTAGCATACTTCCTATATTAGTCATGCTTCTTCATGCTGGTACACATATTCAGAAGTTAAAACATCAACCTATGTGTTCGTATATTCTGTAATTACACTTTCGTCTTCCGTTACTAGATGTTCTGAAACTCAGCACTAGCACACAAGAACAAGAAGAGCCGGAGATGGAGACGAAGACAAGATTAGCAGCATCAATTAGCCTATGAATAACTACAATGACTGATTCAAACATATCCACTTATATGAAGTAGATTTACTCACAAGATTCAAAACAGATGAATGGTAAAAGCAAACCTTAACTGAAAACAACTGCACATTCCAAACTTTCATAACTTCCAACATGACCCCTTCAACTAAGAAAACTACTAGTCTCATTTTCCCTAAAAACAAGAAATATTCACAAAAGATCGATGCAACTCCATTTCAAGAAGAAGCTCGAGTTCTAACTCTTGATTCATTCGAGACGAATGCAACATAACAGAGACAAAACATTAAATAACTAAGAACACTTCAATCTTGAAATAACTTAACTAGAAAGATTCCATTTCAAGAAGAGGGCCTGAGTTCTAACTCTTGATTCATTCGAGATGAATGCAACATAACACAGAGATAAAAACATCAAATAACTAAGAACACTTCAATCTTGAAATAACTTAACAAGAAAGATTCCATTTCAAGAAGATGGCCGAGTTCAAACTTCTTGATTCATTCAAGACGAATGCAACATAAACACAGAGACAAAACATCAAATAACTAAGAGAACTTCAAATATTGAAACAACATAACAAGAAAGATGAGTGATGAACAACCTTCTCTGCCATGAGCGTAGGTGCAATTCATCTCATAAGGGCAGCTACCGAACCTCTCCCACTTATCACAAAGCTTCGTCTTCCAATAGAACATGGACTTATCATGATTCTGGCCTCCACCCGAGCTCCTGCACTCAATCGAATCCCCTGCATTTCTACAACCATTCATCAAACCAGAGTAATTCCTCCCAAGATGCCCATCACATTTATGGAGATAGAAGCATCTATCGCCATAAGGGCATATCACACCACTAGCAACAAAGTAACACACTCTCTCTCTCCCTCTCTCTCTCCATATACCGTTTCTCCCACTAGCACTAGCATGTACCTCCATAGCCACGGGTTTCGAATCCGGCCGTCTGAGTTCACTCATTCCATGAGCGTAATGGCAGTTCACGCCGTAATAACATCTGTCCTTATGGAATACAGGGCACAATTCAGATTTGAACGGAATCGAGTTCTTTTGCCTGTTCACTGTCATGGGAATTTTCGGCCTTGGTTTCTTGAAAGAAGAAGTTTGTTGGCAAGGGATTCTGAAATGTGGGCGGTGATCGAACGAGATTTTGCCGCCAGAATCGGCTCGAGCTCCATCGAAATTGCTCGTGTTCATTGCTATGAAAGCTTCAGAAAATTGTATTCTATGAAGGAAAAATGCGATGTAGGAAGAAGAAAAGGAGTTGATGGAAACAGAGCATGAAAACTCAAGTTGGATTTGAGAAGTTGGTGTGAGAGAGTGAAATTTGTTGAGAAATGGGAAAAAGAGAGAACATTTTGGCTGGAAATTAAGGAACTATTCGATTGCACATTGTTGTGATGAGGATGAATGAAGATATTGGTGAGCAGAGAAGTGGGGTTTCCTTGCAGAGAGTAGAGAGAGAGAAACCCTTATTCTGGAAGGTGGTATGTACGATCATGCAAAGAGACGCAGCTCCTAAAATGACCATGCTACCCTCCTTCAACCTATTTTCCTTTCTTTTTATTTCCCCTTCAAATTGTGCGCGTCTTCAAATAGTGGAGTACTCCTTCTCGAATAAGTATCCCGTCTAGCCCATTTTTTTTTTTAATATTTCAAATTAATGTCTTATTTCAAAATTCTATGCAATAATTATGTTAAACTACCATATTTTCCCTATTATCATTACATATTTTTTATATTTTCATTTTTCTATGCAATAATTAGAGGTAAAAATGGTATAATCACATATGAAATACAGGGTTTTAAGAGTCTTACCTACCACTAATTCTTTTCTTTTTATGATAACGAGACTAATAAATGGGACATACGGAAAAGAAAATTAAGACTAATGAGATAAGACATCGGGAGCAATACAATTTGATGGCTAGAGACACTTAATTGGGGACAAAATGAGTACGTATCTTCTTGTTATCATGTACTCTCTCCGTTCTACTTATAACGAGTCATTTTAGGCCGACAAGTTTATTTCAGATAATATAGTGTTAAATTATTTTGTTTAGATTTCATTTTTATAAAACTAAAGCATTTTATATCCTTAAATATATAATGATAATAAATTTTAAATGTAAATCGTACCAATACCTTTAATGTGAATTGAGAAACGAACGAGCTATAGAATGAATAAATTAATTTTTGTCATTTTGAAAATGAATCATTATCAACAATACATCCCAAAATGAGAAATCCTAACTCATTATAAATCAGACGAAGCAAATAAAATGAAAGCGTTGTTATTTACTCGTAAATATTAAAACGAAGCAACGGCACTAAAATATTACATGACAAAAAAAAAAAAAAAAAAGAAGAAAATTGATTAAAGTTGAAGATGCTTATATATGTTCACAGCCTACATTATGCATCGAAAAATTACAAGAAGTGATAATAATAAAGAGAGAGAAAAAAAAGGCAGAAAGAAATTACACGGATCAGAAAATGAACTTTTCTTTACCAAGTTCGAATAAATTTGAATATCCATACAAACAATAGTAACTCTATCAAAATCTTTGAAATCTGATTTCTCAACATCACGATACTCGTATTCTCGCATTTTTGCAGACATCTACGTCTTCGAATAACATGGACGTATCGAGCCATGAGAGAGAGAGTTGAAGGAATCAAGATAGCTACGGCCCGGAATAAACACTGACCTATTGAAGCTTCTTTATTCCCGGGAAGGAAGGAAGGACTGCAATAAGGGCGTCACCATATCCAACGGGATCTGCGAATATCAAGAGTTTCGTATAGTGATTATAATGCATACGAGTATTAAGAACACGCAAAATCCTTTACAGTAATAGGAAGAAAGATGCATACCGCCATCTTCTCTAAGTATCTTGACCACTTCTCCAGATATATCTGACTGAGGAAAAAATCAAGAGAAATATTTGAAAAAATTCAGCTCCCGACATCTTATGATAAGTCCATGAACCATAACTAATGGTTGAAGTGAAAAAAATAAATATAAGGGGATAAGAGAAAACACGTCTTTAGAATCTAGCAGGCTGCAACATTTGAACTCAACCATTCTATAAAATACAAAAATTCAGGCACAAACCTCGATTGGGATTTCACCGCCTAGCTGGTCAATGTAGCAGAGAACCTGGCCCTCCTTTACCGTGTCTTTCTGTTATTCAACAATAGTATAAACACGACGGTAAGACTATTATTCAGTACATACATCTCCTTGAACGTGTAAGCTTTTAAAAAACAATATGTTCACAAAATATGTCCTTAATCCATGCTGAAAACCACCATTTTGTTAAAACCTTGAACCCAGAAATAGAGACGTCACTTTTGAAGCTAACGAGAACCAAAACAATATAATATATGAAAAATTGCAGATTAGAGAATATTTACAGTAAAAGAATACACAGCACACTTTGTAGAAGCAAGTATTAAAAAATCATTATAAAGATAGATCACCATTCCATTATTGCACAAACGAGTCAAATCTTCTCCAACCCCATAAGGAGAGAGAGAGAGAGAGAGAGAGGTACCTCTTTGCATGAAGGGGGAGCCTTCTTCCCTTTAATGGTCCTGGATCTCCTAAAATACCCAACCTGCATCCAGTACAAAGTTAGCGACAAGCTTCCAGAAAAGTCCATAATTCTTTAGAGAACAGAATGATTGAATATTTACCCTCGGAGATGTAAGTATGACCAAGCCCTCATCTGCTGCCTTATCAAGCAGAGACTGAACTCCACCTGGGGAAGAAACTGGTATTGAGAGAGCCAACGATGGTGATGAGGCAGAGCCATTTGAAGCAGGTGTCTCAACAATTGCATGGGCAGTAACAGGAGCTGGGGCAGGAGCCAGAGGCTGTGGAGGTGCACTTTGTTCGGCCAAGTCTCTTGAAACATATAACCGGAATCCCCCAAGCTGATCATTAAAGTAAAAGATAATTCAAAGTTGTTATGGGAAATTAGAAGGCTAAAGAACTGCCCAAGCTAACCATGGACGAAAAGCAACTAGCATATGGGGAATAGGATAAATGACTTACTTTAAGTTCAAACTCCGCAATTGATGTTGTGTCACATAGTACCGTCAAAAGAGATTCCACCTGTAATATTGAGATTTCAGTAAGATGGTTACAACCAGTTACGGAAACTGATGCAAATGCATAACAGTTTTCACTAGCGCGTTATGCAAAGACATAAAAAAAATGCCATTTATGCATTATGTTGTCATATTATTCAATAGTTTGGCACATAGTTTTGGAAGAACTGAAAGGGGTAGTCAACCCTTTCAAAGAGCCATAATAGTATCATATGAAATTGAGAAGATAAATTTTCCACCAACTGGTGTTAATAGGGGAAAAAAAAAACAAAACAAAATTGGTTTTCATGGAATTCACAAAGTTTTTTTAGTTGATTCCCAGCTCTAAAAATGCATTTTTCTAATCTGATGCTTGTGTACATTCAATTTTCTTAAATTCCATCAAATATCAATCTCCTCGAAGCAATAAAGCTGATGTATACACATCATAGCCATGTAAAATTTTGCAACTTACCTCAAATGCGTTGGGAATAAGTGTGCTAGCTGCTTCAGTTGCTACAGTTTCTTTAGAATCATCTTCTACAATGGCTTTCGCTGCTGTCATTGAAAGAGAATCTAAATTAGAAAGATCGAGCAAAGGGTGAAACGGAAATAACACATTGCAAAAAATATCTGTTTAGACCAGCAGATGCTACACGATGAACATGACAGCCCTCAAATATCAAACATCAAGATGAACTTTGTGCCTTCGAATTGCAAGAAGCTGAACATAAAACCGAGTTCTATGATGCCCTCAAATATCAGGTTGTCTACAAGTTTTATTGCTACCCAAGAACAAAATACTCCCTCTGTCCTCTATTTACTGACCCTGTTGACTTTTTAGATGATTTTGGAGCTTCGTGATAATGGATTTTAAATTGAATTTTTGGAAATTAGTTTTTTTTACATGATACTACAACACTCGTAGTACCTTGTAAAAAAAACTAAACTCCAAAAATTCGATTTTAAATCCATCATTACAAAGCTTCAACATTATTTAAAAAGTCAACAGGGTCAATAAATGGAGGACGGAGGGAGTAACAGTGTTTCTGCCAATGTGCAGATAATGTGCAAGATTATGCAATTCTGTAATTCTTTACCCTAAGATCTAACGTCCAAGAAACAATCAACATATATAAGATGATTGCCTGGGTTTATACCTTAATCATATTAATGACAACCCACAAGACCTCATTGGAATTTGACTTTAAATCGATCCTTATTATGAGTTATTGCATCAAAAGATCGAATCAAACATAGTTGCATCAACATTAATAAAACAAATCGAATCAGAGGCAGAAGACTAATGCTGCCACAAATGTAGCTTAAAAAACCCCACAGAAGATCTACTCACAATCATCCTCAGAAGCTGAACTTCGAAATGCAACTATCCGTTTCTCCGGTCTATGCAGCAACACTAAACCATCAAATTGAACAGTTTTGGGTGTCCTCAAACCATGCAAGGGTTGCAGCGTCCTCAATTTCGGCCTTACAGAACCGAAATCCAAGTTCTTTATCTTAAGGCCTGAAGCCCCAATACCACCTGCAACAATGAATTAACCCTCATAAATCATCAAAACAAACTATAATTTTCACCCCCAATCCAAGTTTCAGGAAAATTCATGAAATTCACACACATACAAACACTAACTGCCAAAGAAAATTCAAGTTTCCAGAGAAGTAAACCCTTAGAACTCCAAAAATTCATGAAAATAGAAAACTCAATTGCACAAAAACCCCGCAGTAACACGATCCGCCATAGCTGACTAGAAATCAGCACGCATTCTGTTTTCATGTTCATGGAAACAGCATAGAAGAGAATTCGCGTAAGTTGAGAGAGAGAGAGAGAGCGAGAGCGAGCTTACACGCAGCCATCCGAAAATGGAGAGGAGAGAGAATGGCGGTGGCGGAGGGGAAGAGGTGTTCGAGAAACACTATTTGAGCAACGGACGATGTTAACGAAGAAGAGAGCCGTAGCTCAAATATGTAGTGGGCCCATTTTCTTGGTTCGCTTATCTGTTTTTTTAGGCTCCCCTTCTTTTCTTTTTTCTTTTGACTTTTTTTCCCCTATAAATTAAAATTTAAACATGTACTACTCCATTTCTTTTTCTTTTCTTGTGATCATTAGCAAAATCTAGATTGGAGGCCTCGTTTAGTAGGTGCGATAGAAAAGCTAAGATAATTTTTTTATACTTATTTAAGCTTAAGAAAATTATCTTATCTCGGCTTATTGGGCCTACTAAACAGAAAGTGTCACGGAAATGCTCATCTACTCATCGTGAGCACATATAATGTGTATACCATCGATGCGACAATATTATATCGGCAATTTTTCTCTTAGATTTTTTTTTTGTTTTTTTTTTTATTCGGTTTAAATTTTAGAGTATATATTTATATTAGCCTTTTCCTTGAACATGGGGCATTTCTCATACTGTTTGATTTTTAGGATTTTTGGTAGAGTGGGGGAGCTAATGATATTCATGTGATCTGTATTTTTCAAGAATTACACAAGGTAGTACTCCATCCATCCCATTTAAATGGTATATCTTTATTATTTTTTTATACTTCACATATATTCCTATTTATGGACAATTTAGGTGGGAGAGAGAGAGTACATTATTCATTAGTTTCGTCCTATTTGAAATGTTTGTATATTTTATACTTCACATACTAAATATATATTACCTCCAATCCACAAAAGTAGTCACATTTACTTTATGCACGTATTTCTACTGAAACCTAGTACGAGTTTTAAAATATAATTTTAAAGTATTTTTTTACAAGATACTATGAGTGTCATAGTATCTCGTAAAATAAAAATACTTCAAAATTATATTTTAAAATTCATATTAGATTTCGGTGAAAAAACGTGCCAAATATTAAATGAGATTACTTTTATGGGTTGAAGGTAGTATAAGTTAAATGAAAGGGGAGGGGGAGAGGGAATATATAAGTAAGATAGTGTGTTTGGTTTTGTATTTTGGTAGGAATGTAAAACCCACCAACAATCACATCTAGGGCCAAATTTGGTGACGAAGAGTGTGATGATGAAGTAGGCCAGTTGAATGCTGACAAGATCCTTGCTTGTACTTATCATAATAAATGATTAAACTTTTATATTTTATACTGTAGTATATGAAGTAGAATATTTTTTTGGTTTTTCACTACAACACTGTTAACAGACTTAATGCAATGATATTTTAAATCATATTTTTATATAATACTGTATTAATTATTGTTTCATCCAATATCCAATATCACATTATTGTATCAGATAATCAGATACAAATTCAGATATACGAGTGCACACCTGTTTGAAAGATTAGAATATTAAAAAAATGGAAACATGATAAATTAAATTAAATCACTAGCGCCAAACATTGTATTTCAATTTGTTTTATTAATTTCCAACATCCCCCGAAGATAAAAAGAAAAAGTGAATGGAAAATTTGCCAATGACATTTGATTTTGCGGGGTCAAATTTGCTAGAAATAAAAAAAGATGGCCCATTTCTTTCTTTGTTTTTAAATTGATTCTCCGAAATTTATGTTCTTTACTTTCGGTATATTTTCAAGTCTGATTTTCGTTACTATCACTTAAAACTATAACGAGACGAATATATTACGAATAAACTCAACAAACCACTTTAAACAGCAGTGATAGTCGTGAATTAAAGTGTTTATAATTTTGTTTTAATACAAGCACATGCTTTGATGCATACAATTAAAAAATGTATTATAAAAATGATGAATCGTTTTGTGGGTTTGGGCCAATTCATATATCCATCTTGGCGCAGGAGTTCTAATTGGATAATACCCGGCCCAATTGATCCCTTTCTTCATTTTGTCCGACATCGATAAAATCAGCAGCATATTCAAAATTTATATAAGTTGAGGTCACAATATTAATTGTCCCCTCGGGGACATCCGATAAAATTGGAACGATACAGAGAAGATTAGCATGGCCCCTGCGCAAAGGATGACACGCATAAATCGAGAAATGGTCAAAAATTTTTTTTACTTTTCTCATCTTGTTATTTTACTACTCCAGCTAAAAAATTATACTGCAAAACTGTTTGCCATTTTATTTAGTTTATTCTATTGTTTAACTAGGTTAATTAATCCAATTATGTCATAACTATTTTTTACTATTTATTCCACTTTTTAACTATTAAAATTGGAATTAAATGCTAATAAAAATATAGTGTTTACTTTTCTCATCTTGTTATTTTACCACTACTACTAAAAAATTATACTGCAAAATCGTTTGCCATTTTATTTAGTTTATTTTATAGTGTTTAACTAGGTTAATTAATCCAATTATGATCTATAACTATTTTTTAGTATTTATTCCACTTTTTAACTAGTAAAATTGGAATTAAATACTAATAAAAATAAATTACAGACCCTAATTAGATTAGTAAATCCTAGTCAATTAGCTAATGTCAAATTAGAGAAAAAAATTAAAGAAAAATTAATTAAAAAAATATCTATATATTTATTTAGTACACGGTAGAGCATTACAATTAATGTATCTACCTTTCAACAATTTTAGCCATTACTTCTTTGCTAAAATCAGCAAACTCTATCCGTGCACGTCAATACTTGTGTTTGTGTATGTTTGTTTTTTGTTTTTTATAATTCATATGAAAAATAAAATCTAAATCGAATTGCAAATATACATATATAGCAATGGTTGGATTATAGATAAGAGTGAAAATTGGGCAAAAATTAATTAACCTCATCTCATGATGACTTTTACCCGACAATGAATTTGGCGGAGAATGTTGATATTTACCAAATGATCATTAAAAAATTCACAGAGATAGATTTTCCCCTTTTTTATTTTATTTTTTTCGAAATATACCTCCTTTTTTACTCGACAATGAATTCTGTTTTTTTTTCGTAATTCATATTATAAAAAAAAAATTCTAAAACAATTTCAACAATCTATCTTTCGCAATTGCATATACTACTTTTGTCATCCCATCTATCTTGGCCAATTTTATTATTATAATAAAACTCATTTGATGGATGAAACAGAATGAGTACTATAAACAACCTTTAACAAACCGAATCAAACAGTACTTAGCAATAGCCGTGAAAATAAATTATGTAATTTTCTTTCTTCAATACAAGTACATACACACAATTATTTTAAAAAAGATAATATACTATCTTAAGTTCTTAACAGTCCAGTGCTCAACTAGTAATATAGGAGTAGTATATAGGAGTATAAATAATTGAAAAAAAAAAAAAATCTTACGTAATCGAGCATTAATTTTTTGTTAAATAATGGAAAATTAGTATAATCATAATTAAATTATAATTGGTCAAATATATAATAATCTTTCAATTTGCATCAATTTAGTTTTTGTTCCTTCCTATTTTTCGTAAAATTTCGATGGCTACCTATTCAAAAAAATCGGTGACAATGGCCTTAAGTAGAGCTGTCAAATTTGGCTTGAAAAGCCCGGCCTCACGGGTAGTTTTGGTATATCCGTAGTTTGGGCGGGTTTGGACTACGAAATTTGAGGCCTATTGAAATTTTAGGCCGGTCCGACCCGACCCAAGACACTCAAAAGTCTGATGGGCTCGGGCGGCCCGGTCAGCCCGATTATTTTTACACTGTAAATTTTTAATGAGCCGAGTTTGAGCATTAATTTTTGTAGTCCGATGGAATTTTGGGCCGGCCCGACCCGACCCAACTTTGTCTTAAACCCAACAAGCTCGGACTCGGGTCAGCCCGGCCCGAGCATTTGACAGCTTTACGATTGACAAAACACAACTAAAAAATATATATATATACTACAAACTTGTATCAGTTCAATATCTCTTCAAGCTCATTTTATTATTTTGATTTTATCTAGTTAGGTTGTTTGATCGGGTAGGATATGTATATATTCCCCATGAGTAGGGTTCTACTTTGTAGAGAAATGATATGCTACTCCTTCAATGGTGGGCATCTTCGTCATTTATTCGATTGATATTATTTATTCGATTGTTTATATTCTAGTATCATAAAAATTAATATAGAAATTATTAAATCTACAAAATAAATAAAAATAAGCTCATTCGTTCTTTTTTTTTTTTGATCAAGCAAACAACACATACTCACACACACACGCACCCGAACCCCTGACCTCTTGGTTGGATGGAAAGTGTCTTACTAACTGAGCTGCGCTTCGTTGACTGTTCTTTTTTCCTTCTAACATCGAAAAATGAGTAATAAGACAAATTGAGCTTTGATTTTTATTTATTTTGTAGATTGAATAATTTTTATGTTAATTTATATGATATTAGAATATAAAACAATCAAAAAAATCGAACAAAATAATGTTAAATCGAAGAAATGACAAAGGTGCCCACCATTGGGGGTAGCATATCATTTCTTCTACTTTGTATATGCTTTATAAATTGTTTCTCCCTCCGTTCGGCTTCATTAATCTCATAGATTGATACATGTGAGGTATAAAATATTACCTCGGGACTAATGAAGCGGGACATAGAAAGTATTACTGATTAAGACCTATATATTTCTCACTTATAAGAATTAGTTAAAAAAAAAACGAATATTTCTCGGTAGGAATATATCAACGTCTGTATTACCCAATAAAAACAACATATGTAAAATTTATAAATTGTTAGGACCTGTATATGCATTTCTCATTTAGCCTAATTTTACATTACCTCATTTATCGACTAGCTAGTATTACTAATTTAATTAGGGTATATTATTAAATTTTAGCATTTAATAAAGAAAAATTAGTAAAAAAATTATATTTAGTACTCGGGTGAGCATTACAATTTACAATGTATATGGCTTTCAACAATTTCAATCACTACTTTGCTAAACTCAGCAAACTCTATCCATGCACCTCAATACTTGTGTTTGTCTATTTTTGATTTTTTTATAATTCGTATGAAAAATAAAATCTAAATCGAATTGCAAATATACGTATATAGCAATGATTGGATTATAGATAAGAGTGAAAATTGGACAAAAAATTTAGTGGTAATGGTAGAAAATAGCCACTTAACTTAAGAAAAATAAAAAAATAGCCACTAACTTATAAAGATATAAAAAGTAGCCACCTTGACATTTTTACCCTTAATACTTAATACTTGTAAGAAGAAAAAAAGTTTTGAGATCGATCGATCCTGAGATGGGATCGATCGATCCTTAGTGTGTTCGGAGCGAATGGGCTCGATCGATCTCATGTGTCGGGATCGATCGAGCCTTAGTGTGTTGGGGTCAAGGGCTCGATCGATCCTTAGTGTGTTGGGCTCAAGGGCTCGATCGATCTTTAGTGCATTGGGCTCGATCGATCCCGTGTGTTAGGATCGATCGATCTCATTAAGGGTATTTTTGTCTTATCAAGTAAAAGTGGCTATTTTTTATATATTTTTAAGTTAGTGGCTAGTTTTTTTCATCCACTATCTTAGATGGACTATTTTACATTTTGTCCCAAAAATTAATTAACCTCATCTTATGACGACTTATAACCGACAATGAATTTGGGGGAGAATGTTTATATTTACCAAATGATCATTAAAAAAATCACAAAGATAGATTTTACCCTTTTTTTATTTTTATTTTCTTCGAAATGAGATTTCACTATTGTCAACAGATACCTAACTCTCAAAAGATTTTCCTATAAAGAGCAGTTGCATTCACTCTCTTAAGCTTCACAAATTATAACACTAAACTACAAAGCTTAGAATAGAGTGATCTTGAAATGGAGAAAGTGAAAGTGGTGATGATGTTGTTTGTGGTGACGGCAGCGGCGGCAGCCCTAAGCGGCGGCGAAGCAATCCATTACGAGGCTGAGAAGATCTGGAACTATACCTGTATAGCTTCTTCTTCTCCTCTTCTTCTTGTTTTTTTTTGCATGCATATGCTTGTTATTTAATTATATATGCGTTTCACATAATCTGTGATAGTATACAATTAAGTTTCATTTATATTGATACAGAATATTAGTGAAATTAATTTTAGACACCCTGTTTTGCCCAAAAACTAAAAATACTCTTTCACTACGTTCAATTTATAGGCCAAGTGAAATGGAACACACGGATTACTTATTAAATTTTTTTCTTTAGCTTCTTACTACACCACCATCAACTCTAATTGTTTCTCCATTTGTTGGTAGGCTCGGATAAAGCCATCTTTCTGCTGGCGGGGCAGAGCAATATGGTTGGCCGAGGCGGGACGTATAACAAGGCTGAACAATGGGACGGATGCACTCCGTCCCTGTGCCAGCCCAACCCGAGGATTCTCCGACTTAACTCTGAGATGTTGTGGGAGGAGGCCCGCGAGCCTCTTCACCAAAACATCTCACTCAATCCCTGCCCGATCCTCGACCGGAACCCCGGCATTGGGCCCGGGATGCCCTTTGCCAACACTCTCTTGGCAAGCAATCCGGCCATCGGGACCATCGGGCTGGTCCCCTGCGCGGTCGGCAATACTAACATCTCTCAGTGGATGCGCGGCAGCTGCCTGTACAACAGGCTCCTCACCCGCGCCTGGGCCTCTCTAAGGGAGGGGGGATCCCTCCGTGGGATGCTCTGGTACCAAGGGGAGGGTGATTGCCAACAAGAGCTCGCCGACGCCTACGAGGACAAGTTGAAGGATTTCTTCAACAGTATCCGCAATGATCTCATGCTGCCTTCGCTCCCAATAATCCAAGTATTGCTTCTCTCTTCTCTTCTCTTTATTTATTTAAAAAAAAAAAAAAAAGATTTTATATATGTTTTAAGAATAATTAATTTTTGATTTTAAGTGTTTATGTTATTTTATCGCGATACGATGTAGGTGGCGTTAGACTTGTCGGAGAAGGATCCGAATGTGAAAAAAGTAAGAAGTGTACAACTAAAGCTTAACCTTCCAAATTTGAGGACTGTGGATGCTCTAGGTTTACCACTTAACGGCGACAATCTGCACCTTACTACGGATTCCCAAGTTACCCTTGGGTCCAAGTTGGCGCAAGAGTTTCTCAAATATTTTACATAATTGTATGCCTGCTAAATTAATACTCTATTAAATAAGCATAAAGTTAAACTATTTCTTGCTTTCTTTTTCTATTTTTGTTTTAGTGGAACTTAATTATCTCGACAAACAGGAACTTAATTAGGAATCTAAATTCAATAGTTTGTAACAAATTAAAATTAAATCGATTTCAAAGTGGAACTTTATATCGCATAGCTAGGAGTAAAAAACAACAACAACAACATCAAATTAATTAAAATTGAGTATGGTAAATAACTTTTAAGAAAATGATCATCATATTATAATAAAGAGTTTACATTTAGCAACATTATAGTCACATTATATTTGTAGACCTTAATCTATTCCATAATCACCCTTCCTTTTATAATGAACGTTGTCATAGCTCATAGAAACCCCCACGTCATCAGCCTTCCAATATATGCCCGACCGGCAGTTATCTCGGACCGGATCGTAAGCAACGACGTTAGCGGTAAAGCCTCCTATATATGATGTAATGTCACATCTAAATCCGACGCTTGCGTTCTTTACCTTCAATCTATATTCCTCGCCTTTCTTCAGATTGTATACCGCGAACGGCTCAGCCACCTTAATACAGAAAAGGAGCTGCATAGGAAAGAATCGGGTGTCGTTTGCGCCATTTATAACGTGAACTAACGGCGACGCTCCTCCGGCGTTGATTAACATCAAGAGCATGCCTATGTATAACAATTTAAATGCCATAATGTTGAGTTTTTTTTTATTGGTTTTGTGTTTGTGTTTTGTTGGATTTATAAGAGAAAAAGATGCGACTCAAATTGATATATGTGTCCGTAATGCCGCGTCTCTAAAAATAATGATATTAGGAAATTCAGATTTCAACATTTGCATGTATGTATCACGTGCGAATTACAATTGCACTATACCTTATTATTATTATTATTATTATTAAGAAGTTCAATCGGTTCAATTGACCGAAGCATGACCTGAAGGTCACGCTGGTTCGACATCCGGTACAGTTTTCAAAACATTGGGTGTGAGTGCCCATATACTAAAATGAAGTATAGAACATCCAAAATTAAAAAAAGATTATGCCACTTTTTTCATGGACAAAAAAAATATAAAATACTTATACTTTTCCAGGAAATTCTCGTAGGGCTGTAGGTGTACTACACCCATACTCATATCATAATATTTTAATTATTGGCCCATTTTTTTTTTCCTTTTTCGCTATTCATTCTCTAAATATTTTTATATTCTGTATTTTCGTTACTTTTTTGTTAACGTCTACTTTTCGTTATTAAAAATATAAATATACGAATATATTAGTCTCTTATATTTTCCTTGTAACATAGTCATCCCATGTAACTTGGCCACTTTTATTATTACTAGCAAAGTGTACGTGCGTTGCACGTTTAAATCCCTCATTTATACTCCTTCCGTTTTGTGCATCTTAGATTTATTTTTTTTTCATGCATTTTACTGTTACGACAATATTAATGTTTTGTGTTTTTTCTTTTAAATATTTTTTAAAATTTTATACGGAATATATGATTGTTGACTAAAGAAAATTAAGAATAGTCAATATGTTCAATTTGTTTGCTATTAATAATCTTTAAATATTTCTAATGAGTGTAAATAAAAGGGAATAATATATACACAAATACAATTATTAGATTTCAATTTTAATCCATTTTTTTGTATCATTTTTTTTAATATTCTTATACTACTTAGTTTTTGTTGATCGATGGTATCTTAAATTAAAGTATTATAAACTGTTTACAAGTTTATGATACAAAACATGATTGAAGAGCACATGTTGTCATATGCTCCGTATTTATAATCTTGCAAAAGTATGATTGTAGGTTATTTGTCATAATCATCCAACAAAATTCATTTAGTTTAATTTGCGTATTTCAAATATTTTAGAGATCTCCTTCTTTATGTGGAATTATCACCTTGTTATTATTATTATTATTATTATTATTATTATTATTATTATTATTATTATTATTATTATTATTATTATTATTATTATTATTATTATTATTATTATTATTATTATTATTATTATTATTATTAATGGATATTTCTGGACAATAATATTTGAATTAGGATTCAATCAACATTAGTTCACACACGTTAGGGAAAAAAAAAAGTTTTACAAATTTTTCATCACAAATATATTTGGCACATACATTATTATTAATCTAGCGCCCATACCAAAATTTAAATTACATTAATAACTATCTTAAAAAAAATACAAATAGGAGTTGGGAAAGAATAAATTCGAGTTCCATTGAAAATCGAATAAAATCAATCATGTTTTGGTTGACTGTATTTTCATACTACTACCCATACTCCCCTTTCACAATCAAAAGTTAATCAAAATTCATTATAAATGTCATTTCACTTTACGATTCCCTACTTTAAGTGAGATCCAACAACCAAACTTTTTTTTTTTTTTTTTTTATCGGAAAAAAAACTTATTGCATAACTTGGTACAAGAAGTACCAACCCATTACACCTCAGTTGGCATTCCACCTATTACATAAAGGGGTCGTCGCCCAATCAAAAAAGATTTCGTTCACGTATTTCCTGGACGAAGGGAATGTTACACTATTGTGCTTAAATTTTATAAATTATAAATATATTATAGGCAAAACATATTTTGTAAAACAAGTTATAACTAAAATAAATTTGTTCATTTTCGTTCTTTTAATTTGAATCTCATATGCTTTAAATTTTATAATCATGAGTTTTTCGACAATGGCTATGTTGATACAATGGCTATGTTAATTTTTATAAATTTTAGCATTTTGTTTCATATTTCGGTTGATCAGACTGATTTGAGTGTTGTATATTAATAGTTCAACTCAATTTTTTGCCTTTCATTTTATATAATAACGTGCCTATGATGTATCATGTATTACTTGAATCGTATGTATTATGTTGTATAATTATAGAAAAAAAAACAAATAACTTAGGACAAGATCCACGAGTTCATAATATTTAATATGCTAATATTTTGACAAAAAAAATAAGTTAAAAACTTCGTGAATAGAAAAATCTAGTTTTAATGGATAAGATGACCTGTAGAAGTATTTGAGAGTAGCTAAAAAACAAAGGCTTTACATTGTGCTAAAATTTAAAAAGTTAAATAGATATATTATAAGATATTATAGGCGATGAGTTTATATATATACTTACCATTTATAAAAAAATTAAATCAAACCAAAATAATAAATAAGTTAAATACCATATTTAAATTTATACACATATATACTATATTTAAATGTATAATATATAGTATTACATAATTGTCCCTAAAATTTAAAATACTATAAGAATATAATAGGCAATCTACATTAAGTACTTAAGGCTCTTTTTATATAAGTATAGATAATAAAACTCATATTATTAGAATTGTCATACCGTATAATTAATTTTTGATTTTAAGTGTTTATTTTAGCCTTGTCGGAGAAGGATATAATGTGAAAAAATTAAGAAGTGTACAACTAAAGCTTAACCTTCCAAATTTGAGGACTGTGGATGCTCTAGGTTTACCACTTAACGGCGACAATCTGCACCTTACTACGGATTCCCAAGTTACCCTTGGGTCCAAGCTGGCGCAAGAGTTTCTCAAATATTTTACATAATTGTATGCATGCTAAATTAATACTCCATTAAATAAGCATAGAGTTAAACTATTTCTTGCTTTCTTTTACTATTTTCGTTTTAGTGGAACTTCATTATCTCGACAAATAGGAACTTAATTAGGAATCTAAATTCAATAGTTTGTAACAAAGTGGAACTCTATGTCGCATAGATAGAGTAAAAACAATAATAAAGTTGAGTATAGCAACATATAGTCATATATAAATATACACCACAAGGCGTGATGTAATTTATTACATATTAATAATTATTTTTATAAACCTTAATCTATTCCATAATCACCCTTCCTTTTATAATGAACGTTGTCATAGCTCATAGAAACTCCCACGTCATCAGCCTTCCAATATATGTGGGACCGGCCTTTGTCTCGGACTGGATCGTAAGTAATGACGTTAACGGTAAAGCCCCCTTCCCTCGCCGTGAAAAAACAGTTAAATCCGACTGTCACGTTCGGTGCCGTCAGTTTATATTCCTCATTTTGCTTCAGATGGTATACCTTAAACGGGCGATTATACGTCTCGTTATTGTTAGTGAAAATTAGAGATATTTCACTAAACTGACTATTATTTGCTGCGTTAATCACGTGAATTAACGGCACCGCGCCTCTTCCGTTGATTTTGCCGGCGCCGGCACACACCAAGAGCATGCATAGAAATAGCAATTTGAACGCCATTATATATTCTGCCTTTTGATAGAGTGGTTTTGTGTTTTATTTTTTCTTTAGAGATTTTATTTATAGAGGAAAAGAGATGCCGTTTTGTTAAGTAATTAATGTTGTGCCTCCAAAAAATTAAGAATGTGAAATTAGGAAATTAAATGGAGATTTTAACACATGTATGTGTGTATCACGTGCGAATTATTACATTTGCGCTTGTCATCAATATAAGGTAGTGATACAAATGAAGAAATAAAAACCTACCAAGAAACTTGAAAATTACGATATTAAAATTCGAGGTTGGGCCTTGTTGAAATTTATTTGGGTGAAATCCAATAAAATAAATATTACTGTATTAAGTATATAAAAAAAAAGAGTACTCTTCTAAGTAATAGTACGAAAATACATATATCTCATAATAAAATATGTTCTCCTTTTGTGTAGAACAAATTGTATTGTAATTTGATTTATTTATCTTTAATTAATTCATTCATTATTTTTATCATTTTTTATAATCTCTAGGGTTCATTTCCAGTTTGGGTGATTCATTTTGTATAACTCATTTTTTTTTGCCTTTTTTCTTTTTTTCTTTTTGAACATAATCAACTGAAATTTAAAGAGCGTGTCATGGAGGACTCATACTTTCTATATCATTAATTAAACGCTACTCCCTTCAATTTTTTCAAGTGTCTTACTTACTATTTTTGTTGTTTATTTTTAAGTGTTCCATTTCAAAATTTGATGACATAATAGCTATATTTTTCAATTTTACCCCTATAATTAATATTATATATAAGTTGGTGCTCAGAAAAGGAAAATAATAAATGTGTAAAAATATAAATTTACACATTTTCTTGATTTTTGCAATTTGGCGGTATAGACAAAAAAAATAAAAAATAGAGGAAGTACAAAACAAGGAACATTGCATAATTAAGCGTAATTCTTTTTTGAATAATTTTAACATCACATTTTAAAGAATGCACACAAGGATTCGAAAATATTAATCTCTTAAGTATTTTCTTTGGACGCTTTATTAGTCCTATAGATTGAATATATGTGAGCTGTAAATTATTGTTTCGGGACTAATAAAGTGAAATATTGGGAAAGGTATATTTGTAGTAACAAATATTACCTCCATCTCAACTAAGTAGTCTCAGTTGTTTTATTAACTTTTTCGGCACACGTTTTCACCGAAACCTAATACGGGTTTTAAAACCTAGTAATATTTGTTACTATAAAATATAACTTTTTCGGTACGCGTTTTCTGGTTTGGGCCATTTTATAATTGGATAATTGCCAGCCTAGTTGATCTCTTTTTCTTCATTTTATCCCACACCGATAAAATAAGCAGCATAGTGAAATTTTGTATAAGCTAAGGTCAAGGTATTGTTTGTTCCTTCGGGGATATCCGATAAAATTGGAACGATATAGAGAAGATTAGCATGGCCCCTGAGAATGACACGCACAAGTAGGTTTTGTGCTTCGTTGTTGTAGTTTTGCATGATCCATGTTTAGGGAAAAATCTATGCTTGACAACTTATTGAGGTGCTAAGGTAAAAAGAAGGGCATGCTTTATGAATTTTAATTTCTACAACTCCTCGTGGCAGCATGTTGAGACTGAAGTGTGGGGTGGGTTTCTAAGCATACCTTGATGTGTGGGAGGTTGGTGTGTGTCTGCAAATTTGGAAGGGTGAAAGATGGTTCTTTCTTTCTTTCTTTTTTTTTCCTTTTTCTTCTTTAACTGCTGTCCAGCATCTCTTCCTCACTTTCACTCTCCTAATTCGGTTGTTGCTTCAATCCCTCTCTTATCTCTTGATTTTCTCTTCCCTCTCACTAGTGCTTTTTTCTTTTTTTCTTTTTTTTGTTGAGGTATGAAATGAGGTAATGTGGGCTGAAGGAAGGTGGTATATATGCTTGCAGTTGGTTTTATTCTCTGCTCAATAATTCCCTTAGCTCACCCCTTGTTAAGGCTGATTTGACTCTCCTATTCTGCAAGTCTATGGCTCAAGGTGTAGCTATGTTGGTAGCCATTTTGCTGTAGAAGCAAAAGATTTTGCTGCAGGGAAGGAAAATTTGTGTTCCTCTTATGTAATCTTATGTAGATTGTCCCTACTAACATTAGAACACACAATTGTTGACTTTAACATTTGTAATTGAATTGTTTGTAAGGTTGTATTGATTTTGGCTGAATAGTCGTTCCTCTTATAATCTTTATGTTCAAAGCCTACAATTGTGGATTTTGATGTGCTATTGTTGGGAACCCCACTCAGTTTGAGTTTTAATAATATTTATCGAAACTACACTTAGATAGATTTTACTGTTTTCTAGAGTTTGGTTGATAGGACTACACTGATCTGTATAGCCAATTTAGTATGCTTAAACTCTTAGACGAAATAGTTTGTGTTTCGCAGTTTGATATCAACCAGTTTGGAGGAGTTTAACACTTGCCTTGAAGAGTTCAAGACTCGCAGTTCGAAGAAAGGAAGCTGAAGACTCCAGTTTAAGGAGGTACCATCAACCTGCCTACATAGTGTTGGGATATTTATTGAAGAAATGAATGGAATCTATGAAATATAATCAATTACAATTTATTTTGATTGGATTCCAAAATTCCAACACAATTCTCTCCCTTGCCTGATGTAAGCAAGTTATGAAACAAGTTAAGGTTTAACAAATGTAGTTACCAGCTTGTATTTTTTTCATGCATGCTACTATTCTAGAATACAAAATTGATAATGGAGTACTATTTCATTCAATGCGGTCGTTCGATTACTGTGCCACCACCCAACATTAGTGGGCCTTAATCTGCTATTTCCATCAAACGTAATTATATTTATTTATTAATCTATTAAGATACGTGAGACATAATTTCTTACATTTATAAGTTGTTGGAGCTTCCTAAATACTCTTATAAGATGTTTTACAGAGTTTATAAGCTAACTCAAAGAGTTTCTTTACTCTAAACTACGCCCTAGAAAGGCTCACTTGTCAAGGAGCCTCTACAGTTGAATGAGAGTAATATTTACGAAGCAAAGTAGAGATGAAGTGAAACAGAAAAGAAGCAGAGCAAGCTTTTCTACATCTCAAGTTTGCTTAAAGCAAAATTCTCAAGCCTCCACATACAACCAAGTGGAAAGCGACTCAAGCAAAAGCAACTTGATGAAAAGCACACGTGCCAAGAGAATCTCGAGAAAAGCGACATCAGTTCAAGCTAAAGCTGCTAGAGAATCTACAACTGATAGAGCACTCGTGATGAAGCACGAACAAGAGCGGCGAAGTATAAAGAAGCTAGAATTTCAAATTTTAAAATTCTGCAACGTTAAGAAGTACACATCATAATTGAGGAGCAGGAAGTCAGAAAGCATGCATAAGCTTGCCATTGGACAACGGAAATATCAGAACAAAGTGCGGCGAAATTCTTTGCTAAACGCCAAGTCGGAAATCTACAGATATCAAGGTTTTCCACTTCCAGAAATAACACAACCCGAAAATGCACTGTTCACCTGCAAAAAGTTGCATTGTCGCTTAACCGAAGGGAATGTGTAGTATGCGCCACCAACCTCTCTAACGGAAAGATGACCAACTCACACTATAAATAGGACTGCTACATAAAACGCTCAATAATCCAAGTATAGCTTCTCTCTTCTATTTATTTATTTATTTATTTTTAAAAAAATAAGATTTTATATATGTTTAGGAGAATAATTAATTTTCGATTTTAAGTGTTTATTTTATTTTATCACGATACGATGTAGGTGGCATTGGACTTGTCGGAGAAGGATCCGAATGTGAAAAAAGTAAGGAGTGTGCAACTAGAGCTTAAGCTTCCGAATTTGAGGACTGTGGATGCTCTAGGTTTACCACTTAACGGCGACAATGTGCACCTTACTACGGATTCCCAAGTTACCCTTGGGTCCAAGTTGGCGCAAGAGTTTCTCAAATATTTTACATATTTTACTCTTCACCAAAACATCTCACTCAATCCTTGCCCGATCCTCGACCGGGACCCGGGCATTGGGCCCGGAATGGCCTTTGCCAACACTCTCTTGGCAAGCAATCCGGCCATCGGAACCATCGGCTTGGTCCCCTGCGCGGTCGGCAACACCGAGATCGATCAATGGAGTCGTGGGGGCTGCCTGTACAACAGGCTCCTCACCCGCGCCTGGGCCTCCTTGATGGCCGGAGGATCCCTCCGTGGGATGCTCTGGTACCAAGGGGAGAACGACTGCAAACAAGAGCTCGCCGAGTTGGCGGAGTTTCTCAAATATTTTAATTAAATAATTGTATGCATGCTAAATTAGTTATTAATTATGCATAAAGTTAAACTATTTCTTGCTTTCTTTTACTATTTTCGTTTTAGTGGAACTTCATTATCTCGACTAATAGGAACTTAAATAATAGGAATCTAAATTCAATAGTTTGTAACAAATTAAATCGATTTCAAAGTGGAACTTTATATCACATAGCTAGGAGTAAACAACAACAACAACATCAAATTAATTAAAATTGAGTATGGTAAATAACTTTTAAGAAAATTATCATCATATTATAATAAAAGAGTTTTACATTTAGTAACATATATAGAGTCACATGTATATACACCACAAGGCGTGATGTAATTTATTAAATAATAATTATATTTATAAACCTTAATCTATTCCATAATAACCCTTCCTTGTGTAATGAACGTTGTCATAGCTCATAGAAACCCCCACGTCATCAGCCTTCCAATATATGTCCGACCGGCGGTTATCTCGGACCGGATCGTAAGCAACGACGTTAACGGTAAAGCCTCCTATATATGATGTAATGTCACATCTAAATCCGACGCTTGCATTCTTTACCTTCAATCTATATTCCTCGCCTCGCTTCAGATTGTATACCGCGAACGGCTGAGCCACCTTAATACAGAAAAGGAGCTGCATAGGAAAGAATCGGGTGTCGTTCGCGCCATTTATAACGTGAACTAACGGCGACGCTCCTCCGGCGTTGATTAACATCAAGAGCATGCCTATGTATAACAATTTAAATGCCATAATGTTGAGTTGGTATTTTTTTTTTTTTTTTTTAATTGGTTTTGTGTTTGTGTTTTGTTGGATTTTATAAGAGAAAAAGATGTGACTCAAATTGATATATGTGTCCGTATCTTTGAGTAATTAATGCCGCGTCTCTAAAAAAAATGATATTAGGAAATTCAGATTTCAACATTTGCATGTATGTATCACGTGCGAATTACAATTGCACTATACCTTATTATTATTATTATTATTATTATTATTATTATTAAACAGTTCAATCATAGTTCAATCGGTTCAATCGACCGAAGCATGACCTGAAGGTCACGCCGGTTCGACATCCGGTTCAGTTTTCAAAACATTGGGTGTGAGTGCCCATATACTAAAATGAAAGTATAGAACATCCAAAATTAAAAAAAGATTATGCCACTTTTTTCATGGACAAAAAAAATATAAAATACTTATACTTTTCCAGGAAATTCTTGTAGGGTTGTAGGTACTACACCCATACTCATATCATAATATTTTAATTATTGGCCCTTTTTTTTTTTTTTCCTTTTTCGCTATTCATTCTCTAAACATTTTTATATTCTGTATTTTCGTTATTTTTTTGTTAATGTCAACTTTTCGTTATTAAAAATATAAATATATGAATATATTAGTCTCTTATATTTTCCTTGTAACATAGTCGTCCCATCTAACTTGGCCACTTTTATTATTATAATAAAACTCATTTGATGTGTGAGACGGAGGGAGTACTATAAACAACCTTTAACAAACCGAATCAAACAGTAGCAATAGCCGTGAAAATAAATTACGTAATTTTCTTTCTTCAATACAAGTACACATATACAATTATTAAAAAAATATATAATATACTAACTTAACAGTCCAGTGCTCAACTAGTAATATATATAGGAGTAGTATATAGGAGTATAAATAATTGGAGGAAAAAAAAAGAACAACTATATTATATCGTACGTAATCGAACATTAATTTTTCGTTAAATAATGGAACATTAGTATAATTATATTTAAATTTAAATATAATTGGTCAAATATATAATAATCTTTCAATTTGCATCAATTTAGTTTTTTTCCTTCCTATTTTTAGTAAAATTTCGATGGCTATCTATTCAAAAGAATCGGTGACAATGGTCTTTAGTAGGGCTGCAAATGAGCCGAGCTACTCGTGAGCTATTCGGAGTTCGACTCGATAAAAGTTCTTTCGAGATCGTTTAGTGAAGCTCGTCAATTAAACGAGCCGAGCTTGAGCACGAGAGTATTCGGCTCGTTAGCTTGTGAACGTGTTCGTTAACTGATTTAGTATGAAAATATAAAATTATTAGTAAACTATGACTTGTATTATATACTATGATTAGTACTAATTATCTAATTAACTTTATTTGTTATAGAACATGATTAATCTTATCTTATTAATGTGAATAAAATCATCTATCTTCAAAGAAATAATTAATATTTTAAATATAAATCCAAATTTAGAAAGTCTATTTTGGCTCGATTAGGGCTCGAATACGCTTGTGAGACTCGAAGTATTCGGTAAACAAAGTTCGATACTCGACTCGAAAATAAACGAGCCAAACATGAGCACAACGATATTTGGCTCGGCTCGGCTCGATTGCAGCCCTAGTCTTAAGATTGACAAAACACAACTAAAAAAAATTATATATATACTACAAACTTGTATCAGTTCAATATCTCTTCAAGTTCATTTTATTATTTTGATTTTATCTAGTTAGGTTGTTTGATTTGGTAGGATATTAGAGTAGCGGGACATATATATATATATATATATATATATATATATATATATATATATAGTGACTCGAACTCCCGACATTTTGGTTGGAGGGGAAGCGTTCTTACCGATTGAGCTACGCTTCTTCGTCAGAGCGTATTAATATTACTTATTAGGACCTATATATTTCTCATTTATAAAAATTGGTTAAAGAAAATGAATATTACTCGGTAGGAATATATCAACGTCTGAATTATCCAATACACACAACATATGTAAAAATTTATATAAATCAAGGTCACACAACTTTAAATATATCTTTTATTTTGTTGTTCATTTTTATGCCATATATGCTTTAACCGATTCACTCGAGAGATGAAATTTCACAAGAAGTATGGCCACGTTTATTGAATTAGGCCAGAGTTTCTTTATTTGTAGGAACAATTTCTTACGTGTTGGAACTTGTAACTATAGATTTTGAAGAAATGCTTTAAATGTTACTGATTCCACCGTATTTTTTTTATTTCTTTACAAAGCAATACAATTTATAATGATCGACTGCAAAAGGTACCAAAATTAATAATGCTCAATAAACGACTTATGTTCCAATGATCTTTCAAATTAATGAAGTTAAAGCCAAATCTGCTTAACCTTAGTGCAATAAATGTGTCTTTACAAATTAACTAAATAAAGAAATCGATTGATTGATTGTAATTTGATGAAAATCCATACTCAATGTCGTATTGTACGCGTTAGGCAATTGAATAAAATTATTTTCCTTATTTAATATTGCACTACATTAACTTAGCATACATGTTGTAGCGCATTACACACATAATGGATCATATAGAATATATCTGAATCATTGATCTTAATATAATACACCCTCCGTCCACCATTTATTGACCTGACCCTATTGACTTTTTAGATAGATTTTAAATTGAATTTTTGAAGTTTTTTTTGTTTTGTTTTGTTTTTTTTAACTTGTAGTATCCTGTTAAAAAAACTAAATTCCAAAAATTCAATTTAAAATCTATCATCACAAAACTCCAAAATTATCTAAAAGTCGACATGGTCAGTAAATAGTTCATCTTGATATAATTAAACATAATTGTATATAGATTTTTTTTTATTATTATTTTTTTTTTTGCATTTCTCGCGCCAAAGACTTATTTTTATCATCCTTATATATATGGGTTTCCAGCTGCCTTTTCACCAATTTCAGCCACTATTACTTTGTTGCTAAATTCAGATGTTTATATTCTCATTTTTTGTGGTACAAAAAGTTGGGGAAGAAAATCTTAAACAAAATGCAAATATAAGAATATATAGCAATGCTTAATTGGCGTAAAATTTGGAAAAAAACCTCATCTCATGACGACTTATATCCGACAATGAATTTGGGGAAGAATGTTGATATTTACCAAATGATCATTAAAAAAATCATAGAGATTTCACTATTGTTAAATGAATAACTCCAACAAATACCAAACTCTTGAAGGTTTCCTCCCTATAAAGAGCTACTTGGTTCATAGATTATAAACACTAGAAAGCTTAGAAAAGAGTGATTTTGAAATGGAGAATGTGAAAGTGGTGATGTGGTTTGTGGCGGCGGCGGCGGCAAACCCTCAGTGGTGGCGAAGCAATAATCCGTTACAAGGCTGAGAAGATGTTGAATGGTTGCATCTTCTTCTCCTAGCTTGCTTGTTGCCTTATTGTACATGTGCATTAGTGTTATTAACTTAAATAAATGCGTATTGATTGTGATATTATACAATTAAGTTTCATTGATACAATTTAATTTAGTGAAATTTTATGTATGTACCCAACAAAATGGGTATATATTAAAAAAAAAATTACTAAATTAAACTGCATCAATTAATTTAGTGAAAATTTTTATATATACCCATTTTGTTTGTGGGTATATATATAAAATTTCACTTAATTAAATTGTATCAATTAATTTAGTGAAATTATATATATATGTCCATTTTGTTTGTGGGTATATATAAAAAAATTCACTGAATTAAACTGTATCAATGAAACTTAATTTTATAATATTACAAGCAATAAGTATTTATTTAATAGCATTAATGCACGTGCAACAACTAGTGTTTATAATTATTACTAGATTGAGTAGTAAGTTCTTGTTATTGTTCCTGTTATTGTTCTTCAATTGTAGTTAGTTAGTCTGGGCTGTTATTAACCCATGTCGCACGTGGTCAAGCTAGGAGTAGATTAAATATCCAACTTGTACTCTGTTATTGTTCAGTTCAATGAATCTAATTCTCTATCTATCCTCTTCTCTTTCTCTCTCCTCTTGTCTTTTTCTCTGATCTTCTTCTTCTTTTTCATTGTTTCTATGAATCTGCATCCAGATTGTTCTAACAATAATCTATGAACCAAGTAGCAGCTCTTTATAGGGACGAAACCTTTAAGAGTTTGGTATTTGTTGGATAGGTGCGATGAGTTTAGCAACAAAGTAATGGCTGAAATTGTTAAAAGGTAGATACATTGTAAGTTGTAATGCTCTCTCGTGTACTATAGTTAATCCTTTACTAATTTTTCTTTAATAAATGATTAAAAAACAATAATAGGCCCTAATTAGATTAGTAATACTAGTCAATGAGGTAGTGTAAAATTAGGCTAAATGAGAAATACATATATTGGAATATTAATTTATAGTTTATGACATGAACTTCAAACATATTTCAGTTTATGATTTGGACTTATATTTATTTTTTCAAAACACTGAATTTTGCAACTTTTTATTTATTTATGGTCTACATCCTAAATTTTGATCCTAAAAAGATGACTTGAATTGAAGTTTTACAGGCATATCACTACACATACCTAAATTTGAGATGCGACAACAGTGAATTAAGTCACCTTTTCTACACCAGAATTTCTAATATAGGCCTCAAATCGTAAAAATTATAAAGTTCTTAATTAAAAAATAAATAAAAATTAAATCATAAAATGAAACATAAAAAATTATTATCATATTATTATAATAGGAGAGGTGGTGTTTATTATTCCATCCGTTCTACCATTTACTGACACTATTACTATATTGGGACGTCCACGATTACTGAACTTTTTCATTTTGGGACGTATCCCACAATCACTTTAACACTTTATTACTTTACTTTTTTAGCACGTTAACCCTTTACTACAATTAAAATATTAGATGGATAGCTCATAATTATTCCGCTTTAACACTTTAGCACTTTAAATTATTAATATATTATCAAAATACGTTAAAACTCCATTCCCAGATTTTTAATCAAGTAAATCATGGACGGAGGGAGTATATTTATCTATAATCCTAATCTATTACATATAAACCCTCATGTTTATAATGAGTAGAAACTCCCAAGTCGTCAGCCTTCCAATATATGTGGGACCGACCTTCGTCTCGGACCGGATCGTAACTAATGATGTTAACGGTAAAGCCCCCTTCTCTCGCCATAAATTTCCAGTTGAATCCGATAGTCACATACTCACATTCGGTACCGTCATTTTATATTCCTCATTTTGCTTGAGCTTGTATATCTTAAACGAGTTATTATAGGAAAAAAAACTTGCTATTATTTGCCGCGTTAATCACGTGAATACGAAATACCATGTCTAAAAATGGATGAAGTACCACGTTGAAAAATGAGTAAAGCACATATGTCACGGACGACCGAAAATAAAATACATAAGTTGCGAACGAATGAAGCATATATTATTTTTGGTTTTTTTTATTTTTTTATTTTTTATTTTTTTATTTTTTTTTAAGTAATAGGAAGGGAAAAGGAAAATAAATTACAAAGTAAGAGACGTATTAGGCATTAAACTTTAAAAGAGACTATAAAAGTTCTTTTCTATGAAGGTGGCTAAAAAAGTTTTTTTTTTACTAAACATGGCTTTTTTTTTTCTTTTTCGTCCCATTTTATTTTGCAATTGCGAGTACTTTCCAAAATATTAGGGATGGTAATTTGGGTTCATGTTTTTGGGTAGAAATAGAAATACCCGAACCCAACCCAAAACCCGAAAAAATTGAGTGAGATCTCGGATAGTGAGATTTGAAAAATTCGGGTATCGGGTATACCCGAAAAAAAATTACCCGAAATCCCAAAAATCCAAAATTTATATTTAAATTAATTAAAAATAATAAATAATACTAATTAATAAATAAAATAATTAAGATAAATAGTTAAATAAATAATTAACTTCATAAGTTAACACTTTAGACTCTCGTTTCTTTTCTTTTTTCCATTTGATGTCTTATTAATTATGCAATTATATAATTATAGTTAGCTATATGCATTATTTGAAATAGAACAAAAAAATAAAATAAAAATAGTTGTATTTTTTCTTTCTAAATTTTTGGGTACCCGAATACCCGAATGGGATACCCGAACGAGTATTTGGATACCCGAAAATATTTTCGGGTTCGGGTTTGGGTAGTGAATTTTTGAATTTTTTGGTTCGGGTATCCAAAAAATTCGGGACAGGTACCCGATCCGTACCGAATTCTCATCCCTACAAAATGTTATAAGTTGCGAAAGCAAGTCTTCTTTGTTTTTTTTTTTTTGTTGTTTTTTTTGTTTTTATTTATTTATAATTTATTTGTTGTTTCCAATTGTTGAAATCTTTGGTCGTATGATATGTTTAGTCATAAAATAGAGTAATGAACTTTTTTTATTTTTTTTTATTTTTACGCCCCCGAGGTTGAGAGGTTAGGCAAACTTTCAATCTGTACAAAATTAAAAAAACCATCATATAATATTTGGACGTGATAGTACTAAAAGAAAGTACTAGCTCCAACATGAATTGAAAGAGTCAAAAGACCAATATATTACGAGAGGAATATATTACGAATAAACTCAACAAACCACTTTAAACAGCAGTGATAGTCGTGAATTAAAGTATTTATAATTTTGTTTTAATACAAGCACATGCTTTGATGCATACAATTAAAAAATGTATTATAAAAATGATGAACCGTTTTGTGGGTTTGGGCCAATTCATATATCCATCTTGGCGCAGGGGTTCTAATTGGATAATACCCGGCCCAATTGATCCCTTTCTTCATTTGTCCCACACCGATAAAATTAGCAGCATATTCAAAATTTATATATGTTGAGGTCAAAACGTTAATTTTCCCCTTGGGAACATACGATAAAATTGGAACGATATAGAGAAGATTAGCAAGGCTCCTGTGCAAGGATGACATGCATACATCAAAAAATGGTCCAAATATTTTTTACTTTTCTCATCTTGTTATTTTACTACTCCTGCTAAAAATTATACTGCAAAACTGTTTGCCATTTCTTTTAGGGCTCGTTTGGTTGACAGGAAAGTAATGTTGTCATGGAAAATCATTATGAGGAATGTGATTCTGGGGAAAATAAAACAGGAAAGTAAAATTGTTATGGAATATGATTCTGAGGAAAATGAATCCTAACTAATCAACAATCCAGTGTTTGGATATTATCAATAAAATTGTCTAGATTCTAATATGAAATCAAGTTATCGTTTATATTGAAAAAATATCAATTTCATAATATCAAATTTCATTATTATTATTATTATTATTATTATTATTATTATTATTATTATTATTATTATTATTATTATGTAGAAGTATTATTTATTTTTGGTTTTTTTAGTTTTTATTACTATTATTTTTTGGTTTTTATTATTATTTTTTAATTTTGTTTTTGTTATTATTATTATTTATTTATATTATTTATTTATATTATTATTTTAAATTATTATTATTATTTTTGTTTTTGGTTTTTACTACTATTATTATTATTATTATTATTATTATTATTATTATTATTATTATTATTATCCATGTATCAAGGAAAAATAATACCTAGGTTGGAGTAGGGAATAAGAATCCTTCAATTTTGAACTAACTTTCCTTGATGTCAGGATTCTTATTACTTTCCTGAATTTTATAAAAGAGGCAATCCCAAAAATAGCCATTTTTATAATGTAAAGGTAAATTTTAGCCACATATAAAAGAATATGTAAATTTTAGCCATTTTTCATGTAAAATGACAAGTTTACCCCTTTAAGTTAATTACACGACCACGAATGCACGACTACATAGTCGTGTAATAGTGGTCGTGTATTTCGCACAGCACAACAAACACAGTGTGGCATTGCACGACCACGACTCGGGGGCAGTCGTGGTCGTGCAATCGCACGGCCCGGAAGACACGGCTCCCGGTATGGCATTGCACGACCACGACTTAGGGTGGTCGTGGTCGTGCACTCAACACGACGACGGGGGCTTGAGCTCGTGCCATGGCCAACGGGAGACCCGGAGTGCCAATGCACGACGCACGTACAACCACGGCCCAAGGAAGGCAGTCGTGGCCGTGCACTCGCACAACGTCAGGCGTAGGGCGTGCCAATGCACGACGCACGGCCACATCTAGAGGAGAGGCGGTCGTGGTCGTGCGCTCACACGGCGTCGGCCACACGACGCCTCGACGAGGGCTTGCGCCCGTGCCACGGCAACGCACGGCCACGGCCCGGGGGAGATGGTCCATTTCTTTCTTTGTTTTTGAATTGATTCTCCGAAATTTATGTTCTTTACTTTCGGTACATTTTCAAGTCTGATTTTCGTTACTATCACTTAAAACTATAACGAGACGAATATATTACGAATAAACTCAACAAACCACTTTAAAAAGCAGTGATAGTCGTGAATTAAAGTATTTATAATTTTTTATTTTTTTTAATACAAGCACATGCATTGATGCATACAATTGAAAAATGTATTATAAAAATGATGAATCGTTTTGTGGGTTTGGGCCAATTCATATATCCATCTTGGCGCAGGAGTTCTAATTGGATAATACCCGGCCCAATTGATCCCTTTCTTTATTTTGTCCCACATCGATAAAATTAGCAGCATATTCAAAATTTATATAAGTTGAGGTCACAACATTAGTTGCACCCTCGGGGACATCTGATAAAATTGGAATGATACTGAGAAATTAGCATGGCCACTCAGCAACGATGACACGCATAAATCGAGAAATAGTCCAATTTTTTTTAACTTTTCTCATCTTGTTATTTTACTACTCCTGCTAAAAAATTATAAATTTTTACTTTTCTCATCTTATTATTTTACTAATGCTAAAAAATTATACTGCAAAACTGTTTGCCATTTTTTTAGTTTATTGTATAGTGTTTACTTTTCTCATCTTGTTATTTTACTACTCCTACTAAAAAATTATACTGCCAAACTGTTTGCCAATTTATTTAGTTTATTTTATAGTGTTTAACTAGGTTAATTAATCCAATTATGTCATAACTATTTTTTAGTATTTTAAAATTGGAATTAAATGCTAATAAAAATATAGTGTTTACTTTTCTCATCTTGTTATTTTACTACTCCTACTAAAAAATTATTCTGCAGAATTGTTTGCCATTTTATTTAGTTTATTTTATAGTGTTTAACTAGGTTAATTAATCCAATTATGTCATAAATGTTTTTTTAGTATTTTAAAATTGGAATTAAATGCTAATAAAAATAAATTATAGACTCTAATTAGATTAGTAAATCCTAGTCAATTAGCTAATGTCAAATTAGAGAAAAAAATTAAAGAAAATTAATTTAAAAAAATATCTATATATTTATGTAGTACACGGTAGAGCATTACAATTTACAATTAAGGTATCTACCTTTCAACAATTTTAGCCATTACTTCTTTGCTAAAATCAGCAAACTCTATCCATGCACGTCAATACTTGTGTTTGTGTATTTTTTATTTTTTATTTAATAATTCGTATGAAAAATAAAATCTAAATCGAATTGCAAATATACGTATATAGCAATGGTTGGATTATAGATAAGAGTGAAAATTGGAAAGAAATTAATTAACCTCATCTCAGGACGACTTTTACCCGACAATGAATCTGGGGGAGAATGTTGATATTTTTACCAAATGATCATTAAAAAATTCACAGAGAGATTTTACCCTTTATTTATTTATTTATTTATTTTGGAAATGAGATTTTACTACTATTGTCAACAGATACCAAACTCTTAAAGGTTTCCCTATAAAGAGCTGTTGCATTCATCCTACTTGCTTCACAAATTATAACAGTAAATTAAAAAGCTTAGAACAGAGTGATTTTGAAATGGAGAATGCGAAAGTGGTGATGATGTTGTTTGTGGTGACGGCAGCGGCGGCAGCCCTAAGCGGCGGCGAAGCAATCCATTACGAGGCTGAGAAGACCTGGAACTATACCTGTATAGCTTCTTCTTCTCCTCTTTTTTTTTTTTTTTTTTGACACAGCATGCATATGCTTGTTATTTAATTATATATGCGTTTCACATAATCTGTGATAGTATACAATTAAGTTTCATTTATATTGATACAGAATATTAGTGAAATTAATTTTAGACACCCTGTTTTGTCCCAAAAACTAAAAATACTCTTTCACTTGCCAATTTTATTATTTTAAACTCTATATACGTTCAATTTGTAGGCTAAGTGAAATGGAACACACGGATTTCTTATTAAAAAAAAAAATTAGCTTCCTACTCCATCAACTCTATTGGTTTCTCCATTTGTTGGTAGGCTCGGACAAAGCCATCTTTCTGCTGGCGGGGCAGAGCAATATGGCGGGCCGAGGCGGGACGTATAACGAGGCGAACCAATGGGACGGACGCACTCCGTCCCTCTGCCAGCCCAACCGAAGGATTCTCCGACTTAACTCTGAGATGTTGTGGGAGGAGGCCCGCGAGCCTCTTCACCAAAACATCTCACTCAATCCTTGCCCGATCCTCGACCGGGACCCGGGCATTGGGCCCGGAATGGCCTTTGCCAACACTCTCTTGGCAAGCAATCCGGCCATCGGAACCATCGGCTTGGTCCCCTGCGCGGTCGGCAACACCGAGATCGATCAATGGAGTCGTGGGGGCTGCCTGTACAACAGGCTCCTCACCCGCGCCTGGGCCTCCTTGATGGCCGGAGGATCCCTCCGTGGGATGCTCTGGTACCAAGGGGAGAACGACTGCAAACAAGAGCTCGCCGACGCCTACGAGGACAAGTTGAAGGATTTCTTCAACAGTATCCGCAATGATCTCATGCTGCCTTCGCTCCCAATAATCCAAGTATTGCTTCTCTTTTCTCTTTATTTATTTATTTTTAAAAAATAAGATTTTATATATGTTTATGAGAATAATTAAATTATCGATTTTAAGTGTTTTTTTTTTTTTTTATCGCGATACGATGTAGGTGGCGTTGGACTTGTCGGAGGAGGATCCGAATGTGAAAAAAGTAAGGAGTGTGCAACTAGAGCTTAAGCTTCCGAATTTGAGGACTGTGGATGCTCTATGTTTACCACTTAACGGCGACAATCTGCACCTTACTACGGATTCCCAAGTTACCCTTGGGTCCAAGTTGGCGAAGGAGTTTCTCAAATATTTTAATCAAATAATTGTATGCATTTTTGGAAAAATTGAAATTTCAAAGGAGGAAATAAATTTTTTCGAGTATTTGAGATCAAGAATATAATTATTGGTGAAGTAGAAATGATACGAAATAGTTTTTCGCTGAAGTCTTTTTGGACTTATAATTAATTGGTACGAGTACACACATCGATAGTTGTCGATAATTGTTTCTCTCATGCGATTAAGGTTTCGTTTTGAAAGTCGAGCTCTATTGTTATTAATTCTGATTTAGTTGGAGGTAGTTTAATCGATGGACCTTGTCGATTAATTTATCTAGGCGTAATTATTTTAAGGATGGACTTCTCTTATCAATTTATTCCTTGTTAGCCCAAGTCGCAGCCCAAATTTTTGAAGCCCAAATTCTCGAAGCCCATTAGCCATGGCTGAAATGCAGCCACGTCCCTATCACATCTTTCATCCCCTCTGCACCTTCTTTCACCATTCAAAAATTCATCTCCCATACTTTTACCAACAAAGCAACGATCCGAGAGAGGAATGCAAGAACAGGGGAGGGGCAGCCCTGCTGCTACTGCCGCAACGGCGGTGCGGTGGGCGGAAATGGTGATGCACAACGGCGGCGGTGTTAGGCTGCTACTACGAAGACAAGCTGCTGCAGGAAGCTATTCGGTGTTGGTGGCTGTCCGATGAGGCCCGAGCGAGAGAGAGATACGAGGTTAGGGGTAGGACAGCGCCACCCCTCTGCTGCTGCTGCTGCTGCTAGACGGCAAGGCGGAGAAGGTAAAATAAATGGAGATGTCGGCGGCGACGGCGACGGTTTCGAGGTATAATCTTTCTTTCCTCTTTATTCTGGGTATGGAAACATATGTTATGTTAGGAATTGAACCCCGTTCTTGATGAGGAAGTGTCGAACCTCATGAGTTAAATTATTGCGTGTTCATGAAAATTTTAGATCCTTGCTCTCCATTATATTATATGATCATTCATGTAATTATTTTTGAAAAGCTCTAAGTTCTTCATGCTTGAGCTTGTCTAGACCTTGAGTGTGCCCTATCTTTGATGATTATTCACGTTTTAACACTCAACACACGGTTTAAAGCCTGAAACCCACGAATCCATGAGCTTCGAAATCATTTTCAGGATAAGACATTTTATCGAACAGTTGGCGTGCACGTTTTGTTCAGTATTTTCGAACCCTTTCCCGACTCTATCTCATTTCGAGTCCTAAATGAAAGTTTTAGCTCATGTTCTCAGCTATCCGTAGCTAAAATTTCGTCTTGATCCGAGTTCATATGCATCGGTTATGACAAATTGAAATTCGCATCTCATTTCTTTTGAAATCTGGAAAACAGCCCACTTGCGGGCTAAACTGAGAACAGCTCGTTTGAAATTCGACATTTATTCTTCATCCATGTCGAATTACGTTCCATTAGCGTTCTATACATATCTCGTTCACTCAAAACGGAGTTCGTATGAATTTACTATGATTTTTCAAAGTTTGTATCTCCAATCTGGAAATTCCGACGAACAACTTCTGTCCTGTTTTTCCAACCACGTTTTGACCACTTTCCTTTGGTCGAATGAAGAATAGTATAACTAGAAAGTTGTTCCTTGTTTTCTGAACTTCAGTTTTGATAGCTCATTCACTCGAATCCATCAAGAAACGAGTGAGAAATCCTCACTCAAAGTTGGTACCAAAATCTGCCAAATTTCCGATTTTCAGATTCCGAGTTCTGGGAATAAATGCTTCAAACTCCCAGCTCACTCATGGGAAAATTCTGAAATTTAAACATGTCATAGCCCTATGTGTTATCTTTCCAAATCAATATCATATGCTCTGTTTCGATTTATATTGAGTGAGAAACAATTATTTTCCTAGAGGGTCGCAGAATTTCCAAATTCTCTTAGAATGTTGAACTTGTGTTTTTCATATGACGGACCTTCTACTGCTTTGTTAAGCATCTTGATCGAGTCTTGGGACTAGTTCGAATGGAGAAATTGAGTTCTCATTTGAATTAGTCGACTTTAGCTGATTTTAGATAATTTAGAATTATCGGGTATACTTATCGAACGCCGAGGGCATGTCGAATTTTCCGGGTGGACTTTTCTATCTTCTCGATTAATAATATTTCTAATATGCGATACGAGTTAGAAGCGTTGCGAGTTCCTAAAATCTCTAATGAGATATAATACTAGAACGAGAATTCTAGGAATAACATATTATTTCTCTAAAACTATTATATCTTCTGAAACGAGACTTTTCCCTAAAGGTCAAGCAAGGGAAGAGAGTCGAGGAATTTGAGGAAGAAACCTGGAACCGATCTATCACTTTGCAATCAGGTGGGCGTTCTAACAAAGAAAATTATATTGTTGCTATAATGAAGCATGTTTTGAAAATAAAGCAAGTTGACTCAAAACCCTTTCATGCATAAAATGTTTTTGGTTTTATGTGTGATGCCTATCTGTGTTGGATTGCCAACGTTATATCGATCGAGCCTGAGTTAGACAAAGGTCGCTAGCCAGGTGATGTGTACACGAAGTCGTGACTGTGTGCTCCAGAGGTGGGCCGGTTATGCATGGAAACGTCCGGTGAGGTGGCCACCTTGCCGGCGTACTTACAGATATGGATAATACAGATGTGGAAGAAAATGGGGAGTGCACTCCGATTGTTTATGGAAATAAAGTGGTTTTAGTTACACAAGTATTTTGATAAAACCTTGTGGTAACGGTGAAATGCATGATTGGTGATTATTTTACTGAAAATTATTTTTGGGCATAACCTCACGGAGTACATCAAGTACTCAGCCCTGCTCGTGTTTTTCAAAAACTTGCAGGTTGAGCGAGGTGGCAAGGGCGGCAGTGTTGAGAGGAGATTCATTCATCTTTTGAATTTGGTTCAGAAAGAGATACATATCTTCATATATGTATCTATTTTGTTAAAGACTTCCGCTGTACGCTTCTATTATCTTATTTAGATAATTATGTTCAACTGGCTTCATGAACCAGTAAATCGAGAACTACTCTACTCGTATTCCTTCATGAAATTGGATTATGTTCAACCGGTTTCTTCTCATGGATAACTATATTATATTTGAGCCATGGGCTTTTTCATATCTTCATTTGTCTTCTATTTATTCATTGATCGAGTCTATTCAATTGTTCATTTTGCTAATTACTGAGTTACAAGTCGTTTTCCCCTTTCTTTCCTGCTTCTTATATCCAACCCCTAGTCACGATTTCCCGTCTTTGCTATCCTTAGCAAAGTGCAGTCGTGACATTGAATTCTAAATATATATATAAACATTATGTATTTTTAGTGTAATTTTTAATAACTTAACTTAGTTCTCATAAAAATTATATATTATAGTAATTATCACTATATACATCTATTTTTTTTTTTCAATCAATTGTTGATTTTTTTACATTGTCGGTGCACAGTGGTTGCCCGTGCATCGCACGGGAGAGCATACTAGTTGGAATGATACAGAGAAGATTTGCATGACCAATGTGCAAAGATGACACGTATAATTCGAGAAATGGTCAATTTTTTTATTTTTATTTTTATTTTTTTTACTTTTTTAATTATGACTTATAATTATTTTTTAACATTTATTCCACTTTTTAACTAATTAGATAATGTCAAATTAGAGAAAAAAAAATTAATGAAAAATTATATTTATAATTTATTAAAGGGGAGAGGGAGAGCATTACAATGTATTTGCCTTTCAACAATTTCAGCCACTACTTTGTTGCTAAACTCAGCAAACTCTATCCATGCATGTCAATACTTGTGTAAATTTTTGTTTTTTAATAGTTCGTATGAAAAATAAAATCTAAATCGAATTGCAAATATACGTATATAGCAATGGTTGGATTACAAATAAGAGTGAAAATTGGACAAAAATTAATTAACCTCATCTCATGATGACTTATACCCGACAATGAATTTGGGGGAGAACCGGAGAATGTTGATATTTACCAAATGATCATTAAGAAAATCACAGAGATAGATTTTACCATTTTTTATTTTGTTTTTTTTCGAAATGAGATTTCACTATTGTCAACAGATACCAAACTCAAGGTTTCCCTATAAAGAGCTGTTGCATTCACCCTACTTGCTTCACAAATTATAACACTAAAATGCTTAAAAAATAGTGATTTTTAAATGGAGAATGTGAAAGTGGTAATGTTGTTTGTGGTGATGGCAGCGGCGGCAGCCCTAACCGGCGGCGAAGCAATCCATTACGAGGCTGAGAAGATCTTGAACTGTATAGCTTCTTCTTCTGTCCTCTTTTTTTTTTTTTTTGGCATGCATATTTATTGTTATTTAATTATATATGTGTTTCATTTAATTCGTGATAGTAATTTGTGACAGTATACAATAAAGTTTCATTAATTGATACAGATTATTAGTGAAGTTAATTTTATACACCCTGTTTTGTAATGTTTAGTTTCTGGGGCATGCCCCAAAATATGGGTGTTCACAGTTTCGTTAAAACCGTAAATCAAACCAGTTCAAACCATATTATGTGATTTGGTTTGGTTTACGGTTTGAAAAATAAGGTTTGGTTATTTATTTTTAAAAATTATGGTTCACGGTTTAGGTTTGGTTTTTAAAAGTTTATAAACCAACCCAAACCATAAACCGTAAAACCGTAATATAATTATAATAAATATTATTATCACTTATTATTTTTGACATATTACATTGTCTTTTACTCTACCACCATTGATAGTTGAAAAATATAATTAAAGAAAAATAAGCTAATACAATTTAATCAAATTTCTTATATAAAATGATACTACTTCCAATTATTTAGAAATTCTCTTTTTACGCTATCAAATATATTTCTTAAATGTTATTTAAATTCTTAAATATTTACTTCTGCATGAAAATGTTAGATTGTAGTTTATAATTTTCATTGTGTTATGAACCTTTTTTTTATATTGAAAATTTTGATTTCATAAAAGAAATGAAATTTAAGTACATAAGTATATTTTAGATAAAAAAGAAAGCAAATGAAAAATATCTATAGACCGTAAACCGAACCACACCAAACCGCATTAGTACGGTTTGGTTTGAGTTGGTTTTAGTTCTAGTATGGTTCGGTTTGGTTTCAAAAAATTATCAAACCGTATTTTACGATTTGGTTTGGTTTTGACATGAAACAGCACCAAACCGGACTGTGTACACCCCTACCCCAAAAACTAAAATACACTTTCACTTGCCAATTTTATTATTTTATACTCTATATATGTTCAATTTGTAAGCTAAGTGATATGGAACACACTGATTACTTATATATATATATATTTATTTAGCTTCTTACAATACCACCATCAACTCTATTTGTTTCTCCATTTGTTGGTAGGCTCGGATAAAGCCATCTTTCTGCTGGCGGGGCAGAGCAATATGGTGGGCCGAGGCGGGACGTTTAACGAGGCGAACCAATGGGATGGACGCACTCCGTCCCTCTGCCAGCCCAACCGAAGGATTCTCCGACTTAACTCCGAGATGCTGTGGGAGGAGGACTGCGAGCCTCTTCACCAAAACATCTCGCTCTATCCTTACCGGGGTCCCGGCATTGGGCCCGGAATGGCCTTTGCCAACACCCTCTTGGCAACCAATCCGGCCATCGGAACCATCAGCTTGGTCCCGTGCGCGCGGTTGGCAATACTGAGATCTCTCAATGGAGGCGCGGGGGCTGCCTGTACAACAGGCTTCTCCCCCGTGCCTGGGCATCCTTGAGGGCCGGAGGATCCCTCCGTGGGATGCTCTGGTACTAAGGGGAGAATGATTGTAAACAAGGACTCGCCGACGCCTACGAGGATAAGTTGAAGGATTTCTTCAACGGTATCTGCAGTGATCTCATGCTACCTTATCTCCCAATAATCCAAGTATATATAGCTTCTCTCTTCTCATGCTACCTTATATGTTTAGGAGAATATTAATTTTCGATTTTAAGCGTTTATTTTATTTTATCACGATGTAGGTAGCTTCCAAATTTGAGGAGTGTGGATGCTCTAGGTTTACCACTTAACGGCAACAATGTGCACCTTACTACGGATTCCCAAGTTACGCTTGGGTCCAAGATGGCGCAAGAGTTTCTCAAATATTTTAATTAAATAGTTGCATGTAAGCTAAATTATAATTATGCATAAAGTTAAACTATTTCTTGCTTTCTTTTACTATTTTCGTTTTAGAGGAACTTAATTATCTCGACAAATCTATACATATATAAAGAGGGAATCTTCAAATTGAAATCTAATTTGGATGGCAATTTTGCAAATAATGTGAAGTTAAAGGTTAAAAGTTATAGTTAAAAATCATGCGGATCAACCTCTCTCTCTCCATGTTTCTCTCTATTCCATTTTTAATATTTTTTTTTCTTATTTTTCTTTCTTTGCAATTTTCTTGCATTTTTTATGTAAATAATATATACAATATGCATCTTTAATTAAAGAGTAAAAAAATAAAAAAATCTTTAAATTGATATATTTTTCTTGAAAAATGAAATAAAAATGAGCAAGTTATAATTATTTTAACGTTTAGAAACAAACTTTATATATAAGATATAATAATGTTTTTATGATAGGATAATTGTTGATAACCACCACGTCATTCATATATGCATTCTCTTTCATTTTCCTTTTGTTAATTTAAATGTGTTCTTTAAATCAGTTTTTTCTTTTATTTATCCATTTTCTCATATCAAATTCAACGATATATGCTTTATTTAATTAACTAATTTAATTTAGAATCGATTAATTTAGATAGAGTTTATAAAAGTCCAATTAGAGTTTATAAATGTTCATTTAGGATTTATTCATTTCAAATTAGGATTATATATTATAAATTACAATTTATGTGTTCAATTAGATTTTAATTAAATACTTATGTTCTTAAAAAATTATAGAAAATATAGATTGTATGTGTCCATTGAATGAATATACATAGAGTTTCAAAAATAAATGGTGGAGGCATTCATAAATATCCCAAGCATTCTAATTCTAATTAAGGAGTTTCAATATTTCCATGCATTCATTTTAGTTCTAATTATAGTTTTGCTATTAAAAAGAAATCAAATTTTACTATTACATTGAACATGATATTGGTTCTTAAATGATTACAATTTGCTCAATAACAATTATGGTGCAATGACAATTTCTTTAGATAATTATTTTTCACACATCGTATGGGTGCAATACTAGTCGGAACTTAATTAGGAATCTAAATTCAATGGTTTGTAACAAATTAAATCGATTTCAAAGTGGAACTCTATGTCGCATAGCTAGAGTAAACAACAACAACATCAAATTAATTAAAATTGAGTATGGAAAATAACTTTTAAGAAAATTATCATCATATTATAATAAAAGAGTTTTACATTTAGTAACATATATAGAGTCACATGTATATACACCACAAGGCGTGATGTAATTTATTAAATAATAATTATATTTATAAACCTTAATCTATTCCATAATAACCCTTCCTTGTGTAATGAACGTTGTCATAGCTCATAGAAACTCCCACGTCATCAGCCTTCCAATATATGTGGGACCGGCCTTTGTCTCGGATCGGATCGTAAGTAATGACGTTAACGGTAAAGCCCCCTTCCCTCGCCGTGAAAAAACAGTTAAATCCGACCGTCACGTTCGGTGCCCTCAGTTTATATTCCTCATTTTGCTTCAGAGTGTACACCTTAAACGGGTGATCATACTTCTCGTTATTGTTAGCGAAATTGAGAAATATTACACTAAACTTGTTGTTATTTGCTGCGTTAATCGCGTGAATTAACGGCGCCGCGCCTCTGCAGCCTATTTTGCCGGCGTCGGCAAACACCAAGAGCATGCTTAGAAATAGCAATTCGAACGCCATTATATATTCAGCCTTTTGATAGAGTGGTTTTGTGTTTTATTTTTTTCTTTAGAGATTTTATTTATAGAGGAAAAGAGATGCGGTTTTGTTAAGTAATTAATGTTGTGCCTCCAAAAAATTAAGGATGTGAAATTAAGAAATTAAATGGAGATTTTAACACATGCATGTGTGCTTTTTACAAAAAAATAAAAACACGTGCATATGTGTATCACGTGCGAATTACATTTACGTTGTCATCAAATAAGGTAAACATACAAATGAAGAAATAAAACCCAATAGAAAATATTACGTAATAAAAAGAGTACTCGATCGTCCAAATAACATTACAAAAGTACATATAAAAATACACATAGTATTCTTCTTTTTTATGAATAACAAATTGTATAGTAATATGGATTCATTTATCTTTGATTCATTAATTTACTCCCTCTGTCCTCGATTTACTGACCCTGTTGACTTTTTAGATGATTTTGGAGCTTCGTGATGAAGGATTTTAAATTGAATTTTTTGAGATTAGTTTTTTTTACACGATACTACAATCATCGTAGTACCTTGTAAAAAAAAATAAACTCAAAAAATTCGATTTTAAATCCATCATCACAAAGCTTTAAAATTATCTAAAAAGTCAACAGGGTCAGTAAATCAAGGATGGAGGGAGTATCATTTTGATAACCTTCAATATAGTATTATCAAGTTTCATATAATTTTCACTATCCTAAAAGGGACACACTTGGGTCAGCCGGAGGCACCGTGCGGCCGGGCTAAAACAATGGCACTTTTATTCATATAGATTGGCACTTTTCTGTATAAAGATTGGCACTTTTAAAAATTGTCATTTTATTCGTAAAATAATTATGTTAAAGATTGGCACTTTTATTCATATAAATTGGCACTTTTCTGTATAAAGATTGGCACTTTGGGCCCGGCCGCACGATGCCTCCGGCTGACACAAGTTTTTGTCATCCTAAAATTGCTAGGGTTCATTTTCAATTCGCCGTGAAGAGCCTCAATTCCGAAAATTGCAACCAAAAAAAAGAAAAAAAGAGGAAAAATGCGAGTACTATTTAATTGCTAATGTTGGAAAGTGAGATCAAAATTACAAAATGGGTGTATGTTCGTTACTTATCTAATATTCATCCCTTATTTTAATTACTATTTTGATAAGCCACCAATTGCAAACACAAAATTGAAAACCATGTATAAAATAAATGTCGCTATATGATAAAATCATGCGGTTCAACATCTATATTCAAATTTTAATAATAGAATTGTTATACCGTATAATGAATTTTTGATTTTAAGTATTTATTTTATTTTATCGCGATACGATATAGATGGCGTTGGACTTGTCGGAGAAGGATCCTAATGTGAAAAAAGTAAGGAGTGTACAACTAAAACTTAACCTTCCAACTTTGAGGAGTGTGGATGCTCTAGGTTTACTACTTAACGGCGAAAATATGCACCTTACTACGGATTCTCAAGTTTGAGTCCAAGTTGGCGCAAGAGATTCTCAAATATTTTACATAATTATATACATGCTAAATCTATATCTATCTATACTTATATAAAAAGAGCCTTGAGTACTTAATATAGATTGCTAATCATATTCTTGTAGTATTTTAAATTAAGACAATTATGTAATATTATATTAACATTTAAATATAGTATATATATGTCTAAATTTAAGTATGGTATTTACCTTATTTATTATTTTAGTTTGATTTAAATTTTTTTAATAGATGATAAGTATATATATAAACATATATGAACTATGAATACTCCTAACTCTCCATTATATTAAATTTACTTTAGTACTAAAAGGAAAATGTAAAATATAGTTGCCTACAAGTATATATATTTTTCTTCGGATTGCCTATTTCAATTTAATTTATTTTTTAGTTTAATTATTTATTATTAAATTATTTTAATTAACTACTTAAGTATATACTCCGTATATTTTATGGGCTAGATGTTGGAATTATGATTTTAACTGACCAATATTATCAATTGGCTTTTTGTTTATATAATGATTGAATAACTAAAGCTAAAATTGTGTAAAGAATAGTATTATGATTAGCTAATTTGACACATTGGTGAGATACTTATTATCAAAATCTCTGTCTCATTGGCAAATCAAGATATTAAAGTTTATTTAAAAAAATTTAAATGCATCTTATAAGGAAGTGGTTAGATATTATTATTAAAATTATTGAAATTAGATTGTATTTAGATATTTTGTGAGAAAAAAAAAATTAGATTGTGTAATTTGAGATATGATATAAATTAAGGAAACATGGCCACCAAAAGTGAAACAAAAATTTTGCTTTGTCATGTTTTATATAAAAGTTGAGAAAATAAATAATCTATCTAATTATAACATATATTTCGTGACTTGACTATCATTCGAAGAGTTGTATGTTTTAACGTTTCAATTTATACTTTTGCTAGAATATATAGTTATTTTGGTTTATAAGGAATGAAGTAATTTGCACAAGTTTTTCTTATATGAATCAAAGTACTAACAACAAACCAAGAGTAGTTTTGATTTTTCACATTCTTCGAAATTAGTGAAAAAATTACAAAAAATAATTAAAAATATAATTTACACAATTCAAAATACAAGTTGCACGTGCAACGCACGTTATATTTGCTAGTTAATATTAAATAAGCATAAAATTAAACTATTTCTTGCTTTCTTTTGCTTCTTTCGTTTTAGTGGAACTTAATTAGCTCGACAAATACAAACATAATTAGGAATCTAAAATTCAACAGTTTGTAACAAAGTGGAACTCTATGTCGCATAGCAAGAGTAAAAACAATAATAAAGTTGAGTATGGAAAAAATAACTTTTAAGAGAATTATCATCATAATATAATAAAGCAGTTTTACATTTAGCAACATAATAGTCATGTATATACACCACAAGGCGTGATGTAATTTATTATATAGTAATTATATTTGTAGACCTTAATCTATTCCATAATCACCCTTCCTTTTATAATGAACGTTGTCATAGCTCATAGAAACCCCCACGTTATCAGCCTTCCAATATATGTCCGACCGGCGGTTATCTCGGACCGGATCGTAAGCAACGACGTTAACGGTTAAGGCTCCTTCTCTCGACGTGAATTGACAGGTAAATCCGACGGTCACGTTCGGTGGCGTCAGTTTATATTCCTTATCTCGCTTCAGACTGTATATCATAAACGAGTGATGAAACTTCTCGTTAACGCTAGTGAAATAGAGATATATTTCACTAAACTTGCTATTATTTGCTGCGTTAATCACGTGAATTAACGGCGCCACGTCTCTGCCGCCTATTTTGCCGGCGCCGGCAAACACCAAGAGCATGCTTAGAAATAGCAATTCGAACGCCATTATATATTCTGCCTTTTGATAGATTGGTTTTGTGTTTTATTTTTTCTTAAGAGATTTTATTTATAGAGGAAAAGAGATGCCGTTTTGTTAAGTAATTAATGTCGTACCTCCAAAAATGGAGATTTTAACACGTGCATGTGTGCTTTAAAAAAAAACATGCATGTACGTATCACGTGCGAATTACATTTTGCCTTGTCATCAAATAAGGTAAACATACAAATGAAGGAATAAAAATCGGATAGAAAATAGTAATGTATGAAGTCAGAAAAAGAGTACTCGTCAAGTAATAATACAACAGTACTTATAAAAATACACATAGTGTTCTCCTTTTTTACGAAGAACAAATTGTATAGTTATGTGGATTCATTTATCTTTGATTAATTAATTAATTTTTTTCGTCGCGAGATCCTCAATTCCGAAACTTACAACAAAAAAGAAAAAAGAAAAAAAAAGATGAAGAAAAATGCTAGTAAAATTACAAAATTGGTGTATGTTCGTTATTTATCTAATATCCATTCCTTATTTTAATTACTATTATTTTGATAAGCCACACCAAATACAAATGGAAAACCATATATAAATGTCACGATGTGATAAAATCATGGTTCAACATCTATATTCAAATTTTAATAAAAGAAGCATAGAGCAGCCCAAAAATTAAGAAAAGAAAAATGATGAATCGTTTTGTGGGTTTTGGATATACACTTTGGCGCACAAGTTCTGATTGGATAATACCCGGCCCAATTGATCTCTCTTTCTTCGTTTTGTCCCACACCGATAAATTAAGCAGCGTGATTACTTAAATCAGTACTTACAGGACATCCGGTAAAATTGGAACGATAGAGAGAAGATTAACATGGCCCTTGTGCAAAGATGACATGCATATATTGAGAAATAGTCCATTTTTTTTTACTTTTCTAATTATGACTTATAATTATTTTTTAACATTTATTCCACTTTTAACTAATTGGATAATGTCAAATCAGAGAAAAAAATTAATGAAAAATTATATTTATAATTTATTAAAGGGGAGAGCATTACGATGTATTTGCCTTTTAACAATTTTAGCCACTAGTTTGTTACTATACTCAGCAAACTCTATCCATGCATGTCAATACCTGTGTTTGTCTAATTTTTATTTTTATTCTTTTATTTTATAATAATTAGTCTGAAAAATAAAATCTAAATCGAATTGCAAATATACTTATATAGCAATGGTCGGATTATAGATAAGAGGGGAAAATGGACAAAAATTAATTAACCTCATCTCATGACAACTTATACCCGACAATGAATTTGGGGGAGATTGTTGATATTTACCAAATGATCATTAAAAAATCATAGAGATAGAATCTACCCATTTTCTTATTTTGTTTTTTTTCTTTTCGAAATGAGATTTCACTATTGTCAACAAATACCAAACTCTCAAAGGTTTCCCTATAAAGAGCTGTTGCATTAACCCTACTTGCTTCATAAATTATAACACTAGCTTAGAAAGGGGTGATTTTGAAATGGAGAATGTAAAAGTGGTAATGTTGTTTGTGGTGATGGCAGTGGCGGCAACCCTAAGTGGCAGCGAAGCAATCCATAACGAGGCTGAGAGGGTCTTGAACGGTATAGCTTCTTCTTCTTCTCCTAGCTTGCTTGTTGCCTTATTTTACATGTGCATTAATGCTTGTGATTACATACAATTAAGTTTCATTGATACAGGTTAATTTAGCGAAATTTTATCTATACCCTATTTTGTTGTAGTGTTTAATTTTGTGGGGCAGAGTTGCTCTATTCAGCAGTTAATTACTAACTTTGTTTCTCTTTTTAGTTGGTTGTGTCAGTCGGTCAGATAAAGCCATCCTTCTGCTTGCGGGGCAGAGCAACATGGCCGGGCGAGGCGGAACGAACTTCAAGGCCATGACATGGGACGGGCGCATTCCTTCCATGCAGTGTTCTAAAAGAAGGCCGACTTGGCCGCCTAGAAGACGTCTAGGCGCTAGAAGGTGTCGGGCCATCCCGATTAATGGCAATACGGTTTTCTCTAGGCGTCGGCGAATTAATCGGCATCTAGGCAGGTGCCTAGGTGATCATAGGCATGTCTAGACAGCCCTATGAGGGTTTAGGTGGGCTAGTCGGGGCCGGAAGGGCCGTAAGATTAAATTAAATATGGAAAATCATGAATTTCATACCATAACTTATGAATATCATGTTTAAATATATGAAAAATTGACCTAGACTTTGATGTTTATGTGAAAGACTATTAAGTTTGTGGAATTTGAACTATTAATTAGCCTGTTATATATTTTTAACCTTTAATATTATTTGTACTATAAGACATAATGTAGAAATAGTACATTATAATTCTAAAAATAGTACATTATAATTCAAAACCGCCTAGCCCGCCTAGAAACCGCCTAGAAGCCCGTCTAGCCGCCTAGACGTTAATCCCTACCCCGCCGCCCTACTAGCGTCTAGCGTCTTTTAGAACACTGCTTCCACATGCCAGCTCGACCCAATGATTCTCCATCTCAACAATGAGACACAGTGGGAGGAGGCCTGCGCGAGCCTCTTCACCAAAACATCTCGTATATAGCACTGCTTAATTGGAGTAAAATTTGGAGAAAAAGCTCATCTCATGACGATTTATATCCGACAGTGAATTGGAGGCAAATGTTGACAAATACCAAATTAACGATCATTAAAAAAATCATAGAGATAGATTTTACTCTTTTTTTTTTCTTTTTTTCTTTTTTTTAACTTTTCGAAATGAGATTTCACTATTGTTAAATGAATAACTCGATCAAATACCAAATTCTTAAAGATTTCTTCCTTATAAAAAGCTGCTACTTGGTCCATAGATTATAAACAATAGATCTTTAGGATCATAGATATAAATTTTACTTTTTTTGTTTTTTGTTTTTTTCGAAATGAGATTTCACCATTGTTAAATATATAACTCCAACAAATACCAAACTCTTATAGGTTTCGTCACTATGAAGAACTACTACTTGATTCATAGATTATCATTGCTACTTGGTCTTTATAATCTATGAATCAAGTGGCAACTCTTTGGATGGAACTTTTAAGAGTTTGGTATTTGTTGGAGTTATTCATTTAACAATAACGAAATGTCATTTTTTTTTTATCAGGCAAATAGCGAAATGTCATTTTGTAAAAATAAAAAACAAAAAAAGGTAAATTATATCTCTATGATTTTTTTAAGGATCATTAATTTGGTATTTGTCAACATTCGCCCCAAATTTACTAGTCAGATATAAGTCGTCAAGAGATGATCTTAATTTTTGTCCAATTTTCACTCGTATCTATATTCCAACCATTGCTATATTTGCAGTTTGTTTTTAGATTTTTTTTTCCCAAAAAAATTATGAAAAAAACAAGAATAGACAAACACATAAATTATTGTAAATGGATAGAGTGTACTGTATTTAGCAATGAAATAGTGGTTGAAATTGTTGAAAGGGAGAGATGCATTATATATAAATCATGGTTCAACGTCTCTGTTCAGATCTATTATCTATATTTTCTATATAAAAAAGAGACTTGTGGCAAAATATGTGTTGCCTATATCCTTCTTTATTTATTTAAATTAAAGGCAATAAAGTAGTTTAATATATATAATGCAATAATATGAGGATTATCGTAATTAACATATTCAATTTTTATTTAAGGAAACAAGATTCCCGTCCTTAGCGGACAACTTGTCTTTTACTTATTATAATATAAATAACATATTATTTTATAATATTATTACGTACATTAATTATAGTTAAATCAAATCTCCATCTTTACTACAATTATATATACATAAGATTTATTTTTTATTTAATCTCTCTCCTATTTATTTAAATTAAAAAAAAAAACAATATTCAATTGATCTAAATAAGCTTTCTTGATATTACTTATGTATTCCTTTCTCTCTCTTTTTCTAATCGTAGTTAATGCATTTTTTGTATTTTTCTCACATTATGAATTTTAATTACGTACATTAATTATAGTTAAATCAAATCTCCATCTTTATTACAATTATATATACATAAGATTTATTTTTATTTGATCTCTCTCCTATTTATTTTCCATATGATTGCATTTTTTTTCCTAAAAATAAGTAGTTGAAAGAATATTTTTAGATTTCAATAAATTCTTAAAATATTAATAAACTTCAAACCTCTTGAGAGTAATGATAAAATAAAAATAATCTCAAACTATTATTCATTAAACTAATTGAAGCAATATCACATTTTTTTATAACATGCTTTTTAAAAATATATCAATGAGATAAATCTTACAAATCACACACTAAAACTCGAATTAACACTTGATAAAAATAATTTAAGAGTTTGAAATATGTTTCCAACTATGAGTAAGTAGCACTTTTGATTTTCTTTTTGTATTAACGATCTCCCTAAAATTACAATAAGTGTGCGTAGTTCGCTACTAAATACTCCCCCCGTCCCTGATATTAGTGTGTATATTTTCCATTTGGGACGTCCCTAATATTAGTGTGTAATCCAAAAATGAAAAGATTCCCTAAGTAAGAATACATATTTACCCTTCCACTTTATTCTTTATTTCAATGTTTACCTAATTGGGCCCACATTTTTACACTATCTCCATTTTTTTTCACTATTGGTGTGGGCCCCTTATTCCACTATCTCCACCTTTTTCCACTTTACACTATTTTCGTCTAAAACTGCGTGTCGTTTCTCTCAGCACACTAATATTAGGGACGGAGGTAGTATTATATTCCAATTTATTATTTATGTGTCATTATAAAAATATTATTATAGACATCAATAAAGTTGCCAATACATGTTTATGAAATTATTTATATTGTACGGATGTGAATGTCCTAGAAAATAACAATCTATCATACCCTTGAACACTAAAAAGTATACGTAAAAATATTTGTAGAAATATTATATGAGAGTTGACATAAAAGTATCTGAATACTTTCGTTTTACTTTTAAGTTTTGTTTTGTTTATAAGACGAAACTAATTTTATTTTTATAATTTATAAATTTTTAAATGTATTTTTAATAAAATTATAAAAAATACAGTATTTCCAAAACCATAACTAAATAAGAGAAGAAAGAAACATCGTTCCTATGGAATAACATATTTAAAAAAATTCAAATTCTTTGTACAGAAGTAAACATATGTATATATTAATGCAAAAGCACAAACTGATTTATCTTCATCTCAATCAAAATAAAAAGATTAATACAAGCTAATTTATTATTTTTTCTTTTCGATGTATTTTAATAAATTTATAAAAAATACAATAGGTTCAACGTGTAACGCACGTTTCATATGCTAGTTTTAATAAAAGAAAGCAGTGGGTAGATCAAAAAATAATTAAAAAAGAATACTGTAGTTCATACCTTCTGAAAAACAAGACCACGTCCTAAATTTTGTGGTGATTGACAACATTTCATGCTCATTTCTTCCTTTGTAAGGCTCCAGTGATTAGCAGCATTTCTCCACCACCATCATTTCCAAAGACAGAAATCATACTTTCTACAGTATATCATTAAACGCTACAAAACAAGGAAAATGTTGAATAATTAATATAAAGAGGTTGAATAAAATAAATTAATTTCTAGCAACTGATACAACCTACTTCTTATGAAAAGTCATTTAAATTTTATTTTTTTTTTGTTTAGTTTTAACATAATCAAATTTTAAAGACCGCACCACAAGGACTTAAATTTAAAAATTTTACCACGAAAGTCTCAAGCATTCAGTAGAGCCGGTCACGGTTTCGGTTCTGGTTCGAACCGGAACCGGAACCAGAACCGCCAGTTCCCCCCACGGTTCCGGTTTCGAATTGCCGGTTACGGTTATGGTTCCGGTTCGAACCGCCAGTTTAAACTAAATCAAAAATTAAAAATAATTCAACTAATAATTATTTCTCTAACATAGTGCAAAACGTTTAGTTCAAAGTATTGGGAATTTAAAAAGAATTTAAAATCCAATCTTATAAGATCACAAAACCACACACAATACTTAAAATTTCATTTAGTTCTTTTATCTTTATCATGATCTATCAAATTCATCATTGTTATCATCATCAAACTCGTTGGTTTTTTGAGAGGCGTCGGTGTCAATTTCTGTTTCGGTGGTGCAGAGTGGATCATCTTGAAAGACCTCATCCCATTAAAAGTTGAACAATTTTTTTGATAATTTTATCTTTATTTAATTGAAAAATATGTCTTCTTCAAAGATTCAAGAATATTAATTATAACATAAGCTAAATAGCTAATGAATAAAAAAAATCATAACTTAATTATATAAAAATAATAATTGACACATATTAACATAAAATTAATTAGTATGATGTTAAACCTCAAATACAAATCAAATGTAATGAAATTAGATTATTAAAATATTAATAAAATTAGAATATAACTAATTAGAAAAGTATTTAAAATAAAATGAAATTAGAATATTAATAATCTCAAATATAACATATTAGCATAAAAATAATTAGTAGTGTACATTAAACATCAAATATAAATCAAATGTTTAAACATAATACATATATAATATATATAATTAAAAAATTAAAAAAATACATTATTGGCCGGTTCCACAGTTCGGAACCGGGAACTGCCGGTTCACGGTTGCTAGGAAAGGGAACCGAAAATGCACCGGTGGTTCCTCCGGTTTCTCAGACAGTTCCAAACTGCCGGTTTCGATTCCAGTTCCAAAACCGCCGGTTCCGGTTAAAACCCCGGTTTCGGTTTTTTTGGGCACCTCTAGCATTCGGTGTACAATTAATATGCAATTAATTGCATATTCAAATCACAGAGTACAATGTTAATTTAAATATATCAATGTCTGTATCACCCATTCATATCTTTTATTTTGTTGTTCATTTTTTAGCCATATATGCTTTAACCATTCACTTGAGAGATGAAATTTTATAAGAATTAATTATGGCCATTCTTTTAGAGTTTCTTTATTTGTAGGAACAATTTATTACGCGATGAAAATCGATTGATTGTAATTTGATGAAAATCCATATTCAGTGTCGAATTGTAATACGCGTTAGGCAATTGAATAAAATTATTTTACTTATTTCATACTGCACTACATTAACTTTATAATGGTATGGCATGGAGTATATGTTATCTTAATTTTATCTAGTTAGGTCTTTGATCGGGTATGATATTTATCCTTTTGTAAGGTACATTGTACTTTATATTTAGAAATTGTTAGGACCTGTGTATGTATTTCTCATTTAGCCTAATTTTACATTACCTCATTGATCGACTAGTATTACTAATTTAATTAGGGTATATTATTTAGTTTTAGCATTTAATAAAGAAAAATTAGTAAAAAAGATTTAGTACACGGGAGAGCATTACAATTTACAATGCATATGTCTTTCAACAATTTCAGTCACTACTTCGTTGTTAAACTTAGCACACTCTATCCATTCACGTCAATACTTGTGTTTCTCTATTTTTTTTATTTATAATTCGTATGAAAAAAAAAATCAAAATCAAATTGCAAATATACATATAGCAATGATCGGATTATAGATAAGAGTGAAAATTGGACAAAAATTAATTAAGCTCACTCATGACGACGACTTATATCAGACAATGAATTTGGGGGAAAATTTTGATATTTACCAACTTATCATTAAAAAAAATAAAATCACAGAGATAGATTTTACCGTGTTATTTTTTATTTTTTTTATTTTCACTGTTGTCAACAAATACCAAACTTTAAAGGTTTCCCTATAAAGAGCCGTTGCATTCACCCTTGCTTCACAACTTATAACACTAAAAAGCTTAGAAAAGAGTGATTTTTAAATGGAGAATGTGAAAGTGGTAGTGCTGTTTGTGGTGACGGCAGAGGCGGCAGCCCTAAGCGGCGGCGAAGCAATCCAGTACGAGGCTGAGAGGGTCTTGAACGGTATAGCTTCTTCTTCTTCTTCTCCTAGCTTGCTTGTTGCCTTATTTTACATGTGCATTAATGCTTGTGATTATATACAATTAAGTTTCATTGATTAAGTTGCATGTGCATTTTGTTTCGGTGTTTAATTTTTGGGGGCATAGTTGCTTTATGCAGCAGTTAATTACTAAATTTGTTTCTCTTTTTGTTGCTAGGGTCAGATAAAGCCATCTTTCTGCTGGCGGGGCAAAGCAACATGGCCGGGCGAGGCGGGAGGAAAAATAAAATAATGAATAGATACCAAGAATGAAAGGCATGAAATCAATTAAAATCTATAACCATTTTTCTTTCTGGCTGATTTTTTTCCCTAACCTTAACCCTCTCGGTTTTGGGCTAGCTTAGCAAGCCATAGTGTTCACAAAAATGATTTTGACCCCTTATAAACATAAAAATAAAGCATTGTTTCAATTGTATAAAATAAATAAATAATTTCTTAAAATATTGAGAATTCAATAGGCATATTTCCTAAATATTTATCTTTATTTTAATTTTCACCCAGAGTTGAAAGAAAAATGTATAGAATTTAAAATAATTATAGCAACTGTGTACTCTAGCTAAGATATTAATGTATATGAATATACTATGTATTTTTTTTTCGATCCCTTGATTCGTATATCATTTTTGTGCATATAATTCTAACAATTTTAGCGAGGCGACTTATTCTAAGATGGAATTAATGTTACTCCTAATAGGCAGAATTTTCTAAATGAGTTTATAAATTAATTTCCCTAATTTTTTCAAATATGTGATTGTGAAAGAAACAACTAAAGTGTTAGATAATATATGAGTAATATATTTTTTCTTAATGTATTACTATGCATGCACTAAAGTAAGAGTCACCCCGGGTTCATGTGTGGGTGTGTGAGTATTGTAGTATTTGCCTAATTTAAAAAAGAAACAAAAAAATCATAATTAATTTATGCAAACTAATTTTGTATCGTATTCATGACCAAAATCATGCTATGTTTGGCGGCATTGGAAGATTAAAATACTATGTGATGTATATAGTTAACTTTCATGTTAATATTTAAATCCTTTTAAAATCATAAGAGGAAAAAAGTGTTTCTTATCTCTCATTTTTGTTCATGTTGAATAGTTTAGAAATATTATGGTTCTTAATAAGTATAGTAAATTTTTATTACTTAAAAGTTTTACTTCAATATAATTTAATATCTGTATTTAATATGTATAAACTTAAATATGTGATAGCACACCACCACCACCACCAACAATAATAATAATAATAATAATAATAATAATAATAAGCAATGTGATATGGTTGTGCACTTTCTAATTAAGTATCATAATCGGTAAGATTTTTTTACTTTAACTAATGAGTATTATTAATTTTAAAAAATTAAAGACTTTCCTAAATAGTATATTTTAAACGTATAAGCTATTTTCCTTTGAATGTTTTGTATAGTACTATAATTTGTGAATATAAATGTCTTTTGCATATAAATGTTAACCATAAAGTAGTTATAGAAAATAGACTATTAAATATGATAATCAATTATATGTGTTTTAATTTGTAATGAATTCTTGTAGATATTATTACCTTTAATTTGAGATTTATCATGGTATTAGATTATATTATTACCCTTAATTAAAAATGTAATATCCCGTATTTTCTATATATATTATTATTAATTAAGTCGATAAAGTAAAGAATATTAGTTAACTTTTAATAGTTAAATTCTAAATCCGACCTTTATATAGTTCTAGAAAGAATTCTCTATCGAGTTTATTAAAATGAAGAGATATCATCTTAGGTAAATCAAATAGCGATTTGATTTATAAGGTTCTTTTGATCAATTAAGTCGATTGAATATTCGACTAAGTCAATAGTTGAATATCTATATATTCACTATTTAGTATTAATCCAGTTAAGAGTGATAGAGTTAATTACGATTATTAGTACCAAATCGATTAGCATATTATTATGATTTAACACTACACCATCATCGATAGTCAACATACAACCAAATGAAAGGTATTAAAAATAAAAACACTAATTAAAGCAAAATCACAACTCCCTAAATCTGTGCATACACTCACTACACAACAAAGGAAATGGTCAAAACCTAGTACAACAATCCTACACCAATACATCAGATTGATAGTTCAAAGAAAATGAGTAATTGGTACTTCTTCATCATGATTCTACAGCCCAAGGAGAGAGAAGACTCGAGCACAACTATCAACCAAGTAATAGCCTAGTACTTCTTCCATAAACCTGCAGCTTGTTTCAAGGAAAAGCAAGAAAAGTTAAAACACACAAACCAAGGTGCTAAAACATTAATCGACAATATATCTTCAACCTAGACTTGAAGATTCAACAACAATGAAAAATAGTAACTAAGTACATATTACTATTACAAGAAAAGACTACAATAAGAGCTGCATGGCTGCAGCAATGGAGCAGGTTTTTCCAGCCTTGAGAGGGGGAGAATATCATCATTAATTATAAGACTAAACACTGCAAAAGAGGTAAGTTCGATCAGTCAATTCCAAACTAGAAATAAGAAAAGAAAGGCTAGCAGAGATATGCAAGAGATAAGATAAAAGAATAAGTAATTAAGTAGTACCATAAGACTTTTCATACAGCCCCTGCATCATCAATCCCTTCAAAAATCTGACCCTTGCATGCAATTACCACTCTGAGAACGTACTTATGCATGGCCTCTTCCCATCAACTTGATAAATCCTCACTTCAACTTCAGCTATAAATACCTCTCCCTTACCCAATTCAGCCTCACCATTTCGACACTTACTCAAACATGCATAAGAAGCAAATAGGTAAAGAGAGAAAGGAGTAGAGAATCAGAGGGAAGAAGATAGGCAGCAGAAGCAAGGAGAAGGAATACTAGAAGAATTCTGAAGTCTCATTTTCCAAAACACCTGTCCGACTACTCCAACACCTAAACTCCAACCAGTAAGAACACTCACCCTTTCCTTCTAGCTTCATGATAAAACCAAGCATGCTTAAGAACTTAGAATTCGCGAGTCTTGTTTAATCAAAACATAAACACTTAAAAAATAAGCATGATTCTTATTCTCCTATAACTCTAATGAAAAGCATGCTAGAAGTATCGAAAAATTCAGAATTAAAGTTACAAATAAGGCTATAGAAGCACTTATGTTAACTCTGAAATTTACTGCAACAAATTCAGCCCCTAAACTCCTTACAACAAGCAATAGAAATGCTTAATTAAGTGAGAAGAAAACCAAGAAACAAGACCAAAGTCGTTTCTATATAAATGTGCTTTTCAGTTAGGTGCTTGAATGCAAACAACCATAGTAGAATCAAAAATAAGAACAAGAACTTAACAAACAACGTAAGTCAGTTCCTAACTCTAACACAACAACATAACACACTTTAGCAAGCTCAATCAATGGAAGAAAAACAAATTCATTGCAGCAACTAATTATTAACTTAAGAAATAATAAGAGGAAAAAGAAGTCGATACCAAACTAGGAATATTACCTCGTTGACGACGGTCTCGGAGCCACAGCAACGGCAATTCCCGGAGGCGGTGACCATGACGAAGCTGCAACAGAAACCTCTCCGGAAATCTGCGCATAGAAGGATGAGAATTAGAATTAATAAATAAACATTATTAATAATATTGCAAATAAATTAGAGGGGAGGGGAGGACGATACGGTCTTCAACTGCTGCAGCGGCGATGTCGTCGAACTCACGACAGCAAGGCTACCGCAGCAGCCTTCCAACCGCAGAGGCGGCTCGACCTTGCAGCCCCCACGGTGATGACGGAGACGACGCAGCAGTGGCGGCCTTGCAGCAGCAGTAACATCGGCGCAGAAGCTCCAGCGGCGGCGAATCGGCATGAGCTCCTGCGATTCTGAAGCAACACGAGCAGCAGCAGCCCTCCATCGCAGCAGCACCGGCGGTGGCGGAGCCATCGAGCTCACCATGGGACGGCGACGAGCCTCTAATTGCGACACCTGCAGAAGCTATGACGCAGCAACAGCGATGCGGCGTCAGCATCAACGCGAAGGGAGAAAGAGAGAGAAGGACGAGAGAGGGAAGAGAAGAAACGGCGCCGGAGCTTCGCCGGAGAAGAAGAAGAAGAAGAATTAGAAAGAGGGAGAGTGCGGTTAGGGTTCGATCTCAAATTGGGGATGAATGTTTGCGTGTGTATCGCATAACGGGGGGGGGGGGAGAATTAGTTGAGTGAGCTTCGGGCCGGGTCTGGGCCGGGTTTTCGGGCCAAGACTTGGGCTGAGAAACCATCTGGGCTAGTATTATGTGGGCCGGGATTTAACTAGATTTTGGGCTTAAATTAATTAAAACCCTTAGTAAGCCTATTAATTAAAATATTCAACGAAGTAAATAGCGGAATTAATTTAATAAATTCCGAACGAGCAAAGTCAAGTATCGGGATTTATTTTAAATAATGATAAGTCTTGAATCCAATTAATTGAATTTAATTATTTATTTAATAAGAGAAAGGACTAATTATTTAGTCATAAGTATTAAAGAAATTTTAATTGGATTATTAATTCAAGAAAATAGCTAAGGAGAATATAACGACATATTGAATTAGTAAATTCTTTTGAATTTTATAATTTTTATAGCGTCGTCTTATAAATAGGCACGGATCGACACGGAGGTTGAACAGACGTTCTATCAAGATCGGCCATTTTCGACGCTTCAAGAGGTGGGCTTTCATGCAAAATAAAATGAGATTTCTAAATGATTAAGATTAGTTATTTTCAAAGATTGTCATGCCAAAAATATTTGATTTTTCGTATGATGTCTATCTGCATTGGCTTTGCCAATTTAAGTTATTGGCTTTGCCAATTTATGTTAAACGAATTCGGTCCTTGTGAGATAGCTATCTCACATGGATTAGTGTACACAGATGTGACCGTGTGCCATCTTCGGATTGGCCGGTCAAGGTTTCGTGGGGGTGGCCAACTCCTCGATTCCATATGTTACAGATATGGTGGATTACTAAAGAACTTAGTCCGCGCGGACACTTTTAGTATCACAAAATGATTTAGTAAGCATAGGCTCTTTTAAAGAAAATCCCTATGCATTACTCAAAGTATGGCTTGACAATAATATATATATGTATGTTTTGGCGACGTGTCCACTGGGTACCTTCGTACTCAGCCCTGCATGTTATTTCTAAAATGTGCAGGTTGAGCAGGATGGCGTGAAGTGACGAGCAGAGCTTTTGTCGTTTTCTTTAAGTTATTGAACTCTCAGAGATATATGTCTTCATACATGTATCTTAAGTATTCTTCCGCTGCGTACACTCTTTAATTTCCAAGTTATTTACTCGAAGTATGTAATCAAGACAAGTTCCTAAATTCCCTAATCAGTCTTACGAGCCGAGATATCAATGTCATGAACCCTTTTTATATGCTATGAGAGTCAAGTTCATACAAATATTTATACCCCTTTCTTTCCCCTATTCTTAATTCCCTTCCCTAGTCATGGTTTCCCGGCTTAGCTATCCTTAGCAAAGTCCGGTCGTGACAAAAAATCTACTATAAAGATATTTTAGGCAATATACAGTTTATCATAAGGCTTTTTAGTATATATATATAAGTATAGATAATAAAATTCATTTTATGAATGAGACAGAGGGAGTACTGTAAACAACCTTTAACAAAACGAATCAAACAGTAACAATACCCGTGAAAATAAATTACTACGTATTTTCTTTCTTCAGCACAAGAACGTACATACAATTATTTTTTAAACAGTCCAGTGCTCAACTAGTGATATAGGAGTAGAAATAATTGGAAAAGAAAATAAACAATCGTATGTAATCGAACATTAAGTTTTCGTTAATAATGGAAAATTAGTATAATCATATATAAATTATAATTGGTCAATTATATAATAATCTTTCAATTTGCATCAATTTAGTTTTCTTTTTTTTCCTTCCTATTTTTAGCAAAACTTTGATGGCTATCTATTCAAAAGAATCAGTGCTTTAACCATTCACTAGAGACTTGAGAGATGAAATTTGATAAGAATTAATTAATGGCCACGTGTATTGACATAGGCCATTCTTTTAGAGTTTCTTTATTTGTAGGAACACTTTCTTACGCGTTGAAAAACAATCAATTGTAATTTGATGAAAATCCATATTCAATGTCAAATTGTAATACGCGTTAGCGTTAGGCAACTGAATAAAATTATTCTACTTATTTCATACTGTACTACATTAACTTTATAATGGTATAGCATGGAGTATATGTTATCTTAATTTTTATCTAGTTAGGCCTTTGATCGAGTATGATATTTACCGTTTTGTAACGTTGTATTTTATATTTAGATATATGCATGGGCGGATCCACCTTAGGGCTCCACCGGGCTGAAGCCCAGTGCAAGCCCAAAATAATCTATTATATATATGTGTATATCTATACTTCAACATGATATTAGCCCAGCCCAAATTAATTTAAAAAATCCAAAACAAAGTATTTTTTGGACAAGACAAATGACGTAAGATCCGTTCAGCTGCGGAATTAGCTTCCTTGACTCGTCCATCTCAACTGGAAATATAATATTCTAGTTTTGTGATTATTTTATTTTGTATATTATTTTTTTTGCCTTTCTAATTTTCTAGTAGAATTTTAAAACTATTTGGATTGTTAAGCCTTTATTTGTCAATTGATATTGGGAGAATTTTCACACTTTATTACGTACATTATGAGAACTGAGATGAACTACTTGATGATTCGTTAGTGTTTTATTTTGAGAGGGATTTTGCTAAGGATATTAATATAAGCTCAAAATTATTGATAAGTTTTATGTATTAAAGTATCGTAGGTCACAACTTTAGTAAATTTCAATATATATATATATATATATATATATATATATATATATATATTGAAAAATTTACTTTTTCAGCCCACCCCATTGCCAGTTTCTGGCTCCGCCCTTGGATATATGATTTTTAAATTGTTAGGACCTGTATATGCATTTCTCATTTAGCCTAATTTTACATTACCTCATCGATCGACTAGTATTACTAATTTAATGAGGGTGTATTATTTAATTTTAGCATTTAATAAAGAAAAATTAGTAAAAAAATTATATTTACCACATGGGTGATTATTACAATTTACAATGTATGTGACTTTCAAGAATTTTAGTCACTACTTCTTTGCTAAAATCAGCAAAATCTATCCATGCACGTCAATATTTGTATTTGTCTATTTTTGTTATTTTCAATAATTCGTATGAAAAATAAAATCTAAATTGAATTGCAAATACACATATATAGCAATGGTTGAATTATAGATAAGAGTGAAAATTGGACAAAAATTAATTAACCTCATCTCATGACGACTTATACCCGACAATGAATTTGGGGGAGAATGTTGATATTTACCAAACCATCATTAAAAAATTCACAGAGATAAATTTTACCCTTTTTTTTTATTATTTTGTTTTCTTTCGAAGAAAGGTTTCCTCTATAAAGAGCTGTTGCATTCACCCTATTTGCTTCACAACTTATAACACTAAAAAGCTTAGAAAAAAGTGATTTTGAAATGGAGAATGTAAAAGTGGTAATGTTGTTTGTTGTGACGGCAGCGGCGGCAGCCCTAAGCGGCGGCGAAGCAATCCGTTACGAGGCTGAGAAGATCTTCAACTGTATAGCTTTTCTTCTCTCCTTCTTTTTTTTTTTTTTTTTTGCATGCATGCATATGCTTGTTATTTAATTATATATGTGTTTCATTTAATTTGTGATAGTATACAATTAAGTTTCATTAATTGTAAAAGATTATTAGTGAAATTAATTTTATACACTGCACCCTGTTTTGTAAAGTTTAGTTTTTGGGGCATGCCCCATGAACTAAAATACACTTTCACTTGCCAATTTTATTATTTTTTACTCTATATACGTTCACATTTGTAGGCTAAGTGAAATGGAACACACGGATTACTTATTAATATTTTTTTTTATTTAGCTTCTTACTATACCACCATCAACTCTATTTGTTTCTCCATTTGTTGGTAGGCTCGGACAAAGCCATCTTTCTGCTGGCGGGGCAAAGCAACATGGCCGGGCGAGGCGGGACGAGCTACAACCCCAAGAAATGGGACGGGCGCACTCCTCCCTTATGCCAGCCCGACTCGAGGATTCTCCGTCTCAACAATGAGATGCAGTGGGAGGAGGCCCGCGAGCCTCTTCACAAAAACATCTCGTTCAACCGTTGCCTCATCCACAAGAGCCCCTTCGGGGTGGGGCCCGGCATGCCCTTTGCCAACACTCTCTTGGCAAGCAATCCGGCCATCGGGACCGTCGGGCTGGTCCCCTGCGCGGTCGGCAATACTAACATCTCTCAGTGGATGCGCGGCAGCTGCCTGTACAACAGGCTGCTCACCCGCGCCCGGGCCTCTCTAAGGGAGGGAGGATCCCTCCGCGGGATGCTTTGGTACCAAGGGGAGGGTGATTGCAGTAAAGAGCTCGCCGACACCTACGAGGACAAGTTGAAGGATTTCTTCAACGATATCCGCAATGATCTTATGATGCCTTCGCTCCCGATAATCCAAGTATAGTTCTCTCTCTTCTCTTTATTTATTTTTTATTTTTAAAAATAAGATTTTATATATGTTTATGAGAATAATTAACTTATCGATTTTAAGTGTTTTTTTTTTTTTTTTTTTTTTTTTTTTTTTTTTTTTTTTATCGCGATACGATGTAGGTGGCGTTGGACTTGTCGGAGAAGGATCCAAATGTGAAAAAAGTAAGGAGTGTGCAACTAGAGCTTAAGCTTCCGAATTTGAGGACTGTGGATGCTCTAGGTTTACCACTTAACGGCGACAATGTGCACCTTACTACGGATTCCCAAGTTACCCTTGGGTCCAAGTTGGCGCAAGAGTTTCTCAAATATTTTACATAATTGTATGCCTGCTAAATTAATACTCTATTAAATAAGCATAAAGTTAAACTATTTCTTGCTTTCTTTTACTATTTTCGTTTTAGTGGAACTTAATTATCTCGACAAACAGGAACTTAATTAGGAATCTAAATTCAATAGTTTGTAACAAATTAAATCGATTTCAAAGTGGAGTTCTATGTCGCATAGCTAGAGTAAACAACAACAACATCAAATTAATTAAAATTGAGTATGGAAGATAACTTTTAAGAAAATTATCATCATATTATAATAAAGAGTTTTACATTTAGCAACATTATAGTCACATCTATATACACCACAAGGCGTGATGTAATTTATTATATAGTAATTATATTTATAAACCTTAATCTATTCCATAATAACCCTTCCTTTTATAATGAACGTTGTCATAGCTCATAGAAACCCCCACGTCATCAGCCTTCCAATATATGTCCGACCGGCCGTTATCTCGGACCGGATCGTAAGCAACGACGTTAACGGTAAAGGCTCCTTTATATGATGTAATGTCACATCTAAATCCGACGCTTGCGTTCTTTACCTTCAATCTATATTCCTCGCCTCGCTTCAGATTGTATACCGTGAACGGCTCAGCCACCTTAATACAGAAAAGGAGCTGCATAGGAAAGAATCGGGTGTCGTTTGCGCTATTTATAACGTGAACTAACGGCGACGCTCCTCCGGCGTTGATTAACATCAAGAGCATGCCTATGTATAACAATTTAAATGCCATAATGTTGAGTTTTTTTTTATTTTTTTTATTTTTTTATTAATTGGTTTTGTGTTTGTGTTTTGTTGGATTTTATAAGAGAAAAAGATGCGACTCAAATTGATATAGGTGTCCGTATCTTTGAGTAATTAATGCCGCGTCTCTAAAAAATGTTATTAGGAAATTCAGATTTCAACATTTGCATGTATGTATCACGTGCGAATTACAATTGCACTATACCTTTTTTATTATTATTATTATTATTATTAAACAGTTCAATCATAGTTCAATCGGTTCAATCGACCGAAGCATGACCTGAATGAAGGTCACGCCGGTTCGACATCCGGTTCAGTTTTCAAAACATTGGGTGTGAGTGCCCATATACTAAAATGAAAGTACAGAACATCCAAAATTAAAAAAAGATTATGCCACTTTTTTCATAGACAAAAAAAATATAAAATACTTATACTTTTCCAGGAAATTCTTGTAGGGTTGTAGGTGTACTACACCCATACTCATATCATAATATTTTAATTATTGGCCCATTTTTTTTTTCCTTTTTCGCTATTCATTCTCTAAACATTTTTATATTCTGTATTTTCGTTATTTTTTTGTTAACGTCTACTTTTCGTTATTAAAAATATAAATATACGAATATATTAGTCTCTTATATTTTCCTTGTAACATAGTCGTCCCATCTAACTTGGCCACTTTTATTATTATAATAAAACTCATTTGATGGGTGAGACGGAGGGAGTACTATAAACGACCTTTAACGAACCGAATCAAACAGTACTTAGCAATAGCCGTGAAAATAAATTACGTAATTTTCTTTCTTCAATACACGTACGTACACACAATTATTTAAAAAAGGATAATATACTAACTTAACAGTCCAGTGCTCAACTAGTAATATATATAGGAGTATAAATAATTGGAGGGGAAAAAAAAGAACGATTATATTATATCGTACGTAATCGAACATTAGTTTTTCGTTAAATAATGGAACATTAGTATAATCATATTTAAATTTAAATATAATTGGTCAAATATATAATAATCTTTCAATTTGCATCAATTTAGTTTTTTTCCTTCCTATTTTTAGTAAAATTTCGATGGCTATCTATTCAAAAGAATCGGTGACAATGGTCTTAAGATTGACAAAACACAACTAAAAAAAATTATATATATACTACAAACTTGTATCAGTTCAATATCTCTTCAAGTTCATTTTATTATTTTGATTTTATCTAGTTAGGTTGTTTGATTTGGTAGGATATTAGTGTATATATATATATATATATATATATATATATATATATGTAACACCCACACAAACACACTCGCAGTGACTCGAACTCCCGATATTTTGGTTGGAGGGCAAGCATTCTTACCGACTGAGCTGTGCTTCGTCGTCAGAGAGTATTAGTATTACTTATTAGGACCTATATATTTCTCATTTATAAAAATTGGTTAAAGAAAATGAATATTACTCGGTAGGAATATATCAACGTCTGAATTACCCAATACACACAACATACGTAAAAATTTATATAAATCAAGGTCACACAACTTTAAATATATCTTTTATTTTGTTGTTCATTTTTATGCCATATATGCTTTAACCGATTCACTCGAGAGATGAAATTTCCCAAGAAGTATGGCCACGTTTATTGAATTAGGCCAGAGTTTCTTTATTTGTAGGAACAATTTCTTACGGTTGGAACTTGTAACTATATAGATTTTGAAGAAATGCTTTAAATGTTACTGATTCCACCGTATTTTTTTTCTTTCTTTACAAAGCAATACAATTTATAATGATCGACTGCAAAAGGTACCAAAATTAATAATGCTCAATAAACGACTTATGTTCCAATGATCTTTCAAATTAATGAAGTTAAAGCCAAATCTGTTTAACCTTAGTGCAATAAATGTTTCTTTACAAATTAACTAAATAAAGAAATCGATTGATTGATTGTAATTTGATGAAAATCCATACTCAATGTCGTATTGTACGCGTTAGGCAATTGAATAAAATTATTTTCCTTATTTCATATTGCACTACATTAACTTAGCATACATGTTGTAGCGCATTACACACATAATGGATCATATAGAATATATCTGAATCATTGATCTTAATATAATACACCCTCCGTCCACCATTTACTGACCTGACCCTATTGACTTTTTAGATGGATTTTAAATTGAATTTTTGAAGTTTTTTTGTTTTGTTTTGTTTTTTTTTTAACTTGTAGTATCCTGTTAAAAAAACTAAATTCCAAAAATTCAATTTAAAATCTATCATCACAAAACTCCAAAATTATCTAAAAGTCGACATGGTCAGTAAATAGTTCATCTTGATATAATTAAGCATAATTGTATATAGTTTTTTTTTTTTTTGCATGTCTCGCGCCAAAGACTTATTTTTATCATCCTTATATATATGGGTTTCCAGCTGCCTTTTCACCAATTTCAGCCACTATTACTTTGTTGCTAAATTCAGATGTTTATATTCTCATTTTTGTGGTACAAAAAGTTGGGGAAGAAAATCTTAAACAAAATGCAAATATAAGATATATAGCAATGCTTAATTGGCGTAAAATTTGGAAAAAAAACTCATCTCATGACGACTTATATCCGACAATGAATTTGGGGAAGAATGTTGATATTTACCAAATGATCATTAAAAAAATCATAGAGATTTCACTATTGTTAAATGAATAACTCCAACAAATACCAAACTCTTGAATGTTTCCTCCCTATAAAGAGCTACTTGGTTCATAGATTATAAACACTAGAAAGCTTAGAAAAGAGTGATTTTGAAATGGAGAATGTGAAAGTGGTGATGTGGTTTGTGGCGGCGGCGGCGGCAAACCCTCAGTGGTGGCGAAGCAATAATCCGTTACAAGGCTGAGAAGATGTTGAATGGTTGCATCTTCTTCTCCTAGCTTGCTTGTTGCCTTATTGTACATGTGCATTAGTGCTATTAACTTAAATAAATACGTATTGATTGTGATATTATACAATTAAGTTTCATTGATACAATTTAATTTAGTGAAATTTTATGTATGTACCCAACAAAATGGGTATATATTAAAAAAAAATTACTAAATTAAACTGCATCAATTAATTTAGTGAAAATTTTTATATATACCCATTTTGTTTGTGGGTATATATATAAAATTTCACTTAATTAAATTGTATCAATTAATTTAGTGAAATTATATATATATGCCCATTTTGTTTGTGGGTATATATAAAAAAATTCACTGAATTAAACTGTATCAATGAAACTTAATTTTATAATATCACAAGCAATAAGTATTTATTTAATAGCATTAATGCACATGCAACAACTAACAAGCAAGCTAGGAGAAGAAGATTATTGCTTCGCCACCACTTAGGGCTGCCGCCGCCACAAACAACATCACCACTTTCACATTCTCCACTTCAAAATCACTCTTTCTAAGCTTTCTAGTGTTTATAATTATTACTAGATTGAGTGGTAAGTTCTTGTTATTGTTCCTGTTATTGTTCTTCAATTGTAGTTAGTTAGTCTGAGCTGTCATTAACCCATGTCGCACGTGGTCAAGCTAGGAGTAGATTAAATACCCAACTTGTACTCTGTTATTGTTCAGTTCAATGAATCTAATTCTCTATCTATCCTCTTTTCTTTCTCTCTCCTCTCGTCTTTTTCTCTGATCTTCTTCTTCTTCTTCATTGTTTCTATGAATCTGCATCCGTATTGTTCTAACAATAATCTATGAACCAAGTAGCAGCTCTTTATAGGGACGAAACCTTTAAGAGTTTGGTATTTGTTGGATAGGTGTGATGAGTTTAGCAACAAAGTAATGGCTGAAATTGTTAAAAGGTAGATACATTGTAAGTTAATCCTTTACTAATTTTTCTTTAATAAATGATTAAAAAACAATAATAGGCCCTAATTAGATTAGTAATACTAGTCAATGAGGTAGTGTAAAATTAGGCTAAATGAGAAATACATATATTGGAATATTAATTTATAGTTTATGACATGAACTTCAAACATATTTCAGTTTATGATTTGGACTTATATTTATTTTTTCAAAACACTGAATTTTGCAACTTTTTATTTATTATGGTCTACATCCTAAATTTTGATCCTAAAAAGATGACTTGAATTGAAGTTTTACAGGCATATCACTACACATACCTAAATTTGAGATGCGACAACAGTGAATTAAGTTACCTTTTCTACACCAGAATTTCTAATATAGGCCTCAAATCGTAAAAATTATAAAGTTCTTAATTTAAATAAAAAATAAATTAAATCATAAAATGAAACATAAAAAATTATTATCATATTATTATAATAGGAGAGGTGGTGTTTATTACTCCATCCGTTCTACCATTTACTGACACTATTACTATATTGGGACGTCCACGATTTACTGAACTTTTTCATTTTGGGACGCATCTCACAATCACTTTAACACTTTATTACTTTACTTTTTTAGCACGTTAACCCTTTACTACAATTAAAATATTAGATGGCTAGCTCATAATTATTCCGCTTTAACACTTTAATTTATTAATATATCATCAAAATACATTAAAACTCCATGCCCAGATTTTTAGTCAAGTAAATCATGGACGGAGGAAGTATATTTATCTATAATCCTAATCTATTACATATAAACCCTCATGTTTATAATGAGTAGAAACTCCCAAGTCGTCAGCCTTCCAATATATGTGGGACCGACCTTCATCTCGGACCGGATCGTAACTAATGATGTTAACGGTAAAGCCCCCTTCTCTCGCTGTAAATTTCCAGTTGAATCCAATAGTCACATACTCACATTCGGTACCGTCATTTTATATTCTTCATTTTGCTTGAGCTTGTATATCTTAAACGAGTTATTATAGGAAAAAAAACTTGCTATTATTTGCCGTGTTAATCACGTGAATACGAAATACCACATCTAAAAATGGATGAAGTACCACATTAAAAAATGAGTAAAGCTCATATGTCACGGACGACCAAAAATAAAATACATAAGTTGCGAAAGAATGAAGCATATATTATTTTTGGTTTTTTTTTTTTTTTTTTTTTTTAAGTAATAGGAAGGGAAAAGGAAAATAAATTACAAGTAAGAGACGTATTAGGCATTAAACTTTAAAAGAGACTATAAAAGTTCTTTTCTATGAAGGTGGCTAAAAAAGTGTTTTTTTCACTAAACATGGCTTCTTCTTTTTTTTCGTCCCATTTTATTTGCAATTGCGAGTACTTTCCAAATATTAGGGATGGTAATTTGGGTTCATGTTTTTGGGTAGAAATAGAAATACCCGAACCCAACCCAAAACCCGAAAAAATCGAGTGAGATCGGGGTCGGATAGTGAGATTTGGGTATCGGGTATACCCGAAAAAAATTACCCGAAATCCCAAAAACCCGAAATTTATATTTAAATTAATTAAAAATAATAAATAATACTAATTAATAAATAAAATAATTAAGATAAATAGTTAAATAAATAATTAACTTCATAAGTTAACACTTTAGACTCTCGTTTCTTTTCTTTTTTCCATTTGATGTCTTATTAATTATGCAATTATATCATTAATAGAAGTGCGCAACTAGAGCTTCAGCTTCCAAATTTGAGGAGTGTGGATGCTCTAGGTTTACCACTTAACGGCGACAATCTGCACCTTACTACGGATTCCCAAGTTACCCTTGGGTCCAAGTTGGCGAAGGAGTTTCTCAAATATTTTAATTAAATAATTGTATGCATGCTAAATTAATTAATTATGCATAAAGTTAAACTATTTCTTGCTTTCTTTTACTATTTTCGTTTTAGTGGAACTTAATTATCTCGACAAATAGGAACTTAAATAATAGGAATCTAAATTCAATAGTTGTAACAAATTAAATCGATTTCAAAGTGGAACTTTATATCGCATAGCTAGGAGTAAACAACAACAACAACAACATCAAATTAATTAAAATTGAGTATGGTAAATAACTTTTAAGAAAATTATCATCATATTATAATAAAAGAGTTTTACATTTAGTAACACTAGCAAAGATCACGTGCGTTGCACGTTGATCCTATGCTATTCTCAAAGTCTAAAAGTTTCATACAATAGCACAAACATGAAACAAAATCTGGTAAAATAAATAAATAAACAAATACTTTAGTTTTCAGATATTCTACTTAAGTTTATATAAGAATTTTATACTTTTCAACAAAAATATAAATCGGATATTTAACTTTAGTCCTTTAGCAATGGTCAATAGTCAATGACGACAAATGAACAATAGTTTTAATTGTCAAAATTAGGAGCCAATATTTTGTAAAAGGATAATCACATGTTACATTGCTTTTAGGCTTTTTCTTGGCGAAATAATATTATTCGGTGAAAGACTGGGTTAGTAAGCTTAAATTTGCTCTCTTGATTGGTTTTTTTATATCTTTCAACTTGATTTGTTTGGGGTTCTTGAACTATGTCTCTCCATCAATGTTTTAACCTTTTGTATTGCTCTAGCAATACCAGCCAGGTTCGCCATGTTATCAATCTGTATTGATTTTACTATAGTCAAACACATTTATGTGGAATTTTGTAAGTCAAACCTTTATAGTATACAGATTCATTTTCATCCTGAACAAATGTACTTCTTGAATTTAGAAATATGTAAAAATTTCTTTAAAATTTTAAAGAAAAATTAATAAAGAAAAACTTTTTATAGGAAATACTAACCTCATTTATTGAAGAAATATACTCATTCACGAAGCATCCAACATATACAGCTATAACATTTGTGAACATCGTGATATGTGCAATATAATCCCCTTGTATAACACTCGGAGATATGATATATGCAATATAGATAATGGATATTTTATTAATTATTTATGCATAAGTATTTGCATCTTTATCTTGTTGTGGTCTTATAACTAGGGATGGCAATGGGTCGGGTACCCACCCATTTAGTCTTTCCCAAATCCAAACCCGTTAAAAATTTCTGTACCCATACCCGTCCCAACCCGTTTAAACATTGATTTTGATACCCATACCCGCCCCAAACCCGTCGGATAATACCCACTAATTACCCGATAAAACCCGAACTCTACAATATTAATATAAATAGTTCTTTAAAAAATTTTATATAACAAAAATTATAACTATATATATATATACCAATCGAAAGTCAAAACTATTATTTAAACATGCAAATCTTATTATAAATATAAACTAACAAAATTATAAACAAATCTCAAGATAAAGACCAATAAAATATTAATTTTGATACATAAAAAAAAAACCTAGAATTATGAATACTTATTAATATTTTAATTCACACACACATACATACATATATATGGGTTTGGGTAGTGGGTACCCGAACTTATCTACCCATATCCAACCCAAACTCATTGCGGGTATCAATTTTATTACCCAAACCCGTCCCAAACCCGTTTAGTTTTACCCAAACCCGTCCTATTAGGGTTTGGGTGGGGCGGGTACCCGCAAAAACCCGACCCATTGCCATCCCTACTTATAACACTTCCATATTATATTTTGACAAAGACTTGTATCAGTCTGGCCACATAGTGTGGCCAAGCCTTAAAAGCAAAATAAATCACATGGCCCAATTAATCCAATTGGCTCACAACCCAAAATAAAAAGCCTTATAAAAACATTCAATGGATCACAATGTGAGTCCGAGCTGATGTAAGTGTGCCCCTTATATTTTCTGCATATTGCAATTTCACTATTTTTGGGACATGATGTTTAACACTTTTTACAAAAATCATACCTTATCAATGATTTGTTCTGAACTCGGTGAATAATTCCCATAAAACAATAGTATAATACAAGTAATATAAATATTAAAAATTATTATATTTATATATAGTAAAACAAGATCAAGATGGCATAACAATACAATTGGCGAGATTCATAGTACTTAAATAGAATTAAACTTAACTATCTATTTTTTGTCATATTGAAAGCCTTGACTGGTACTATAAAATATGATTACATTAGAAAATAGGGAACCAAACAGTAGTACAAACTTATGAGAGAAAATATGGTAAAATAATCAATAAACACTTGATTTTATTAGATATTCTACTTAAGCTTAGTATGAAAATTTTATAATCTTCAACAAAAATAGAAAGCGAATAACTTAGTCCTTCAACAATGGTCAATGGTTAGTGATGACAAATAAACAATAGCCTTAATAGCCAAAATCAGTTGATTTTTTAAAAAGGATTATCACAAAAACTCTTAAGCGTGATGATGTTACATTGCTTTTAGGCGTTCATTCTATGAAATAATATTATCCGGTGATGACTGCATTAGTAAACTTATATTTTTGCCACGTTTGAGAATAAGTTTAAGATAAAGATAGTAGTTAAGTGTATGTTGATTTTCTTTGAGATCTTGCAAAAACACTTCCTTTATTTGTGTCAAATCTTGTATCATCACTGACTTATTGACTCGGTAACTTTAATGGATCATACATTTCACATGAGCTATATATATAACATAAGAATACATAAGTAAGTTGATCAAATAAATAAATATATAAAACTAAATAATAAAGAAATCTTTTATTATTTATTTAATGCCTCTCTATAGTGAAAAATCAATCTCGTCATTCTAGTGAAATTTGCAATGTGGATTTCACTGTACATTGTGCTTGGAATAACATTATATATATATATATATATATAATATATATATATATATATATATACATTTTATAATGCATCTATATATAATTCCCATAAAATATATATATTTTTTTACATCTCACCAATTCTTCTTATTGAAGAGACATTGGAGACCACAATGATTGAATTTGAGTCCCATGTTTTTGCAATTTATCCCCTTCATTTATTGTCATATCTTCTTCTAACCGTAGTGTGTCAATCTTCGAAATATTTTAGCATATGGATTGAGCTCTAAATTTTCAATAGTTTTTTCACAATTGCTTTTGATATATTGTCATTTTGCATTATGTTCATTCTGTTTTCAACCTCACTTTGGATGTCTAAAAATATAAATAAAGAAAATCCAGGACTTCTATCTTGTGGAATCAATCTTGAATTTGTGCTCGAAAGATTAGTCTGCTCATCTTGTAGATGCAAGCTCTCTATCCAATTTTACCTAGAATGAAATAAAGGAAAACATACTATTATACGACTGGATATTTTTTCAAAAATCAATGGCTTCTTTTGATTGAGATGTATACGAGTTCATATAACTTATTAAGGACTTCTAAAAATGCAAGTTTGATTTTACTATTATCACAACAAAACGTAGTTGAAATATTTCAAACACAAATAACTAAAATATTTAAATCTTGTATAACACCGCAATATTTGCAATCAGCTGCCGTTTTTAACTCATGTAGCTCTAAACTAAAGGTAAACAATATAATTAGTTTTAAATAAAAGTTCATATTGGTACATCTATAAATATCCATTAGTCTTAAGATATTCATTTGTAGTAGCCTTCTTTGTCGATATACCTATGTAGCTGAAATATTTCAAATACAAATAACTAAAATACCATAAATACACATATGATACTTAAATTAGTTATATTATATATTATTTATACATATAAATAAAAATATTTTTGTAATGATTAAATTAAAAAATTGCCTGGAATTGAGTTTAACATGTACATTGCATCATGAGTGCTCATACTTCAACTATATTCAAATGAAAAAAAAAAGAGAATAGATCCTCCAAATAATAAAATAAAAATTGAACTAAAATATAAGGCTCATTAGCAAACAATATATATATACGTACAACCAATAATAAAAATTATCAATGCATCATGAACTTTGATGCCAAAATGAAAATATATTTATTTCAGCGAGTATATGATTATTAACCTAAATATGAAGCTATTGCATCGAAAGAAAAATATTAGCCAGTGCATAATCACGGTAGAGAATAATAAAATAAACTATATATATAACAATACGTGAAACTAACAGACACAATTTAATGAATATAACTCAACTCAATCAAAATGTAAATTATGTAAATGATTCACATAAGTTGCTTCAATGTAAAGCTGCTCTCCTTCTCCCCAAGGCAAATTATCATGAATCTCTTGCTGAAATATGAAGATGAGGGTACAAAATATTTTATTATTATTTTTATTTTTAATTGAGAACGCAAAGTATTCTTATTTCAATATTTAGATACAAATAATGTCACAGTATTTGTTATAAAAAATAATTGAATGCGCTCTTATGAGAGATTAACGCTAAAAAAGATTAGAATCCTAAATGAAATAATTAACGCTATCACACTAACATAGGGTGTAATAACTTTGATAAACAAATTGACCGTTCTTTGCTTTTCCCTTGTTACATTGATATATGAATTAGATAAGGATTAGTTATGTTATTTAATTATATTATTTAATAGATATCTACTTAATGATTATATTCTAATGATAATATTATTATACTAATGATAACATAAAGGGTATAATAGGTATAACAAATTTTGTAAACAAGACACTTTTTATAATAGTATAGATATATAGAGTCACATGTATATACACCACAAGGCGTGATGTAATTTATTAAATAATAATTATATTTATAAACCTTAATCTATTCCATAATAACCCTTCCTTGTGGAATGAACGTTGTCATAGCTCATAGAAACTCCCACGTCATCAGCCTTCCAATATATGTGGGACCGGGCCTTTGTCTCGGATCGGATCGTAAGTAATGATGTTAACGGTAAAGCCCCCTTCCCTCGCCGTGAAAAAACAGTTAAATCCGACCGTCACGTTCGGTGCCTTCAGTTTATATTCCTCATTTTGCTTCAGAGTGTATACCTTAAACGGGTGATCATACTTCTGGTTATTGTTAGCGAAATAGAGAAATATTACACTAAACTTGTTGTTATTTGCTGCGCTAATCGCGTGAATTAACGGCGCCGCGCCTCCGTTGATTTTGCCGGCGCCGACAAACACCAAGAGCATGCTTAGAAATAGCAATTTGAACGCCATGATATATTCTGTCCTTTGATAGAGTGGTTTTGTGTTGTATTTTTTCTTTAAAGATTTTATTTATAGAGGAAAAGAGATGCGGTTTTGTTAAGTAATTAATGTTGTGCCTCAAAAACCTTAAGGATGTAAATTAAGAAATTAAATGGAGATTTTAAGACATGCATGTGTGCTTTTTACAAAAAAATAAAAACACGTGCATGTGTGTATCACGTGCGAATTACATTTGCGTTGTCATCAAAATAAGGTAAACATACAAATGAAGAAATAAAATCCGATAGAAAATATTATGTAATAAAAAGAGTACTTGATCGTCCAAATAACATTACAAAAGTACATATAAAAATACACATAGTATTATTCTTTTTTATGAAGAACAAATTGTATTGTAATGTGGATTCATTTATCTTTGATTAATTAATTTACTCCCTATGTCCTCAATTTACTGACTCTGTTGACCTTTTAGATGATTTTGGAGCTTCGTGATGAAGGATTTTAAATTGAATTTTTGAGATTAGTTTTTTTTACACGACACTATAACAATCGTAGTACCTTGTAAAAAAAAATAAACTCAAAAAATTCGATTTTAAATCCATCATCACAAAGCTTTAAAATTATCTAAAAGTCAACAGTGTCAGTAAATCAAGGACGGAGGGAGTATCATTTTTATAACCTCCAATATAGTATTATCAAGTTTCATATAATTTTCACTATCCTAAAATTGCTAGGGTTCATTTTCAATTCGCCGTGAAGAGCCTCAATTCTGAAAATTGCAACCAAAAAAAAGAAAAAAAGAAGAAAAATGTGAGTACTATTTAATTGCTAATGTTGGAAAGTGAGATCAAAATTACAAAATGGGTGTATGTTCGTTACTTATCTAATATTCATCCCTTATTTTAATTACTATTTTGATAAGCCACCAATTGCAAACACAAAATTGAAAAACATGTATAAAATAAATGTCACAATATGATAAAATCATGCGGTTCAACATCTATATTCAAATTTTAATAATAGAATTGTTATACCGTATAATGAATTTTTGATTTTAAGTGTTTATTTTATTTTATCGCGATACGATATAGATGGCGTTGGACTTGTCGGAGAAGGATCCTAATGTGGAAAAAGTAAGGAGTGTACAACTAAAACTTAACCTTCCAACTTTGAGGAGTGTGGATGCTCTAGGTTTACTACTTAACGGCGACAATATGCACCTTACTACGGATTCTCAAGTTACCCTTGAGTCCAAGTTGGCGCAAGAGATTCTCAAATATTTTACATAATTATATACATGCTAAATCTATATCTATCTATACTTATATAAAAAGAGCCTTGAGTACTTAATATAGATTGTCAATCATATCCTTGTAGTATTTTAAATTAAGACAATTATGTAATATTATATTAACATTTAAATATAGTATATATATGTCTAAATTTAAGTATGGTATTTACCTTATTTATTATTTTAGTTTGATTTAAATTTTTATAATAGATGATAAGTATCTATATAAACATATATGAACTATGAATACTCCCAACTCTCCATAATATTAAATTACTTTAGTACTAAAAGGAAAATGTAAAATATAGTTGCCTGCAAGTATAAATATTTTTCTTCGGATTGCCTTATTTCAATTTAATTTATTTTTTAGTTTAATTATTTATTATTAAATTATTTTAATTAATTACTTAAGTATATACTCCGTATATTTTATGGGCTAGATGTTGGAATTCTAATTTTAACTGATCAATATTATCAATTGGCTTTTTGTTTATATAATGATTGAACAATTGAAGCTAAAATTGTGTAAAGAATAGTACTCCCTCCATTTATTTATTTATTTATTTATTGTGTAAGAATAGTACTATTCTTCTCTCCTCTTATTTATTTATTTATGCATGCATATGCTTGTTATTTAATTATATATGCTTGTTATTTAATTATATATGTGTTTTATTTAAGTTGTCATAGTATACAATTAAGTTTCATTAATTGATACTGTAGATTATTAGTGAAGTTAATTTTATACACCCTGTTTTGTAATGTTTAGTTTTTAGGGCATGCCCCAAACTAAAAATACTCTTTCACTTGCCAATTTTACTATACGTTCAATTTGTAGGCTGTGAAATGGAACACACGGATTACTTATTATTATTATTATTATTATTATTATTATTATTATTATTATTATTTAGCTTCTTACTATACCGCCATCAACTCTATTTTTGTTTCTCCATTTGTTGGTAGGCTCGGATAAAGCCATCTTTCTGCTGGCGGGGCAGAGCAATATGTATAATTTTTCAGTTAGCTAAATTTGTTTCTCTTTTTGATGCTAGGGTCAGATAAAGCCATCTTTCTGCTTGCGGGCAAAGCAACATGGCCGGGCGAGGCGGGACGAGCTACAACCCCAAGAAATGGGACGGGTGCACTCCTCCCTTATGCCAGCCCGACTCAAGGATTCTCCGTCTCCGGCATTGGGCCCGGGATGCCCTTTGCCAACACTCTCTTGGCAAGCAATCCGGCCATCGGGACCATCGGGCTGGTCCCCTGCGCGGTCGGCAATACTAACATCTCTCAGTGGATGCGCGGCAGCTGCCTGTACAACAGGCTGCTCACCCGCGCCCGGGCCTCTCTAAGGGAGGGAGGATCCTTCCGTGGGATGCTCTGGTACCAAGGGGAGGCCCACACCTACAAGCACAAGTTGAAGGATTTCTTCATCGATATCCGCAATGATCTTAGGATGCCTTCGCTCCCGATAATCCAAGTATTTCTTTCTTTCTTTTTCTTTTTTTTTTAAAAAAACTAAAAAGTTAAACTATTTCTTGCTTTTCTTTTACTATTTTCGTTTCAGTGGAACTTAATTAGCTCGACAAATACCAACTTAATTAGGAATCTAAAATTCAATAGTTTGTAACAAAGTGGAACTCTATGTCGCATAGATAGAGTAAAAACAATAATAAAGTTGAGTATAGCAACATATAGTCATATATAAATATACACCACAAGGCGTGATGTAATTTATTACATATTAATAATTATATTTATAAACCTTAATCTATTCCATAATCACCCTTCCTTTTATAATGAACGTTGTCATAGCTCATAGAAACTCCCACGTCATCAGCCTTCCAATATATGTGGGACCGGCCTTTGTCTCGGACTGGATCGTAAGTAATGACGTTAACGGTAAAGCCTCCTTCTCTCGCCGTGAATTGACAGTTAAATCCGACCGTGACATTCGGTACTGTCAGTTTATATTCCTCATTTTGCTTCAGAGTGTATACCTTAAACGGGTGATCATACTTCTCGTTATTGTTAGTGAAATAGAGATATATTTCACTAAACTTGCTATTATTTGCTGCGTTAATCACGTGAATTAACGGCGCCGCGCCTCTGCCGTTGATTTTGCCAGCGCCGACAAACACCAAAAGCATGCTTAGAAATAGCAATTTGAATAACGCCATTATCTATTCTGCCTTTTGATAGAGTGGTTTTGTGTTTTATTTTTTCTTTAGAGATTTTATTTATAGAGGAAAAGAGATGCCGTTTTATTAAGTAATTAATGTTGTGCCTCCAAAAAATTAAGGATGTGAAATTAAGAAATTAAATGCAGATTTTAACACATGTATGTGTGTATCACGTGCGAATTATTACATTTGCGCTTGTCATCAATATAAGGTAGTGATACAAATGAAGAAATAAAAACCTACCAAGAAACTGAAAATTACAAGATTAAAATTCGAGGTTGGGCCTTGTTAAAAATTTATTTGGGTGAAATCCAATAAAGTAAATATTACTGTATTAAGTATTACAAAAAAGGAAAAAAGAAAGAGTACTCTTCTAAGTAATAGTACGAAAATACATATATCTCATAATAAAATATTTTCTCCTTTTGTGTAGAACAAATCAATGTTGTAAAGTATTTTAGGCGTACTTGAGGCATTTTCCCAAATTGAGGCGAGACGTAAGCCTCGAGGCGTATTGAGGTGTAAGCCTCAAACGTTGGACAAAAATGGTTAAAAAAAAATAAACAAAATACTTATAAAACAAGAAATAACTAACAAAACATCAAATATAATAGCCTAGAAGTTTTTTTAAAGTTCAAACATCAAATAAAATAGTCTAGAAGTTCAAAGGATAAAATAAATTCAAAAGCATAAGAGTACTAAAAGGTTAATCAAACAACAAATTATGATGTCAACCAACTCAAAATTATCATTATCTTCCACCTCATCTCCATCCTCCCACTCGAGCTCCTCCTCTTCGGCGGTCGGGAATGGATGGCGGCGACGAGGAGAGTCCCGGCAGTCTCTATCGCCGGGTTAGTGGAGACGGCGTGAGTGAGAGGAGGATAATTGAAGGATTGCTCTGCTAAATTATTTGTTGCTCTCGCCTTTGTCTTTATTTTCTTTTTCTTTTTTTTATTAAGGGTTAATTGAAAGGTATTGGGTGCTATTATGGGTTGGGCCTAGATTTAATTATGATAGACTACTTTAATTTGTTCAGAATTGAATAAAATCGCCCATAATTTTTATCTACTTAATCCAACAATTCCAAAATTTGAGGCATAAGCCTCATAAAGCCTCGAGGCATTTTAAGGCGAGGCATATGCCTCAATTAGAAAAGGCATGGGTTCCAACTACGAGGTATAAGGCTGCCTCGCCGCCTCGCCTTTTACAACACTGGAACAAATTGTATTGTAATTTTGATTTATTTATCTTTAATTAATTCATTCATTATGTTATCATCTTTTATAATCTTTAGGGTTCATTTCCAGTTTGGGTAAATCATTTTGTATAACTCTTTTTTTTTTTTCCTTTTTTCTTTTTGAACATAATCAACTGAAATTTAAAAAGCGTGTTCACGGAGGACTCGTATAATATATATATATATATATATACACACACACACTCATACTTTCTATATCATTAATTAAACGCTATTCCCACCAATTTTTTCAAGTGTCCTAGTTACTATTTTTGTTATTTATTTTTAAGTGTTTCATTTCAAAATTTGATGACATAATAGCTACATTTTTCAATTTTACCCCTATAATTAATATTATATATAAATTGGTGCTCATAAAAGAAAAATAATAAATGTGTTAAAATATAAATTTACACATTTTCTTAGTTTTTGCATTTGGCGGTATAGACACTTAAAAAAAATAGAGGAAGTACAAAACAAGGAACATTTCATAATTAAGCGTAATTCTTTTTTGAATAATTTTAACATCACATTTTAAAGAATGCCCACAAGGATTCAAAAATATTAATCTCTTAAGTACTCTCTCTGTGACGCTTCATTAGTCCTATAAATTGAATATATATGAGGTGTAAATTATTATTTCGGGACTAATAAAGTGAAATATTGGGAAAAGTATATTTGTAGTAACAAATATTACCTCCATCTCAACTTAGTAGTCTCATTTGTTTTATTAACTTTTTCGGCACACGTTTTCACCGAAACCTAATACGGGTTTTAAAACCTAGTAATATTTGTTACTACAAAATATATTCCCTCCGTTTCGTTGACTTCGTCTTGTTTCTTGAATATATGTGAGGTATAAAATAATGAAACAGGACGAAGTCAACGAGACGAAAAGAGTAACTTTTTCGGTACGCGTTTTATGGTTTTGGGTCATTTTATAATTGGATAATTCCCAGCCTAGTTCATCTCTTTTTCTTCATTTTATCCCACACCGATAAAATAAGCAGCATAGTGAAATTTTGTATAAGGTAAGGTCAAGGTATTGTTTGTTCCTTTGGGAATATCCGATAAAATTGGAACGATATAGAGAAGATTAGCATGGCCCCTGAGAATGACAGGCACAAGTAGGTTTTGTGCTTCGTTGTTGTAGTTTTGCATGTTCCATGTTTAGGAAAAAATCTATGCTTGACAACTTATTGAGGTGCTAAGGTAAAAAGAAGGGCATGCTTTATGAATTTTAATTTCTACAACTCCTCGTGGCAGCATGTTGAGACTGAAGTGTGGGGTGGGTTTCTTAGCATACCTTGATGTGTGGGAGGTTGGTGTGTGTCTGCAAATTTGGAAGGGTGAAAGATGGTTCTTTCTTTCTTTTTTTTCTTTTTTTTTCCTTTTCTTCTTTAGCTGCTGTCCAGCATCTCTTCCTCACTTTCACTCTCCTGATTCGGTTGTTACTAGTGCTTTTTTCTTCCCTCTCACTAGTGCTTTTTTCTCTTCTCTCTTGATTTTCTCTTCCCTCTCACTAGTGCTTTTTTCTTCTTTTTTTTTTTTTTTTTTTTTTTTGAGGTATGAAATGAGGTAATGTGGGCTGAAGCAAGGTGGTACATATGCTTGCAGTTGGTTTTATTCTCTGCTCAATAATTCCCTTAGCTCACCCCTTGTTAAGGCTGATTTGACTCTCCTATTCTGCAAGTCTATGGCTCAAGGTGTAGCTATGTTGGTAGCCATTTTGCTGTAGAAGCAAAAGATTTTGCTGCAGGGAAGGAAAATTTGTGTTCCTCTTATGTAATCTTTATTTAGATTTTCCCTACTAACATTAGAACACACAATTGTTGACTTTAACATTTTTACTTGAATTTTTTGTAAGGTTGTATTGATTTTGGCTGAATAGTCGTTCCTCTTATAATCTGTATGTTCAAAGCCTACAATTGTGGATTTTGATGTGCTATTGTTGGGAACCCCACTCAGTTTGAGTTTTAATGATATTTATCGAAACTACACTTAGATAGATCTTACTGTTTTCTAGAGTTTGGTTGATAGGACTACACTATTCCGTATAGCCAGTTTAGTATGCTTAAACTCTTAGACGAAACAGTTTGTGTTTCGCAGTTTGATATCAACCAGTTTGGAGGAGTTTAGCACTTGCCTTGAAGAGTTCAAGACTCGCAGTTCGAAGGAAGGAAGCTGAAGACTCCAGTTTAAGGAGGTACCATCAACCTGCCTACATAGTGTTGGGATATTTATTGAAGAAATTAATGGAATCTATGAAATATAATCAATTACAATTTATTTTGATTGGATTCCAAAATTCCAACACAATTCTCTCCCTTGCCTGATGTAAGCAAGTTATGAGTTTCTTTACTCTAAACTATGCCTAGAAAGGCTCACTTGTCAAGGAGTCTCTACAGTTGAATAAGAGTAATATTTACGAAGCAAAGTAGAGACGAAGCGAAACAGAAAAGAAGTGGAGCAAGCTTTTCTACATCTCAAGTTTGCTTAAAGTGAAATTCTCAAGCCTCCACATACAACCAAGTGGAAAGTGACTCAAGCAAAAGCAACTTGATAAAAAGCACACGTGCCAAGAGAATCTCGAGAAAAACGACATCAGTTCAAGCTAAAGCTGCTAGAGAATCTACAACTGATAGAGCACTCGTGATGAAGCACGAACAAGAGCGGCGAAGTATAAAGAAGCTAGAATTTCAAATTTTGAAATTCTTCAACGTTAAGAAGTACACATCTTAATTGAGGCGCAGGAAGTTAGAAGGCATGCATAAGCTTGCCATTGGACAACAGAAATATCAGAACAAAGTGCGGCGAAAGTCTTTGCTAAACGCCAAGTCGGAAATTTGCAGATATCAAGGTTTTTCACTTCCAGAAAGAATACAACCCGAAAAAGCACTGTTCACCTGCAAAAAGCTGCATTGTCGCTCAACCGAAGGGAGTGTGTAGTATGCGCCACCAACCTCTCTAACGGAAAGATGACCAACTCACACTACAAATAGGACTGCTACATCAAACGCTCAAGATGAATAAAAACTACCCTCGCGCACTAACATACGGCAAGAACTTCTGAGCATTCAAGCGATCAATTAATCCTTCAAGTTCTTAAGTTCTAGAGTTAGTTTGAGTCCTTAGAAGCATTAATCCGTTTCCAAGTTAGCAACGCCTAACACCCTTCGAACCTAGGTTTCTCTAGGAGGAGAATCCTTACCCTTTTACTTGATTTTCATTGTAAAAGGATTCTCTCTAGTTAGAACTCTCATAAACCAAACCCAACCCAAAAATCACAAGTTTGTAAATTGTTAGTTTGTGTTTATTTTGTTGTTTGGTTCACTTGTGTTTGCCCCACAAGTGAAAGGTTGTTTAGGTTGTTTGTTGTTAGGTCCTTGAGAACCCGTTGTAATCTCAAGATATAAGCTCTGACCGAGTTTGAATCGCTTCACTGGGAAGGATAAAACCAGGACGTCGTGTGTTGATCGAAGTTTCATTTAAAGGAGCTTCAGAATTTATTTAAAGGAATTTGTGGTTGCTGAGTGAAGGCAACAAAGTGGATGTAGGAGGGTAACCTCCGAATCACTATAAATAGCTTGTGTCCTTACTGCTTCTTACTGCATTGGTAGCTAAGTATTTATTGCTTTCCATATCATCTACATACTTAGTTCGCTTATTGCATAAGTCGCGCACACTCACGCTAAATAACTAATCCGGGGTTTTCCTAAGTCAAACAAGTTTTTTTTAAAAGCGAGTATAATATTGCTCACCAAATTTCCGCATATACTCTGAAAGTGATTAACTTTAGTTGTCACGACTACACTTTGCTAAGGATAGCTAAGTCGGGAAACAACGACTAGGGATTGGACAAAAGAAACGGGGAAGAAAGGGGAGAATAAGAATATAATTCTGTAATTAATGAAAATGAATAATTGAATAGACTCAATCGATGGAGAAGAAGACAACTGAAGATACGAAAAAAAAGCCCATTGCTCAAATATTATATAAATATTCAAGAGAAGAAACTTTGAAAAGTTCTAATAGAGTTCGAAAGCACGAAGAAATAAAGGTAGAGTAATTATTGATTTACTGGTTCATGAAGCCAGTTACACATACTTATAGAAATATGATAATTGAAGCGTACTGCAGAAGTCTTTAATAAACTAGATACATATATGGAGATATATATCTCTTTCTGAACTGAAAGCGGAAGATGGGATATTCTTCTCTCAACACTGCCGCCATTGCCGCCTCGCTCAACCTGCAAGTTTTTGAAAACACGAGCAGGGCTGAGTACTTGATGTACTTCGTGGGGTTATGCCCAAAAATAATTTCAGTAAAATAATCACCAATCATGTATTTCACCGTTATCACAAGGTTTTATCAAAATACTTGTGTAACAAAAATACTTTGTTTCAATAAACAATTGGAGTGCACTCCCCATTTTCTTCCACACCTGTATTATCCATATCTGTAAGTACGCCGGCAAGGTGGCCACCTCACCGGACGTTTCCATGCGTAACCGGCCCACCTTTGGAGCACACAGTTCATGACTTCGTGTACACATAACCTGGCTAGCGACCTTTGTCTAACTCAGGCGCGATCGATATAACGTTGGCAATCCAACACAGATAGGCATCACACATAACACCAAAAATATTTTATGCATGAAAGGGTTTTGAGTCAACTTGCTTTATTTTCAAAACATGCTTCATTATAGCAACATTATAATTTTCTTTGTAAGAACGCCCACCTGATTGCAAAAGTGATTGAGCAGTTCCTGATTCTTCTTCATGTCCTTCGACGCTCGCCACTTGCTTGACCTTTAGAGAAAAGTCTCGTTTCAGTAGATATTCTAGTTTTAGAGAAATATATTATTTCTAGAATTCTCGTTTTAGTCTTTTATCTCGTTAAAAGATTTTAGGATATCATAACTGCTTCTAGTTTGTATCGCGTCTTAAAAATATATTAATCGAGAAGATAGAAAAGTCCAACCGAGAAATTCGGCATGGCCTTGATGGTCGATAAATCTACTTGATAATTCTAAATTATCAAAAATCAGCTAATTAAAGTCGACTAGTTCAAATGAGAACTCCCTTTCTCCATTCAAACTAGTCTCAAGATTCGATCAAGACGCTTAACAAAGCAATAGAAGGTCCGTCAAATAAAAAACACGTTCAAAGAGGCTCCAACCTCGCATAATTTCATAAATTCCAATTCAATAATAAATCAAAATGCTTCAATTCAATATATATAAATAAATTGTTTTGATAAATCATTTTCTATAAATATATAGAAAACACTTTAATGGAGATTAGCTACACAAATTAATACAATTAATACGCAACTAATCCATTTTATCAACTTACTTAAACTAGTCTTCCATATTTGTAATCTGTATATAAAGCATTGCCCAAAATTCTCACGAAAAAGAAAAAAAATAAAATAAATAAAATAAACTCAAGATTTTGTCCAATTAGTAAAAACAATGTTCTACCATATTAATTAGAGTAAGTGGAGGAACTTATATTTCAAAACAATTTTATTAAGTCTATGGAATGGCCCAAAATGAATTATTAGCACAGCCCAACAAATAAACAAATAAATAAAGCAAAAAGGAAAAATAAACAAACAAATAAATAAATCCTCTCTTCTCTCTCAACGAAGTCAGCTCTCACCCTCCCAAGAGCGCCGCCGCTCCTTTCTCTCACGGAAAAACCATTGGAGACGCATCTTCGACGCCGATTGGAGCCATCACGTTGAGTCCTTCGCCGATTGCCGTCCGCTCCGCTGCGCAATAGGAGCAGCAGCCTTGTCTCCTTTTTCGATTCGCCGGCGAAAGTTCAGCCTCGCCGCCTTTGTCGCCACTAGCTCGCCGCCACGAGTCACCGCCGACTGTCGCCATTGCCAGCGGCATGGACTGCCGCCGTTCCGCAGCCGACGCCATCACCTCGCCGTACTTCAACTTGATGTCTCCAGCCGTTGCCGCCGCTTGCATCCTCGTGCAGCAGCAGGGCCAGGGCGATGTTTCGAATCGCTGCCTCCGTTCTCCTCCATTAACAGGACGAAGACGCTGCCTACGAAAATCGGACAGAGGGCGTGTCTCTACTTATCTCATTCTCAAAATCTAAAATTTTAGCATCTTTCTTTGCATTTTTGGTGAAGGATTCCTTTCATTTAATTAATAGCCATTTGCATTTCTAGTTGTAGTCTACAGATTTTTGGTTTGCTAGAAACTGAGTATAAGAACAAGGTGGGAAAGCACTTATTGATGTTAGTGTTTATGATCTGGTGAAGATGGACAGGAAAGGTTCTTCTTCTCTCGATTCTCCTTCTTTCTTCTTCTTGTCTCTCGCCGTCTCTCTTCTTCTACATTCCTTTTTCTGATTTGGACAACTTGTATAGTTTGCCGAGAACGAATTTGTGCTGAAGAAAGGAAATAGCGAATGGATTTTGATTTTTCCTTGGATTCAAAGGATGATAAGAGTATCGTAAATAAGATTGGAACTTACTGATCTCAGTTAGGAATGGAGAACTTGAAATGGTTGAAAAGTAGGATCAGTGAACCTTCTTCTTGAATTAGTAGATTTTGAATGGAATGATGGAGCTACTGCAGTTGATCTTCATCTTTCTCTTCTCTGCTTAACTATTTTCTTTGCTTGCCTTCTCTCTCGTGTTTTGCTTCTGTGGTAAAAATGTGAGGGATGATCTTCAATTGGTGAAAAAGGGGTGTAAAGATGGTGAAAAAGTGATAGGGACGTGGCTGTTTTTCATCCACGGTTGATGGGCTTCGAAAATAATAATGGGCTATCATATGGGCTAACAATTTGGGCTAAATTAAAAGTTGGAAAGGTTTAAGAGATAAATTAATAAGAGAAGCCCATCGACTAAACTCTCTTCAACTGCATCGGAATTTATAACCAAAGAGCTCGACTTTCAAAACGAAACCTTAATCGCACGAGAGAAATAAATATCGACAACTATCGATGCGTGTAATCGAACACATAGAAAAATAATTCACCAATTAATTGTAAGTCCAAAAAGACTTAAACGAAAACTATTTTGTTTCATTTCTATCTTACCAAAAATTATATTCTCGATCTCACAAAGGTTTCGTAAAATTGACGGATAATACAAGTATATCATATAATAAATAAATATTTTTTAATATTCCGGTTTTTGGAAAATTGGGGTATTACATCAATGAAGCTATTCACTAGAAGCGAAACACTCCTATTTTCTAACTAAATATTTTTGAAATTAAAGAAAAGTTAGAGAAGTCAAACTTCTCTAACACGTGTATTTACCCCCCTCTACACGTGTAAAACTTGCTTTTGGGACCAACAAGTGGTATCAGAGTAGGGGTTCACAACCTCTGTCTCTTGATACTGGTGTCACTGAACTGATCCGTTTTTATAAACTTGCATTAAAACTCACTCACCAGCATACCTGCATTTTACTGATAAAATCTACGAGTATGTCTACAGCATAGCTTCCACAGTTCTCTATCGAAAGATACAACACTTGGAGCTTTTGTGTTCCATCTCATCTTGCTTCTCTACATGATCAAATGTGGGAAGTGATTGAGGAAGGACCAATTGGAATCACCAAAGTAATCACTGGAAATCGAAAGGTTGAAGAACGAGATGCTGATGGAAATGTACGTGATCGATCGTGGATTTTAGAGTGATTATACGAGAGAGAATGAAGAACACGAGAGGTTTTTACGTGGTTCGATCTTTGATTAGATCTACGTCCACGAAGGAGAGAATGTTTTATATTTTCGTGTTCTAGCCGATATTACAACCCGCTTCTTTCTTTACAAATGATTCTATTTATAGAGAATGGAGGTCACGGGTGTTTCAGGAGTGGTTGGGGGGTCGTGGGTGCTCCTGTCTGCACTGTGGAGTGGTTGGGAGCAGTTGGTTGACTTTCTTGATTTCCACTGGGCTTTATCCTTGATTGGGCCGGGGGAATTAGGAATGGGCCGAGCTGATCTGGGCCTATTGGGCCATATCCTATCACATCCCCCCCCAAAAGACCGGAGCAGCGAGGTCATTGTGGGGAGGTGTAAACTGGTCGAGGTCGAGGTCGAATTGTACTTGCTTCGTCGAAGGTGAGATTTTGACGAAGTCGAAATGTATACCGCCTCGTTTTGACGAGGTTGAGCTTGAATTTCATTGCTTCGTCGAAGATGAGATTTTGACGAAGTCGAAATGTATACCGCCTCGTTTTGACGAGGTCGAGCTTGAATTTCATTGCTTCGTCGAAGATGAGATTTTGACGAAGTCGAAATGTATACCGCCTCGTTTTAACGAGGTCGAGCTTGAATAGACGTGGTGTGAGGTGCGACTGCTGTTGTCAGCGTAGGTAGGACACGCGTCGCTTTTTGGTTGGGGCAGGTGAAGAGGCGGGATTTGAAAAGGCGTGCCCTTGCCTTTTAAAAGCTTCTTATGTACACTAAACAGCATTTTTCTCAATCGATTTTCAATATCGCGCAAGAGAAAACCCTAAGCCCCAAAATTCTGCAACCGCCGCCATTTAGCCAGTTCTCGGTGATTTTTGATCGGAAAATCTGTGACAAGTAAGTAATTTTCTTCACAATGGATGCTTCTTCTTTTCCCCAAGTAGATAGTGATAGTGAGAACATAGGGGTTTCGCCTTCGCCGGTTAGGGGGTTTCCGGCGAAGGTTTGGCTGAATGTATATACCCGCGCGTTAGTCCCGCCGGCGTTTAGGGAAATTGAATTCCCGTCGTTGGTCGGGTCTGACGCGTCTCTGGCTGTGGCCTCCACCATGTCTGTATCTCATATGCAGGGTTTGGCCCGCAGTTTTTTATTTCCCGAGTCAGTCGAACTCCTTTTACCTCGCGATGTTGATAGGGGTAGTTCGCCTCCCGTGGGTTTTTTTACCGTATATGAAGATTACCTTCATTTCGGTTTACGGTTCCCTTTGAACCATTTTTTTGTTGAGCTCTTAGAAGAGCTTGAACTGGCGTTAGGTCAGTTGCAGCCACCCTCCGTCAAGCAGATCATCGGCTTTTGTTTCGAGGTCAGCCGACGTGGTGGTACGCCTACCGTAGAGTCGTTCCTTAGGTTTTTTAGGCCTAAGCTTGGTCCGACGGGGTGGGCTTACCTTTCCCCTATTAATAGGTTCAAGTTGGGGACGCCTTCTAAGGTGCCGAACTGGGGTGTGAAGGTGTCCCGTTATACCCTTGGATGAAGGGTAAGTTCGCTCTTCGAGACACTGGGAAACCGACCGGTGAGCTTGAGACGAGCTTGGTGAACCTTGGCCTCGTTGAAAGGAATTATGCCGAGGCCGAGCTTGCGAATCATGGGTTAAGCCCGTATAACTCCGTGTCTGACGCGGACTTGGGTGAGGCTCTGCTTCGCTGACTTGCGTTTCGTGATTTCTTTCGTTTTTGCTGACAATTTTTTTTTTTTTTTTTTTTTTTGTAGTGGATGCCCAAGCTTTCCAGGCCGCTTTACAAGGCAAGAATAAGAGGAAGAGGCAGAAGCCTTCTGTTTCCGTGGTGGAGAAGGCGACTTCGGCGACGTCGTCGGAGAGGACGACCGACCAACCAAGGTCGGTATCCGTAAGCTCGCAGCTGGACGCGCCTGTCCGGGGTTCCTCTCCACTGCAGGTGGTCGGCCGACGACCTCGAGGAGCCGTCACTTCGTTGGATGCCGAAGTGACGATCGTCGAGAGCGGCGCGACCTCGAGCCAAGGATTCCCTGAAGTAAGTGTAAAACTGAATATTACCTATATATAGTGATTGTATCCTTTTTAATCTCTCCTTTGTTTTTGGGTTTTAGGGAGCCGAGGCGGTTTTGCAGGGCTTGGCGAGCTTCATTAGGAGTGGAGTCGCCAAGTTCCAAACACAGGCTGTCGAAGTTGCGGCTACGGAGGATTGGTTGAAGGCCAGGGTCCATGCTGCTGAAGCCGCGGCTCAGGCAGCACAGGAGAGGGAGGCGGTGGCTTTGGCTGCCGCCGAAGAGGCGAAAAAGAGGAACGCCGAGCTGGAGGTTGAAGTGGACCGGCTGACCAACGAGATTGCCGGGGTGGTGGCTGGACAGGGGGACGTGTTCCGAGCTGTGGTGGAATGTGTCTTCCGGTCGAGGCATTTCTCTCGCATGGCCGTTCAGTTGGCGAGTGCCTTGAGTACCCCGATCGTCTCTGCAGTGCTTGACAACATCGCCGCCGACATCCCCGAGCTTGATAAAACCAAGTACGGGTATGGTGTCATGACGGAGGAGGAAACGCTGCAGGACTTCGCCGGGGTGCTTTTGGAGCATGGTTCTTCAATCCCGGTGGTCGAGCAGCTCGCCGCGCAGAGGGTTCTACTCACTGAAGGGACTATTCGGCGATGTCCCGCCGGCAGGTATGAACTCCTGGAGACGGTCATTGCCGACCTCGAGAAGACCCCGGCTGCACAGATTGCCGAGGAACCAGCTCGCGACGACCTCGTGGAACCAGAGGTCGGCCTAGAAGGAGAAAATCGTGATGTAGTGAATTGACACTTCACGATTTTTGGCTTCTTTCCTTCTTCCCCATTTTTTTTTCGTTTTTTTTTTTTTTTTTTTTTCAGTTTTGTACTTCGTCACCGTTAGGGTGGCGTTTCTTTCGCCGTTTTCGGCTATACATAAATAAAAGGATTTCTTTTTGAACCTTGCTTGTATTTGTTCTGTAGTCTGCTCCCGAGTTTTATGATGCCTCCCACCTTATTCAAGAAATATCCGAGCTTCGCCGAGCTGTAGAGGTGGCCGAGCTCGATGTTTCGAACTGGAAGAAGCGAGTTAATAACATAGAGATCGAGGCCGAGGTGAAACTTCGGGCTTCTTTAGAAAAACTCGATGAGATGCATGTCAGATACATGGAGCTCGAAGACCAGTACCAGCGAGCTCGGGATGACATCAAGGCTTGCAAAGAGATCGTCGAGGAGCATATGGAGTACGAGACCATAATTCACCGAGCTGGGGGATCCACGATTTCCGAGACTTACGATAAGGTCAAGGAACTCCAGGCCCGATGCCGAAGTTATAGGGAGGAATATGGGAGTGAATCCTGGCAGGTTAGAGGTGAGTTTGAAGAGCTCGTTCGTGTGGCGAGCATTTATGAGACAGTCCTTGATCGCTTTCCGAAGTTGAAGCGGCGTCTGTCTTTACAAGCTGGTTCTGCGACTTCAGTTTCTTCCGATCCGGATCCGAAGTTGCTCGACCGTACTTCTAGAGAATTTTTGGAAGGTGAATCTTCGAGGTCAAGAGCGGCGATCGGCGTCTGGACGGGGTCGGGGTCGGGGTCGGGTCGGCGAGCCAGAATGTTCGAGGTAGAGGCCGAAGTTCGGCTTCTGGACGCGGTCGGGGCAGGTTTAGTATAGACGATGTTTTGAACTTTAACTCCGGCAGGGATTTTGCTAGAGATTGGCTTAGCTTTAGTAAGCCAAAGCCTCCGGGTTCCTCGCCTTCTTAATGTAACAATGTACATTTATTTCCATTCAAATAAAACAGAAATTTTTGCATTTGCGTTTACCAGCTTTCTCAGTCACTTCGTGTTACGACGAAGATTGTGCTTTCAGTTAGCCACCTCGTCTGATGATGAAGTTTAGGCTTTTAAGTAGCCACTTCGTCCGAAGACGAAGCTTAGGCTTTTAAGTAGCCACTTCGTCCGAAGACGAAGTTGAGGCTTTTTAAGTAGCCACTTCGTCCGAAGATGAAGCTTAGGCTTTTAAGTAGCCACTTCGTCCGAAGACGAAGCTTAGGCTTTTAAGTAGCCACTTCGTCCGAAGACGAAGTTGAGGCTTTTTAAGTAGCCACTTCGTCCGAAGACGAAGCTTAGGCTTTTAAGTAGCCACTTCGTCCGAAGATGAAGTTTAGGCTTTTAAGCAGCCACTTCGTCCGAAGACGAAGTTTAGGCTTTCAAATAGCCACTTCGTCCGAAGACGAAGTTGAGGCTTTTAAGTTACCTTATTTGTCGAGTTTATCGATAGGGGTGGTCCCCTTATGCGCGTTTAGGTGTTACTCCGACGTGGAGTTTATTTGTATCCTCATCAGGATTTTAAAATCGAGATACTTAGTATAAAACGAGAGAGAGGTGTACAATGCATGCAAATTATTTAAGTGAAAACTAAAAAAAACTTTAATTGAATGGAGTTAAAAAAAGACAGAATTTACCAAGACGACCCGGCTCCTAGGACCTAAATGGACTCGGACACTGCTCTCTGTTTATACAAAGTACCTTTTCAAGTGAGTAATGTGCCATGTACGGGGTATGGGCTCACCTGATAAGTGGGCGAGCTTGTACGACCCTTTTCCGAGGACTTCTTGAACTCGGTATGGTCCTTCCCAGGTGGCTTCTAATTTGCCGAGCTTTTCCGCCTTACTGACCTCGTTATTCCAGAGTACGAAGTCGCCTATTTGGAGCTGCTGATGCTTCACCCGGCTGTTATAATACCGAGCTACTTGTTGTTTGTATCGAGCTTCTTGTATATAGGCTTGTTCCCATTTCTCTTCTAGCAAATCCAAGTTAGTTCGAAGTCCATCTTCGTTGTCTTGGGCTGCGAAGTTAAGCGTTCGGGGGCTCGGCAGACCGATCTCTACCGGGATCACCGCCTCGGTTCCGTACACTAAGCTATATGGTGTTTCGCCGTGTGATGTCCTCGGGGTGGTTCGGTACGACCATAGGACTTGGGATAAGTTCGCAGCCCAGTCTCTTTTGGCCTTATCGAGCCGGGTTTTTAACCCTTTGACTATCGTTCGGTTCGTAACCTCGGTTTGGCCATTCGCTTGAGGATGGGCTACCGAGGTGAACTTTTGCTGGATGTGGAGTTCGTCACACCATTCTCTGAATGTCCTGTCTGTGAACTGGGTTCCATTATCTGATACGAGGACGTGAGGTATGCCAAAACGACAAACTATGTTCTTCCAAACGAAGTTCAGGGCGTTTTTACTTGTGATTCGGGCCAATGGTTCAGCTTCGACCCACTTCGTAAAGTAGTCGATGGCTACAATGAGGAACTGTAATTGGCCGGGGGCTTTTTCAAATGGGCCGACGATGTCAATTCCCCACTGCATGAACGGCCAAGGGCTTTGTATGCTGGTCAGCTCGGTCTGAGGCAACCTTGGAACCGCCGCATGGATTTGGCACTTCGGACACTTTTTGACGAGGTGGGTAGCGTCTTGGAATATGGTGGGCCAGTAGTACCCACACCTCATGACCTTTTTGGAGAGGGCACGGGCTCCGATGTGACTGCCACAGGAGCCTTCATGGACTTCGCGCAGTGTGTAGTTTGCTTGGTTGGGCCCCGCACATCTTAGGAGAGGTTGGAGGTAGGATTTTCTATACAACACTCCATGTTCAAAGACATACTTGGCGGACTTGGCCAGGAGCTTTCTAGCCTCAACCTTATCGGTGGGGAGCTCGCCTATCTCTAGATAGCTGCGAAGTGGAGTCGTCCAGTTCGGTCCGTCTTCGGTTACTATATTAACTTCGGCTTCATCGATACTTCGGAGTTGTACTTCCACTGGAGAGATTGTTGATGATGAAGCGAGCTTGCTTAGTGCGTCAGCTCGCCCGTTATCCCCTCTTGGGATTCGCACTAACTCGAAGTACGAGAAGCCTTGTTGTAGGATCTTGGCCTTATGAAGGTACTTCTTCATTAGTTCTCCTTTGGCCTCGTATTTACCCAGTATATGATTCACTATGATTTGGGAATCGCTGTGAATTTGAATGGCCCTTACCTGGAGAGCCTCGGCTAGGCGAAGTCCAGCGATTAGAGCTTCGTACTCAACTTCGTTATTTGTGGTCGGAAAATTGAACCGGAGTGCGTGGGTGATCTCCTTTCCTTCCGGGCTGATGAGTAAAACCCCGGCTCCGCTTCCTTTGTTACCTGATGCCCCGTCCACGTAGACCTTCCAACAGTCTTGCGGTTGTGGATTAGGTGTCTCGGCCTTTGGTTTATCCTCAGTAGGTTCAACGGATTGCTGTGCTTCCGTGAACTTGGCTTCCACCAGGAAATCGGCCAGGGCTTGTCCTTTGATTGCTTGGCGAGGTATAAAGGAAATTGTGTGCTCGCCGAGTTCTACAGCCCATTTAGCGATTCGCCCAGACACTTCTGGCTTTGTAAGTACTTGCCGAAGTGGTAGGTCGGTCAGTACTTGTATCTGATGTGCATGGAAGTATGGTCGAAGTCTCCTCGCTGCATTCACCAACGCAAGTGCGACCTTTTCCAAAGGCTGATATCTCGTCTCCGGCCCTTTTAGGGCTCGGCTTATGAAATAGACGGGTAGCTGATGACGTCTTTCTTCTCGTACCAGGACTGCACTGATTGCCTCGTTCGAAGCGGCGAGGTATAAAGAGAGGGTCTCGTCCTTCTTTGGTGCAGACAATGTTGGGAGATTTGCGAGATACTTCTTCAAACCATCGAAAGCTCCTATGTGCTCATCGTTCCATTCGAAGTTCGGAGCCTTCTTTAGTATCTTGAAGAATGGGAGTTGTTTTTCGGCGGCCTTAGATAGAAAGCGACTTAGGGCGGCTAGGCAGCCCGTCAGTTTGTGCACGTCGTGGATCGACTTCGGCACTTGCATTTCTTGGATAGCCCGGACTTTCGAAGGGTTGGCTTTTAACCCCTCGCGTGAAACCCAACACCCTAGAAATTTTCCAGATCGGACCATAAAAGTACACTTTTCTGGGTTTAATTTTAGGTTCACTTTACGAAGTAGGCCAAAGACAACTTTAAGGTCGTTTACACAAGTGGCAATCTCCTTGCTCTTTACGACTATATCGTCTACATATACTTCGACAATGCTACCGACGTGGGCTTCAAAAATTTTATCGACCATCCTCTGGTATGTGGCTCCGGCGTTTTTTAGTCCGAAGGGCATTTTTTTGTATGCATAGATGCCGAAGTCCGTGACGAAGGCGGTCTTCGGCGCGTCTTCGGCATTCATGAGGACTTGGTGGTATCCCTTGTATAGGTCCAAGAAGCTGAACACCTTGTGGCCAACAAGAGTTTCGACCTTCTTGTCAATGTTGGGGAGGGGGTAGCAGTCCTTTGGGCAGTGCTTATTAAGGTCCGTGTAGTCAATGCACATCCGCCACCCACCTCCCTGTTTTTTCACCATCACGGGGTTGGCCAACCAGGTCGGATACTTTACTTCGAATAAAATATCGGCCTTTTGTAGTTGCCGGACCTCGTCGTGAATTACTTGACTCATTTCGGCTGTGAAGGCTCGTTGTTTCTGCCGAACTAGTTTTATTGCAGGGTCGATGTTGAGGTGATGAGTGATGATGTTTGGTGCCACCCCGGTCATGTCAAGCGGCGACCAGGCGAAAACATCTCTATACTCCCGAAGTAGCCGGATAAGTTGACTTCGGAGCTCGTTTTCGCCGACGAACCCTACTTTGACGACCTTGGCAGGGTCATCTTCGTATAATGCCACGTCTTCTACCGGCTCGATGGATGGAGACGACGTCGGCTCCACCTCTTCGGGTTTCTGTAGTTGCTATGCCTGGGGGTGTTGATTCCTATCACCTCGGAGTGCGACCTGCATGCACTCCTTAGCCTGTTGCTGGTTTCCCCGAAGCGTGATCACTCCGTTTCTAGATGAATTTTAATCGTTAGGTGGTAGGCCGAGCAGATTGCCTTTGTCGATATTAGCCAATCCCTTCCTAAGATGATGTTATAGGGGGAGCTGGCTTTTACGACGAAGAAGTGGATTATCTTCGTAATAGACAACGGGCTTTTTCCAACTGTCACGGGCAGTGAAATTATGCCTTCCGTCGTCGTCTCTTGTTGTGTGAAGTTCTTTAATGGCATGGGTGCTGGCTTTAGACGTGCCTCTTCGATATCTAGCTTATCGAAGCAGTCTTTAAAGAGCACACTCACCGATGCTCCACTATCAACAAATACGCGGTGGACCAGTTTGTTGGCCACCACTGCCTCGATTATGGTGGCATCTTGATGAGGTACCGCATGGGGAACTGGGTCATCACCGGAAAAGGTGACGACCTCGTCTCTCCTGAACCTTTTTTGAGTGGGTTCTTCTCGCTGTTGACTTCGGGCTTCGGCTTTCAATGATGACCTCGTCGTGCCTTCGAGCAGTCCGGTGATGGCCGTGATGACTACGTCATATTGAGGCTGATCTTCATCCTCATCCTCGTCATCGTGCCTTGGCCTTTTGTCATTTTGGGGAGCGCAGTTATAGCCTCCCTTATTTTTCTTTCTCTTGCCCTTCCCTTGAGGTCGGGCCTCTTTCTGATTTCGACTTTGGTACAGTTTAAGGGTACCGTCGCGTATCATGTGCTCTATGTCCGAGGCGAGGTCTCTGCAATCTTCAGTTTCATGACCGTAGTCATTATGGAGTTTGCAGTATTTCTCCTTGGATCGGCGTTTCGACCCACCTCGGGATAACGGCGGCGGCTTCTCGAACAAGTTCGCATGAAGCTCGTATATTTCGGCCCTTGACTTTGTCAGTGGTGTATACTGACTTCGGTCTTGGTTGGATCGAGGTCCTAATCGGGACTCGAGGGGTCCTCGTTGTAACCTTTCGAGGGCACTTCGGCGGCCTTGCCCAAGGTCGGTGCACTCCTCTTTCTTTCTCTTATCGTTGTTTTCGGGCCGATCTGCAGCCCGTTTCTTCCGATCGGCCTCGTCCGCTTCGGCGAATGTGTCGGCGATCTTCCATAGCCGCTTGGAGGTTGTAGGACGTGCCTTTACGAGCTCTCTGAAGAGAGTCCCGGACTGGATGCCATTTTGGAATGCCGAGATAAGCACGTCATCGGAGAGACGATCGACTTTTAGGCTCTCGTTATAAAAACGGGCCAGAAAATCACTTATCGTTTCTCCCCGCCCTTGCTTTAAGGTGAGGAGCTGGGCTGGGCTGATCTTTGCTTCGGCTTTTTGGAAGAAACGTCGTTCAAAGGCGTCCAGTAGGTCGGCATATGACCCTACGCTGCAATTAGGGAGGCTATCGAACCAGCTTCTAGCGTTGTCTACCAGTAGCTCGGGGAAGACTTTACATATGTAAACGTCTTCGGCCAACCCCTGGTTCATCATGTTGTATTGGAACCGGGATAAAAAGTTGCTGGGATCTTGGGTTCCGTTGTAAGGTGGGATAGAAGGTACTCTATACGTCGACGGGAGGGGAGTATAGAGTATCCTATTAGTGAAGGGAGTCGAGATTCGACCGTAGACGGCGAATCTTCCTTGGTAGGTGTTCTCCTCATCGTGCCGAGGTGGAACGGCGTTTTGACGAGCTGGCGTCGGATCGCGCTGAGGTGAAACGTGATCGTTCCCGCGGCGATTGCTCTGTCGCCTTCGGGGAACTTCGGCCTCAACGTCAAATCTTTTTTGATGGACGTTCCGTTCGTCACGCCAATGAGGAACAGCGTTTTGACGAGGTGACGTTGAACCGCGCCGAGGTGAAGCGCGACCGTTCCCACGGCGATTGTTTTGTCGCCTTCGGGGAACTTCGGCCTCCCTGTCTCCAACGATCCGAAGACTTCGGGATGGCCTTTGTGACGGTTCGACTTCGTCTTCCTTGCTTTGACTTTGTTGTCGGTGTTGGTCGGCAAACCTGCGAAAATCCTGCTCATGGAGGCTCAGGTACGCTTTCAGTGCGTCTCCCAGCTCGGGTTGGAGTTCAGCATTCCCGCGTCGGCTGTCACTTTGATCTGGTCCATCGTCGCTAGCTGAACCCCCAGATGGGACATCCTCCGGGTGGCCTTCGGGAGTTCGGCGGATGGGCTGTTGGTCACGCTGGATCTGGGAAGCAGTTTTCTGAGCTTGACTAACGTCACCTTCTTCCTCGTTGGCCGGCGTGTAAGGCGGATTGGAAAAGAGGTCAGCTCGTTTCTGTTTTGCCTTGGCAGCAGCGGCGGCGGCGGCGGTGGTGGCGGAGCGGGTTGGTCTTACCATCGTATTTTCACTTGAAATACGCTGATCAGTTTCACAAAATTCTTTGGTTTCCCACAGACGGCGCCAGTGATCGATCATGGATTTTAGAGTGATTATACGAGAGAGAATGAAGAACACGAGAGGTTTTTACGTGGTTCGATCTTTGATTAGATCTACGTCCACGAAGGAGAGAATGTTTTATATTTTCGTGTTCTAGCCGATATTACAACCCGCTTCTTTCTTTACAAATGATTCTATTTATAGAGAATGGAGGTCACGGGTGTTTCAGGAGTGGTTGGGGGGTCGTGGGTGCTCCTGTCTGCACTGTGGAGTGGTTGGGAGCAGTTGGTTGACTTTCTTGATTTCCACTGGGCTTTATCCTTGATTGGGCCGGGGGAATTAGGAATGGGCCGAGCTGATCTGGGCCTATTGGGCCATATCCTATCAGTACGCGATGCTGATGGAAATCAACAATATCCGCAATGATCTTATGATGCCTTCGCTCCCAATAATCCAAGTATAGCTTCTCTCTTCTATTTATTTATTTATTTTTTTAAAAAAAATAAGATTTTATATATGTTTAGGAGAATAATTAATTTTTGATTTTAAGTGTTTATTTTATTTTATCACGATACGATGTAGGTGGCGTTGGACTTGTCGGAGAAGGATCCGAATGTGAAAAGAGTAAGGAGTGTGCAACTAGAGCTTAAGCTTCCGAATTTGAGGACTGTGGATGCTCTAGGTTTACCACAATGGCGACAATCTGCAGTAGGGGCGGATCTAGAAAAAAATTACCGTGGGGCTTTACTAGTTTTAAAATTTTTATATCAGTACACATACACGTATATTGAATATTGCCCCTTCTCATCTTCTAACTTCCATCATTTTCTTCTTCCAAAGCTTCATGACCATGGGGGCTGAAGTATAATTTCATTGATTTTTTCTAATTTTATAGTACTAAAAAAAAAAAAAAAAGAGTAGGGGCTTAAGCCCTCACCCCTCTCTTACTAGATCCGCCTGCACCTCCCAAGTTACCCTTGGGTCCAAGCTGGCGCAAGAGTTTCTCAAATATTTTACATAATTGTATGCATGCTAAATTAATACTCCATTAAATAAGCATAGAGTTAAACTATTTCTTGCTTTCTCTTACTATTTTCGTTTTAGTGGAACTTAATTAGCTCGACAAATACGAACTTAATTAGGAATCTGAAATTCAATAGTTTGTAACAAAGTGGAACTCTATGTCGCATAGATAGAGTAAAAACAATAATAAAGTTGAGTATAGCAACATATAGTCACATATAAATATACACCACAAGGCGTGATGTAATTTATTACTACCTCCATCTCACTCACTTAGTCTCATTTCCAAATGGCACAAGAACCAAGGAAAAGGGGGATATGTGGATATAATTAATTCTGAGGAGAGAGAGTTAATTGTAGCCAAGTATTCTTTGTCATTTTAGGAAATGAGACTAATAAGTGAGACAGACCGAAATGGCAAATGAGACTAAGTCAATGAGATGGAGGTAGTATATACTAATAATTATTTTTATAAACCTTAATCTATTCCATAATAACCCTTCCTTTTATAATGAACGTTGTCATAGCTCATAGAAACCCCCACGTTATCAGCCTTCCAATATATGTCCGACCGGCGGTTATCTCGGACCGGATCGTAAGCAACGACGTTAACGGTAAAGCCTCCTATATGTGATATAATGTCACATCTAAATGCGACGCTTGCGTTCTCCACCTTCAATCTATATTCCTCGCCTTGCTTCAGTCTGTATTTCGCAAACGGCTGAGCCTCCTCAATACAGAAAAGGAGATGCATAGGAAAGAATCTGGTGTCGTTCGCGCCGTTTATAACGTGAACTAACGGCGACGCTCCTCCGGCGTTGGTTAACATCAAGAGCATGCCTATGTATAACAATTTAAATGCCATAATGTTGAGTGTTTTTTTTTTTATTGGTTTTGTGTTTGTGTTTTGTTGGATTTTATAAGAGAAAAAGATGTGACTCAAATTGATATATGTGTCCGTATCTTTGAGTAATTAATGCCGCGTCTCTAAAAAAAATGATATTAGGAAATTTAGATTTCAACATTTGCATGTATGTATCACGTGCGAATTACAATTGCACTATTATTATTATTATTATTATTATTATTATTATTATTAAACAGTTCAATCATGGTTCGATCGATTCAATTGATCGAGCCATGACCGGAAAGTCATGCCGGTTCGACATCCGGTTTAATTTTTAAAATATTGGGCGTAAGTGCCCATATACTAAAATGAAAGTTATCGAACATCCAAAATAAAAAAGATTATGCCACTTTCCATGGACAAAAACAATATAAAATACTTAGGTCCGTGTAGTGTACCCATACTAATATCATAATATTTTAATTACTGGCCCGTTTTTTCTTTTTTATTTTTCGCAATTCATTCTCTAAACATTTTTATATTTTGTATTTTCATTATTTTTTTGTTAACGTTTACTTTTCGCTATTAAAACTATAAATATACGAATATATTAGTCTCTTATATTTCGATCGTAACATATACTAATACTACTGTCTTTTCATCTATCTTGACCACTTTCATTTTTATAATAAAATTCACTTGGTGGACGAGGAGGAGGGAGTACTATAAACGACCTTTAAGAAACCGAATCAAATAGTAGCAATAGCCGTGAAAATAGATTACGTTGTTTTCTTTCTTCAGTACAAGTACATACATACAATTATTAAAGAACTATATATACTATCTTAACAGACCATTGCTCAACTCGTAATATAGAAATAATTGGAAACAAAAAAAGAACAATTATATTATATCGTACGAATCGAACATTAATATTTCGTTAAATAATGGAACATTAGTATAATCATATTTAAATTATAATTGGTCAAATATATAATCTTTCAATTTGCATCAATTTAGTTTTTTTTCCTTCCTATTTTTAATAAAATTTCGATGGCTATCTATTCAAAAGAATCGGTGACAATGGTCTTAAGATTTGACAAAACACAACTAAAAAAATTATATACTACAAACGTGTATCAGTTCAAAATCTCTTCAACCTCATTTTATTATTTTAATTTTATCTCAGTTAGGTTGTTTGATCGGGTAGGATATTATAGTGTAGCGGGACATAGAGAGTATTATATACTTACTCTATATGTATATATATAACACACCTACAGAAAGACACTCGAAGTGACTTGAACTCCCAACATCTTGATTGGAGGGGAAGCGTTCTTACCCACTGAGCTGCGTTTCGTCATCATAGAGTATTAGTATTACTTATTATGACTCATTTATAAAAATTAGTTAAAGAAAATGAATATTACTCGGTAGGAATATATCAATATCTGTATTGCCCAATACACACAACATATGTAAAGTTTTATATAAATCAAGGTCACACAACTTTAAATATATCTTTTATTTTGTAGTTCATTTTATGCCATATATGCTTTAACCGATTCACTCGAGAGATGAAAATTCACAAGAAGTATGGCCACGTTTATTGAATTAGGCCAGAGTTTCATTATTATTTGTAGGAACAATTTCTTACATCTTGAAACTTGTAACTATATAGATTTTGAAGAAATGCTTTAAATGTTACTGATTCCACCGTATTATTATTGTTTTCTTTACAAGGCAATACAATTTTTAATGATCGACTGTCAAAAGGTACCAAAATTAATAATGCTCAATAAACGACTTACGTTCCAATGATCTTTTAAATTAATGAAGTTAAAGCCAAATCTGTTTAACCTTAGTGCAATAAATGTTTCTTTACAAATTAACTAAAGAAAGGAATCGATCGATTGATTGTAATTTGATGAAAATGCCTACTCAATGTTGTATTTTATGGCATTAGGCAATTGAATAAAATTATTTTCCTTATTTCATACTGCACTAAATTAACTTAGCATACATGTTTGAAGCTCATTACACACATAATGAATCATATAGAATATAGCTGAACCATTAATCTTAATATAATACTCTCTCTGTCCACCATCTACCGACCCTGTTGACTTTTTAGATAGATTTTAAATTGAATTTTTGAAGTTTAGTTTAGGGTCTTTTTTTTGTTTTTTTGTTTTTAAAACTTGTAGTATCTTGTTAAAAAATACTAAATTCCAAAAATTCAATTTAAAATCTATCATCAAAACTCTAAATTATCTAAAAAGTCGGCATGGTCAGTAAATGGTCCATCTTGATATAATTAAACATAATTGTATATAGATTTTTTATTATTATTATTATTATTATTATTATTATTATTATTATTATTATTATTATTATTATTATTTTATCATCCTTATATATATGGTTGGTTTTCTAGCTGCCTTTTCACCAATTTCAGCCACTAGTACTTTGTTGCTAAATTCATATGTTTATTCTCGTTTTTTGTGGAACAAAAAAGTTGGGGAAGAAAATCTTAAACAAAATGCAAATATAAATGTATATAGCAATGCTTAATTGGAGTAAAATTTGGATAAAAACCTCATCTCATGACTACTTATATCCGACAATAAATTTGGGGAAGAATGTTGATATTTACCAACTGATCATTAAAAAAAATCATAGAGATTTCCCTATTGTTAAATGAATAACTCCAACAAATACCAAACTCTTAAAAGGTTTCCTCCCTATAAAAAGCTACTACTTGGTTCATAGATTATAAACACTAGAAAACTTAGAAAAAGAGTGATTTTGAAATGGAGAATATGAAAGTGGTGATGTTGTTTGTGGCGGCAGCCCTCAGTGGTGGCTAAGCCATAATCTGTTACAACCATCTTTCTGCTGGCGGGCAATATGGTTGGCCGAGGCGGGACGATCAACGGCCGTCCCCATGCCAACCCAACCGAAGGATCTCCGCCTCAACGACGAGATGCATTGAGAGGAGGCCTGCGAGCCTCTTCACCGGCTCAATCCTTGCCCGATCATCGACCGGGCCCTGGGCGTGGGGCCCAACGCCGCCCTTTGCCATCACCCTCCTGGTGACCAATCCGGCCATCGGAACCATTGGGTGGTCCCGTGCGCGGTCGGCAACACCGACATCTATCAATGGAGGCGCGGGGGTTGCCTATACAACAGGCTCCTCGCCCGCGCCTAGGCCTCCGTGAGGGCCGGAGGATCCCTCCGCGGGATGCTTTGGTACCAAGGGGAGAATGATTGCAACAAGAACTCGACGACGCCTACTAGGATAAGTTGAAGGCTTTCTTCAACGGTATCCGCAGTGATCTCATGCTGCCTTCGCTCCCAATAATCCAAGTATAGCTTCTCTCTTATCTTTCGGAATACTTCTCCAACAAGTCCAACACCACCTACATCGTAATAAATAAAAATAAACACTTAAAATCAGAAATTAATTATTCTCCTAAACATATATATAAAATCTTATTTAATAAAAATAAAGAGAAGAGAGAAGCTATACTTGGATTATCGGGAGCGAAGGCATCATAAGATCATTGCGGATATCGTTGAAGAAAGCCTTCAACTTATCCTAGTAGGCGTCGTCGAGTTCTTGTTGCAATCATTCTCCCCTTGGTACCAAAGCATCCCGCGGAGGGATCCTCCGGCCCTCACGGAGGCCTAGGCGCGGGCGAGGAGCCTGTTGTACAGGCAACCCCCGCGCCTCCATTGATAAATGTCGGTGTTGCCGACCGCACATGGGACCGACCAACCCGATGGTTCCGATGGCCGGATTGGTCGTCAGGAGGGTGTTGGCAAAGGGCATCCCGGGCCAAATGCCGGAGGCCCGGTCGGGGATCGGTCGGGGATCGAGCGAGATGTTTTGGTGAAGAGGCTCACGGGCTTCCTCCCACAGCATCTCGTCGTTGAGATTGGAGTATTTACTGGATATTCCCTTCTCCTAACTAACTGCCCTTAACATCCCACAAGATGGAAAGGTTACAATTTTTTTTTCTAGAATTAATATCTAGCAAAAGATTTAATTACTTTATTAAGAATGTGTATATATACGTACAGATCACGGCCATAGATATAAACCGAAGCTCATACGAGATAGGGTTACCTATTATAGAGCACAAGATAAATTTCTTCGAGGCCGAGGCTCTTCCATTTCTTGATCAACTAATCAAAGATGTAAGGAAAGAAGAAAAAATAAATTGATTCAATTTTTCACCATTGTATTATAAATCATGATTTTTGGCGATGAAGAATACTCGTGGGCAAACTGAAAATTGAAAAATAAATAAATATTTTGTCATTTTTTGTCAACTTTAAATCACAAATAATTTCCGAAACCAGGAGGACTAATGAAGCGGTACATCAATTGATTGATTGGTTCTACTTTGTACTATATGATTTATAAATTGTTATTCCATCCGTCCCACTTCATTAGTCTCAATAATTGAACTCATGTGAGGTATAAAAGATTGCTTCGGATCTCATGAAGTATTAGAGAGAGTATTACTTATTATGACATATATATTTCTCATTTATAAGAATTAGTTAAACAAAATGAATATTACTCGTTAGGAATACATCAACGTCTGTATTACAACTTTACCCTTCAAAAAAAAAAAGTCACAACTTTAAATATATTTATATCTTTTGTTTTCTTCATTTTTATGCCATATATATGCTTTAACCATTCACGTGAGATGAAATTTTATAAGAATTAATTATGGCCACGTGTATTGAATTAGGCCATTCTTTTAGAGTTTCCTCATTTGTTGGAACAATTTTTTTACGTGTTGGAAATCGATTGATTGTAATTTGATGAAAATCCATATTCAAGGTCGTATTGTAATACGCGTTAGGCAATTGAATAAAATTATTTTCTTTATTTCATACTGCACTACACTAACTTAGCATACATGTTGTAGCGCATTACATAGATAATGGATCATATAGAATATATATGAACTATTGATCTTAATATAATATTTTCTCCGTCACCATTTACTGACCATGTTAACTTTTTAGATATATTTTAAATTGAATTTTTTGAATTTAGTTTTTTTATATATATTTTAACTTGTATAATTGTATACAGATTTAAGTATTTTATTTTTTCGAATTTATCGCCTCAAAGACTTATTTTTATCATCCTTATATATATAGAGAGAGAGTTTGGTTCATATACATTTAAATCCTAGTGTGAGAAGTGCGAATTATGCTTAAAGCTATACAAAATCATGCTTACAGCTATACAGAACCATGCTTATGGTAAATTTTATGCTTATAAGCCATAAGCATAATTTTATACTATAAACATGATTCTGTATAGCTGTAAGCATGATTTTGTATAACTTTAAGTATAATTTGCACTTCTCACACTATGATTTATTTGCATGTGTACCCTTCCCTATATATATATATATATAATAGGGACGGGTTCACATGCAAATTAATCATAGTATGAGAAATGTAAATTATGTTGCCATATATATATATATATATATACTAGATATTTCGCACCACGTGAGACGTGGTGTTGCCATAATTGCCCAGCGAACTATAGCAAGTCTTTTGTTGATGTTTCACCATGTAAATTAGTATTGAGTGTAACATTGCATAACTTGCATGATTAGTTATTTTCAACCAACTATTATTGTTTTGCAAATGGCAAGTTCAACCCTATTACACTATATGATTTACTGGCCACAATAACAATTCTCTTGAAATTTATATAATGCCGGATTAGACATTTAACTTGTATATTCATAAAAGGGCAGCAAGATAGACAACATACGGTTAAGGGTGCATGGAACCATAAGTCGCTTCGAGACATATACTAAATGCATATGCATTGTCTTCTAGAGCGAAAGTCACAAGTAGCATTACCCAAAGTACAAACAAAACATCATTCGCTTGGCATCACCTACATGTATTTAGTCCTATATTTTTTACTCGATCATTCCACAATTCCTGCACTTGGTCGTGTTCTTGGGACTGTAGGCTGGATCTTTTTCTTGTCTTTAGAGATATTAGACTTCATTTTCTTCCCCTTTGTGATAATGCTGCACTTGGTTGTGTTTAGATATAAATCCATTATCATCTTATAAAATCACAATAAGATCTACAGTGAAGGTAGAAGCAATTTTTAAATATTTGGCTTTTTATTAGCATAACTTGTATAGAGTCTAGACAACTCCAATGAAAATCTGACATCGCTGACAACTATAACTCTGAAAAAAAAATATGTATATATATCATTCCTTATTTCATGAATACAATAAGCATTCACTATAATAGAACCATTACCTTTTTGATAAAACTCATCAGGATCCGAACAAAGATTTTTTTCTTCTTTTCCACTAAAAATGTCATATCTTGTTTAAAGTCAGGGTATAAATTAGTTAATGCCTCATTCTCCGTGATACTCTAATTATCAATGTAGAAAGAATTAAGAAATATCAAAATGAAAAATATAGTTTTTATAAATGTAATAGCCGTAAAAATCCGTATTTAGAAAAATTGGAATTTCGGAGGAGGAAATAAATTTTTCGAGTATTTGAGATCGAGCACGGACGAAAATGAGCTTATGGGAATTTTTTATAATATGTTGGAATTATTTCCAATGAAATCTCGAGAATTTTTGAGAATGAAGGAATTATGGCAAGGCAAGAAATTACCGGGAATGATTTTCGGAGAATGTTACTCCGTAAATATTTTACGGAAAATAAGATGAAATGTGTGTAGAGATATGCCACTATCTCTAGCAATCAATAATATAATATAATAATAGTAGTGTGTGTGATGTGTCAATGGACTAACTAATGCCTAAGTGATGGGTGTGCAAGTGGACCAATCAAGTGAGGAAGGGAGATAAAAATCTAGAGGGAGTAGTGAGAGAGATCGAGAGGGAGAGAAGAGTGGAGTGCAAGAATTAAACATCCCCATCTCCACACTCCACCACAATCCTCCACGTTACTCTCTCTCTACAACACAAATTCTGCAGAGCACCTCTCTCTAGAACCCCCACTTCATCTTCCTCTTCCTCCATTTCCACCATAGCCGTCGGAACTCCCCACCTCCAAGAACTTCACTTACACTTCACCAATCACTCTAAAAACTTGTAAACCTTCATCATTTGAAGTCAGGAGCAAGGCTATGGTGACGGATTGTCGATTTGAAGAGTAGAGATAGGACATGCATGAGTCACTATTCGAGGAGGGAGTCAAGCTTCGAGTTTTTCTCACTTTCGTTAAGCTTAGCCTTTTCTTGATCTCTTGAGTCTAAAATGATGTCTAAGATAAGGGTTCAAGCATAAGATTGATGGCAGAAATTCGTCCATGAGTAGGAGAGTCGATGCATGTTCATGAAAAGTGTGAATCCTTGATCTACTCTTGAAGTTATGATGATCGATGTGTTAATTGACGAGTGTTACCTCTTGATTCTTCATGATTCGAACCTGCATAGCCTCTGTATATACTGTCCTTGAGTTGATGATGATGTTCCTTAAATTTATTCACTTCGAATTCCATGAATAAAGATGAAGTAAGAACCTTGAGATTGAATTGAAAGCCATCCGTAAATTCCAGAAATGTTCAGCCATATTTCAAGCAAATCTGGGCAAAACCTGTTATGAATCTTAACTTGAAACCTATTCCATATTAAAGTACGTCTCCAAAGGTTTCTATACATAGCTCATACGCCCTGATCGGCCAACGTATGCATTCTCTATGACCTTTTTAAGATTGAATCGCAAATCTGGGAATTTTGGCCGAACAGCTTCTGCACCTACTGTAATTCGTGTTTTTCAATGCCTTCCCCTATTTATCTTGGAACAAGTCCTAAATGAAAGTTGTAGATCATGTTCTCAGCTATCCGTAGTTAAAATTTCATCTTGATCCGAGTTCATATGTATCGGTTATGACAAATCGAAATTCACATCACATCTCTTTTGAAATCTGGAAATCAGCCCACTTGCGGGCTAAACTGAGAACAGCTCGTTTGAAATTCGACATTTATTCGTCATCCATGTTGAAGTACGTTCCATTAGCGTTCTATACATATTTCGTTCACTCAAAACGGAGTTCGTATGAATTTACTATGATTTTTCAAAGTTTGTATCTCCAATCTGGAAATTCCGACGAACAACTTCTGTCCCGTTTTTCCAACCATATTTTGACCACTTTCCTTTGGTCGAATGAAGAAAAGTATAACTAGAAAGTTGTTCCTTGTTTTCTGAACTTCAGTTTGATAGCTCACTCATTCGAATCCATCAAGAAACGAGTGAGAAATCCTCACTCAAAGTTGGTACCAGAATCTGCCAAATTTCCGATTTTCAGATTCCGAGTTCTGGAAATAAATGCTTCAAAATCCCAGCTCACTCATGGGAAAATTCTGAAATTTAAACATATCATAGCTTTATGTGTTATCTTTCCAAATCAATATCATATGCTCTATTTCGATTTATAATGAGTGAGAAACAATTATTTTCCTAGAGGGTCGCAGAATTTCCAAATTCTCTTAGAATGTTGAACTTGTGTTTTTCATATGACGGACCTTCTACTGCTTTGTTAAGCGTCTTGATCGAGTCTTGGGACTAGTTCGAATGGAGAAATTGAGTTCTCATTTGAATTAGTCGACTTTAGCTGATTTTAGATAATTTAGAATTATCGGGTATACTTATCAAACGCCGGGCATGTCGAATTTTCCGGGTGGACTTTTCTATCTTCTCGATTAATAATATTTCTAATATGCGATACGAGTTAGAAGCGTTGCGAGTTCCTAAAATCTCTAATGAGATATAATACTAGAACGAGAATTCTAGGAATAACATATTATTTCTTTAAAACTAGTATATCTTCTGAAACAAGACTTTTCTCTAAAGGTCAAGCAAGGGAAGAGAGTCAAGGAACGTGAAGAAGAAACCTGGAACCGATCTATCACTTTGCAATCAGGTGGGCGTTCTAACAAAGAAAATTATATTGTTGCTATAATGAAGCATGTTTTGAAAATAAAGCAAGTTGACTCAAAACCCTTTCATGCATAAAATGTTTTTGGTTTTATGTGTGATGCCTATCTGTGTTGGATTGCCAACGTTATATCGATCGAGCCTGAGTTAGACAAAGGTCGCTAGTCAGGTGATGTGTACACGAAGTCGTGACTGTGTGCTCCAGAGGTGGGCCGGTTATGCATGGAAACGTCCGGTGAGGTGGCCACCTTGCCGGCGTACTTACAGATATGGATAATACAGATGTGGAAGAAAATGGGGAGTGCACTCCAATTGTTTATGGAAATAAAGTTGTTTTAGTTACACAAGTATTTTGATAAAACCTTGTGATAACTGTGAAATGCATGATTGGTGATTATTTTACTGAAAATTATTTTTGGGCACAACCTCACGGAGTACATCAAGTACTCAGCCCTGCTCGTGTTTTCAAAAACTTGCAGGTTGAGCGAGGTGGCAAAGGCGGCAGTGTTGAGAGGAGATTCATTCATCTTTTGAATTTGGTTCAGAAAGAGATACATATCTTCATATATGTATCTATTTTATTAAAGACTTCCGCTGTACACCTCTATTATCTTATTTAGATAATTATGTTTAACTGGCTTCATGAACCAGTAAATCGAGAACTACTCTACTCGTATTCTTTCACAAACTAGAATTATTTTTGACTTTATATGGTTATTTCTATGAGATGATCATGTAACACTTGAACCTCGGGTTTCTTCGTAACTTGTTTGTCTTGCAAGTTTCTTTTGATCGAGTCTAGTCAATTGTTCATTTTGCTAACTACTGAGTTACAAGTCATTTCCCCTTTCTTTCCCCCTCCTTATATCCAACCCCTAGTCATGGTTTCCTGTCTTTGCTATCCTTAGCAAAGTGCGGTCGTGACAATAAAAGATACTTTACAAGCTAAAGCACCTCCTTAATCCTGCACAAATAAAAATACTTAATCTAACTCAACAAACAACTTGTTCAGGGTTACTCAACGTAATTTTGGAAGAATCTTTGACGGCTATTGGTATATATATGAAATGGGATAGTGAAAAAGAGGCGCTCAAATATGAGGCTCAAAATCTTATGAGTTAGATCTGGAGTAATGTAGTAGGAAAAAATTAAGAGCCCATAGCCAAAAAAATTAGAAGGGAAAAGAAGATATAATATTATCATTTCAGAGGAAAGGTGGAAACTATTACTAAATTGAATAGGAGGAATGAATGAAGGCAATATGGATTGGATGCTACAACACTTAGTAACTCCTTTCCGCAATACCAACTAATATAAGAAAATACTTTAATAAGTAATAACTAAAAATATAAGCGAAGCATCATGGAGTTGATGCAAATTGAATAGATATACGCCGATGATATCTTGATCATCTCAACATTTTTTCTGCATAGCATCATGGAGTTGATGCAACATAATCATCTAATAGAAAGAAGAAAAGTTGGGGGATGTTTGGTCTGGGGTGATCAGGAAGGGAAAGGGAATCAAAGCACCTGATTCCCTTTGTGTTTGATTGGATTTTTCAATCACCCCCTTTCCACTCTCTAAAGCACTAAATAACACTGCATAGCAAAACTATTAGCATCCAGAAGCATAATATAAGGAAGACTATGCAATCATCATGAAACATAAACGATATGGAAACCCCTTAGGTAAATATGAATGTTAACATTCTTTTAGTTTTAAAAAAAAAATCACAATTGATCTAAAACTCCAAAACAATTTACTCACGAGTAGGATCACAGAAAGAAAAAAGTTTTATTAAAACTTATTAACATCCCTTTTAGATATAGTGGGAAGTCGAACAACATTGGACCACACATTCTTCATAAAAGATAAAAAAAAAAAATGCCTTACAAACCTCTAGATAAAACTCTCGACCCTTGTACATTCGCTAGTTGATGGAGGCATCGGCACCAGACCATGATCTAATTGTTGAAGTGACCTGCAAAATAATTTGGATATATATATAGCTAGATCAGTATTCACACGAATTGAGTAGTGCTTGGATTACTTAAGTATAACTCGACTTAAGTTATCGTATCAACATTTTCAGGCATATTCGTTCACCTATAGTTGCACTTAAGCTAACTAATATCAAAGAGTAATAATTTTATTTACTTAATTACATCCGGAGTAAGTGAACTTATCACATGAGAGCTAAATTCATAACAAACAAATTTTCCACACATTATGTACTGAAATCAATTTATTTCCATGTGATTCAGTATTTTTTTTTTTTATTTTATTTAGCCATTTTTTTCCATTCAATAGACTTAGAAGGTGAGCAGTCTACTTTCAATTGTTAACATAAATTATGAAGATACACCAAACCCACACTATTTGTGACGACACTTAGCTCTCATTATATTCAAGTTTATTGCCACAAAATGGATACAGCAAAATCTCTCCATTCGGGATCCTATTATAATTCTTGTTATAATTACTAACTTATCATAAAAAAATATCTACTGAAATATAGAATTAACTGATAGAAATAACATAAAGAAATATAAAAAATTTTATTTATGCTAAATTGACCAATCTTAAAGAGGCTTATAATCTCATAAAATCATCTCAAGAACCTGTGAATTATGGGATTTAGGCTACACTTTTATCATGTTCTGAGTATTATGAAAATCAAGAGCTGATTAAGGTAATATCTATGAATTATTAAGATATACGAACAAAATTTCCAATACTTACTATGATGTTTTCTAATTTAATCGAGTGGGGAGTTGAGAAAATGTTGAGCAACTAAAGGTTTATGATGCCTCAGCCGTGGTTGGATTAGTTTTTACATCATCAAATTGTCAAAATTAGTGTATGAATGGAAACTAATTGGAGGAAGCTGTAAACTTAGAGATGAATCTAATTTTACTCAAAATAGAACCTTTATCTACCAAATTTAGAATTTCTTGGTGTTGAAGTTCATGTAATTGTAGGTGAACTATATTGATTAAATGTGTGCCAAAGATATTTCCAAAATAAGATCTGCAAATCAAATATATCAAGAAGCCAACTATGCTCAAATACACATGTGACTTTCACTCGAATTTTTTTCTTACCTTTGAAATCAATCTTATGTTTAATGACATAGTGATTAGAACCTTCCTAAGAACACTTGCACTTTTTATTGGAATAAAAGCATAAGATTGTAACATAGCAATTGCTACTTAAAAGTCTCATCAGAGATCCCACCCAATTTTAGAAGTTTAAAGGGACAAGCTGGTGTTTTGCTCAGCTTATAAACTCCTACCCCAACATATTTTTGCTCAGTTTAAAGGAACTTACAAGTTACAAGCTCTTTAAAATTAACTTAGCCAAAGACCCTCTAAGCAATAGTATACCAACTCAATAGAAAAGTAAAATGCATATTTATTCAGTATTCAAAATTGTATGAACGAATATGTAATGCGAATGCTAACACACTTAAATAAAAAATCAACTATTTTCCCCGACACAACAAAGGTTGCATGAATGATATGACTTCAAATAAGAAACAACTTGAATAATAAAAATATAAGCAACACTTGGCAATTGAAATAAGGAGATTTTCAAGTAAGATAAAGATATTACTGGTTTATATTATCTGGATTTAAAATCTCTCAATCCACTCCCAAAAAGGCTTTTTTTCATCACCGCACCTCAAAGCATCAATCAAAATAGCAGAACAAACTCACTTTAGATAAAGGTTAAACTATTCTACAATTTGCTTGAATGACGTATAAAAAACAAAACGATGTCTAAAACAATACAGTAGATAAGGCTCTACTATTCAAGATTCTCACAAGGTCATACCATTACAACTCAAGGCTCGTATAGCAGAGGCTATATTGATGCAGATTTTGAGACAAAAAGTGACTAAAAACTTGTTGCTGCTAAGGAGAAAAGAAGTTGCTACTTCAGAACCTGATGCTAATGATGCACTGTTACTAAGGGACGAGCTGATGACCTCTATAGTAAGACTTGCTGCCCACCAATTTCCTGCAGCTTCTCAAATTACTATAGACAATGATTATACTAAGGCCCCGTTTGGTAGCCAGGAAAACCCAGGATAAGCCTAGATAAGTATGTTTATCTCGGTTTATACAGTGTTTGGTATCCGAAAAATATAATCTCACCGGCCCGTAAAATTATTTAGGGCCCGGACTAAATTCACTGTTACACTTGCATATATTATACCGTCTCTACCCCGTCATAAGTCGAGATAAGTATTGTTCAATTTTAATTATCATTTTTTATTTTCAATTTTAATTATCAATTTTTTATTTTCAATTTTAATTATCAATTTTTTATTTATAATTTTAATTATCAATTTTTATTTTCAATTTTAATTATCAATTTTTTTTTCAATTTTAATTATTATTTTTTATTGTTCAATTTTATAGCATTTTCTATTTTAATTTTAAAATTATCATTTTTTTTTTATTTTCAATTTTATAATATTTTTTATTCAATTTTAATTATCAATTTTTTTGTTTCAATTTTATTTATATGTTTATGTTCAATTTTATTATCAATTTTTATTTTCAATTTTAATGATCAATTTTTTTTTTAATTGTAATTATCATTTTTTATTTTCATTTTATTAGCAGTTTTTTTTTTAATTTCAACGTTAATTATCATTTTTTTATTTTCATTTTAATTACAATAAGTTTTTTTTCATTTTCAATTTTAATTATCAATTTTATTTTCAATTTTAATTATCAATTTTTTATTTTCAAATTTGTATTTTATTGCAAAATAATAGATTATATATATATATATATATATATATATATATATATTGTTTTTATAAATTCTACCAAACACACAATCCAAGATATCTATGTTTGTACCAAACACACAATATATTTCTTATCCCAACTTATCATACTTTTTTTATCTCAACTTATCACACATTTTCTTATCTACCCTTTTCTCGGTATTGCTACCAAACGGGCCCTAAAGGACAGCTTGGGGACCTCTATAATGAGACTGTTGGAATGCAGTAAGTCAATACACTCAATACTTAATTTGCTGCTATTGTAGTTGATGTGTCAGTAGTTGAGCAGAGAGTCACATGTTCATCTGCGACTGATATTGCCCGGCCCGAAATTCTACCGAGCCTAGAAATATGATGCCCAGCCCGGCTCTAAACCCGGGCGGGCCGCCGGGCCGGGCCAACTTTGCCACCCCTAATTGAATCTCACATCTAAGTCTTAATCTGGAAAATAAAGGAGCTTTGTTTGAGCAAAACAAAGATGTGGAAAAAGATTATGATCATCATGAAATTAATAAGATCGAAGCTCCGAAAGCTAAATCTGCCACAGTTCTCTCAATTCTTCTCTGCAAAATTCCATTAAGTTGCAATATTTGGTTCTTCCGTTGTTAACAGCTGATAACAGACATAATAATATAGTGTTAGAAGATATCCACAAGCGCTTAACTCATGTTCATGGGCAAAGCACAATAACAAGTTGGAGTCAGCATTTTGAAGCTGCTGATATCAGTCGACTCAAAAACCAAACTTAATAACTCCAAACAGGAAACAAAAGATCTTTCAAGAAAAGATAAGATAGGTTAAAGGCCTATGAGGTTAAATAGCCGGGTAACACTGAAGCTTCTAGACACATGTCTAAGGCTAAGAGTTGAGCAGGTACACAAGATGGAATATCCAACACCAGAAAAACATTTTTAATTTTTACCTCTAAGATGTGTTTTTGGCATATTTAATTTTGTTCTTAATCCTTAAAAGAAATTTTCCATTTTCTTTTTAAGATCACACTTTCCTTTTTTAGAGTCTTCAGAAAATCATGAAACAAAATAAATAAATTAGTGATCAACATCACTACAAAACATAACCTCACGCAATGATAAAATATTACCTTATGCGAAGCGACATTAATATCGTATCATCGCAGACCTCGCATCAGCATCCACAAAACCAAAATGGCTCAAACTATTCCCGGTATCAGTTTCTAAAACACAACCACATGTTAAAATTAATAAATTGAGCAAAGACCTAAAATATAATAACAGATAGTTGGCCAAACAAACAAAGTAAAGAGGTAAGAGAATTCTTAGACGATAAAAGAGTGATTTATCATGCATTTATAAAAATTAAATCTAAGAAAAGATCAACACTCTATTTCACTCTTAAATAGATTTGATAGTGGTAATAAAATTACAACTTGACCAACATAAATATGCACCCCTCAAATGCCTCAACCAAATAGAAAGCGGAGGTGAACAATGATCCAAAAAATAATTGGCATAGCAGAGAGGTGGTGAACTAAAAAATAAGAGTTTTGAAATTGTCCAAATGATCACCTAAATACAATAATTATATTTAAATAAACAAATGAGATGCAGAGCAAATGCCAGATGTGACAACATAGCTCACGCCAAACAAAATAGAAGGATTAAAATTTCTTGCAACTATGGGTCATATTTAATAGGCTAAATTTCTAAGAAAAAACTACATATTGGGCCTTATCTTAGAGCAACAAAGTTATCCTTCAAACCTCAAAAGATAAACTATAACTTAATCACCACCGAGCCAAGACGCTCAACTACAATCAAAGAGCACAACTCCATGAAACTCAAATCAAAGCACAGATAAACGTCCAACAAAACTAAATGTTGTGATATCAAACCGAATTCAGAGTGGCCAAGGCAGAATAACATTCTTAGAGCAGATTTAGAAGCCGGAATTGGAGAGATAGAGCCGTTCTTAGAGCAAAAACACAAGAGATGAAAAACAAGTCTTTATCCTAGAGCAACAAAGATAATTCCCTGAACCTCAAAGATAAGCTAGAAGTAAATCACCATAGAGATAGGACTCTTAACTTCAATTAAAGTGCAGAAAAACATGAATATGAAATCACAACACAAACAAAATGTCAGAACAAAATTAATAATAACCTTATAATGTTCTTGTTGTAGAAGAAAACATATAAATAAGAGAGGTGGAGACATTCTTGAGTGAACACAAGATTGACAAAAAAAAAATACGAAGTGAAATCGAAGGGTCAACATATATTTAGTGCAAAGATCGCCACATTAATTGTGATCGGCTGGGAGCACATGAAGAAGGCTTAAGGAAGAGCAACCTGGAATGAATCCATAGCAATGAGAATGAACAGTCCAAGAATAAACACATGATCAAAACAAAGCAAGAGAAATAAAATCCAGAATAGCTGATAAAATAACCAATTAGCTGCCTAAATACAAAAAATTATAAATAAACTAATTTGATTCAACTGCATCAGCAATGACTATCTTAATGATTTGTGAAGTTGAATAAGACAACAAACAACCTTGATTGACAATGAAGACATCGTAAGAAATCTAAAGGACAAAAGAAAAACAAGGTGAAGAACCGATCCCTAAACCTCAACAACGAAACTACAACTAAGTTACTGCAAAACATAATGCTCGAGTACAATTGAAGAGCACAAAAACCATGAAGATGATATCACTTCACAACACAAACTAAAAACAGAAGAAATCTAAACTTAAAGGTGATATCCCGACGAATTTGGAGAGATATAGGCTATAAAACTTTCTTGGAGTGAAACACCCGGATTTGGAGAGGCAAAGACGAAATAAAGTATATCGCGTAATACAGAATTCCATATAACAACAAAAAATAGGAATTGAAATAGAAGTTCCCACATATCTACATACAACGATCGGTATTCATGACCGGACAATGGTGACAAAAACCAAGGGCTCAGGCCTTTTCTGATAAGAGAATGAACATTGGTGGAAGTAAAATGCTGGCAAAAGAAAAAATAATTAGAAATTAAATCAAGCAAGTAACCATATCCCAATAGCACAAAGTAAGGAAAGTAGAAAACATTAAAAAACCTAAAGGCTAAAGACAACAAACAGCCTGGTTCTAATCCTAGAACAACGAAATGAATTTCTCAAACATCATAGGAAAAAAAGAACACTAAATCTAATCTAAACGTACCAGTGGATGCACTATAACTCACTTGCAAAATCAGTAGCCAAATATGGGGAAGCTGAGGTAAACACAAGAAGGTGAATGTGTAAATCATAATGATTTTTATGTTTTACAAATATAATAAACTCCCTCCGTCCTCCAAATTTATGCACCATTTTTTATTTTTACTATATTGATCTTGTATAATAATAAGTGATGTACAGATTTGGAGGGTGGGATGCGTATTATATTATATTCTATTAATATTAAGTCTCCTATTTATCATTCTGATTCTAATTAGTTGACGAAGAAAAAGAGTATATTAGAATGATGAGAGAAGGATTTAGGATTCAAGAAATCTAAAGCTGGCGAGAGGCCGGGTTATACTCATCTACATCTCAGTTACAAAATATATTTGTTCGCTGTGCTTTCACTCTTCTTTTAGAAGCCTACACGTTCTTTGAGCGAGCTACATTTATCATCACCAAAGTTATAAGCTATCCTTCAAAAAGATGAATTGAGAAGTCAAGACAAAAAAGATTTTGAATAAAATTATTTATGGTTATAATTACCTCATAAAAGCATGCCTTTATTCTAATCGGCAGCTCGAAATGCTCATGAATCTCGATGAATTCCACAATTACAAACCTGCCAATGGTTTACAACTCAACGATCAAGAGATATCCTCATCATAATTAAAAAATGTCAGCAATATAATGGGGCCTCAATACAACACCAAAGTTCTTCATGAAAAATTTAACACCACCAAATACCCAACTTTCTTCTTAATTCTTGAAACAGAACAAAACTGGACCCTGATGAATTTCATTGTATATCCTTTGCCTGTAGAATACACACATCTAATGGATCATATTGACATATCATATCATATAATAAATCAAAATGAAGTATAGAAATGTACCGATTTTAGAAGTAAAGCTAAGGACTGACCGAAGCTGCAATAAACGGTTGACAACGTTCCAACAAACAACCTTGATGGAGTATATAAAAAATTGAACAAAATAAAGCTCATTTTGTGATGGAAAACTGGATTTGGAGAGGCAAAATAGATTTCTTGGAGTAGAAAGGCAAAAGGAGAAAATTATAAAAAATTAGAAAGTGAAATAGACGAGCGGGCATACCTTGTTCACAGTGGGCAGAATCAAAAACAATTTCCCCAAAATTGATACCCTGCTTCTTCTCACAAAGCAACTGTTAATTCAACAATCAGAGCACAAACAAGAAGCTAAAAGAAAAAACTAAACATACCGATGAGATGGAGATGAATTTGGAGAAGCACAATTGTTTTTTGCAGCAGAAAAACAAGAGCACTGAACTCGCTCGGAGGATCAAGAATCATTTTTTTGCAGACAAACACAGCCGACAACCAATCTTTGAGAGGCCGAATCAAGAATAGTTAAAATTTAGAGGTGATTGACGCGTTAACGTGAGCAAGCAGAGATTCACTTTTTGGACAGACGGTAGAGATCTACCGATCGCGAGTGAAATCAACGGTGAAATTATGATGTTGATTTCAAGAGAGAAGAACCGGTATATATATATATACATGCTTCATTTTCTAGTATAGCTAAAAACAAAATGATGAACATTAATTATATAAACAACTGATTCTATAACCTAGCTATTATTCCCATGAGCATGATCAACCAAGCCTATTGCAACTGATACTTGGACTGAAATGCTAAATCAAGAGCAGGGAGCACAACAAGCACAAATTCTGGAGCCTAAATCCTATAACTATGAACCGTATTGTAAAAAAAGGAGAAGAGGGGTTAGGGTTGAGGGAAACTCCCCTTGCTGTTATTGTGCGGCACCGTCCAAGGGGTAGATAGACGAAGCGACGGTCCCGTCGGGTTTCTGGCAGCGGGAGAGCCGAGAGAGGATATCAGCGGGCACGACGGAAGTCCTGCGAGGGCAGCACGAGCTGTCGGCGACAGTGCTGGTATGGTGGTTGAACTTGCGGCGCTGTGGTGTAGGTGACACGACGGCTACAAACACGGCTGCTGTCGAGGGCGACCGGCGGTGCATGAGTCTGAGCTGGAGCGGGGAGCCTCTGCTGCAGAAGTGTGCGCGACGCGGCAGGGGTTCTCCAAGGAGAGACAGCGGCGTCGGGAACCGCTTAGAGCACCGAAGCGGCGCCGGAAATCAGGAGGAGAAGAGGGAGGTCTTGAGTAGAAATTCGAATTAGGGATTTTTAGGAAAGGGATTATGGAGAGAGAATGAGAAAGTGGGAGGGAAAAGAGAGTGGAAGCCGAGGGGGAGGAGGACGACACCGAAGCGGCGTCAGTTGGTGGCGGCCGGCGTTCATGCCGAGAAGGAAGAAGACTGGAGAGAGAGAGAAGAGAGTTCGAGAATGAGATAAATTAGAGAGAGTCTGGATGTGAGGATGAGGGAGAGGACACGTCTACTACGCCTGCCCAATCCACCAACTATCTTCAAAATTATGCTCAAAAAGCCCCAAAAAACCCTCAGAATAACCAAAATGCCAATTGAAGGAGGATTCACTATTCCTTCTACAGTGAATATAGCGTAAAATTTCACAAGGCAACGGCTTATTTTGCCTTCGGCTACTGTTTCTCCTAACAGTAATGGGAATAGTTGGGCAATCCCTACTTATTAAGATTGTTAAATTAAATTAAATTAAATTAAATATATATATATATAGGACGGGTTCACATGCAATTAAATCATAGTATGAGAAGTGCGAATTATGTTGCCCTTTATATGGTTTTCTAGCTGCCCTTTCACCAATTTCAGCCACTATTACTTTGTTGCTAAATTCAGTTGTTTATTCTCGTTTTTTGTGGTACAAAAAGTTTGGTATAAAAAATCTTAAACAAAATGCAAATATACGTATGCTACGAAACAGAGAATTCCACCAAAATCCAAAATTTGAGAGTTGCAAATAACGATTCTCGGCAAATCTGTAAAATTTGTAATGTACTTCTAAAAAAGCTATAGGTCGGGTTGGCCCGGCGGCCAGATAGCCCACACGAGATCAGCTTGGGTTGGAGTTTTAGGAGCTTGAATATTTTTAAGCCGATCTAACTCGGTCCTTATAATTGAACCAATCACTTTTTATGCGCTTGGACCGTTAGGTCAAGTTAGGCTGGTCGAGCTGGCCCATTTGACAACTCATCAAATAAATTAAAGTCGAGTCATCAAGCAAGTAGTAGCAAATAAGCATATTACCTTGTTTCGATGATAGAAATTACTTTCAATCATTTGTAACGAATGGATTTCAAAATTCATCAAACTAGAGTGGGGATTCTAATTAAGTCGCATAGCTAGGGTAGACAAATAATAACAATGGAGTATAGAATAAGGTGCGGAAATCTAAAATTTAAAAATGTAACATCAAAATTATTACCATATTATAAATAGGAGATCGAGGTGGGGGTTTATTGTATTTAATTTACAATCCTAATCTATTGCATATAAACCCTCACGTTTATAATGAGTATTATCATAGCTCATAGAAACTCCCACGTCATCAGCCTTCCAATATATGTTGGACCGGCCTTCATCTCGGACCGGATCGTAAGCAACGACGTAAACGGTATAGGGTCCTTTCGCCATGAAGTTACAGTTAAATTCGACGGTCACGTTCGGTGGCGTCAATTTATATTCCTCATCTCGCGTGAAATTGCGTCTCATTTTGTCGTTAGTAAAATAGACATACATAGGAAAGGTGTTGTTATCTTTTGCTGCGTTAATCACGTGAATTAACGGCGCTGTGCAGCCGCCGTTGATTTCACCGACGTTGGCAAACACCAAGAGCATGCTTAGAATTAGTAATTTGAACGCCATTATATTTTAATAAAGTGGTTTTGTGCTTTATTTTTCTTTAAAGATCTTATTTATAGAGGAAAAGAGATGCCGTTTTGTTAAGTAATTAATGTTTTGCTCCCAAAAAAATGGAGATTTAAACACGTGCATGTATGTATCACGTGCGAATTACATTTGCGCTAGTCATCAAATTAAAAACCTAATAAGAAAAGTACATATTACAAGATTAACATTGGAGGCCGGCTTCCTTTAGAACTTATTTGAGTGAATCCCAATAAAATAAAGAGAGAGCGAATAAAATAGCTATTTTAATAAGTAAAATAATTAAAAGAGCTATTGATAAATAAAATGTATAATAATAGTCATATTTTGTATTTAGTACCAAATTTGCCCTTATATTAGTGTATTCAATAATTAATAAAAAATTAATTTGATTTCTACAGACTATTAGTTTTAATTATATTACTATTATTTATAAAGTTAAAAAAATATTATACTATAATTTTGATTTTTTTATATTATATAACTAACAAAAGTTTAATTAAATGCTAAAAATAATTATAAAATTCCTAACTAATTGGATAAGTGAATTCTAGAAAATAATTTTAAAATTAAATTAAATTCTTATAAATTAAAATTATTAAAATATATTTATAAATATACTTCCAATTTCAGATTTGAATTCTAATTATATATCAATTCTAATTAGTCGATAAAATATAAAGGCAAATTTGGTACAAAATGTAAAAAAAATGCTATTATTATACCTTTTATTTATCATTGGCTATTTAATCATTTTACTTATTAAAATGACTATTTTGGGGGATTGACGCATAAAAGAAATACTAAATAACAAATTTTACTTTCCATCCCTGTTTGTGGTGGCGGTGGTGGCAGCAGCCTTCACCTTCAGTGGTGGCGAAGCAATAGTCGGTTACAAGGCTGAGAAGATGTTAAATGGTTGCTTCTTCATCTCCTAGCTTGCTTGTTGCCTTAGCTTATGCATTTATGCTATTATACAATTAAGTTTCATTGATACAGTTTAATTTAGTGAAATTTTATCTATACACCATTTTGTTTTAGTGTAGGGGCAGAGTTGATCTATGCAGCACTTACTAAATTTGTTCCAAATTGGCACAAGAATTTGTCAAATATTTTAAATAATTATTGTGCCTAATTTGTTAGGAAATCACTCAGACTACTTATCACCTTTTGTATATAACAAACTATATGGTGAGTTGGATATTTTAGTAATGGTAGAATTATTGTTCACGACTAAATTAGATTGGACAAAGAATCAACTACTTGTGACAAATAAAAAATAAAAATAAAAAAATAAATTAAAACCTAGTTAATATTATCCCACAAAAACAAGCAAAACTGTCATAGCATCAATATTTCAGGCTTATTTCTTCTTTTTGTGAGGCTCAATTAATTAGCTACGTTACCAATTCCAAAGGCGGAAATCATACTTTTGTTTTTCTTTTTCTTTTTTTTCATCATATTCTACAAACCAAAGAATTCCTCCAAAATCAAAAAAATTGAAAGTTGCAAATAACGATTCTCGGCAAATTTGCAAAATTTGTAATGTTATTTTCAAAAAGAGCTATTGGCCAGGGTTGGCCCGCGCGGCTGCCAGATTACTCACACGAGATCAGATTGGGCTGGAGTTTTAGGAGCTCGAATATTTTTAAGCCGGCCTAACTCGGTCCTTAATTATAATTGAACCTGGCTCACTGGGCCTGCCCGAACCAATCACTTTTTATTCTCTTGGACCGTTAGGTCAAGTTAAGCTGGTCGAATTGGCCCATTTGACAACTCATCAAATAATTAAATTAAGATCGAGTCATCAAGTATGTAGTAGCAAATAAGCATATATATTACATTGTTTCGGTGATAGAAATTACTTTTAATCATTTGCAACGAATGGATTCAAATTCATCAAACTAGAGTGGGATTCTAATTAAGTCGCATAGCTAGGGTAGACAAATAATAACAATGGAATATAGAATGAGGTGCGGAAATCTAAAATTTAAAATGGAACATCAAAATTTATTACTATAATATTAAAAATAGGAGATCGAGGTGGGGGTTTATTGTATTTAATTTACAATCCTAAGCTATTTCATAACAACCCTGACGTTTATAATGAGTATTATCATAGCTCATAGAAACTCCCACGTCATTGGCCTTCCAATATATGTCCGACCGGCCGTTATCTCGGACCGGATCGTAAGCAACGACGGTAATGGTATGGAGAGGACCATTACCTCCTCTCACCAAGAAGTAACAGGTATATCCGACGTTCACGTTTGGTGGCGTCAATTTATATTCCTCATCTCGCTTCAAATTGTATCTCACAACCGAGTGACGGAACGTCTCGTTAACGTTAGCAAAATAGAGATTTATAGGAAAGAAATTGCTATCATTTGCTGCATTAATCACGTGAATTAACGGCGCCGTGCCGCCGCCGTTGATTTCACCGGCGTTGGCAAACACCAAGAGCATGCTTAGACTTAGCAATTTGAACACCATTATATTTTAATAAACTGGTTTTTTGTTTTATTTTTCTTTAAAGATTTCATTTATAGAGGAAAAGAGATGCCGTTTTGTTAAGTAATCAATGTTGTGCCTCCAAAAAAGTAAGGATGTGATAATAATGGAGATTTCAACACGTGCATGTGTATATCACGTACGAATTAATTACATTTGCGCTTGTCATCAAAATAAGGTAAAGAATAAAGATACAAATGAAGAAATAAAGATTCCGATAGAAAAATATTAAGAAGTAATCGTGTAAGTAACGGTACAAAAGTACATATAAAAATACATAATTACATATAGTATTCTCTCTCTCTCTCTCTTTTTTTTTCCTAAGAACAAATAGTATAGTAATGTGGATTTATTTATCTTTGATTAATTAATTTATTATTATCATTTTTTATAATCTCCAATATAATATTTAGAAAATAAGGTCATTTAGGTGAGACGGAGAGAATATAAAAATATATATATATATATTTATATTCTCTCCGTCTCACCTAAATGACCTTATTTTCTATTTGGGTCGTCTCACCAAAAATGACCTCTTTCCATATAGGGAAATAATTAGCCACATAAGGGCACAATTACTAAATCCCTTGCTACACTTAGTATTGCCTAATTAAATCACATTATCCACTCACCTCTTGACACATATTTCAATATAATTTAAATTCTAAAAGTTTAAATTATCATAAATTGCTCGTTTGTTCTCCGTTTTTTATGATTTTTGTACCAAATTAAAGATCTTGATATGATCTTTCATTTAAGATCAGACATCAATATATTTTTATGCATCTATGATGCTCTAGTTTTAAAACATGCTTAAATACATAAACCACACTCTCTCCTTAAACACTTCCTCCTTAAAATTCGTGCCGAAAAGAAAGGGGTCATTTAAGGTGAGACGGATGACGTATATAAAAGCTTAAAACCAATTCAGGTTCTTCTATGTTGATAAAATAAAATTGGCCCAATTAAGAAGCAGATTTCTAGGTGAATTAGTTCAATTTTTGCTACAAGCCTGCAACGTCTCTAGCTCTTCTTTTTTTTTCTTTTTTTTCTTTTCTTCCTAGAAACATCTTTTTCAACGTCTCTCTCACTATCGAAAGCACTCTCTCTGACTCTCTCTCATCTCCTCTAGCTTTCTCCCGTATAATGAATATATGTTGTTGCAAGTGTGTGAGCATGATATATGCGGTTCAACATCTATATTCAAATTTTAATAAAAGAAAGCAGAGAGCATCCCAAAAAAAATAATTAAAAAATAGTTCATATCTGAAAAAAAAATAAAAAATGACGCCGTCCTAAATTCTGTGTTGATTAACAACATTTCATGCTCATTCTCCATTAATTAGCATTTCTCCACCACCATCATTTCCAAAGGCAGAAATCATACTTTCTACATCATTAAACGCTACAAAAGAAGGAACGTTGCATAATTAATATAAAGAGGTTGAAATAAAATAAATTAATTTCTAGCAACTGATACAGCCTAGCTTCTTAGTAAAAGTCATTTAATTAAGCGCTTTTTTTTTTAATAGTTTTAACATTATTAAATTTTAAAGACTGCACCACAATGACTCAAATTTGAAAATTTTACCATGGAGATATCAAGCATTCGGCGTGCAATTAATTGCATACTTAAATTACAATGTTTTTATAGCATGCAAATTTTACTTTCCATCACTATTTCTTGCTCAATTATCTTATACTCTTATAAGTCATAGTTCGAACTACAGGAGAATAATTATATTTTGTATGTACAATATTTGTGATGATGCAATAATATCTTAAGAAAAAAAGAAAACAAAATTAAGTAAACCCACCTTTGTTCAGTGCAGGATCAATATCTTGGAGGTCACCTGCCATTCACCACTGTAAACAAATTAAATTAATGAATACTCCCTCCGTCCCATTTAAACTATCATGTTTCTTTTCGGCACGGGATTTTAGAAGAGTATGTTTTGTTTGAGGTATTTTTCTTTAGAGATTTTATTTATAGAGGAAAAAAGATGCCGTTTTGTTAAGTAATTAATGTTGTGCCTCCAAAAAATTAAGGGTGTGAAATTAAGAAATTGGAGATTTTAACACGTGCATGTGTGTATCACGTGCGAATTACATTTGCACTTGTCATCAATATAAGATAGTGATACAAACGAAGAAATAAAAAACTTAAGAAATAAAAACCTAAGAAGGACTTCAGAGATTACTCCCCCATCCGCCAAATATGTTTTTAAAATCTTTTAGTATGATTTTTAATTTTTGTAATGAGTGATGTTAAAGTGATATTTAGGTCTTACTTGATCGAGTGAGTATTAAAGTGAAAATAATATGAAATTGTATTTTAATTGATTTTTAAGATGAAAAGAGAATAATGGATGTAATATCCACGTCCAAAAATTAATGAATAAAGCACCTAGGTCACGAACGACCGAAAAAAGAAATAAAAGTAAGTAAGTCACGAACGAATGAAGTACATGTTATTTTTATTAATTTTATTTTTTTTAAGTAATAGGAAGGGAAAAGGAAAATAAATTACAAAGTAAGAGACGTATTAGACATTAAACTTTAAAAGAGACTATAAAAGTTATTTTCTATGAAGGTGGCTAAAAAAGCTTTTTTGTTATTAAAAATGGCTATTTTAACTTTTTTCCCCATTTTATTCTGCAATTGCGAGTACTTTCCAAAATATTATAAGTTGCGAAAGCAAGTCTTATTTTCAACTATTTTCATTTTGGAACTAAATTTTCAATTTATTTGTTGCTTCCAATTGTTGAAATCTTAGGTCATATGATGTGTTTAGTCATAAAATAGAGTAATGAACTTCTACTTCTTCTTTTTTTTTAAACACCCCGAAGGTGGTGAGAGATTTGACAAACTCTCGATCTGTACGTAATTAAATGAATCATCATACAATATTTGGATGAGACAATACTAAAGAGAATACTATCTACAACATGAATTGAAAAGACTAAATTAACGTGAGAACGATCGACAGGAGATTAAACTCTTTACAAAAGCGGAAAAATAGAAAATAGAACCGATATACTGAGAATTGAAATTTTTGTGATCCGTGTAAAATAGTTGCTTGTGCATATTTTAGAATATGTTCTACTTTGATAACATAAACATACACAACATAATATAATCACGAAAGCAATAAACAATCACAAGCAATTGGTAACTCAATTCGGTTTAAACAAACCTACGTCTGGGGGGTTCTCAACCCAAAGAGCCAATCTACTATATAGAACTTCAGGGATACAAATATATCACACAAAAGCCACCGCTACTTGTGCACTCCTCACCCCTTTCCTCTAGTGAACTTGAAGCTGCGCTACTCCTGAACACAACCAAGTCTAATACCCGCAAGAACTTAGACTTACCCTAAGGATCTACCGGCCTAAAATAAATAAGAACTCAATAAACTATTTGAGACAAACTCTGTTATAGGTTTCAGAGTTTGTTCAAGAATTACAGAAACATTGTTGGGACAAAGGAAGGGACTCCCAACAGACTCAATATGACTCTCGGCACTACATTGTGCGAGGATAATAATATTAGCACTTGACTCTCTCAGCCACCTCGGCTCTCTTGGCTTGTGCACCTTGAATGAAGAATTCACCTTGTATTTATAGATCATGAAAACCGAGTCCTTCTCTAACAAGGAAACTTGCAGATGAACTTTCCTTGTTGAATAAGGATTCCTTTCCTTATTGAATAAGGAATCCTTCCCTTCTTTGATTCCTTGCAGCACACGAATATATCCACAAGATATATTTGATCTTCTTTCCATATCATCAGATATGATCTTGATCTTCTCAGCCCAATAGGAATCTCCAAGGAAATCTTCAAAGATATCATTCAGCTGTACGAATCCTTCCTCTAACTGGCTGTTTGAGAAGGTTCTCTTCTCGTGAAACTAATCTTGAAACCATCAGACTTGCACAACGGATAAACACGAGTTTCACGTTCAGAGTTTCACTACCAATCAACTACATAAATATGTCAATACACAATGAGTGAATTCCATGCACTCACAAGAATGTCCTAAAAGTGAGCATCTCAGAAAGCTAGCAAATGGACCTGTCAAAGTATGAAGGAAAAAAAAATGAAATATAAATCATAAAGAACTAACTAAATCTGAAAATCTAAACTTTGAATAGTCCAACTAATCTATCCGAAGAAGTGCCAAAAAATAACGAAGGGAGTTAGCAACGTCAAAATAAATCATAGAACTGTATAAAACTGTGTAAAAATTGGCAAAAGAAATGTACAACTGAACTCACCGTTTGGGAATAAATTAAAAGTTAAGAATTGAAAGTTTATCTTTAAACAATATTTCCTTTTCACTATAAAAGATTTCTTACGCTGCCAACACAAATTGCTTCTGGTTCTTTCTCTATCATTTTCTTAAGACTTTCAAATTTTTTTCTTTCAAACTTTTGCAAATTCTGATTTGTTTCCAGAAGAAGGAAAGGTTACAGTTTTTTTTTTCCTATCATTTTTTAAAAAAAAAAAATCTTTCTAGAATTAATATGTAACTAGCAAAAAGTTTAAGAATGTGTGTATGTACAGATCACGGCCATAGATATAAACCGAAGCTCATACGAGATAGGGTTACCTATTATAGAGAAGGCAGGGATGAAGCACAAGATAAATATCATTGAGGCTGAGGCTCTTCCATTTCTTGATCAACTAATCAAAGATGTAAGGAAAAAATAAAATAAATTACAATTCGATTGTCAAACTATTTTATTTTATTTTATTTTTTTATTTTTACAATTGTGTTTTAATTTACATGAAATAGTAATTAAATTTCCAAACTATTAATATTTTGTCGGTTCACTTTTTGGCTTCCCAAGTGTGTTTTAAATCGCTAAAACTTAAGGTCCCAGGACACAATTATGAGAATATTGATAGTTCAGACATTTAATTACTATTTTATTTAATATGTATGCAATTATAAAAAGTTGACTTTCTAACAAAATAACTGTCCTTCCTCATGTTGTTTATGCAGCCTAAGAATAAAGGGACGTTTGATTTTGCCTTTGTTGATGCTGACAAAGGGAACTATGCAAATTACCATGAGAGAGTGATGGAGCTTTTGAAACCAGGAGGAATAGTTTGTTACGATAATACCCTTTGGAAAGGGACGGTTGCGATGGCCGAGGGTTCGTTTCCGGAGAGCAAGCTAGCTGCGAGGAATGCTTCAGTGGAGTTTAACAAGTTCGTTGCAGCTGACAGTAGAGTGCAGATTTCTCAAGTCCCTCTTGGCGATGGGATCACCGTCTGTCGCCGTAACTGAAGCATTTCTTTTGTGTCAAAGAAAAATGGGATATTGGCATTTAAATACACCAACTTTGATCGAATATTTTTAAATAGATATTGTGCCTAACTTGTTAGGAAATCACTAAGATATATAGTAGTACTACTTATCACCTTTTGTATATAGCAAACTATATGGTGATTTGGATATTTTAGTAATGGTTGAATCATTGTTCACGACTAAATTAAATTGGACAAAGAATCAACTACTAAAGAAGAGAAGTTAAACCTAGTTAATATTATCTCACAAAAACAAGCAAAAATGTCATAGCATCAATATTTCAAGATTATTTCTTCTTTTGTGTGAGGCTCAATTAAATTAGCTTCGTTATCAATTCCAAAGGCAGAAATCATACTCTTTTTTCTTTTCTTTTTTTTTTCCTCAAATGCTATAAAAAAGAGAATTAATCCAACAAATTGAAAGTTGCAAATAAAAGTAATTGGCCGGGTTGGCCCGGCGGCCAGATAACTCACACGAGGTCAGATTGGGCTGGAGTTTTAGGAGCTTGAATATTTTTAAGCCGGCCTAACTCGGTCCTTAATTATAATTGAACCTGGCTCGCTGGGCCTACCCGAACCAATCACTTTTTATTCGCTTGGACCGTTAGGTCAAGTTAGGCTGGGCGACCTGGCCCATTTGACAACTCATCAAATTATTAAATTATGATTGAGTCATCAAGTAAGTAGTAGTAGCAAATAAGCATATATATATTACCTTGTTTCGGTGATAGAAATTACTTTCAATCATTTGTAAAGAATGGATTTCAAATTCATCGAACTAGAGTGTGATTCTAATTAAGTCGCATAGCTAGGGTAGACAAATAATAACAATGGAGTGTAGGATAAGGTGCGGAAGTCTAAAATTTAAAATGGAACATCAAAATTTATTATAATATTATAAATAGGAGATCGAGGTGGGGGTTTATTGTATTTAATTTACAACCCTAATCTATTACAAATAAACCATCACGTTTATAATGAGTATTATCATAGCTCATAGAAACTCCCACGTCATCGGCCTTCCAATATATGTTGGACCGGCCTTCATCTCGGACCGGATCGTAGGCATCGACGGAATGGGTATAGCCTCCTCCTCTCGCCATGAAGTTAATGGTAAATGGGGCGGTCACGTTCGGTGGCGTCAATTTATATTCCTCATCTCGCGTGAAATTGTGTCTCTCGTGGACGTCAGTAAAATAGAAATACATAGGAAAGGAGTAGCTATCTTTTGCTGCGTTAATCACGTGAATTAACGGCGCCGTGCAGCCGCCGTTGATTTCACCGACGTTGGCAAACACCAAGAGCATGCTTAGAGTTAGTAATTTGAACGCCATTATATTTTAATAAAGTGGTTTTGTGTTTTATTTTTCTTTAAAGATCTTATTTATAGAGGAAAAGAGATACCGTTTTGTTAAGTAATCAATGTTGTGCCTCCAAAAAAGTAAGGGTGTGATAATAACGGAGATTTTAACACGTGCGAATTACATTTGCGCTTGTCATCAAAATAAGGTAAAGATACAAATGAAGAAATAAAAACCCGATAGAAAATATTAAGTAATAAAAAGAGTAATCGTTTAAGTAATAGTACAAAACTACATATAAAAATACGCATAGTATTCTCCATTTTTATGAAGAACAAATTGTATGTAATGTGGATTTATTTATCTTTGATTAATTAATTTATTATATTTATCATTTTTTATAATCTCGAATATAGTATTATCCAGGGCCGGATTTTGGGGTAGGTGAGGGACGCGGCCGTCTAAGGCCCATGGCTGATTGGGGTCCATATTTTCTTTTCTTATATATATATAAGCCTAAAATCAATTCAGGCCCTTCTATGTTGATAAAATAAAATTGGCCCAATTAATTGGTCGATTTCTAGGTGTATAAGTTCAATTCTTGCTGCAAGCCTGCAACGTCTCTCAATTTTTTTTTTCTTCTAGAAACGTCTTTTTCAACGTCTCTCTCACCGTCTAAAGCACTATCTCTAACTCTCTCTCTCTCCCCCATATAATAGATACTCCCTCCGGGTTTTTTTTAAGTGTCATAGTTACTACTCCCTCCGTCTCATCTAATTAGTCCACATTTATATTTATATGTGATGTATAAAATAATAAAGGTAGACTAATTAGGTGAGACAGATGAAGTATTTTTGTTGTTTGTTTTTAAGTGTCACATTTCAAAATTTGATGACATAATAGTTATATTTTTCCAATTTTACCTATATAATTAATGTTATATATAAGGTGGTGTGCAGAAAAAGAGAATAATAAATGAGGTTAAAATATAAATTACACATATGTATAATGTCATGGCCCCTTATCCCTAAGGATGGCTCAGCCGGAGCGTGACTAGGAATTGGATTAAAGAAATGGGGAAGAAAGGGGAGAATAAGAATAATTCTGTGATTAATGAAAATGAATAATTAAATAGACTCGATCAATGGAGAAATAGAAGACAAGTGAAGTTACGAAAAAGCCCATGGCTCTAATATTATATAGTTATCCAAGAGAAGAAACCTGGTAGGGTCGAACATAATCCAATTTCGTGAAGGAATAAAAGTAGAGTAGCTCTAGATTTACTGGTTCATGAAGCTAGTTACACATACTTATCAAAATATGATAATTGAAGCGTACAGCGGAAGTCTTTAACAAAATAGATACATATATGAAGATATGTATCTCTTTTTGAACTGAAATCAAAAGATAAGCGAATCTCCTCTCAACACTGCCGCCCTTGCCACCTCGCTCAACCTGCAAGTTGTTGGAAAAACACGAGTAGGGTTGAGTACTTGATGTACTCTGTGGGGTTATGCCGAAAATATTTTATAGTAAATAATTATTATTCAAGCATTCACCACAATATCGCACAAAGTTTTAGAGAAATAACTAGTGCATACTAAACATCATTTGTTTCACAACAGTTCAAAAGTACATTCCCTGTTCAGATCCATAATGTATTATCCGAATGTACAATCCCTTTCACATTCGTATAATGTATCACTCGGATGTACAACCCTTTTCGCATCCATAACATATTACTCGGATGTACAGCCCCTTTCGCATCCATAATATACTATTCAGATGTATAGCCCCTTTCGCATCCATAATATATTATTCATATCTATAATTACACCAGGCAAGGTAGCCACCTTCCCGGATATATCCCTACATAACCGGCTCACTTTCTGAGCACACATTTCTCGACTTTATATACACATAACCTGGCTAGCGACCTTTGTCTAACTAAGGATCAATAGATAGAAAGTTGGCAAACTAACATAGATATGCATCATACATAAAACCATAAACAATTTATGCATGAATAATTTTCAGTAAACTTGCATTTCATTTCAAAAATATGCTTTCTTATAACAACATAAATATTTTCTTTGAAAGAAACACCCACCAGGTTATACAGAAGTGATTGAGCGATTCTTGGTTCTTCTTCCACGTTCCTTGGCCCTCGCCTCGCGATTGACCTTTACGAAAATTCTTGTATTAGAAGGTATTCTAATTTTAGATAAATATATTATTTCTAGCTTAATGTAATTATTGTCTAAATTTTATTTTGTTAGAGTTTTTATCAACTCCTATCTAACTCGTCACACGATTCAGGGCTCGCGCATTAATTAAACTCTAAGGTTTAATTTTTAATATCTTTCTTAAATATTTCTAATTGTAAATTCAATTAATCTCCAGAACTTGATTTGGCTACTTAGAAAATCTAAAAATTTAATGCGATGGATTAATAATTTCTAATCCACGTCCCGCTTCCTATTACGGCTCAAGTAGGAACAATTATTAATCTACGTCATCTTCCAATTTTAAACTCCAATCTACACTATTCTACTACTGCTCCAAATCTCGAAACAATATCAACATAAGAGGAAAAATTATAAAAGTTTAGGATCAATTATTAATAACTCAATCTGCATCTAAAAGGTACAAGTCTCCTATTATTTTAATACTAGCCCAAGTAATTTAATCTATGGCCTAATAATCCCTATTATTTCACCGCGGTAACCGCCGCCGCGACAGCAGGAGCAGGTCATCGTCGTCACGTTCTTGACGTCGCCTTCTCCATCAACACATCAGTCCCGCCGCTTTCTATAGTTCGCCACTCGTCATCTCGCTGCCGTACGAGCAGCAGAGTTAGGACTCCGTCCCTCCCTTGCTCTCTCATCGTCTTCTCTGTACCGACAAAACATAACACAACTCCAGCAGCACAAGAATCCTCCATCCTTCGGCTTCTCCTCCACCACCGTAGCAAAAAGGGGAGTAAAAGACTTCCCTTAATTTCTATTTCTAATTCGAGTTTAAGATTACCGATTCTAGTTCTCTAGAATTCTTTTACTAGTTTTCATAGTTCAAAGTCTTATGCTGTGATTTAGATTTAATTCTAGATTAGAAATGGATTCTGGTTCGTCATTCTAAATGAAGAATTTCTAGTTGCACAGAGATATCTTAATTCCAGATTTTTGTTTGTGATGGTAGCAGCTTATATACTATGTTGTTTGTGTGAGCATGCGAATTTGGGTGGAAGATACTTACTGATTTAGAGATTGGGTTTTGATGGAGATGGACAGGAAATTGAGCTACTCTCCTCTTCCTTCTTACGTTTTCTTCCTTCGCCTTCCTTCTTGTTGGTTTTCCCTATTCTCTTATTTATTTTTCTTTTCTCTCTCAATGTAAATTTGTGTGTAACTTGGAATGAAATTATTGGTAGTATATATGTGAGCAGAGGAAAGATCATAAGGTAAATGTGTGGTAGTGAAAAACATCAACAGTAAGAATGGACGTGGGTTGCTCAGCTCCCCTCATAACTTATTCTTCTTCTCCGTTTGAAACAACATTAGACATAGCCAAAGCTTGGTTTTGGTAGTTTTCGATTTAAACCTAGATAATGGGCCACTGCTCTTGGGCCTCCAAGACTAAATTGAAATAATGAAACGCCTAATTAACTTATTAATCTAATTAATAAGGCCCATCATCTTAATTGACCTAAAATACAACTAAAAACTAATATTATTATAATGGAATCATAAATCGAGTTTGGAATACCGAAAAGATAAATCGATCACGTGATGAATTATTTGACATGCGAATATTTGATATATAAATTATATCTATATATATATCGAGATTTTTCACAACTCAAAACGATTTGAACGAATAATTATTCCGGTATTCCTTATATAATAAAATGATACTTATTCATAACTATGCTCGTAAAATCCTACAACTCTACTACGAGTTCTTAAAATCCCAGCGAATATTAGCAAAAATTCTTATTAATTTAAAATTTTGAATTTTTCTAGTTTTTAAAAAACCGGGTCATTACATATAATTTGTTGACTGACACTTAAAAAAAACGGAGGGAGTATATTTATTGTAGGTGTGTGAGACATGATATATGCAGTTCAACATCTATATTTAAATTTTAATAAAAGAAAGCAGAGGGCAGCCCCCAAAAGAAAATAGTTCACGTCTCAAAAAAATAATAATAAGACAGCAACGTAAATTTTGTGTTGATTGACAACATTTCATGCTCATTTCTTCCTTTGTAAGGTTCCATTAATTAGCATTTCTCCACCACCATCATTTCCAAAGGCAGAAATCAAACTTTCTATATCATTAAACGCTACAAAACAAGGAACGTTGCATAATTAATATAAAGAGGTTGAGTAAAATAAATTAATTTCTAGCAACTGATACAACCTAGCTTCTTATTAAAATTCATTTAATTAAGCGTATTTTTTTAATAGTTTTAACATTATTAAATTTTAAAGACTGCACCACAAGGACTCAAATTTGAAAATTTTACCATGGAGGTGTCAAGCATTCGGTGTGCAATTAATTGCATATTTAAATTACAATGTTTTATAGCATACAAATTTTACTTTCCATCACTATTTCTTGCTCAATTATCTTATAAGTCATGGTTCGAACTACAGGAGAATACTTATCTTTAGTATGTACAAAATTTGTGATGATGCATCAATATCTTAAGAAAAAGAAATTAAAAGAAAACAAATTTAAACTTTTTGCAAAATTTAAACAAAATTTGCAGCCACAGTTTTTTTTTTTTAGTACATGTGACCAAAAAAAAAAAAAAAAAAAAGAAAAGAGAGAGAATTAAACCTAATTAATATTATCTCACAAAAACAAGCAAAAATGTCATAGCATCAGTGCATCACTATTTTAGGCTTATTTCTTATTTTGTGTGAGGCTCAATTAATTAGCTACATACGTTACCAATTCCAAAGGCGGAAATTTCTTTTTTTTTTTTTTTGCATAAAATGCTTCAAAATCCAAAATATTGAAAGTTGCAAATAATGATTCTCGGCAAATCTGCAAAATATGTAATGTATTTTCAAAAAGAGCTATTGACCGGGTTGGCCCGGCGGGCAGATAACTCACATGAGGTCAGATTGGGCTGGAGTTTAGGAGCTCGAATATTTTTAAGCCGGCCTAACTCGGTCCTTATAATTGAACTTGACTCACTAGGCATGCTTGAACTAATCACTTTTTATTCGCTTGGACCGTTAGGTCAAGTTAGGCTGGTCGACCTGGCCCATTTGACAACTCATCAAATAAATTAAGATCGAGTCATCAAGCAAGTAGTAGCAAATAAGCATATATATTACCTTGTTTCGGTGATAGAAATTACTTTCAATCATTTGTAACGAATGGATTTCAAATTCATCAAACTAGAGTGGGATTCTAATTAAGTGGCATAGCTAGGGTAGACAAATAATAACAATGGAGTATAGAATAAGGTGCGGAAGCCTGAAATTTAAAATGGAACATCAAAAATATTATCATCATATTATGAATAGGGGATCGAGGTGGGGGTTTATTGTATTTAATTTACAACCCTAATCTATTTCATATAAACCATCACGTTTATAATGAGTATTATCATAGCTCATAGAAACCCCCACGTCATCGGCCTTCCAATATATGTTGGACCGACCTTCATCTCGGACCGGATCGTAAGCAACGAAGGTAACGTAATAACCTCCTCTTCTCACACTGAAGTAAATGGTAAATGGGACCGTCACGTTCGGTGGCGTCAATTTATATTCATCACCTCGGGTGAAATTGTGATTCACAATCGAGTCATGAGTCTCATTGACCTTATGAAAATAGACATACATAGGAAAGGTGTTGCTATCTTTTGCTGCGTTAATCACGTGAATTAACGGCGCTGTGCACCCGCTGTTGATTTCACCGGCGTTGGCAAACACCAAGAGCATGCTTAGAATTAGCAATTTGAACGCCATTGTATTTTAATAAACTGGTTTTGTGTTTTATTCTTCTTTAAAGATTTTATTTATAGAGGAAAAGAGATCGTTTTGTTAAGTAATTAATGTTGTGCTCCCAAAATGAGATTTAACACGTGCATATGTATCACGTGCGAATTATATTTGCGCTAGTCATCAAATTAAATACGGTAATGATACAAACGAAAAAATAAAAACCTAATAAGAAACTGACATATTACAAGATTAACATTGGAGGAGTTTAAAACTTATTTGAGTGAAACCCAATAACAGAAATATTAAATAATAAAATGTCACGACCGCACTTTGCTAAATAATTAGCTAAGCTTGGTAAATTCGTGACTATAAAATATGAATATGAACTAATGGATAAATGAAGAACAACTCTTGAATCGACTCTCAGGGCAATCTCGTTACTAAACAAACTGATACTTATATTTGATAAAGTAGACAATACTTGTCATGGTTCTGACTCAGAATACATTCAAACCGAAAGGAACTAAGAATTATCTGAGTGTACGCAACGGAAGTATGACTATAAATACATGTATGAAGACATGTATTACTAAGAGTTATCAACAACTAAATTTTCACTAAATTGACAAAAGCTCCGCCGGTCACTCCGCTCCAACCTGCTCAACCTGCACATTAAAAACAATGTACAGGGCTAAGTACAAATTGTACTCAGTGAACACTTTGCCCAAAACTGATTTTATTGTCATCCATGTACTGAGTGAAACATAGGATTTGCTTAAAAGTCTATGTTCACTAAAATCTCTTAGTTCTCAAAAGTGACTGCAGTCAATTTCTGTTGTAATCTACCATATCTGAACTGATGTTGCATCCGGGAGAGGTGGCCACCTCCCACGGACGCCGGACCGGTCAACTCGAAGCTGACACACGGCCACTGAGTGCACTAAATCCAAATATAGCAGCTGGCCATACAAGGACCCGAATTCGATTAAATAATATTGGCATAGCCAATAGCAGATAGGCATCATACAAAAACAAAACATTTTATGGCATGACAATACTTTAAAAGAGCTATATCAACTAATAAAACATGCTTTGTTTTAAAAGAAAGCCCACCTCGTTTGCTCTTCTACTGCTTATGAATTCTTTCACCTTCTTGACTACCGTTCTCCCTTCGCTTGACCTTTATTTAGAGATTAAAAAAATGAGATTCTCGCTTATCGATATAACTTATCGAATTTTAATTCTAATCTCATGTTTATTTAATCTTAACCCCAGTAATGTTGTTACTGCTATCTAAGCTTGATTAGTCTATTCCGTCATGGAACGGATTGTGCGAGAATTTCTTAATAATTCACTAATCGATTTACTGTTAACTTGGACTTAAATTAATTGAGAGACTTCTCAATTAATTAATCTTAATCGTTTGATTGATTAGCTTAGCTAATTTAATCAAAACTAATAAACTTATTTCTATAAGTTACTTCTTTAATTAAATAATTCATTAACGAATTATTAATCTCTATATTATCACTAATATAGGTGTATAATAATTTAATTAGTGATATCTTAATTCACATAATTAAATAAAAGGCTATTATAACTCTTGTATTCATTTAACTTATTGAATAAACCTAGCTCTATAGCTTCTCGTAGATTATTCTAAATTTTAGGTGATATTGTCACTATTATCTAGGCTCGATTTATTAATTGAATTATACGAATAGCTCATTCGGTGGTTTCCTTAATAAATCACTTATTGATTTATTTAATTAGAATAAGGTTTAATTGAGACACTTCCCAATAATTAATTCTAATTGTATAATTGATTAGCTTAATCAAATAAACCTTGATTACAGAAATTGTTTAATTAACTTATTTTCATAAGTAAATTCTCTTAAGCTCGTAAAATAATTCACTCGTGAATTATTAATCTCGGGAGTAGTATAATTTAATTAGTGGTAACTTGAACCACATAATTAATTTAAGGTTGGGTTATAAATTAATTAGTTGAATCAATCCGGCCCACTGAAAGAATTACTACGGCCCACTGTTTACTTAAATCCGGCCCACTGAACAAAATGGATCGGCCCGACCTTTGGCCCAGATTACTGGCCCAACCCTTCAGCAGCCCAACTACTCAAAAACCCAGACCGACCCGGACCCGACCCGAGGCCCGACCCGGCTGGACTAAACACCCCCCAACCTCCCCTCTCACTCTCATTACCGATTGGCACTCTCTCTCTCTCTCTCTAAACTCTCTTCACGATTTCTTCTCACCGATTCCCGGTCATCTTCTCCATCATGCCGATGACCGGCGCCGCTACTTCGCGCTGCCGCCGTCGGCTGTTCTCTCTATTCTCGCTGGCCTTGTTTTCTCAATTTCCAATCCTTAACCCTATATATTGAATTTGGAGAAAAAGCTTCTCCTCCATGATTTCCGGCGAGTTGGTGGTGCTCCGCCGTCGACGGGCCGCTGCCGTCTCCTTCGAGTTCTGTCTCCTCTCTTTGTCGCTCGCCATCGTCGCCGCGCCATGACTGTGCTAATGCCATCGCCGAAGCAGAGCCGAGCTCTGCCCGTCTTCGACGAGGCGGTTCCAGCCACTTCGGCTCCCTCCGATTTTCAGGTGCCGCAGCATTTCGACGGCGAGGATGTCGGCGTCTTTAGCGAGAACTCCGGCGAAATCCCGATGTAGGAGCTCCGCCGCGCGGGTCTCGACGAGGGAGTCGTCGCCTCTGCTGTCTCCGGCCTGATTCCCTGCCGTCGGGGCTTCGGCCTCGATGGAGGTTCGAATTTTATTCTTGATATTTATTGCTTTTGTTTGCCTTGTAGAACTTTTAGAACTTGAAGCTGTTTCAACTTGATTGTTGTGGGGGTATCCAAAGAGCATGCTATGAAATTATGCTTGCTGATTCGTGTCCTTAGTGTTATGCTTATCTTTGGATTTTCTGTTTTAATGAGAATACTCTCGTAACCAGTTTTGGTTATCACTTAACTCTTGCTTGATTGTTCTTAGTTCTAGGATTTGTGCTTGTATAAATATTTTAACTCCTTCATTCTCCTAAGGTTTGGGGCTGCATAAAAATGCATGCTGAGTATATTCTTGTGTTTCTAGTTTGGGAATTATAAATGGAAAACATTATAGGCTTGTTTAACTGAACAACAGTAGCATGCTTGTATAGATCTAGGAGTTGGGATTTTGGTTGTTACCTTGAAGTAATGTGAGTGCTAGTGTGGCTTGTAGCTTGAGGGAATGAATTGGGCTGTTGTTTCTGTTTCTCCCTCCTCCTCTTCCTTGCTTCCTTCTTGCTCTAATTTCTCACTTTCTCTTTTTGAGTGTTTGAAAGTTGAAGAAGTATGTAATGAATGGCCGTAGTAGGAGGTGCATATAAATGCTTGTAGTTGGTTTATTTATCTGCAAAAATCTTTCCCATATCTTACTTTATTATGGTTGCTTTTTAAATTCTACTACTGCAGCAGGTTTTGGGGCTTATTTGCTTTCTCTTTTTGCAGGTTTCAAGGGCTAAAGGGGTGGTTGTACACTGTTACTTGATGGAGGTGGAAGTGGTTGATGTGCTCCCTTTTCTTTAATAAAACATGAAAAAAACTCTTCTTCATTTAGTACAACAGTCTACTATTGTTGACTAGCAATACTTGTAATTACTTCCTTGGACTTGTTATTGAGGTGTAATATTTAATTCTCTTAGAGCTTAATTTATCTAATCCTGTAATTGTGGATCTTCGAATGCAGCCACCAAGTGTTTGATGAATTTGATTCTTGTTTAGGCTAATAAGCCTTTCTTAGTTATTGGGCTTTTTAATAGTACATCATCCATGTAATGGCTTGGCCCAAGATTAGTTGAACTAATGGGCTTGAATCAATAAGAAAATGGGCTTAGCCCAATTCTGAATAATAAATGGGCTTGGTCCTAATTTACGAATCGACGACACTCTCGTCTTTAGTCGATAAAACTATACTTATGTTAATTTATTCTTATCTTAAGAATAATTATATACTTAATTCGAGTAGTTCGATCAAGCCGTTAATCGATTATTCGCCGATTACTAAAAGTAATTAGAAATTAAGTTACTACTTAATTTACTCGAGAGTAACTTAATCGAAACATAAATATCGACTAGAAGTGGAATTTAATTACTACAACTTGAAATTCCATTCCTTAATCTAGGATTTAATTTCTAAAATAGAGAGATTTTACGGGACGTTACATAAAAATAGTACTAGCTTGTCTAAGTCACAGTTAAAGTAACAGTACATAGAGCTGTTAAACTTGGCCCGAATAAGCCCGGCACAACAGGTAGTCTCGGCCTACCAGTAGTTTGGGCGGGATTGGGCTATGAAGTTTGAGGCTCATTGAAATTTTGGGTTGGCCCGGCCTGACCCGACCCGACCCGACCCAAGACACTCAAAAAGCCAGATGGGCTCGAGCGACCTGGTCTGCCCGATCATTTTTACACTATAATTTTTTCACGGGCCGGGTTTGGGCACTGAATTTTGCAGCCTGATGGAAGTTTGGGCCGACCTGACCTGGCCCAATTTTGTCTCAAGCCCGACGGGCTCTGGCTCGGGCCGACCAGACCGAGCGTTTGACAGCTCTAATAGTATGTAAGTACATATAATCCCAATAAAAGAAAGATACTAATTAACTAAAAAAAAGTATTCGTCTAACAATTAAAGTACAGTACGTAAGTTCGTATAAAAATACATGTATTTCACAATATAATATTCTCCTTATTTATGAAGAACAAATTGTCTAGCAATTTGGATTTATTTATCTTTCATTAATTAATTCATTATGGTTATCATTTTTCATAATCTCCAATATAGTCAGGTTTCATATAATTTTCATTATCTAAAAGGCTAGGTTCATTTTCAATTCGGGTATATTATTTTGGATATAATTAACTCATTTTGTTCGCCATGAAGAGCCCCAATTTCGAAAATTACAACAACAAAAAAGGGTATTTAATTGCTAGTGTTGGAAAGTAAGGTCAAAATTAAAAAAATGGGTGTAGATCGTTACCTATCTACTCCCTCCGTCCCGCCGAAAGAGTTATGTTTCTTTTCGGCACCGAATTTAAGAAAAAAGTGCTTAATTTTTAATTTTTAAATTTTTAAATTTTATATTTTTCTAAATTGCATAAAACTTCGAAATGACTCTATTGAGTATACTGATTACTGAGAAATGAAAATTCTATAATTAAGACTTCCTAATTTCAACTAATTCTTTTATTTTCTATAATTGACAAATTCTTTTCTTTTTAAGAAACAGAGCTCTTTCGGTGGGACGGCAGAAAAAAGAAAATAGAGTTTTTTCGGTTGGGATGGAAGGAGTAATATTCATCCCTATATTTTAATAATTATTAAGCCACTATTTTTCAAGGATCACCAAACAAAACTTAGAAAACCATATATAAATGTCAAAATACGATAAATCATGGTTCAACATCTATATTCAAATTTTAATAAAAGAAAGCAGAGGGCACCCCAAAACTTAATTCAAAAAAATAGTTCATATCTCAAAAAAAAAAAAAAAAAAAAAAAAAGACGACATCCTAAATTAAATTTGTGTGTTGATTGACAACATTTCATGCTCATTTCTTCCTTTGTAAGGCTCCATTGATTGGCGGCATTTCTCCACCACCATCATTTCCAAAGGCAGAAATCATACTTTCTACATCATTAAACGCCACAAAACAAGGAACGTTGCAAAATTAATATAAAGAAGTTGAAATAAAATTAATTAATTTCTAGCAACTGATACAACCTAGCTTCTTAGTAAAAGTCATTTAATTAAGCATTTTTTCTTTTTTCTTTTTTTGAATAGTTTTAACATTATTAAATTTTAAAGACTGCACCACAAGGACTCAAATTTGAAAATTTTACCATGGAGGTATCAAGCATTCGGCAATTAATGCATGCTTAAATTACAATGTTTTTATAGCATACAAATTTTACTTTCCATCACTATTTCTTGCTCAGTTATCTTATAAGTCATACGGAGTAGTTCGAACTACAGGAGAATAATTATATATCTTTAGTATGTACAAAATTTGTGATGATGCATTAATATCTTAAGGAAAAAAAAAAAAAAAAACTTTTTGCAAACATCAATCACTAGCATAACACACTGTCCATTTGAGTAGAATAACTAGGCATAATGTATAAGGAGTTATGAAAGTAATAAAATTAAATAAACTCACCTTTGTTCAGTGCGGGATCAATATCTTGGAGGTCACCTGCCATTCGCCACTGTGAACAAAATTAAATTAATGAATATATTAGAGGCATTTATAGCATGTGACCTAAACTTTATAATTTTTTCGATTTACGATCTGCATTAAAAATTCTGGTGTCAGAAAGGTAACTTAATTCACTGTTGTCACATCCCAAATTTAGGTATGTGTAGTGATATGCATGTAAAACTTCAACTCAAACCATCGTTAGGATCAAAATTTAGGATGTAGGCCATAAATAAAAGAAGTTGCGAAATTCACTACCTATAAATTTAAGTCCAAATTATAAACTGAAATATGTTCAAAATTCATGTCATAAACTGTAAATTAATATTCCAATATCATATACTCCTTCCATCTTTCAAATGTATGTCTATAATTTTATTTCGGTCCATCTACCAAATATATACAATTTCAATTAATTTATCAATTTTATGGGATGAGACTCGATCTTTACTCACAATATGTGGGATTCATCTACACTTGCAAAGAAAAACACAATACTGGTCAAATCGAGACACACACATTTGAGGGATAGAGATAATACAACACAAAGGAAAATTTAGCAAAATGGGTGAAAGATATTTTCAAAGCATTAAATTTCCTCTTTCAACAATCATATAATCTCTCATCAAAATTTAAACCTAATTAACATTAATTACAAACCTTTCCATCAGCTGTTTTTACAAATTGAAGCGGCCCCTCCGAAAGAACTATACCGCAAAGCATACAGCATCTGTTTATTAATCATTACGTCACACAACAAAATACCCATTATCAGTTCAAACATTAATTATTTCACCTATATATATATGTGTGTGTACTATTAAAACTTTGAAATAAAACTAAATTAAGAGCATAGATGGTGGAAAACTCCAAAAACGTCACTATTAACGGCGCTTACGTTTTGCCGTCAAAGTAATCACTAGGAACAATTTTGTCGCAGTTTGGACAGCGCTGCCGCATCTTGTGATGGATGATGGGTTCACGCGCGATCGAAACGGTAGCCGTTACGGCGTTTGTTAACTATATTTCAATATTAATATAGTTAGGCCGGGCTTTGAGCCCTAAAAATAATATAGTTAGGCCCGGCTTTGAGAAGAATAGGTTGAAGCAAGATTTTTTTTTAATTTTTATTTTAAATAATAAAAAATAATGCCATGTCAGCTTTAATTTTGCCACATAGATTTTGATTTGGGGAAATTTTGAATTTATAGGAAATTCCAAAATATATAAAAGTTAAGAGTATTTCTAACAAACTTTTAAAGATTATAGAAAAACCAAAATATGTATATTTTGTGTATTTACACCAAGTTAACCCTTTCTTTTTTTGGAAGTTTTTGTCAAAGAGAACCTAACTACTCTCTCCGTCCCGAATTTCTTGACCAGTTTTTTTTGGATATGGGAATTAAGGAGCTTTTGCTTAAGGTTGTAAGTGTAGTTGGTTAACATTATTTTAATGAATTAATATATTTAATTATTGAATGGATTACTTTTAGTAACTATAAAGTGATAATGGTAGAAAATAGCCACTTAATTTAAGAAAAACAAAAAAAATAGCCACCAACTTATAAAGATATAAAAAGTAGCCACCTTGACATTTTTACCCTTAATACTTAATACTTGTAAGAAGAAAAAAAGTCTTGGGCGCGATCGAGTCTGAAATGGGATCGATCGAGCCTTAGTGTATTCGGGTCGAATGGGCTCGCTCGATCCCATGTGTCAGGATCGATCGAGCCTTAGTGTGTTGGGGTCAAGGGCTCGATCGATCCTTAGTGTGTTGGGCTCAAGGGCTCGATCAATTTTTAGTGTGTTGGGCTCGATCGATCCTGTGTGTCAGACTCGATCGATCTCATTAAGGATATTTTTGTCTTATCATGTAAAAGTGACTATTTTTTATATATTTTTAAGTTAGTGGTTAGTTTTTTTCATCCACTATCTTAAATGGTTATTTTACATTTTGTCTCTACTATAAAACACTTAATTAGGAGTATTAATGAATTTCTTGTATTAAAATGCCAAATTATTACTATAAAAGGTAACGCGTCAAGAAAAACGGAACACCCAAAAAGGAATACACGTCAAGAAAACCGGGACGGAAAAGGGAGTAATAAGCAATTTGCATGCTTCTTTTTATTGCATTTATCATGCATCTTTTGCATGACTTTTCAACGTTTAATTAAAATAATAATCCGGAAAGAATAGTGTGGTTTGAAAACTGAAATACATTAATTAAAAAAGTTGGCAAAAGTAGTAATAAAAAACAATCCAAATGTTTTCTTAGTTTGAGAACCCATATAAATAAGGGCAGTGTGCTCTCTTTTTTTCACGCCCAGAGAAGAGGTACTAGTCTTCTTCTTATTCTTATTCTTCTTCTTCTTCTTTTTTTATTTTTTATTTATTTATTTATTTTAATTTTTACAAGTAAACTGAAATTTATGGCTTTAGTGCTTTTTTGAGTTAGTGTGTACATTTGAAATTGAATCTTAATTCATCCATTAATATATGGTGTTTTTTGCAGTGATGGAAACCAACGGTGAGGTTGATAATGTTTCTAAAGAGAGAGGCTTGTTGCAATCTGCGGAATTGTACAAGGCATGCATCTTTTTTCTTTTCTTTTTCTTTTTTTTATCCATTCTCTTTCAAAAATTAATAATTTATTTTTTCATATTTTCAACACCTAATTATAATTAACTAATTAATGCTTCTTGTTTTCATTCCAAAGTATATAATGGATACTAGTGTGTATCCACGTGAACCAGAGTGCCTCAAGGAACTCAGAGCTATCACATCTACTCATCCATGGTAATTCCTTTCTACATTTAACCTTAGTTTCCTTTTTTAATTATTTATTTATTTTTGTAAATTAATGAATAGTAGTATTATTTTCTTGAAAGGGCTGTGATGGGTACGGCACCTGATGCAGGGCAATTGATGGCCTTGCTTTTGAAGTCAATCAACGCCAAAAATACGATTGAAATTGGAGTATTTACTGGATATTCCCTTCTCCTAACTGCCCTTAACATCCCACAAGATGGAAAGGTTTATTATTTTTTTTTTTTCTAGAATTAGTATTTAGCTAGCAAAAAGTTTAAATACCTTACTAAAAATGTGTATATATACGTACAGATCACGGCCATAGATATAAATCGAAGCTCATACGAGATAGGGTTACCTATTATAGAGAAGGCAAGGATGAAGCACAAGATAAATTTCATCGAGGCTGAGGCTCTTCCATTTCTTGATCAACTAAACAAAGATGTAAGTTAAGCAAAAAATAAATAAATAAATATATAAAGAAAAGGGGAAAAAAAAAAAAGGGTAGCTGAACCATTTAACTTTTAACAATTGTGTTTCAATTTATATGAAATCGCAATTAAATGTCCAAACTATCAATATTTTCACAATTGTGTTCTGGATCTTGAATATTTTGATGGCAACCACACACTCGTGGGCAAGCCGATAACTGAGAAACAGATAAATATTTTGTCATTTTTTTGTTTTTCAGTGTTTGGCGCCTGTATTTTCCGTCCCTGAAAATTAAGATTGTGAGAATATTGAAAACTTGGACATTTAATTACTATTTCATATAAATCGGAATAAAATTGTAAAAATTTTAATAATTTGACAATTAAATTGTAAATTACTAAAAAAAAAAAAAAAACGTAACACTTTCTATTCTCAGGAAGAAAAAAAAAAAGAACAAAGTCCTTACTCATGTTGTTGATGCAGCCTGAGAATAAAGGGACGTTTGACTTTGCCTTTGTTGATGCGGATAAAGGGAACTATGCGAATTACCATGAGAGAGTGATGGAGCTTTTGAAACCAGGAGGAATAGTTTGTTACGATAATACCCTTTGGAAAGGGACGGTTGCGATGGCCGAGGGTTCGTTTCCGGAGAGCAAGCTAGCTGCGAGGAATGTTTCAGTGGAGTTTAACAAGTTCATTGCAGCTGACAGTAGAGTGCAGATTTCTCAAGTCCCTCTTGGCGATGGGATCACCGTCTGTCGCCGTTATACATTTCTCTTATGATGGAACACAAGTGAAGCTTCCCTTGTTCTTCCCTTCTCATGAAAGCATTTAGAATATGGGAAAATAAGTATTGTTGTGATTTTTTTTATTTTTTTTATAAGTTTGGTTTTAAGATTTGAAGGTTTGATTCATATTCCGATGAGATCTTCTATTTCAATCTTAGTGTGTCGGCCGTATTATTCCAAGTTTTTTTTTTTTTTTTGAAAAGCAAAATATTAAGCAAGTTTTATTTCAAACTATTTTTATTTTGGAACTAAAACTTCAAAATATTTGTTGTTTCAAATTGTTTTTGAGCGTTTACTGCTGCTTAAGAACACCTAGAAACGCTCTCTACACAGATTAAAGTTGTATTCTTTGTGTAGAAGTTTTTTGATCGTAAATTCACCATTGTTGAGTTGTGTTAAGCTCTGCAAGTGAATTGATTAGCAGTTTAGTATGTGTAGAAAGTCAACAAGTCTGTAAGAAAAGTAGTAAGAGTCACGAAGAAAAGAGATAACAATCCAAGGTTAAGGGATTTCAGATTCAGACTTATCTGACGTGGACGTAGAGAGGTTTATTCCCGAACCACGATAACTGCTCGTGTCTCTCTCTCTCAAACTCCTTTCATACTTGTGCTTATTATTGTTATCTGACTAACCAGCATACTGCACTCTGTACTCATTACTAAACTGGACTGCTAAAGGTTGAAGATTAAAGAATTGTAATGAACCAAACCACCAACTTCCGCAACGCACATCAGTTTAGCAAGCTCAACAGTTTACATGTGTGAGTTGGATAAACTGGTCTCATCTGACAAGGTTGACTTGACCAGTTGACTTAGTAACAATTTGTCTTAAAATAAAAAATTATTGAAAATTAGTGTATTCTCTCCTCCCCTATACACCAAGTAACTATTTCTAGGACCAACAACAACTTCTCTTCCCCTTTCCCCTTCACCTTTATTGGTTTATGTACCCAAAAGAAATATGACATCTTCAATGGTACAGATGGAGTAATAAATAATTCCAAATGAATACGGTTGATGATACGATCATCGATACTGCTGACCATGCCCACTCCGAAGATATAGCTATTGGCAAAGAGGAAGTTGTGCCCACATCGAGATATTCGCAAGCCCATACACTAAAACAATTAGCTATTTATTTATTTAAAAGGCCCAATTTGTTAATGCCTACTATAGTAATTTACGTATCTTGTTCTGTAAGCTTTCGTATATAAAAGGCTAAGGATCTCTTTTGGTTGGGTTATCAAGAAGTAAATCTTGAAAAGGCTGTCCTTGCGTAATCGCGAGAGTAGAAAGAATATCACGTTCTCTTTAACTATAGATTATTAATACAACTCGTATTAGTCGAGAATTGTAAATAAGATCCTCTTGGCAACTTGCATGCTTCTTTTATTGCATTTATATGACATGCATCTTTTGAAAACTGAAATACAGTACATTACTTAAAAAGTTGGCAAAAGTAAAGATAAAATAATGTTTTCCTAGTCTGAGAACCCATATAAATAAAGGCAGCGCGCTCTACTTTTTTCATGCCCAGAGGTACTAATCTCTTCTTCTTCTTCTTCTTTTTATTTTTTTATTTTTTTACAATTTATGGCTTTTTTGCAGTGATGGAAACCAACATTGAGGTTGATAATGTTTTTAAAGAGAGAGGCTTGTTGCAATCTGCAGAATTGTACAAGGCATGCATTCTTTTTATCCACTCTCTTTCAAAAATAATATATTTTCTCATATTTTCAATTACCTAATTAACTAATTAATGCTTCTTGTTTTCGTTCCAAATTAAAGTATATAATGGATACTAGTGTGTATCTACGTGAACCAGAGTGTCTCAAGGAACTCAGAGCTATCACATCTACTCATCCATGGTGATTAATTATTTTCTACATTTTGATATTCTTGATTTGCTTAAATTAACACTTATTTGAATTTGTTATTGAAACGTTAAATTGTTAAATGTTCATAATTTGAATGTCCAAACTATCAAATATTTGTCAGTTCTGTTTTTGGCTTCCCACGTGTATTTTTCGTCGTTGGAAATTAAGGTCCTAGAACACAATTGTGAGAATATTGATAGTTTGGATATTTAATTACACCACTCCTTCAATCTCACTAATACTGACATAGTTTTCTTATTGGCCCATCTCAATAATATAGACACATTTCTTTTTTGAGAAATAATTAGAGTTTAAGTATTACAATTAGTAAATCTCTTACCACACTTAACATTCCCTTATTAAATCTGGTCATCCACTCACCTGTCAATACGTATCATAATATAATTTAAATTCTAAAGGTTTAAATTATCATAACTTGCTTGTTTATTCTCCGTTTTTTATGATTTTTATACCAAATTAAATGTCTTGACACAATCTTTCATTTTAAATTATAATCAATATGTTTTTATGCACAATCTAATAGGCCTATAATTGAAAACAATACAAGTAATGAATTGAGCCGAGTAATTTACTAGCTTTCAAGGGCCTGACCACATTATGCGGCTACCTCGTGCATGTCTTTGTCTTTTGGATATAAGTATATAACTCAAGAGCCCCAATTCCGAAAATTACAATAAAAAAGGTATTTAATTGCTAATGTTGGAAAGTGAGGTCAAAATTTAAAAAATGGGTGTATGTTCGTTATTTATCTACTCCTTCCATCCTGCTGAAAGAGTTCTGTTTTTTTTTTGACACCGAATTTAAGGAGGGAGTGATTATTTTTTAATTTTTTAATTTTTTTAGTTTTATATTTTTCTAGATTGCACAAAACCTCGAAACGAGTCTATGAGTATACTGATAAATGAAAATTCTATAATAAAGTCTTCCTAATTTTAACTAATTAATTGTCCCCTTATTTTGACTAATCCTTTTCTTTTTAAGAAACAAAGCTCTTTCGGTGGGACGGCACCAAAAGAAAAACAGAGTTTTTTCGGCTGGGATGGAAGGAGTAATATTCATCCCTATAGTTTAATAATTATTAAGCCACTATTTTTCAAGGATCACCAAACACAACTTAGAAAACCATATATAAATGTCACTATGATAAATCATGGTTCAACATCTATATTCAAATTTTAATAAAAGAAAGCAGAGGGCAGCCCAAAAATTAATTCAAAAAATAGTTAATATCTAATAAAATAATAATAATAATAATAATAATAATAATAATAATAATAATAATAATAATAATAATAATAATAATAATAATAAAAAACCATCTTAAATTTTGTGTTGACAACATTTCATGCTCATTTCTTCCTTTATAAGGCTCCGTTGATTAGCATTTCTCCACCACCATCATTTCCAAAGTCAGAAATCATACTTTCTATATCATTAAACGCTACAAAACAAGGAACGTTGCATAATTAATATAAAGAGGTTGGATAAAATAAATTACTCCACAACCTAGCTTCTTATTAAAAGTCATTTAATTAAGCGTTTTTTTTATTTATTTTATAAATAGTTTTAACATTAATAGATTTTAAAGACTGCACCACAAGGACTCAAATTTGAAAATTTTACCACGGAGGTGTCAAGCATTCTGCGTGCAATTAATTGCATACTTAAATTACAATGTTTTTATAGCATACAAGTTTTACTTTCCATCACTATTTCTTGCTCAATTAGTTATCTTATAAGTCATAGTTCGAACTACAGGAGAATAATTATATATCTTTAGTATGTACAAAATTTGTGATGAGGCATCAATATCTTAAGAAAAAGAAAAGAAAAAAAAAATTAAACTTTTTAAAAACATCAATCACTACCATAACACATAGATAATAGATTGTCCATTTGAGTAGAATAATTAGGCATAATGTATAAGGAGTTATGAAAGTACAAAATAAATAAACCTACCTTTGTTCAGTGCAGGATCGATATCTTGGAGGTCACCTGCCATTCGCCACTATGAACAAAATTAAATTAATGAATATATTAGAGGCATTTATAGCATGTGACCTAAACTTTATAATTTTTTCGATTCATGGTCTGCTTTAAAAATTCTAGTGTCGAAAAGGTGACTCAAGTCACTGTTGTTGCATCCCAAATTTAGGTATGTGTAGTGATATGCATGTAAAATTTCAACTTAAACCATCTTAATTTTTAGGATCAAATCATCAAAATTTAGGACGTAGGCCATAAATCAAAAAAGTTGCGAAATTTACTACCTATAAATTCAAGTCCAAATCATTTACTGAAATATGTTCAAAATTCATGTCATAAACTATAAATTAATGTTCCAATATCTTATACTCCTTTCATCCTTCAAATATATGCCTATAATTTTATTTCGGTCTATCCACCCAATGTATGCAATTTCAATTTTTGAAAGCGGACCCATTATCTTTTTATACACAACTACACTACCAATAAATTTATCAATTTTATCACTCAGGGGATGAGACCCGTTTTCTACTCACAATATGTGAGATTCATCTATACTTGCAACGAAAAGCACAATACTAATCAAATCGAGACACACACATTTGGGGGACAGAGAAAATACAACACAAAGAAAATTTAGCAAAATAGGTGAAAGATATTTTCAAAGCATTATATTTCCCCTTTTAACAATCATAATCTTTCATCAAAATTTAAACCTAATTAAAATTAATTACAAACCTTTCCATCAGCTGTTTTTACAAATTGAAGCGGCCCCTCCGAAAGAACTATACCGCAAAGCATACAGCATATGTTTATTAATCATTACGTCACACAACAAAATACCCATTATCAGTTCAAACATTAATTATTTCACCTATATATATATATGTGTGTGTACGGGTTGAGTTCTGGTGAAAAGGCCCATTAGAGTAAAAAATGAGAAGTAATCTCCACCTTAGATTACCACTTGTTAGACGGCTAAGATTTGGAAAAATAAATAATGCAATAATTAGATATCAAAAGTAAAATACGAATTTATATTAGAAGAAAGGGTAAATTGGGAAAATTCACAGTGGATAATTTTGGGTGAAATTCGAATCTTAGGGATCTGCTTGCAATCGGTAAAATCGAATCTTAGGGAATCTGCTCCGATATTCCGGAAGAAAATCGAATCGATTATTACTTTGACAATCAAATCGGTACAAAATATTAGGGTTCCTGCTGCTGCATTATTTTGCTGATTTCAAAAGAGTTCGATTGAAAGCTTGAAGAATCCGACGGTAAGCAGTTAATGCATAAACCTTTTCTCTTCGATTATGCATTGCTCGACTGTGTAGTGTTCGCGTGAAATAGGGTTCGACTGGGCATAGTTTATTTTTGTGATGTCATTGATTTGAAATAATTTTTTTATCCAGAAATCGTGCGTTACCTTCAACTGAGTTCGTTGATTCTACTTGTTGAAGGTGAATAATGAGTCCGACGACGAGAACAAGAAAAAGACAATTGGATGAAGGTAATGAATATTTTCAGAACAAGAAAAACGACAGTTGCTAAAATATATTTGTCAATTACTTTCTATATCTTGGAATAGTGCAAATTTCAGTATTTTCAGTATTTGTCAATTGAATGTAGTTTGGCATGTGATGATTGCTCATATGTGGAATTATTATATGTTATGCGTCAGCAATTCTTTGAACTGCATTATTACAAAAAGGTAGCATTAGAATGTATAACTACTGCATTATCTATGTAAGTGAATGTAAATATACTGCATTATGTACATACGTGCATTATGATTGTTTAATCTGTTTCTAATTTATGTTTGTAAAGATAGTGCATTATCAGTGTAAGTGCATTATATACATATATGTGCATTATGATAATGCACAGTCGAAATAAATATGTAGTTTTGAATTTATTTTCCATTACAAAGTTGTGTAAGTGTATGTAAGTGATGCACAATGGAATTGCAATATCATTAATAGACATGATTTTCTTATGTTTAATGACTAAAACACTGATTAATGTTTAATTTTGAAAAAACCTACAGGGCGAACAAAAAATAGTTGAAATTAAGAATAGTTGAATTGATGCATTTTGCCTTATCTGTATGTAACATATTATATATGATAATGTATGAAAGTAATACATGATAGATTTGCATTATCATTATGCTTGGGGCTGCAATACGCACGTATCTTAGTATACATAATTCTCTGATGTAGTAACTATGTGCCTGATAATAATTTTCTTTTGTAAATACCTACAGGGCGAACAAAAAGAAGGCATGACAAACAGCCTATTATAGATAGTGATGATGACTTTGTGGACTGCATCAAGAATAGTACAGTGGAAAAAATGTCAACCAACGAAGAGAGAGTATGATTGTGAGAGACATTCATGAAACAGAAGAAGGTTCAGATGGGGGGGTTCATTTCGCTGAACGAGAAAGCTACCCAAAAATAACTTGCAGGATTAGCATTAGAATGTATAACTATTGCATTATCTATGAAAGTGAATGTAAAGATACTGCATTATGTACGTACGTGCATTATGATTGTTTAATCTGTTTCTAATTTATGTTTGTAAAGATAGTGCATTATCAGTGTATGTGCATTATATACATATATGTGCATTATGATAATGCACAGTCGAAATAAATATGTAGTTTTGAATTTATTTTCCATTACAAATAATAGAAACCTTGTCCTTCTCTACGAAAAATGAATCGAACTGCCTTGATCATCATCTGTTTACAAACATGAACATATGTATTTTAATCATTGACAATGGAATTTATAATGCACAATTGACGTAAAACATCTGAAGCATATTTAGATTTCCAACTTATTTTTTACTATATAGATTTGAATTATAAATCAAAAACGAAATCGTAGTATGTATTATTACTACAACAACACAAATGATATCCTAAATCCTCATATAATAAAAGCATTCATCCAGAAACAAAACGAAAATCAAAGAGTAAAAGCATAACTTATGACTAATTGCATGGAGTATATGATGCGGTATATAATGCGATATATGATGCATGGAGTAATATATATCATGATTATTTCTAGATTATATTTTACAATGCGGTATATTTTTCAAATTAATTAATTCATACATGACGTATTATGTTTTAATATATCTAAAAAATGAATTATAAACATAATGCTTTTTTTTATTATTTTGATAATGCCCTATACACTTCAATGTAATGCGCCTAATAGGCTTTTGATAATGCACAGTAAACTTGTATTGAACTTTGAGTCAATGCATTATTATACGTATGGCAATGCATTACAAAATTGCACTAGTGCATTATTCAATTTCATAATGCATTTTGATATAATGAATGCATTAATTTATAAAAAAATTGCATTTTTGCTTATAATCATGATACATTTCGCACATGAAAAGGTTGTCCTATATATTATTAAAAAAATGAGGTGTTAATACATTTCATAAAATAATTAAACAAATTATTGGTATATATTTTTAAAATGATAATGCATTTTGTTAACAATAATAACGCATCGTATATAATAATTTTAAAAATATGATTCTTCATTTCGATAATTTTTTAATGCAATTACTTAATATGGTCATGCATATTTTTCTAATTCATCCAAAGTCCTGAAAAATTAAACCTTACTGCATTAAATACAACAATTTTAACAAGAATTGCATTATTGAATCTATGGTAAATTACGAATGATAGATATAAAAGAAAAATACGTAGAACAAAAAAAAAATACATTACATTTTTCTTAATAATGTACAACGAGTTTTTATGTAATGTGTATAGAGTGTTATATTAATGTAACAAGATGAAAAAGAAATAATGAGAATGAAATCTGGATCATTCATGGCCGCCGGTTGGTCCAATAAAAAATATAACTCATAAAAATGTAGTATGTATTAAAGAATCAAATAAATTAAAAAAAAGAATCATTTAAGATGACTCTAAACAAAACAAATATGGAATCCGTATTTTGAGGGGAGAAACGGTTGGAGTAAAAGCTAAAATTACAAAACTACCCTTCTATCATTAATCATGGTAATAACTCAATCAAAACATAACGACAAATCTGACCATAGATCAATTAAAATGCACGGTTAAGATTATTTCCTATTTTGTACCCAAAACTCATTTTGTATTTGATCTTCACCCGTGTGTGTACTATTAAAACTTTGAAATAAAACTAAATTAAGAGCATAGATGGTGGAAAACTCCAAAAACGTCACTATTAACGGCGCTTACGTTTTGCCGTCAAAGTAATCACTAGGAACAATTTTGGCGCAGTTTGGACAGTGCTGCCGCATCTTGTGATGGATGATAGGGTGCAGGCGCGATCGAAACGGTAGCCGTTACGGCGTTTGTTACTATATTTCAATATTATATAGATAGGCCCGGCTTTGAGCCATAAAAATAATACAGTAGGTTTAATAAAAAATAATGGGCCGCCAAATTTATTGCAGTGAAGATAGAGAGAGGCAGATTTTTATTTTTTATTTTTATTTTAAACAATAAAAAAATAATGCCATGTCAGCTTTAATTTTGCCACGTAGATTTTGATTTGGGGAAATTTAATTTATCGGGAATTCCAAAATATATAAAAGTTAAAGTGTATTTCTGCCAAGTTTATGGGAAAAACCAAAATATATGTATAGTTTGTGTATTTACACCAAGTTAGCCCTTTCTTTTTTTGGAAGTTTTTGTCAAAGACAACCTAACTACTCCCTTCGTCCCGAATTTCTTTACCAGTTTCTTTTAGATATAGGAATTAAGGAGATATTGTTTAAGGTTGTAAGTGTAGTTGATTAACATTATTTTAATTGAATGAATTATTATTAGTAACTAGAAAACGCTTAATTAAATGGATTCTTAATCAATTTTTTGTATTAAAATACCAAATTATTACTATAAAAGGTAATGTGTGAAGAAAAACAGAACACCCCAAAAAAGAATACACGTCAAGAAAAACGGGACAGAGAAGGAGCAATAAGCAATTTGCATGCTTCTTTTATTGCACTTATCATGCATCTTTTGCAGGACTTTTCAACGCTTAATTAAAATAATAATCCGGAAAGAATAGTGTGGTTTGAAAACTGAAATACATTAATTTAAAAAGTTGGCAAAAGTAGTAATAAAAAACAATCCAAATGTTTTCTTAATTAGTTTGAGAACCCATATAAATAAAGGCAATGTGCTCTCTTTTTTTCACGCCCAGAGAAGAGGTACGAGTCTTCTTCTAATTTTTCATTTTTTCCCTCTTTCTTTCTTTTTTTTTTTTTTTTTTTTTTACAAGTAAACTAAAGTATATGGCTTTAGTGCTTTGTTGAGTTAGTGTGTAGATTTGAAATTGAATGTTAATTCATCCATTAATATATGGTGTTTTTTTTGCAGTGATGGAAACCAACGGCGAGGTTGATAATGTTTCTAAAGAGAGAGGCTTGTTGCAATCTGCAGAATTGTACAAGGCATGCATCTTCTTTTTTTATGTTTTTTTATCCATTCTATTTCAAAAATTAATAATTTCTTTTTTCATACACCTAATTATAATTAACTAATTAATGCTTCTTGTTTTCATTCCAAAGTATATAATGGATACTAGTGTGTATCCACGTGAACCAGAGTGCCCCAAGGAACTCAGAGCTATCACATCTACTCATCCATGGTAATTCCTTTCTACATTTAACCTTAAACATTGTAATATTCTTGATTTGCTTAAAATAACACTAAACTATTTATGTAAACCCTAAATGAAAAAAATTGCCGACTATTCTTAGTGTTGCTATCATATTAATTTATGTATTTTTGTAAATTAATGAATTGGAGTATTATTTTCTTGAAAGGGCTGTGATGGGTACGGCACCTGATGCAGGGCAATTGATGGCCTTGCTTTTGAAATCAATCAACGCCAAAAATACTATTGAAATTGGAGTATTTACTGGATATTCCCTTCTCCTAACTGCCCTTAACATCCCACAAGATGGAAAGGTTTATTATTTTTTTTATTTTTTTCTAGAATTAATATTTAGCTAGCAAAAATTAAGTTGAATTACCTTACTAAAAATGTGTATATATACGTACAGATCACGGCCATAGATATAAACCGAAGCTCGTACGAGATAGGGTTACCTATTATAGAGAAGGCAGGGATGAAGCACAAGATAAATTTTATCGAGGCTGAGGCTCTTCCATTTCTTGATCAACTAATCAAAGATGTAAGTTAAGCCAAAAAAAAAAATGAAATAAAGAAAAGGAAAAAAAAAAAAAAAAAGGGGGCCGGGGGTAATTTACGATTTAAATGCTGAACTATTTAGCTTTTAACAATTGTGTTCCAATTTATATGAAATCGTAATTAAATGTCCAAACTTATCAATATTTTTTCAATTGTATTCTTGATCTTGAATATTTTGATGGAAAACACTCGTGGGCAAGCCGAAAAAAATGACAAACAGATAAATATTTTGTCATTTTTTTTTTGTTTTTTTAGTGTTTGGCTTCCCACCTGTATTTTTCGTCCCTGAAAATTAAGGTTCCAATACACGGTTGTGAGAATATTGATAGCTTGGATATTTTATTACTATTTCATATAGATCGGAACACAATTATAAAAAAGTTAAATAGTTCGACAATTAAACTGTAAATTACTATAAAAAAAAACGTACTAATACTTTCTATTTTCTGAAGGAAAAAAAACAAAGAACAAAATAAATTGTCCTTACTTATGTTGTTGATGCAGCCTGAGAATAAAGGGACGTTTGACTTTGCCTTTGTTGATGCGGATAAAGGGAACTATGCGAATTACCATGAGAGAGTGATGGAGCTTCTGAGACCAGGAGGAATAGTTTGTTACGATAATACCCTTTGGAAAGGGACGGTTGCGATGGCCGAGGGTTCGTTTCCGGAGAGCAAGCTAGCTGCGAGGAATGCTTCAGTGGAGTTTAACAAGTTCGTTGCAGCTGACAGTAGAGTGCAGATTTCTCAAGTCCCTCTTGGCGATGGGATCACCGTCTGTCGCCGTAACTGAAGCATTTCTCTTATGATGGAACACAAGTGAAGCTTCACTTCTTCCTCCTTTCTCATGAAAGCGTTTAGAATATGTGAAAATAAGTATTGTTGTTTGAAAATTACTATTTGTGATTTTTTTTTTTTAATTTTGGTTTTAAGATTTGAAGGTTTGATTCATATTCCGATGAGATCTTCTATTTCAATCTCAGTGTGTCGGCCGTATTATTCCAAGTTTTTTTTTTTTTTTTTATATATAAAGCAAAATATTAAGCAAGTCTTATTTTAAACTATTTTTTATTTTGGAACTAAAACTTCAATATATTTGTTGTTTCAAATTGTTATTGAGCGTTTACTATTGCTTAAGAACACCTAGAAATTCTCTCTACACAGATTAAAGTTGTATTTTTTGTGTAGAAGTTTTTCGATTGTAAATTCACCATTGTTGAGTTGTGTTAAGCTCTGCAAGTGAATTGATTAGCAGTTTAGTATGTGTAGAAAGTCAACAAGTCTGTAAGAAAGGTTGTAAGGATCACGAAGAAGAGAGACGACAATCCAAGGTTAAGGGATTTCAGATTTGGACTTATCTGATGTGGACGTAGAGAGGTTTATTCCCGAACCACGATAACTGCTCGTGTCTCTCTCTCAAACTCCTTTCATACTTGTGCTTATTATTGTTATCTGACTAACCAGCATACTGCACTCTGTACTCATACTAAACTGGACTGCTAAAGGTTGAAGATTACAGAATTTTAATCAACCAAACCACCAACTTCCGCAACGCACATCAGTTTAGCAAGCTCAACAGTTTACCTGTGTGAGTTGGATAAACTGGTCTCATCTAACAAGGTTGACTTGACCAGTTGACTTAGTAACAGTTTGTCTTAAAATAAAAAAATTATTGGAAATTGGTGTATTCTCTCCTCCCCTATACACCAAGTAACTATTTCTGGGACCAACAAGAACTTCTCTTCCCCTTTCCCCTTCACCTTTATTGGTCTATGTACCCAAAAGAAATGTGACGTCTTCAAGGTACAGAGGGAGTAATAAATAATGCCAATGAATACGGTTGATGATACGATCATCGATACCGCTGACCATGCCCATTCCGAAGATATAGCTATTGGCAAAGAGGAAGTTGTGCCCACTATTAGAACTGGAGCCGAAAGGATCGGAAGAACTTGCGCAAACACAAGAAAAGAAGAGAAAGATTATTGTTGTGCCGTGGCCGAACCACTGCCCTAAAAGCTATTTCCGGCAGACCCTCGGTGCCAAGTCTCAGTGCCGAATCACTCTCGAAGGTTAACATAGTTCTCAAATCTCACGTGCACTAGTGAGTTTTGAGATGGAGACGCTTTGCGGTAAGGAAGTCGATGGTGACTACGGCTAAAGCAGGTAGGGTTTTCGCGTCTCTTTATGAAGAGAACAACCACGCATATATATGGCTCCAAACGCCTCCACAAACCCTAGCCACTAACTAAGCCCACGAAGCCCGACGACAAGAAACGTGGAGGGAAAGAAAACTTAGATAAGGAAATAAAGGGAAAAGAGAAAACAAGAGAAATATGGTAATTTTCCCCCTTTTTGTATGTTTTGAAATAGAGGTGGAGGAAAATATTTATAGGCTAATCCCTCTTAAATTTTTCTTCACAATTTCGATGTGGGACAAGGAAACAATATATATATAATACTTCAATCCCTCCCACTTAAGCTCACAAATTCAATGAGGGACAAGAGATAAAGAGAGAACCAATAATAACTCTACGAAATTGATTTCCATTTCCAACACCCACATCGAGATATTCACAGGCCCATACACTAAAATAATTAGCTATCTTTATTTGTTTAAAAGGCCCAATTTGTTAATGCCTACTATAGTAGTTTACGTATCTTGTTCTGTAAGCTTTCGTATATAAAAGGCTAAGGATCTCTTTTGGTTGGGTTATCAAGAAGTAAATCTTGAAAAGGCTGTCCTTGCGTAATCGCGAGAGTAGAAAGAGTATCACGTTCTCTTTTAACTATAGATTATTAATACAACTCGTATTAGTTGAGAATTGTAAATAAGATCCTCTTGGCAACTTGCATGCTTCTTTTATTGCACTTATATCATGCATCTTTTGAAAATTGAAATACAGTACATTACTTAAAAAGTTGGCAAAAGTAAAGATAAAATAATGTTTTCCTAGTCTGAGAACCCATATAAATAAAGGCAGCGCGCTCTACTTTTTTCATGCCCAGAGGTACTAATCTCTTCTTCTTCTTCTTCTTTTTATTTTTTTATTTTTTTACAATTTATGGCTTTTTTGCAGTGATGGAAACCAACATTGAGGTTGATAATGTTTTTAAAGAGAGAGGCTTGTTGCAATCTGCAGAATTGTACAAGGCATGCATTCTTTTTATCCACTCTCTTTCAAAAATAATATATTTTCTCATATTTTCAATTACCTAATTAACTAATTAATGCTTCTTGTTTTCGTTCCAAATTAAAGTATATAATGGATACTAGTGTGTATCTACGTGAACCAGAGTGTCTCAAGGAACTCAGAGCTATCACATCTACTCATCCATGGTGATTAATTATTTTCTACATTTTGATATTCTTGATTTGCTTAAATTAACACTTATTTGAATTTGTTATTGAAACGTTAAATTGTTAAATGTTCATAATTTGAAGTTGGTGACATAAAGTTCATTAGTTAAATATATTCATCTTCAGCATTACTTACCGTGAGAAATGCTCCGATGTCCACCGTGTGTACACGGATGATGTGACAATACTATAAAGGGTTATTTTGGCGTATAAATACATGAACTTTGGGGGTGTTTGGTTTTCTCCGCGGCTTTTCAACATTCACATTTAAATACATGACATTTCAATTTGTAGCAATTTTAATTTCCACAAATTGAAAAGTTATGTATTTAAATGTCAAATTTGAAAAGTCGGGAAAAAACCAAATATTCTCAAGGTTCGTGTATTTACACGCCAATAACCTTACTATAAATAAGGAAGTTAATATAAATATCCACCCTAAAAACTAAACCCTAAATAAAAAATTTGCCAACATGAGTACGTGACATTGTATGATTAGTGATGTACACACTAAGTGTATTTACGGTGGGCAGTTGAGCATTTCCATTCTTACTCTTTCTACCGTATACACATATTAGTTTTATTTATTTATTTGTTTTTGTAAATTAACCAAAATAGTATATTGTTTTTTTGATTTTTCCTTGAAAGGGCCGTGATGGGTATGGTACCTGATGCAGGGCAATTGATGGCCTTGATTTTGAAATCAATGAACGCCAAAAATACCATTGACATTGGAGTCTTTACTGGATATTCTCTTCTCCTAACTGCCCTTAACATCCCTGAAGATGGAAAGGTTACACTTTTCTTTTCTTTTTTATCATTTTCTTTCTAGAATCAATATGTTAGCATTTTTTTTAATTAATTACCTTATTAAAAATGTTTGTACGTACAGATCACGGCCATAGATATAGACCGAAGCTCATACGAGATAGGGTTACCTATTATAGAAAAGGCAGGGATGAAGCACAAGATAAATTTCATCGAGGCTGAGGCTCTTCCATTTCTTGATCAGCTAGTCAAAGATGTAAGGAAAAAAAAAATCACAAATCAATTGTGAAACTATTCATTTTTTTTACAATTTTGTTTTAATTTACATGAAATACTAATTGAATGTCCAAACTATCAAATATTTTGTCAGTTCTGTTTTGGCTTCCCACGTGTATTTTTCGTCGTTGGAAATTAAGGTCCTAGAACACAATTGTGAGAATATTGATAGTTTGGACATTTAATTACACCACTCCTTCCGTCTCACTAATACTGACATAGTTTTCTTATTGGCCCGTCTCAATAATATAGACACATTTCTTTTTTGAGAAATAATTAGAGTTTAAGTATTACAATTAGTAAATCTCTTACCACACTTAACATTCCCTTATTAAATCTGGTCATCCACTCACCTGTCAATACGTATCATAATATAATTTAAATTCTAAAGGTTTAAATTATCATAACTTGCTTGTTTATTCTCCGTTTTTTATGATTTTTATACCAAATTAAATGTCTTGACACGATCTTTCATTTTAAATTATAATCAATATGTTTTTATGCACAATCTAATAGGCCTATAATTGAAAACAATACAAGTAATGAATTGAGCCGAGTAATTTACTAGCTTTCAAGGGCCTGACCACATTATGCGGCTACCTCGTGCATGTCTTTGTCTTTTGGATATAAGTATATAACTCAAGAGCCCCAATTCCGAAAATTACAATAAAAAAGGTATTTAATTGCTAATGTTGGAAAGTGAGGTCAAAATTTAAAAAATGGGTGTATGTTCGTTATTTATCTACTCCTTCCATCCTGCTGAAAGAGTTCTGTTTTTTTTTTTTGACACCGAATTTAAGGAGGGAGTGATTATTTTTAATTTTTTAATTTTTTTAGTTTTATATTTTTCTAGATTGCACAAAACCTCGAAATGAGTCTATGAGTATACTGATAAATGAAAATTCTATAATAAAGTCTTCCTAATTTTAACTAATTAATTGTCCCCTTATTTTGGCTAATCCTTTTCTTTTTAAGAAACAAAGCTCTTTCGGTGGGACGGCACCAAAAGAAAAACAGAGTTTTTTCGGCTGGGATGGAAGGAGTAATATTCATCCCTATAGTTTAATAATTATTAAGCCACTATTTTTCAAGGATCACCAAACACAACTTAGAAAACCATATATAAATGTCACTATGATAAATCATGGTTCAACATCTATATTCAAATTTTAATAAAAGAAAGCAGAGGGCAGCCCAAAAATTAATTCAAAAAATAGTTAATATCTAATATAATAATAATAATAATAATAATAATAATAATAATAATAATAAACCATCTTAAATTTTGTGTTGACAACATTTCATGCTCATTTCTTCCTTTATAAGGCTCCGTTGATTAGCATTTCTCCACCACCATCATTTCCAAAGGCAGAAATCATACTTTCTATATCATTAAACGCTACAAAACAAGGAACGTTGCATAATTAATATAAAGAGGTTGAATAAAATAAATTACTCCACAACCTAGCTTCTTATTAAAAGTCATTTAATTAAGCGTTTTTTTTATTTATTTTATAAATAGTTTTAACATTAATAGATTTTAAAGACTGCACCGCAAGGACTCAAATTTGAAAATTTTACCACGGAGGTGTCAAGCATTCTGCGTGCAATTAAATGCATACTTAAATTACAATGTTTTTATAGCATACAAGTTTTACTTTCCATCACTATTTCTTGCTCAATTAGTTATCTTATAAGTCATAGTTCGAACTACAGGAGAATAATTATATATCTTTAGTATGTACAAAATTTGTGATGAGGCATCAATATCTTAAGAAAAAGAAAAGAAAAAAAAAATTAAACTTTTTAAAAACATCAATCACTACCATAACACATAGATAATAGATTGTCCATTTGAGTAGAATAATTAGGCATAATGTATAAGGAGTTATGAAAGTACAAAATAAATAAACCTACCTTTGTTCAGTGCAGGATCGATATCTTGGAGGTCACCTGCCATTCGCCACTGTGAACAAAATTAAATTAATGAATATATTAGAGGCATTTATAGCATGTGACCTAAACTTTATAATTTTTTCGATTCATGGTCTGCTTTAAAAATTCTAGTGTCGAAAAGGTGACTCAAGTCACTGTTGTTGCATCCCAAATTTAGGTATGTGTAGTGATATGCATGTAAAATTTCAACTTAAACCATCTTAATTTTTAGGATCAAATCATCAAAATTTAGGACGTAGGCCATAAATCAAAAAGTTGCGAAATTTACTACCTATAAATTCAAGTCCAAATCATTTACTGAAATATGTTCAAAATTCATGTCATAAACTATAAATTAATGTTCCAATATCTTATACTCCTTTCATCCTTCAAATATATGCCTATAATTTTATTTCGGTCTATCCACCCAATGTATGCAATTTCAATTTTTGAAAGCGGACCCATTATCTTTTTATACACAACTACACTACCAATAAATTTATCAATTTTATCACTCAGGGGATGAGACCCGTTTTCTACTCACAATATGTGAGATTCATCTATACTTGCAACGAAAAGCACAATACTAATCAAATCGAGACACACACATTTGGGGGACAGAGAAAATACAACACAAAGAAAATTTAGCAAAATAGGTGAAAGATATTTTCAAAGCATTATATTTCCCCTTTTAACAATCATAATCTTTCATCAAAATTTAAACCTAATTAAAATTAATTACAAACCTTTCCATCAGCTGTTTTTACAAATTGAAGCGGCCCCTCCGAAAGAACTATACCGCAAAGCATACAGCATCTGTTTATTAATCATTACGTCACACAACAAAATACCCATTATCAGTTCAAACATTAATTATTTCACCTATATATATATATGTGTGTGTACGGGTTGAGTTCTGGTGAAAAGGCCCATTAGAGTAAAAAATGAGAAGTAATCTCCACCTTAGATTACCACTTGTTAGACGGCTAAGATTTGGAAAAATAAATAATGCAATAATTAGATATCAAAAGTAAAATACGAATTTATATTAGAAGAAAGGGTAAATTGGGAAAATTCACAGTGGATAATTTTGGGTGAAATTCGAATCTTAGGGATCTGCTTGCAATCGGTAAAATCGAATCTTAGGGAATCTGCTCCGATATTCCGGAAGAAAATCGAATCGATTATTACTTTGACAATCAAATCGGTACAAAATATTAGGGTTCCTGCTGCTGCATTATTTTGCTGATTTCAAAAGAGTTCGATTGAAAGCTTGAAGAATCCAACGGTAAGCAGTTAATGCATAAACCTTTTCTCTTCGATTATGCATTGCTCGACTGTGTAGTGTTCGCGTGAAATAGGGTTCGACTGGGCATAGTTTATTTTTGTGATGTCATTGATTTGAAATAATTTTTTTATCCAGAAATCGTGCGTTACCTTCAACTGAGTTCGTTGATTCTACTTGTTGAAGGTGAATAATGAGTCCGACGACGAGAACAAGAAAAAGACAATTGGATGAAGGTAATGAATATTTTCAGAACAAGAAAAACGACAGTTGCTAAAATATATTTGTCAATTACTTTCTATATCTTGGAATAGTGCAAATTTCAGTATTTTCAGTATTTGTCAATTGAATGTAGTTTGGCATGTGATGATTGCTCATATGTGGAATTATTATATGTTATGCGTCAGCAATTCTTTGAACTGCATTATTACAAAAAGGTAGCATTAGAATGTATAACTATTGCATTATCTATGTAAGTGAATGTAAATATACTGCATTATGTACATACGTGCATTATGATTGTTTAATCTGTTTCTAATTTATGTTTGTAAAGATAGTGCATTATCAGTGTAAGTGCATTATATACATATATGTGCTTATGATAATGCACAGTCGAAATAAATATGCAGTTTTGAATTTATTTTCCATTACAAAGTTGTGTAAGTGTATGTAAGTGATGCACAATGGAATTGCAATATCATTAATAGACATGATTTTCTTATGTTTAATGACTAAAACACTGATTAATGTTTAATTTTGAAAAAACCTACAGGGCGAACAAAAATAGTTGAAATTAAGAATAGTTGAATTGATGCATTTTGCCTTATCTGTATGTAACATATGATATATGATAATGTATGAAAGTAATACATGATAGATTTGCATTATCATTATGCTTGGGGCTGCAATACGCACGTATCTTAGTATACATAATTCTCTGATGTAGTAACTATGTGCCTGATAATAATTTTCTTTTGTAAATACCTACAGGGCGAACAAAAAGAAGGCATGACAAACAGCCTATTATAGATAGTGATGATGACTTTGTGGACTGCATCAAGAATAGTACAGTGGAAAAAATGTCAACCAACGAAGAGAGAGTATGATTGTGAGAGACATTCATGAAACAGAAGAAGGTTCAGATGGGGGGGTTCATTTCGCTGAACGAGAAAGCTACCCAAAAATAACTTGCAGGACTAGCATTAGAATGTATAACTATTGCATTATCTATGAAAGTGAATGTAAAGATACTGCATTATGTACGTACGTGCATTATGATTGTTTAATCTGTTTCTAATTTATGTTTGTAAAGATAGTGCATTATCAGTGTATGTGCATTATATACATATATGTGCATTATGATAATGCACAGTCGAAATAAATATGTAGTTTTGAATTTATTTTCCATTACAAATAATAGAAACCTTGTCCTTCTCTACGAAAAATGAATCGAACTGCCTTGATCATCATCTGTTTACAAACATGAACATATGTATTTTAATCATTGACAATGGAATTTATAATGCACAATTGACGTAAAACATCTGAAGCATATTTAGATTTCCAACTTATTTTTTACTATATAGATTTGAATTATAAATCAAAAACGAAATCGTAGTATGTATTATTACTACAACAACACAAATGATATCCTAAATCCTCATATAATAAAAGCATTCATCCAGAAACAAAACGAAAATCAAAGAGTAAAAGCATAACTTATGACTAATTGCATGGAGTATATGATGCGGTATATAATGCGATATATGATGCATGGAGTAATATATATCATGATTATTTCTAGATTATATTTTACAATGCGGTATATTTTTCAAATTAATTAATTCATACATGACGTATTATGTTTTAATATATCTAAAAATGAATTATAAACATAATGCTTTTTTTTATTATTTTGATAATGCCCTATACACTTCAATATAATGCGCCTAATAGGCTTTTGATAATGCACAGTAAACTTGTATTGAACTTTGAGTCAATGCATTATACGTATGCAATGCATTACAAAATTGCACTAGTGCATTATTCAATTTCATAATGCATTTTGATATAATGAATGCATTAATTTATAAAAAAATTGCATTTTTGCTTATAATCATGATACATTTCGCACATGAAAAGGTTGTCCTATATATTATTAAAAAAATGAGGTGTTAATACATTTCATAAAATAATTAAACAAATTATTGGTATATATTTTTAAAATGATAATGCATTTTGTTAACAATAATAACGCATCGTATATAATAATTTTAAAAATATGATTCTTCATTTCGATAATTTTTTAATGCAATTACTTAATATGGTCATGCATATTTTTCTAATTCATCCAAAGTCCTGAAAAATTAAACCTTACTGCATTAAATACAACAATTTTAACAAGAATTGCATTATTGAATCTATGGTAAATTACGAATGATAGATATAAAAGAAAAATACGTAGAACAAAAAAAAAATACATTACATTTTTCTTAATAATGTACAACGAGTTTTTATGTAATGTGTATAAAGTGTTATATTAATGTAACAAGATGAAAAAGAAATAATGAGAATGAAATCTGGATCATTCATGGCCGCCGGTTGGTCCAATAAAAAATATAACTCATAAAAATGTAGTATGTATTAAAGAATCAAATAAATTAAAAAAAAGAATCATTTAAGATGACTCTAAACAAAACAAATATGGAATCCGTATTTTGAGGGGAGAAACGGTTGGAGTAAAAGCTAAAATTACAAAACTACCCTTCTATCATTAATCATGGTAATAACTCAATCAAAACATAACGACAAATCTGACCATAGATCAATTAAAATGCACGGTTAAGATTATTTCCTATTTTGTACCCAAAACTCATTTTGTATTTGATCTTCACCCGTGTGTGTACTATTAAAACTTTGAAATAAAACTAAATTAAGAGCATAGATGGTGGAAAACTCCAAAAACGTCACTATTAACAGCGCTTACGTTTTGCCGTCAAAGTAATCACTAGGAACAATTTTGGCGCAGTTTGGACAGTGCTGCCGCATCTTGTGATGGATGATAGGGTGCAGGCGCGATCGAAACGGTAGCCGTTACGGCGTTTGTTACTATATTTCAATATTATATAGATAGGCCCGGCTTTGAGCCATAAAAATAATACAGTAGGTTTAATAAAAAATAATGGGCCGCCAAATTTATTGCAGTGAAGATAGAGAGAGGCAGATTTTTATTTTTTATTTTTATTTTAAACAATAAAAAATAATGCCATGTCAGCTTTAATTTTGCCACGTAGATTTTGATTTGGGGAAATTTAATTTATAGGGAATTCCAAAATATATAAAAGTTAAAGTGTATTTCTGCCAAGTTTATGGGAAAAACCAAAATATATGTATAGTTTGTGTATTTACACCAAGTTAGCCCTTTCTTTTTTTGGAAGTTTTTGTCAAAGACAACCAAACTACTTCCTTCGTCCCGAATTTCTTTACCAGTTTCTTTTAGATATAGGAATTAAGGAGATATTGTTTAAGGTTGTACGTGTAGTTGATTAACATTATTTTAATTGAATGAATTATTATTAGTAACTAGAAAACGCTTAATTAAATGGATTCTTAATCAATTTTTTGTATTAAAATACCAAATTATTACTATAAAAGGTAATGTGTAAAGAAAAACAGAACACCCCAAAAAAGAATACACGTCAAGAAAAACGGGACAGAGAAGGAGCAATAAGCAATTTGCATGCTTCTTTTATTGCACTTATCATGCATCTTTTGCAGGACTTTTCAACGCTTAATTAAAATAATAATCCGGAAAGAATAGTGTGGTTTGAAAACTGAAATACATTAATTTAAAAAGTTGGCAAAAGTAGTAATAAAAAACAATCCAAATGTTTTCTTAATTAGTTTGAGAACCCATATAAATAAAGGCAATGTGCTCTCTTTTTTTCACGCCCAGAGAAGAGGTACGAGTCTTCTTCTAATTTTTCATTTTTTCCCTCTTTCTTTCTTTCTTTTTTTTTTTTTTTTACAAGTAAACTAAAGTATATGGCTTTAGTGCTTTGTTGAGTTAGTGTGTAGATTTGAAATTGAATGTTAATTCATCCATTAATATATGGTGTTTTTTTTGCAGTGATGGAAACCAACGGCGAGGTTGATAATGTTTCTAAAGAGAGAGGCTTGTTGCAATCTGCAGAATTGTACAAGGCATGCATCTTCTTTTTTTATGTTTTTTTATCCATTCTATTTCAAAAATTAATAATTTCTTTTTTCATACACCTAATTATAATTAACTAATTAATGCTTCTTGTTTTCATTCCAAAGTATATAATGGATACTAGTGTGTATCCACGTTAACCAGAGTGCCTCAAGGAACTCAGAGCTATCACATCTACTCATCCATGGTAATTCCTTTCTACATTTAACCTTAAACATTGTAATATTCTTGATTTGCTTAAAATAACACTAAACTATTTATGTAAACCCTAAATGAAAAAAATTGCCGACTATTCTTAGTGTTGCTATCATATTAATTTATGTATTTTTGTAAATTAATGAATTGGAGTATTATTTTCTTGAAAGGGCTGTGATGGGTACGGCACCTGATGCAGGGCAATTGATGGCCTTGCTTTTGAAATCAATCAACGCCAAAAATACTATTGAAATTGGAGTATTTACTGGATATTCCCTTCTCCTAACTGCCCTTAACATCCCACAAGATGGAAAGGTTTATTATTATTTTTATTTTTTTCTAGAATTAATATTTAGCTAGCAAAAATTAAGTTGAATTACCTTACTAAAAATGTGTATATATACGTACAGATCACGGCCATAGATATAAACCGAAGCTCGTACGAGATAGGGTTACCTATTATAGAGAAGGCAGGGATGAAGCACAAGATAAATTTTATCGAGGCTGAGGCTCTTCCATTTCTTGATCAACTAATCAAAGATGTAAGTTAAGCCAAAAAAAAAAATGAAATAAAGAAAAGGAAAAAAAAAAAAAAAAAGGGGGCCGGGGGTAATTTACGATTTAAATGCTGAACTATTTAGCTTTTAACAATTGTGTTCCAATTTATATGAAATCGTAATTAAATGTCCAAACTTATCAATATTTTTTCAATTGTATTCTTGATCTTGAATATTTTGATGGAAAACACTCGTGGGCAAGCCGAAAAAAATGACAAACAGATAAATATTTTGTCATTTTTTTTTTGTTTTTTTAGTGTTTGGCTTCCCACCTGTATTTTTCGTCCCTGAAAATTAAGGTTCCAATACACGGTTGTGAGAATATTGATAGCTTGGATATTTTATTACTATTTCATATAGATCGGAACACAATTATAAAAAGTTAAATAGTTCGACAATTAAACTGTAAATTACTATAAAAAAAAACGTACTAATACTTTCTATTTTCTGAAGGAAAAAAAACAAAGAACAAAATAAGTTGTCCTTACTTATGTTGTTGATGCAGCCTGAGAATAAAGGGACGTTTGACTTTGCCTTTGTTGATGCGGATAAAGGGAACTATGCGAATTACCATGAGAGAGTGATGGAGCTTCTGAGACCAGGAGGAATAGTTTGTTACGATAATACCCTTTGGAAAGGGACGGTTGCGATGGCCGAGGGTTCGTTTCCGGAGAGCAAGCTAGCTGCGAGGAATGCTTCAGTGGAGTTTAACAAGTTCGTTGCAGCTGACAGTAGAGTGCAGATTTCTCAAGTCCCTCTTGGCGATGGGATCACCGTCTGTCGCCGTAACTGAAGCATTTCTCTTATGATGGAACACAAGTGAAGCTTCACTTCTTCCTCCTTTCTCATGAAAGCGTTTAGAATATGTGAAAATAAGTATTGTTGTTTGAAAATTACTATTTGTGATTATTTTTTTTTTAATTTTGGTTTTAAGATTTGAAGGTTTGATTCATATTCCGATGAGATCTTCTATTTCAATCTCAGTGTGTCGGCCGTATTATTCCAAGTTTTTTTTTTTTTATATATAAAGCAAAATATTAAGCAAGTCTTATTTAAACTATTTTTTATTTTGGAACTAAAACTTCAATATATTTGTTGTTTCAAATTGTTATTGAGCGTTTACTATTGCTTAAGAACACCTAGAAATTCTCTCTACACAGATTAAAGTTGTATTTTTTGTGTAGAAGTTTTTCGATTGTAAATTCACCATTGTTGAGTTGTGTTAAGCTCTGCAAGTGAATTGATTAGCAGTTTAGTATGTGTAGAAAGTCAACAAGTCTGTAAGAAAGGTTGTAAGGATCACGAAGAAGAGAGACGACAATCCAAGGTTAAGGGATTTCAGATTTGGACTTATCTGATGTGGACGTAGAGAGGTTTATTCCCGAACCACGATAACTGCTCGTGTCTCTCTCTCTCAAACTCCTTTCATACTTGTGCTTATTATTGTTATCTGACTAACCAGCATACTGCACTCTGTACTCATACTAAACTGGACTGCTAAAGGTTGAAGATTACAGAATTTTAATCAACCAAACCACCAACTTCCGCAACGCACATCAGTTTAGCAAGCTCAACAGTTTACATGTGTGAGTTGGATAAACTGGTCTCATCTAACAAGGTTGACTTGACCAGTTGACTTAGTAACAGTTTGTCTTAAAATAAAAAAATTATTGGAAATTGGTGTATTCTCTCCTCCCCTATACACCAAGTAACTATTTCTGGGACCAACAAGAACTTCTCTTCCCCTTTCCCCTTCACCTTTATTGGTCTATGTACCCAAAAGAAATGTGACGTCTTCAAGGTACAGAGGGAGTAATAAATAATGCCAATGAATACGGTTGATGATACGATCATCGATACCGCTGACCATGCCCATTCCGAAGATATAGCTATTGGCGAAGAGGAAGTTGTGCCCACTATTAGAATTGGAGCCGAAAGGATCGGAAGAACTTGCGCAAACATAAGAAAAGAAGAGAAAGATTATCGTTGTGCCGTGGCCGAACCACTGCCCTAAAAGCTATTTCCGGCAGACCCTCGGTGCCAAGTCTCAGTGCCGAATCACTCTCGAAGGTTAACATAGTTCTCAAATCTCACGTGCACTCGTGAGTTTTGAGATGGAGACGCTTTGCGGTAAGGAAGTCGATGGTGACTACGGCTAAAGCAGGTAGGGTTTTCGCGTCTCTTTATGAAGAGAACAACCACGCATATATATGGCTCCAAACGCCTCCACAAACCCTAGCCACTAACTAAGCCCACGAAGCCCGACGACAAGAAACGTGGAGGGAAAGAAAACTTAGATAAGGAAATAAAGGGAAAAGAGAAAACAAGAGAAATATGGTAATTTTCCCCCTTTTTGTATGTTTTGAAATAGAGGTGGAGGAAAATATTTATAGGCTAATCCCTCTTAAGTTTTTCTTCACAATTTCGATGTGGGACAAGGAAACAATATATATATAATACTCCAATCCCTCTCACTTAAGCTCACAAATTCAATGTGGGACAAGAGATAAAGAGAGAACCAATAATAACTCTACGAAATTGATTTCCATTTCCAACACCCACATCGAGATATTCACAGGCCCATACACTAAAATAATTAGCTATCTTTATTTGTTTAAAAGGCCCAATTTGTTAATGCCTACTATAGTAGTTTACGTATCTTGTTCTGTAAGCTTTCGTATATAAAATAAAAGGCTAAGGATCTCTTTTGGTAATATATGGCTTTTTTCAGTGATGGAAACCAACATTGAGGTTGATAATGTTTTTAAAGAGAGAGGCTTGTTGCAATCTGCAGAATTGTACAAGGCATGCATTCTTTTTATCCATTCTCTTTCAAAAATAATATATTTTCTCATATTTTCAATTACCTAATTAACTAATTAATGCTTCTTGTTTTCGTTCCAAATTAAAGTATATAATGGATACTAGTGTGTATCCACGTGAACCAGAGTGTCTCAAGGAACTCAGAGCTATCACATCTACTCATCCATGGTGATTAATTATTTTCTACATTTTGATATTCTTGATTTGCTTAAATTAACACTTATTTGAATTTGTTATTGAAACGTTAAATTGTTAAATGTTCATAATTTGAAGTTGGTGACATAAAGTTCATTAGTTAATATATTCATCTTCAGCATTACTTAATTCTTACCGTGAGAAATGCTCCTATATCCACCGTGTGCACACGTATGATGTGACAATACTCTAAAGGGTTATTTTGGCGTATAAATACACGAACTTTGGGGGTGTTTGGTTTTCTCCGCGGCTTTTCAACATTCACATTTAAATACATGACATTTCAATTTGTAGCAATTTTAATTTCCACAAATTGAAAAGTTATGTATTTAAATGTCAAATTTGAAAAGTCGGGAAAAAACCAAATATCCTCAAAGTTCGTGTATTTACACGCCAATAACCTTATTATAAATAAAGAAGTTAATATAAATATCCACCTTGAAAACCAAACCCTAAATGAAAAATTTACCAACATGAGTACGTGACATTGTATGATTAATTAGCGATGTACGAACTAAGTGTATTTAGGGTGGGCACCATTCTTACTGTTTCTATCATATACACATATTAATTTTATTTATTTATTTGTTTGTTTTTGTAAATTAACCAAAACAGTATATTGTTTTTTTTCCTTGAAAGGGCCGTGATGGGTATGGTACCTGATGCAGGGCAATTGATGGCTTTGATTTTGAAATCAATGAACGCCAAAAATACCATTGAAATTGGAGTCTTTACTGGATATTCTCTTCTCCTAACTGCCCTTAACATCCCTGAAGATGGAAAGGTTACACATTTTATTATTTATTTTTTTTATCATTTTCTTTCTAAAATCAATATCTTAGCATTTTTTTTTAATTAATTACCTTATTAAAAATGTTTGTACGTACAGATCACGGCCATAGATATAGACCGAAGCTCATACGAGATTGGGTTACCTATTATAGAAAAGGCAGGGATGAAGCACAAGATAAATTTCATCGAGGCTGAGGCTCTTCCATTTCTTGATCAGCTAGTCAAAGATGTAAGAAAAAAAAAATATACCATAATTCAATTGTGAAACTATTCATTTTTTTTACAGTTCTGTTTTAATTTACATGAAATACTAATTGAATGTCCAAACTATCAAATATTTTGTCAGTTCTGTTTTTGGCTTCCCATGTGTATTTTTCGTCATTGGAAATTAAGGTCCCAGGACACAATTGTGAGAATATTGATAGTTTGGACATTTAATTATCAGTCCCTCCGTCTCACTAATACTGACACAATTTTTTTATTGGGTCGTCTCAATAATATAGATACATTTCTTTTTTGATAAATAATTAGGTTTAAATGTTACAATTACTAAATCCCTTACTACACTTAACATTCCCTTATTAAATCTGATCATCCACTCACTTGTTAACATGTATCTTAATATAATTTAAATTCTAAAAGTTTAAATTATCATAACTTGCTTGTTTATTCTCCGTTTTTTATGATTTTATACCAAATTAAAGATCTTGACACGATCTTTCATTTAACATATACATCAATATGTTTTTATGCATCTGTGATGCTTTAGTTTTAAAATATGCTGAAATACATAAATCACGTTACATCCTCAAACATAATATACTTTACATACTAAACACTTCGGTTTTAAATTATGTGCCGAAAAGAAATGTGTCTTTATTATTGAGACGGTGGGAGTATTTCATTTATATCTGTATACAATTGTAAAAGGTTGACTTTCTAACAAAATAAGTGTCCTAAACTCATGTTGTTGATGCTGATGCAGCCTAAGAATAAAGGGACGTTTGACTTTGCCTTTGTTGATGCGGACAAAGGGAACTATATGAATTACCATGAGAGAGTGATGGAGCTTCTGAGACCAGGAGGCATAGTTTGTTAAGATAATACCATTTGGAAAGGGACGGTTGCGATGGCGGAGGGTTCGTTTCCGGAGAGCAGGCTAGCATCGAGGAATGCTTTATTGGAGTTTAACAAATGCATTGCAGCTGACAGTAGAGTGCAGATTTCTCAAGTCCCTCTTGGTGATGGAATCACCGTCTGTTGCCGTAACTGAAGGGATTAATGCATGAAATCAAAAGTCCGAGTTTGAGTTCTTCATGGCGTGACCTTTAAAGTTTCATAATAATTGTGTTTAAAAAAAAGTTTGGGAAAATAAGCATTGTTGTTGGATGCTCACGCTGAAAATTACTATTTGTCGGGGTTTTTTTTTATCATTTTGGTTTGAAGGTTGGAATGATTGGGAGGTTTGATTCCTGTGCCCGATAGATCTGATCTTTTGTTTCAATCTCAGTGTGTCAACCGTATTTCAAGTTTTTTTTTTTTTCCCCCATTATTTTTGTACTAATATTTATTTTAGAGGTAAAAGTTATTAATATAATAATCATGATTAATATTTATGACAAAAAAAAAAGTTAAAAAATAACTATTTATAGGAAATAACTCTTCATATAAAGATTAAATAGTTTTATATATATGATTCTCTTATCAATATAATGTTGTCAAAAGAGTGCATATTTGTTTTATGAAATTAAAATAGTGTATTGTTAGATACAGAAATATATGCTATTCTACAGATAAATAACCATATTTCAAAGATTACATATAATGTACTAAAATTGCTTGATTAAGTTTTGCAAAATATGATCAGATAGTAAATTTACATCAGTTGGTAACTTTTTATGAACAATGAACAAAACATATTTGAATTATCGTGTTAATTAATTAAACAGTATTCAATGGGACGAACGTTCTAGTTAGTCATAAAAATAGAGTAATGAAATTGTCGTTAAGTTAGAAAACATAAACTGTGTAAAAATTGGCAAAAGAAAATGTACAACTTTAACTGCAACGCTGAAAAATCACATAAAATTAAAAAACGTTGCAAACGTAAATATTAAATACTATAACGAACCCCTTTTTTTAAAACCTATATCACATTATATTAGTCTTATTTTATTATTTTAAACATTACACATATTTAAAAATTTGAACTAATATAATAGGACAGAGGTAGTATAAAATTTGCAAAAAAAGGGGTAGTTTTAACACTCATTTGAATGCATTATACTACTAAACCTCAATACTTTATGGTGCATAATAACTATACAAGATATATAGGCTGTGTGAAATACTACAAATCAAACATATCATTATCATAATCTTGGTAATTATCATATTCTTCCGAATAGTCATCTCCCAATTCAGGATCTTCTTCATCATTCTCCAAATAATCCTCTTCGCCTTCCGGTTCTTGTTCCGCCTCTGCCTCCGGTTTGCTTTTCTTGGGGATCGGTTCATCCTGCTCAAATTGCAAGAGAACAAATTAATGGATTGCAAAGGTATCAAATCAACACAAACACTAGTCTAAAGTGCAAATAACAGAACAGATAATTCTCATATTCATTATCAGATTTTGCCTTGTTCCACTGACTGATAAGCATAGAGGGTGTTCTCTTTGGTATAAGGAAAAGGAGGAATCAGAAAACGATAAAATAATAATAATAATAATAAATTATCACATAACGCAGTCCCATTTCTTTTATTACATGTTCTCTAAGGTGAAAAAAAAAGTTTTAACATGTGAGAAAATATTATCAGAATATCTTTTATCATGAATCAGAAGAAAAAGGTGGAAAAATGGCTGCCTAGGGAAAAGTTTCCATCATACATCATAACAAGTGAAAATGGATTTATTTTTTTTCCATCATAACAAGTGAAAATGGATTTTTGCTGCCAAATGAAATGCATGTTCAGAATAGTAACCTCAAAAGCGAAAGGAAAAGACTTCACTTGGAGAAACTTACCGAATCAAAAAGATCTTTCAATTCCTCGTACCGAATTCTAGAACTCAACTTCTGCAATGCATCATATTCAAGTTCATATCATTGAGGAAAATACATAGATGCATTTAGAAAATAATCTAGTATCTCCCTTACAGAAAGATCATATTATTCAAAACAAAAAAAGTTCCAGTATTCACTGTCCTACACATTGTTCAATTGGTACGGCGCTTCTCCTCCATAAATAAGGTTGGGGGATCGAGTCACCAAGAAGGGAATAAGGGGAACAATTCCTTTATCTAAATAAAAGGTTCAAGTTTTACTGAATAAATGTCTAAAAGTTCATCAAACGGTGAACATGCTTATCAAAAAGAGGTTTTTCTAAATGCAATAATACAAGAGATTTTTTTCAAGAGACTGTTGAAACTGAAAGGCTTCAGAAAAGAATTCTCCTTGAGGAAATAATCTTGAATATTATTTTAATTAGATTGTGGTTCCACATAATAATGACATGTTTCAAATTTCCTAGTTCTGATTGCTTTAGATGACACCCCCTTAACCCACAGCAGAAACCAGAGGTAAACTAGAATATAAATACAAGATACTGAAAGCTGAGAAAAAGAGTTCTTTCAAGAATTATACCTTTTTACCCAGCATTTGTTCTACTGCTTCACCAGTAGTTGAAGGAGGACCGAGATTTTTTAACTCAGCAGCTCGCTTCTGTCGCTTTTCCTGCAATCGTAGTTCACCCAACAGAAAACTTACATGATCAACATGGATACATTCATATTTCGCCAAGTAAACTAAAATATTCAGAATATAACTACAAAAGCATTAACATCTATCAGTTCAGTAATAGTTTCAACCAAAACCATTATAGTTTTCAACTCAAATACAATTGTGTTTGTAAGTAGCCAAAGGCAGTTATTTCATAACGTCCACAAGAACTCATGCCAAAGACTTTTTCTCTTAACATAGTTACTTACTTAGGTCCCTAACCAAGAGAGTACTACGTTACCTATTCAGGTCCCTAAGCCAAGAGAGTAACCTCTTCATTAACATTTCAAAATTTCCTAGTAATCTAAAGAACATCATTATGCACATATTTTTAACAAGTATCAGGGGCCCACCTTCCTATTCTGTGCAGCAGCTGCAGCAGCTGCCGCAGCAAGCTGTCTTGCACCTTCAACATCCCCTGAGCATTTAGAAAAGCTGGCTTCATAAGCTTTCTTTGCAGCTAATGCAGCAGCTTCTTTTGCTGCCTGCTCCTATGATTGGAAAGTGGAAGATACAATGTCACCTCAGTCATCATAAAGTAAGAACAAAAATCATTTAGAAATACAATCCTTTACTGCTAATAACTTCGTAACCATAAGAACACCTTTAAGAGTTCAGTGCAAAGAAACATGAAGCTAAACTAGTTTGGATCATCCAGCAATCAAAATTCACACTGAAATCTGACATTAAAACTGAAATAGTAGTATCTGTCTTAGTTTGGGTAATTCCACTATATTATCAGATACTTTATCATCAAATAATGCCTCTTTCAACACAGCTCTGCTCATCTCATGTGGACTATGGAAATAAAAGAAAATTTTAACTCCTCAAGGACATGACTCGTCATAGTACCTCAAGATATTCTCTGTTAATCTCCTCCCAGACAGTCGTTTTCAGATTCTTCTCCTCCTCAGTGTTAATATACACATCCACCTGCCAGTATCAATGTTTTAGTACAACAGTCAAAGAACTATAAACTATGTTCATAGCTTACCATAGAGATGAACAGGTATACATATATTCAAGTGACAACTCAATAACTAACTCAAACAATTACACAGAGGTAATTACTTCAAAATAAAACAAGTTCACAAAATTTGCAAACCTCCGTGTCATCAATGTCCGATAAACTCTCCGACTCTTCCAAAGTAAAATCACTAGCATCCACTCGGTCATTAATAGTATCGTGACTGGTGTTTGACTGCAAGGTAGCACCTGGTATCATTAATCAAAATCAGATATAATCGATTAATATAAAGCATATACTAACAAGCCATTCGAATATCTATCTCCATAAGAATTAAATATTAGCATGCCTGTTGACTCGGGGTTTGCTGGTCGTTCAACATCCCTTTGAACTTTATTCTTGATGCTCCTTTGTTCGTCGGACTACAATATGCATGAAACATAATATTGTTGTGATAATAAAAATAAAAACCATACTAGTAGAAGCATAGTAAAAGAAAAAGTATAAATACATCCTAACAGTTCAAATATGACACAATGCATAAAACATACCACGAAGTTGGATTTTCAACCCAGTGTACAAAGAAAAAGGCCACGACCATTTAGAGATAGGTGGCCAAAAGTAATATTTAACACTACTCACTTAAGAACGCCAACATAAAGAATAATCATTAAGCCATGTGAACCACTCTGGAATATTGCAAATGTGGCAGCCAGAGATTTAGCGAAGACTAATGGAGCATTACAGAGCAAAAGTTCTTTAACTAAGATTTAAGTGTAACGAATCCAAGGTTGACTATTATATGATGGCATTGCTCTATAGGCTGGTATATTCTACTAGTGAATAAAAATTAAAAACCATCATTTTCTCAGCATACAATGTGACATAGCAACGTGAACAAGCTCATATTTCCTTTTGTTGACAAGGGACTGCAGATTAATAAATAAACACAATGCAAGAAGTAACATAGAGTACTTCTTGAAGAACAAAAGGAGGCACAAGTTGCCATAGACCCATAGACATATTAATAAATTTAAAAGCTATCAAGATAAAGAAACAAGAATTTGGGGGGGAGGGGGGGTGATATTGCGTGAGAAACTACATTTGAAAGATTGCTTTTGACCTTGGTCCGGCAAGGAATCATTGATGAATGCAGGTTCTCAGAGATATTGGCATCAGCTTCCATAGCCATTACTCTTTTCCTCTCAGCGCGCTGGAAAGCTGGTGGCTCTGATCCAAAATTAAGGCCTCCAGAAAGTATCATGAACTGCAATAACAAGCACAACACTGCAATGAGAGATATTAATAAGGCCAAAATGATACGTTATAGATTGAGAATTTACATCTTTGTAGCAGTTATTACAAAGACCATAAGCCAACTCAGCGCCCTCATGCCTACAGAGAAGTTCACCACTTCTAGATGCTTTTTGCCCTGTATTGCTTGACTTCATTTGTGACTCGTCTTCACCAAACTTATTTGCCAGATCATTAAACTCCTCAGACTTCTTCTCAAACTCCTCAATCTAGTTAGAAATTTAAGGGGAAAATGACTTATTGGTCCCCCATGAACGTGAAGAATACCTTATCATTATATGAGTAGCATCCAACAGATAATTGAATAAACAACGTGGCAAGATAGAATATGTAAACCTCTTTCTGAGACTACCATTTGAGGTATATCTCACAATCTCAAGAAATACTATAAGAATAATAAAAATAAAAGAAAAATCAATCCCATTTTTTGCATTTACGATTATCATGCAACAAAATTTCAACCCACATTCATGTAATACACATAATTATTTCAAAAGCACATCATTAAACGTATATAAATGTGTCCATGGCCATGTCTGTAAGTCTGTATGTGTGTAAACAGATAGAACCTCAATTGGGTGGCTGGGATTAAAACAACAGACAATCACATCACAGAGCACTTAAATGTAAATACATAGTGAAAAAATTATACCTCAGTAACATTAAGAGTACTCAAAGATAAATTCTAATGGCTGCATCCAGTTCAAATCTATTTCTCACCAACGACACGTGTTTTTAAAACACAAGCATATCAAAGAAATATAAATCACGCACCGTCAGCCCTCCTGACTCGGTATTCTCAAATTCGATCAACCGCGTAGTCAAAGTTGCTTCACAGATGTGGACTACCTTAATCTGAAAACAATTAAAAACCCTGAATTACATAAAGCTCCATTAAAACAAAAAATGTTAAATTTCAATCTAAAAGACAGGAAATGATACAGAAGCTACTACAGGACACCTGACTGTTTGCATTGCGTGGCTAGTAGTATCAGATATTTGTCACAGCAAAGATATGGTAATTGGCTTTTATTGGCACATCATACTTTTTACTTAATTTGGCATGGGGGAAGTGAAGTTTAAAGAACGACAATAAACGAAGTTCTGAGTAGCACTTTATATGTGAAAAGAAAAAATAGATTTCAGTAGAAAAATCAACCAACATGAGTTACATTATCACAATAATTCATTACATAGTTTCTCATCATTCAATCAAAATTTGAGTAGTAATATTTTCATAATTCCTACAAATATTAGGTCTTCCTTTTCTCCATTCCAGAAGACCTTTCTTCTTCCGTTTATGTCCAATTCATGAACTCAAATTAAATATAAATTGATTTGATGATTATAAGGTTTCGAGATTGAATACTTCCAAGGAAATCACTCCAGTACCATACTACTGAAATACCTCAGTGTAGTGCAGGAGGATGCTGAAGATGCACATGAAACCCAACAATGAAAGTTGTCTTTAAAACCAAAGGCATTAAATATGAATGGCAGATCATAAAAGCTAAAACGCTATACAAAGAAATCATGTAATCTATCAGGTAAAACTTAGAAAGGCAAACATCCTCCTAATTTAATTGAATGCTGGGGCTGTACAAAATGTGTTATTATGCCAAACAACACTCACAATCTCAGACTTTGAACAATTACAACCATGTGCCAGAGCAGATATATAAAGCGCAGCTCCACATAGACCACTTGGTTTCCTCCCAGTCTGCATGATTTAAGGGATATGTTATTGACAAAAATATATCATAAATAGAAAACAAGAAATTTGTCCCCCTCGCCCCTTCTTACCTGCATCCAATCACGCTTCATGCTAGCAATAATCTGAAGCGCAGTTCTGGAAACATTTTTTATGTGGAGGGGAGTTTCGTAATCATTTATCTTTCTGCTTCTTAACAGACCTACAAATAAGAACTCAAATCTTGCTCTTAAACCACCAAAATTGACAAGATAAACAATAAACCCCATTCCCCACCCTGAATTAACCAAAAAAAAAAAGGAGGAAGGAGGGAAGGAGAGATGAGAATAAGTAAACAATTCACGGCCAAGTTGATTGGGAAAATTGAATATGTATCAAGTATTGTTTTAGCTTGGCAAACAGATTCATTATGGCTGCAGATCTAATAAGTCATGTGCTGTTGCCGAGGATCAAAAGACCAGCAAATTAACAAATTCCAGAAAGTTTGTTTAAGGATCATATAAATGTCTTCAGATCAGCAGACTTTCTATTTAAGTACAGTGATGATAAAATATATGAGCATGTTAAACTTTCAGAAATTTCATTTTCACATCACTAGAAAGTATATATACTCAAAATCATAGCGTTGATTGTAGGTACATACGGTTAGCAAACCGGTGAATGAAAAGACTGGGATCCACAAGCTTTTGAAAAAGTTGAGTTTCTTCAAGGCTAAGAATTTTGCAAAGCTGCAAAAAGACCGCTCCTAGTACGTAGCTGTGATAAATTACAAAGAGAGTAAATAAAAAGAGATTTAATCATCCAAAAACAATATGAAGTAGGTTACATGCGCTACACATTATGAAGTAGTTCCATCCTATAGTTGGTATTGTTTTCATCGTGAAAATATATCAAATCTTCAAGCCCTTGTTCTACCCTTGTTTACATATTATCCCATCCATAAATGCCACTATAAGTTCCAACTCCTTCAACAATCTGCAGCAGAATCTACCCACCCATCCAGCAACTTATCTTTGGAGCCTCTTACTAGCACTAGCAATTGTGTGACGTGTATTTGTATTTGACATTACTTCTAATACCAACAACTCAGGACATATTGTCAAACATGTTATTTGGGATGACATGTTTTCTGGCATAAAGCTGGCCTCATTCCATGTAGAAGCCTCTCCTACACAGATGAATTCACTTTAACTAAGTCTCAAAGCCATTATAGATACATAAAGAAAAATGTTCATGACCATGCTCAGAATACAGAAATTACACACCAACAAGTACATCAGCCCCCCACCCCCCCTTCTCCCAACCAGAAAAGAAACACAGTAGAAACTTTAATAGAAAGGGGGAGGAAAGAAGGAGATGAATAAAGGAAAGAAACCAACATACACATTTATCCTTAGGTGTTCTGAGAAATCAATAAGAAGATATGGCTTACTTTTCACCCTGCAAAACCAAAAGAAGAAACAATCATTTCTTGATTGTAGATGATATACTTCCAGAATTTTCTTCATATAGTAATGATTTGAAATATATAGCTAGTATACACTTCGGCACTTGTGCCTCTTTTAGCAGCATTTATCTTCAATCTTTAATAGCATGCCATTATATTGGGAAAAAGCTTGGATTGCAATACTACATTTCTGACTTCCTTTTGCAAAGGATAAAGATATTTCAATATGTGCTCTTAAAGAGATTCATTACCTACACATAATGTAAAGACAAGCAGCTAGCACATGATCTTTCCTGCGCCCCCTTGTGACGTTCTTCTCAAGTAACAGCTGTAAGTGTCATAATAATTACGGATATTGATTTCTGATCAACAATAAATCTAAAAATCTCAGCTGTAATGAAAGAGCTATACCCGATATAAATTAGAAGCTCCATTAGCTATTTCATCACCACCATCAATCTCCAAGGCAGACATTATAGTCTGTATTCCAGAAAAGGCTACAAAACCGAAGACGTTGCATGATAAATACAAATAGGTCGAATAAGCGACATTTCACTGGACTAAAAACTGCATATAAAAGCACGCTTGATATGAGCAACTGATAGAACTTTTTTACTGATAGTCAGCTAACAGACTATACTACTTCAAGCATGCATTACAACGTAGCCAAGGAGTTAAATGCATGTTTACATTACAAGGTTTATATATTAGTATACAATATTTGCTTTCGATCTGTCTTTCTTGCTTAGCCAGCTTATAAGCTGTAGTAATACATGGTACAAGGTACATGATTGGTGAAATTCCAGAAGCATAAATTTCTTTAGTTTGTTCAAAATTTATGATCTTCGCCTAGATGCATAAATATTTTATCTTACTTAATAGTCAAATTTAATAGAGAAACAGTATATTGTTACTTGAAAAGTAAAGTATATTATTTTCAGATCTTGAAATTTTAAAACTTCAGCATGACACACAGTGTCCCTTTCAGTAAAATAATTAGGCATCACATCAGGAATGAAGAGTTATGAAGTAGAAAATAAACCTACCATCATGGAGTGTCCTCTCCGTAGATTCGGAGTAAGTATTTCGGACAGACCTCACGAAGTTACCAGCCATTCGTGCCTGCAGATAATGTGAGTTAATCATCAATATATAATACCATGTCATGCACAGCTTAAATAAATAGGCACCAATGTAACTAATGGATTTCAAATTAACCAAACTGCGGCAGACTTCTATCTTACACAGATCACTATATGAGAATAATGGATGTCAACTCCAAAACGCCCCTAGAGGATGACAAACCCTTTGCCAAATCTTCAATTTAAATGCATAATATACCTTCTCTTTCTCCTCTTTGACAAAGCAATCTTTATGTCAACCTTAAGTTTCAAGAACTAAGAAAAACTTTAAAAAACCTTAACATTACAACTGGAAAACAAAAGGCTCGTAGAAAAGGAAAAAGGAAGTGAAATAGTCGGAAACTATTGTCAAATAATTCTATTTCCCTTTAAAAATCACCAATCTCTCAAAGTTTTGTCATGTCAGCAAATCCTTTAGAATTGCTCAGCAGCACTAATACAAATTTGAATCATCATATTAAGCACTCATAGCCTTTTGATTCACCAAAGCTCCTCTATGCAAAACTGGATTAAACGAACAAATTAAACCTACCGTCAAATGCTAAAGATTTGAACTACTCTTAACATAACAAACCTGTCCATTAGCTCCTTTCACAAATTGAACCTCCTCCGCAAAGTTATCCTCAGAAAGAACCTTCCCGCATTGTATACAGCATCTGTTCATTATGTAACAAAACAAGCAATCTTCAGTCCAAACAATTATTTGACCTAACTAAATACCATAACTCCATAAGAAACTGGACTTTCTAGATAAGAAACTTAAAAGGAAACCGGTACGAACAAAAAGGGCGCCATTGCAACGGAATCAGAAAGCCTTACGTTTTTCCGTCAGCGCTACCGGTCGCAACACGCGTCGCACAGTTATCACACCACCGCGCCATCGCGCGCCCTGGAGATCAATCGAATCACGCATTTAACGAGAAATCAACAAACGAAAAGCCACCGTCTGACAAAAGAGAAAGCTACGCACCTCACTGAAAGGGAGCGGATTACCACGATAATTCAGAGGAAGCTGATGATTTCGCTCCGACGGCGGCGCAGACGGAACGGGAACCTAATCGCGGCGAGGAGGAGGTGGCTTGTTGGCGGTTTGAAAAATCAGTTATGAGCAGAGATTCTAGTGAGTGTGGGGTTTTGGAACATTCGAAACTTTGACTGATTGACGTTGACCCTAATAAGGCCAATAAAATACGTAAAATTTAGGGTTAATTACCAAATAAATCCCAAACTATTCATTTTTTATCAAAAATACCCCGAACTATTGGAAATAACTAATTAAATCATGAACTATCAATTTCTTATCAATTCTACCCTACTGCGATTTTCCGGCGACTGGCTACATACGTGGCACGCCGGAGCCACGTTGGATTTTCCACCTAGATTAAAAACAAAAACAAAAACAGAGAGAGGGATGGATCACGATATGAAGCTTCTTCAACGTGGAATAGGAATGTGAAGTCAAAACCAATATTCACAGCTGAGGCAGGCTGCCTCTGAAAACTCCCCACAAGTAAAGCTTCCCTTGAAATCTGGTGAAGAAAGGCGACAGTTCGACGGAGGTGAAGAGCAGCAGATCCGACCCTATCACCTTCGTCTTCAGCGCCAAATCATCGCGAATCAGTTCCAGCACCAACGAATCGTACGCTCCCCGCGATGTTGTTGTCACTGGGCCCCCACTGCTCGAAACTATTGGGCCACACACAATGCCTGTGCATCTTCTCCCGTTCGATCACCGGCGGCAGCCGCTCCACCACCCGCCGCGCCAGCGAGGACGCCTTGCTCGAAACACAGCCGTTCAAGCTGTCGAACCTGAACCTCCTTTCTTTGTTCGAGACGACGGTGAAGTTCCCCGCCCACGAGGCACGAATCAGAGACTGCGCGGGATGATCCTTATGCCTCGAGTTCGGATCTGGATTTTGAACGGAATGCCAATCGACCGGTTGATTTGCAGTGTGAATTGGGCATTTTAGGAAGGCGGCGCCATGATCGCACTCGGCTATCTAACGGTTTCTCCGATTGGAAGTCTCGTACTTAGAGCCAACCGATTTAAGCATAGTTTCTTCACGATCTGGTTTCAATTCATTCAATGAAACCATAATCAAAGTCTCGTTATCAAATTCTGCTTCCCAATCGACGGATTTTCCTTCTTTTTTTTTCTTCTTTTTTTTTTTAAATCCAGGTGGAAAATCCAACGTGGCTCCGGCGTGCCACGTACGTAGCCGGTTGCCGAAAAATTGCATGTAGGGTAGAATTGATAAGAAATTGATAGTTCAGGATTTAATTGGTTATTTTCAATAGTTTAGGGTATTTTTGATAAAAGATAAAAAGTTTGGGGTTTTTTTGGTAATTAACCCTAAAATTTACCAAATAAATAAAGTAAAAGCCGAAAATACAATTGTAAAAAAATCACAGTTTGTCAATATCCCTTTTTGTTTCCCCTTCAAAAAAAATCCTTTTTGTTTTGTTCTTTTTTTTTCTTTTGAGTTTGTTCTTTTTTTTTTTTTTTTCTTTTGAGTTGTTAGGATTCGAATAAATTGAGAGCGCCGATGAGCGGCGGCGGTAACACCGTGAAATTTGCGCAGTTACGGCGAAGATAGTTTTATGAGGGAAAATCAAATTATTTGTAATGAGAGGGTTTTTGCATTTAGTTTTAAGTTTGCCAATCCAAACTATTTTTCCCTTTTTTATCAAAAATTAAAAAAAATTCGAAAAATACCCTTTTTAGTCTTTAGTCTTTATTTTCCCGTGTCGAAATATCTCCTTTCCCTCAATCTCCATTTCTCTCTCTATATTTGGTTCAAACAGTTGGGCAAATCAATAGTAGACGACGGCACTTTCAGTGGGAGTCTCCACGATTTTGGTCTGTGTTTGTTTCATGCAATTATCTCAGATGAATGTCAATCTATTCTGACTTAGATCATCTTCTTTTTCATTTCAAACCTTGCACTTTTGTTTGTAATATGCGTTTTCTTGATTCTTGCAATTATGTCACATGTATTTGAATTAATTGTGACCATGATCATATATTCCCTTTTCATCGGTTAATGTTTGGACTCATAACCTGGTATTGCTAGTATTTTTTGTTGTTATGGCTGTCTTCTTTGTTGTGAGGCTTGTAAGTTTCACACATTGCGCTTATGTTTGTGGGCTGGAGTTTGGTATGCATTGATTCTTGCAATTATGTCAGATGTATTTCAATCGATTGTGACCTTGATCATATCTTCCTTTTTCATCAGTTTATGTTTGGTCTCATAATTGGTATATTGTTGTTATGGTTGTCTTCTTTGCTATGAGGCGGCTCGTAAGTTTCACACCTTGCGCTTATGTTTGATGAATTACTTTTCACTGTTTATGCAGTTGCATCAATTTGTGAAGTAAAATTGAAAAGTAGATGCCATTCGATTGGAAAATGTTGAATGAGTAGCCTATATATTTATATCCTATAGAAAAAAAGTAAACGTTATTTTGAACTCAATAGAGAAAAGCTATGAATTACCAAACTTTATCGGCTATCGTTTCAAGCCAGCCGATGAAAAATAAAAAATTCAGTGAGGGGTTATATTTTCCCGTGGGTGATCGGATCAACTGTTGCTACGCTATACACGTGTTTAGGAATATGTGTGATTCCCCGCTATTTATATTAATTTAGAGGAAGTTGATTACTCAATCAATGAATTTATGTGCGACTTAGAGTAGCCTTCTGAAATTTTCATTCTAAATTATTCTTTCTACTATCCATATATTCAAATATGGACATATGTACCTTTTTCATTCTAAATTAATCATTGCTTTTATATCTAAGATTGTTTTTAACAAAAGGTTTAGTATTTTATAGGAAGCCTTGGTCTAGTGGCTAGGTGGAGACCCATAAAATCTTTCTTTAGTGACAGGTTTCGGGTTCAATTCCCACCGCCGACATGTGGTGTGTGGAGTAGTTTTCCACCTTTGTATGGTGTAGATGTGTGGAGTAGTATTCTGATATACATGAGTAGAATTGCGTGCTATAATTTGTAATAGATTTGACTTGTAATTCAAAAAAAAAAAATTAAACATATACTCCCTCCATTTCATGGAGAATGACCCCTTTGCTTTTGGGAATTTCTGGCACGTTTTTCCACGCTTCAAAATGATGGGTTTTAAAATATTTTTTGAAGATTTCTTTCTTTTACGAAATACTACGACTAAATAGTCATTATCACAATATAAAAATAAAAAATATTCACTCATATAAAAATAGATAAATGCTAGTCACTTTTTGTTTTATAAAATAACATATTCGCCCTTTCAGTCAAATACACGACCTGCGACAATTACACAACTAGGTCAATACCCACACATTACATGACCACGATCGCCCCGAGTCATAATCGTGCATTGGCACGGCAAGGGGGCCCACACGGCGTGGGAGTGCACGACCACGAGGGAGAGGCACCAAGGCCCAACGTTGTGCTCCGGCCACAGGCAATGGGCGCGCACGGCGTGCGAGTGCACGACTACAACCCACCAAAATCGTGGTCGTGCATTGGCATGGCGGGGGAGGGGACATGGCGTCATGGTTGGGCGCTCATGCCTGTGCCACAAACGAGGGGAGCCCATCGTGCAATTGCACGACCACGACCTTCCCGAGTGGTGGTCGAGCGTTTGTACGTTAGGGGGCCAAGACCCAAGCACGAGCCCACGATTAACATTACATATCTGTAATCGTGCAATTAACTCAAAGGGCAAACATGTTATTATATATAAAATGTAACATAAATTTACCAATTTTTGTATATATGACTAAAATTTACTTTTGTTTATTATATGTGGCAAAGTTATTGTTGAAAAATATGATAGGTGTAACAAAAATATTTTAGAGGTCTAGTATTTTGCGCACAAATATTATAATGACAAACATAATTGCTATGCGAAAATAAAAGGTTTTATTTTGTTAGTAAGTACTCATTACTTATTTCGAAATTATTTTATTTTAATAATATTTTTTATTTATATTTATATATAATCATAACATTTTGTAATTAATTATTATTATTGTTTGTTTAATTGTATTCATTTTGGGAAAATGCTTGTCGGGCCCGTGCCCGACCCACTAAAACATCTTTATATAATCGGTATCTTTCTGAAAAAATTAAAACATATGATCGAATTCAATAGGTAGCGGACATATGAATTCCCAACAAATATGTGATTTCGACATATATATATGTGTTGCTTCTAATATAATGTAATTATATTCAAAGATAATGTCATCCAAAATTCAAAATAGACTATGTATGTATTAGTTTGAACTTCGCACTACACGATGCAGTGTAAATAGTTGTGTGATTTGTGAATATGATCATCATATGTTCATAATTTATGCCGTTTTCTTATTATGTCTTAATTTAGTACTAATCGTGATATATAAATACCATCAAAACACATGAAATTAAAATAATTACATTTCATCTCATGTTTTATGTCATCCATTAAATTAGTCTTATCCTTCAAAATAAAGCCCCGACATTAATATTATATATTTAGATTGCCATTGACCGAGATAAGGATAGATTATAACTCTCTGCACTTAATTAAATGGTTTGCATAATTCATTACAGAAGATTACATAGCCTCGATGTTTAAATAGAAATAGTACGTGTATGTTGATACAGTTTCGAAGTTGGAATAGGATTTGATAAATTATAAGGATATATAAGAATTGAAGAAAAAGAATTTGAGTAATTTCCTAGTTAGAATAGGAGAAGGATTTGATCATAAATAAGATGGCAGCACCTTCTTTGGTGAGAGAGACAGGGCCAATATATTTTACTACTCTAATCATCTACTTGAGAAATAATAATGCTCATCTACTTGAGAAATAATTTGTCAATTGATATATAATAGGGCTTGTAACTGGTTTTCACATACTAACTTCCATATGGACTATTTTAACCTTATATGCAGTATTAGTTTTGAAATTACAAATATATCCTCTTACTTTTTTCTTACTTCTACTGAAGATCAAATGAGAAGCACATAGTATTATTTTTATTTTTTTGGCATAATTAAAGGCTCCTTAGCCTCCTTTAATTAATATTTTTTGTCTTCAATCAATTAGTCTTATTTTGTGCAATTTCACATAGTAGAGCAAATAATATTAAAAAATATATTATTTCTTATTTAAAAATAGTGTCACATTTAATATAAAATAATACTCCGTATATTTATATATAATATTTTGAATAAAATAACTCATTATTTAAATATATCATGTTATTTAAATATATTTTTATTTAAATAATTATATTATGATATTTTTTAAATGCATACTAATTTTTAAAATTATTTCTTATTTTAAAATACATAATACTATTACTTAAAATTATTCTATAATATATTTATATTTAAATAATATGATATATTTATATTTAGTAATGTGGTATGTTTATGAATAAATAGTACAATATAATAATTAAAATAAAACGGAATGTAGCTATGTAGCTGGCAAATAATTAGTTTCTTGACATATTAATTGCCGATGTTCTCTCCATTGTGCGGATTTACTATTCATATATGATTGTTATTGAAGAGTGGTTGACATATTGTTAACAAGCCTAAATAGTGGAAATAAGAGTTTATAGTAGAGGGCCTTATATTTGTAATGGGCTTCCATGTTTACACCAAACAATGATATAAGCCTATATTATTATCTAACATGGGGTTTATATAGGCTACCAAACCAGCCCTTAGGGCTCGTTTGGTAGCAATACCGAGAAAAGGACGGATAAGAAAATGTGTGATAAGTTGAGATAAAAAAGTATGATAAGTTGGGATAAAAAATATATTGTGTGTTTGGTACAAACATAGATAAGTTGGGATAAGAAATATAAAAAAATTGATAATTAAAATTGAAAATAAAAAATTGATAATTAAAATTAAAAATAAAAAATCGATAATTAAAATTAAAAATAAAAAATTGATAATTAAAATTGAAAATAAAAAATTTCATAATTAAAATAAAAAATAAAAAATTGATAATTAAACTTGAAAATAAAAAATTGATAATTAAAATAAAAAAAATAAAAAATTGATAATTTAAATTAGAAATAAAAAATTGATAATTAAAATAAAAAATAAAAAAATGATAATTAAAATTAAAAATAAAATAATTGATAATTAAAATTGAAAATAAAAATTGATAATTAAAATTAAAAATAAAAAACTTATCACAACTTATCCAGGGGGTAGAGGCGGTATAGTATATGCCAGTGTAACAGTAAATTTAGTCCGGGCCCAAACTTTTTCGCGGGCCGATGACATTATTTTTCTCGGATACCAAACACTGGAAATGCCGAGATAAATTTTTTTATCTCGGCTTTTCCTGGGTTTACGTTATTATCTAGATTGAACATTTAATCTATTTTTTATTTTAAAAAACAATTGGCACATTAGTCATTCTTGTTTGTGGCGCGTGGTCGTCGCCGATGCTGACGAGGCAGAGCTAGTAGTGCTCTTTAAAAATGAAAAACCGGTAGAAGAAATGGTAGGGGATGAAAATGCAGAAGCCAAAGAGGTTGGGAGTCGGAGCCCCACCGGAAATTGTACCAAAACTGTTGAAGGCATTGCCTGAACCGGATCCGAATGAATTGGGAGTAGCCGCCGATGAGCCGGAGGCGGAGGAAGCGCCGAAAGGAGAGGCGGAGCTAGGTGTGGAGCTGGTAAGCCGAAGGAAGGTGCGGAGGAAGCGGAGCTAGGACTAGTGAAGCCAAATGAGGAGGAGGAGTTGCCCGAAAATGAGAATCCGTGTCAGCCATGGCGGTAGGCGGCGGCGACGTTACCGTGAAACTTGCGCAGATACGGCGGAGATGGGTTTTTTTTTTAGGGTTTTGAGGGTTTTGATTTTGGGGGGGAATCAAATTAATTTGTAAGGAGGGGTGTGTTTGCAATTAGTGTAAGTTTCCTAACTGTATTTTGACTCCCCGGGTCAAACAAACAGTAAATTCAAATATCGCGCCATATCTCCTTTCTCTCTCTCTATTTCTTTCGTTCTCTTCTCTGATTCTCTCCTGTTCAAGAAATTCAACACTCTCCTACATCTGCGAAATTTAACACTAGAAGAAGAGAATGGAAAATATCGAGAAGGAATCCCTGTAAGTGTCCATTACCAATTTCATCTGCGTTTCTTGATTTTGTTGTTAATGTACAAGCACGTAAGTTTCATCTTTTCTTGATTCTTGATCCCTGATATTGCTGCTAATTTTTCTTGTTGCTTGTGTTTGTGGAACCTGTAATCTATGAATATTTTAGAGCGCTTGCGGACTCCGATACTTGGAGAGAGATCGCGATGAAACTGGACAAATCGTCGATAATACAGCTTTCGTTAACCGATAAATGGTTAGGTCAAATAATGGAAGAGGACTGCATCTGGAAACAGGCTTGCATGCGTGATTTTGGCATCAAGACAGACCCAGGAAACGTGCCGTTTCAGTGGAAGATGCTCTACAAAGCAATTTTTGCAGCTGAAAGATATGCAATGACTCCCCGTGAGATGCCCAAAATTCATGGTATGTGATATTTTGAATGTATAATGTTCATGGAGTGTCATGTTAGGAAATAGGAACAGAAGTGATGACCTTAGGTAATTTCTCTAAGTGAATGCCGTAAGTTTAAACTTGACATCGATCTGTTATTGTTATATCCCGTAGTTTTTAACTATTAGAGAAATCAAGAGAAATAAATGCCGCTCTTTAGCATGTACAATTTCATGTATTCTCCCTTCTCAAATTATGAACAATCATTTCATCTTCTGTTGAACAGAAACAAGAAGGATTGGTGTAATTGTGTTAGATTCAACAGAGGTTCTACTAGCCCAAAACTTTGGAGAGAGACTTAGTCTGATTGAACCTAAAAAGGGAAACTTTGGAGACAACCATACACTGGAAGAACAAACAATGATGGCACTACAGGACAAAGAACAACTGATGAAGGTGTTGCTGGATAACACTGAAAGCTCAGTAATGGAAAACTTGAAAACTGGAATTTGGGTTGTAGGTAATTTATTTTCTTGCTTTGAAGATATGTGTCTTTTACATAATATATTGATTCCTAACTCTTATGAATCTTGTGCAGATTGGAACCATATTCGGATCATTAATCAGTGGGGTCAAGAAGGTGAGTGTATCTTTCTGTTTATGTTGTTAAATTTGCTACTATTGTAGACTAAATAAGTCTTTCTTGCAGTCATCATGGTAAATTTGGACGCTCGTCATGTTGAATACTTTTTACGAGAAGGTAATGATTGGACCGATGCAGCAGACTATGTTACTCAGGCCCGTTATGAGATCAAACGAAGTGTTGACAGAAGCACTTGTGCGATATTCGACAGGATGCACATGGCCGATGAGGTCTTAGGTTAGTACTTCTTGTTCGTACTTTCTTAGCTTTGATATACAATATTGATAGTCCCTTATGTTTGCTGAATCACATTTCAGAAATTTTTTGGGAAAGTGGAGGAAGGCTCCTAATGGCCCCTGTATATTTGTGGAGCTGCAATTTGCCCTCATCATATGAAACTGCTCATGCAGTTGCTGTAGATTACGAACTGAAAAAACCTAATCGAGGTATGCTTGTTCTTTTAATTCTTTTATGTGAAGTAATAATGCTCATCTACTTGAGAAATAATTTGTCAATTGTGAATTGTTATATAAGGCTTAACTGGTTTTCACACCAAGTCAGAGGGCGATGAAATCATAGCCCTGCGTATCACCAATACGCCGAGGTAATTACTCTGTTTCCATAATATTCTCTTTGCTGGTCTGGTTTTCTTATGATTTTGAAACATTGCAGGCTGTGAATGTATTGGTGGACACAGCAGAGGAGGATCATCTTCATAAACAATTCTGAAAGAATCAAGCACAGTAACTCCATCCTGATGTCTGTCCAGTTAATCTGTAGCATACAAACTGTCTATAGTTTAAGCCACACAAGAAAACTATAGTAACTCATTCTTGTTCTTCCCTTGGTGAATGTGACACCTTGTCTTGTATATGTGGTATAGTGATTGTATATCATGTTCTGAATCTCTTATCATCTTTCTACTTTCCTGAAACTCAAAACTGGGAAAGATTCATACTTAATTGTAAAGGTTCAAGAGCATCCCCTATAATCAGTCTCAGATGCTCAATTTGTTGCAATCTAGCCCATTTCGCCTGCTTTTGTCCTCAGCATGCTATTTTCTCCTGTTCTTCGCCATTTATCTAATATTTCTGTGATGAGAATCCACAGAAAACTTGACACTGATATTGGAGGTTATCCTTCTATGTGATGTTTACTGTGGGCAGGTGGTATTACTTGCCTTTTTTTACGGAGTATTTATTTGTACAGTATATGTTAAGTTACACATCCCTTTTGTCAGATTTTTCAAAGGATGCAAACCTGGTTATGAAACTGCATTTCCTATATTTGGTATTTCATGCATAAGCTTTTCACTGATCAACATTTATCCGGCTCAAAAGATTTGTTTCTTACTAAAACAAAACTTTTCCACGAAATGTAATACTAGTACTACAAAGGCGTATTATGTGCTCATAAAAACTCTATTGTTTAAATATAAATAGTGTATACTCATACCGTTTCCAGCTTGGAATAGGATTTGATAAATTATAAGGATATATAAGAATCTACGCAATTGAAGAAAAAGATTTGGTAATTTCCTAGTTGGAATAGGAGAAGGATTTGATGAGTATGAATATTCTTATAAATAAGACGTATGTCATCCTCTTCTGTAGTTCCTTGATTCTTTTGAATATTGTTATCTCAAAATTATTCTCGATGCAATTCTCATCCTCGTGTGTTGTTACAAAGACAAGAGAAGAAGATAAAGATTTGAATTTATTTGCTACTCTACCAGTAGAAGTTGCCATAGACATCCTCTCAAGACTCCCAAGTATTAGAAGCATTACCAAGTGCAAGTTTGTGTGCAAGGCATGGCGCGATTTGATCGAATCTCGAGATTTCACCAACTACCATCTCTCTAACCCCGACCCCCACCTCGTTGTCTTTACCAATTTCCATATATCCGAGCCTTACAAAATCATGGAATCAATGGAGGATAATAATATGGCGGTGGTCGTGTTTGGGCTCAAGGACCATCTACAACCGGTCCTGCGTAGCTCGGTCAAGGGTTTGATCTTAGTCATGACCGGACTGGGTCATCTTCTCGTATGCAATCCGGTCACCAATGAGTATCTCAGGATCCCGGATCCTCCGGTCTCTGATCATAGTAATTTCAATTTTGGATTCGGGGTGAGCAGAAAAGGCGGGCAATATAAAGTAGTCGAGATATTCAGATGTGATTGTCGAGTATACACTCTAGGGACGACACGACAGTGGAGGAGCGTTGCATTCGGGCCGAAGCCCGTGTATAGTAAGTCGGAGACGGAACGTGCGTTCGCAGGTGGGAATCTTTACTGGCTCGATCCGGGAACCGAAGCCGAAGTTTGTTGCTTTGATCTTGAAGCCGAGGTGTTTACCTATTTTAGTGTTCCACCTCCTCCTCCTCGATCGAAGAGGAGTATGTGTGTTTTGAAGGAGTGTCTATGTTTATGCGACGTGTACGAATATGGGTACGGGTACCAAGTGGAGGTATTGTTGATGAGGGGTGAAGTTTGGAGTAAAGAAATTGTGATTAGGGAAGGTGTTAGTAAAAGTCGTTACCTTTTCCCAATCAAAATGTTGGAAGATGGGAGCAGCTTCTTTGGCGAGAGAGACAGCTACAACATATTTTACTACTCTAAGGAAACCAAATTCAAAGAGTCGTACCACCTCATTTTCCAAATTCAAACCGGTGTTTATGGTCTAGATTTTTTGAACTATGTGTGCAATCCTTATTTTCTTGCCACTGGATTTCATCTTGCCTCTGCAGCCGTTTTTACACCAAACTTTCTTCCCCTCAAAACCATGCTCATGGACAAGGAGGACCTTCACTCCTTTCAAACATCTTGATTTATTAGTGCCTACTTTTTTTTATTCCTCGTTACATAAGTACTTGATAAATTTCAATTCTCTCTTTTTTCTTTTTCTTTTTTTTTTTGTTATTATAATTGCTTGGTTACATAAATTAAAATCTTGTTTTGTGAAGTCTCCTAACAATATGGAGGTGATTGATACGACCTTCATTCTAGTTTGTTTTTTTTTTTTTTTTTTTTTTTTTTGTATCATGTTCTTTATTTTCGAACGAGAATAGTCATTCCATCCATATTTCATACTATGAGGTACTTGTCAATCCTAACACTTATATTTTTATTACTATTTTATTATTCAACCAAAATTATTTATTTTACTTATTGTATATGTGTTTCTCTCAAACAAATTCTCATCTTTCTAAACCATCTCTCATCACAACCGAAGACACATGCATATTATGATTTACTTTGATTTATAATTATTAATTAGGATTTCAATCTATCTATATCAATCAATCAATCAATCAATCAATATATATATATAATACGAAAACGAATCCCCATCCTACGTGGAATTATGTAGAATTTTCGTGATTATTTTCCTAAATTTTCGTGGCTTTGGCTATATTAGGCAATAATTTAATCAATATAAATACTATATAATAACATATCTCCATATATATGCATATTATATAATATTTTCCTAAATTTTCATAAATTTTCATCATCAATCAATTAATTTAAAAATAATTATGATATTCATACAAGATATGCATCATTAATAAAGATATATATTTTTTAACTAAATAAGTATTATACATACCACGAGTTAAATGTATTTATCATTAAATTTATTTATCATTAAATTTATTCATCGTTAATAATCTCATCAATCAATATTTTTTTATTTAACATAAAGTGATTATTGTCGAAAAGTATTCATTATTAATCTATTATACATATAACGGGTGCATTGACATAACAAAAAATTGAACATGTTGGATTAGTTAAGAAATGCTGCCCTCATTAATCTATGTTATTTATTTATTTATTATTATTATGAATAACGAGTGAGTTGATATTCAAAATTTAATGGGCGGCTAGACATTTTATCATTCGATATTTATATCAAACAACGGGCAGATTTATACCCGAAAAATATTATATCTCTGATCGGTAATCCAAACAACGGGCAGTTTCATATTCAAAATGAATATAACTATATGCAACCCAATAAATGTTATCCCTCAAAATAGTTGACCCGTATCTCCAATGGATAATCCAAACAACGGGCGGCTTCATATTCAAAATAAACATAACTACTCGACTTGAGAAATGCAATCCAACAAATGTTATCTCTCAAAACCGTTGACCCAAACAACGGGCAACGTAGTTTTCAAAAAATATTACATTAAAAATGAATACAACTGCCAACAAATGTTACTCTCAAATGGTTGGACCAAATAACGGGCGGCTTGACATTTAAAATGTATATAAATACCCGATAAACACTTAGTCATCGTTTGGTTAAATTTTCGAACTCTTCTTTTATATCCAACTTAATATATATGTTTAGTGTTGATTTTCAACGTGGGACAAGGGAAATAGGCGGCTTCATATTCAAAATGAACATAACTACTGGACTTGAGAAATGTAACCCAACAAATGTTGTCGTTCAAAACCGTTGACCCAAACAACAGGCAACGTAGTTTTCAAAAAATATTACATTAAAAATGAATACAACTGCCAACAAATGTTACTCTCAAATGGTTGGACCAAATAACGGGTGGCTTGACATTCAAAATATATATAAATACCCGATAAATATTATATCTCCAATGGATAATCTAAACAACGGGCGACTTCATATTCAAAATGAATATAATTACCTGAACAAATATTACCCTCAAATGGTTGAACCAAACAACGGAAGGCTTGATATTCAATATGAATACAATTACCCGACAAATATTATATCTTCGAAAGATAATCCAAACAACAGGCGACTTCAAGATAATCCAAACAACGGGGGGCTCGATATTCAATATGAATACAATTAACTAATAAATATTATATCTTCGACGTATAATCCAAACAACAGGTGGCTTCAGGATAATCTAAATAACGGACGACTTCATATTCAAAATGAATATAGCCACTCGACTTGAGAAATGCAACAGAACAAATGTTATCCATCAAAACAGTTGGCCCAAACAACGGGAGACTTTTGAAATAAATATAACAACTCAAAAAATATTACTAAAAATGCATACAACTTTTGACAAATGTTAACTTCAAATGGTTGAACCAAACAACGGGCGGCTAGGCATCAAACGAAAATGCCTGAAAAATAATATCACTATTAAATCTATTTGCTATTATATGTATGACGAACATTTTGAAAAAAATAAAATTTGAATAAATAGGACTACTCGGAAACTTTTATTAATCTAATTTTCTATTACCGTGAAATGGACGGCTTGATATTGCAAATATGTAATGCTAAATGCGAAATATTGTCTCTTATTTACTTTTTTTTTTCTTTTGATATAATTTCATATTAATATTTTAAAATGAACTTTTGTTTTTTTATCAATTTAAAATAAATAATTGGATTATCTTTTAAATTTTACTTTAAAATTACAATATAAAATGATCCCGTCGAATTTTGACGGGCGGTACACTAGTATATATATAATAGCAAAATAAAGGTCGATCAACCATGATTTTTCTTTATTATTTTGCTAAATTTTTATAATTTTGGCTAATTAATCAATATTTTAGTATGATTAATATGTATCATTAATTTGATATATATCTTTAATTATTTTATATTAATATATATCTTTAATTAATTTATATAATTTCAATTTATAGCAAACCTACATTAATGTATATCTTACAAAAATCATTATACTTACTAACCATCTAGAAGAACGGCAGTCTAAAAGCTTTTAAGGTCTACCAAATCGTATGATTAATAATAATTTAAAAATATTTTACAAGAAAGATTCCTTATCAATCGATATATAATTATGTAAGCAAGATAAAAAAAATTTAAAAGTCATTAATAATAATAATAATAATAATAATAATAATAATAATAATAATAATAATAATAATAATAATAATAATAATAATAATAATAATAATAATAATAATAGAAAAAACAAAACAAAATTTGTAAGAAACAAATCAAAATTTGTAGAAGACATTAATTAAAAGACATTATTTAATTAGATTCCTTCTAAACTTCTTTGTCATTTCTTTGTATTACAATAATAATATCTCGATTCTAAAAGTTAAATAGATTAAATTTTCATGATTTTGACAATAGTTGTATTTATCTTCAACTATCCCACATTAATTTTATATTAGATTTAATCAATAGTAGTATGATTTTTATTAATTATTTATTTAAACTATTATCATTCGGGGCATATTAAGCATGTTGAACCAAACAACCCAAGAAATATTATATCTCCGATAGATAATCCGATCAACGGACAACTTCATATGTAAAATGAATATAACTATTCGAACAAATGTTACCCTCAAATATTTGAACCAAATGGTCGGCTTACATATTTAAAATGAATACAACTACACGAGAAATATTATATCTCTCACGGATAATCTAAATAACGGGCGGCTTCGTATTCAAAATGAATATAGCCACTCGACTTGAGAAATGCAACACAATAAATGTTATCCCTCAAAACAGTTGACCTAAATAATGGGAGACCGGAGATGTATTTTTTGAAATAAATATAACTATTAAAAAGTACTTATCTATATATTATATAATAGTAGCTACGGAAGCCTATATATGGAAATCCAGTTCATTAATTACTAGCATTCATTTACATTTATGAGTATATAATAATACTATTATTTATTTAAGATTACTTCTATGTACTTAATTTGCATTAACAATTTATCCGTTTAAAGTAACATCATTTAAATTAAAGTTAATTTTTTACTAATTAAAATTTTATTTTTCTTAATACTATTCAATACTTAAGGGCAAAACAAACGCACATGAGGCATTGGTAAAAACAAATCGAATTTTGACTTGAAGTCAAAATTAATTAAAAAAAATTAGACCCAAAATCAATAAAAAAAAATTGGTTCTCGAATTCTAAAAATTAAAATCCATATAATAATAAGAGCTACAAACTACTATATAAAGAAAGTTCAATTTTATATTACTATCAATGAACTATTTTATAAAATATATGGTATGTAATAAATGTACATAATGATTTTCAATTAAAATAAATGTTGGACGTTACCAAAGCAGAATTTAAGGAAACATTTAATTGCTTTCCAAATTCTACTATATTTGTTCCTATATATTTATAACTTTTCAATCAAAAATGCTCACACAATTTTACTAAGTTCTTTAAATTAATATTCGTTGTTGATCTATTTCTTTGATGGTTAGTATTGTGTTCTAATTGAAGCTATGGTGATTCTTTTATCTTGAATATTATTAGTTGTAGTGATGCTACTCGCATGCACATGAAGAAGTTTATCCAAATATTATAATTTTCTCAATAATATGTAACAATGTGAAGTTCAATTATATTTTGGTTCAATAAACTTTTTCGCAATTATGTTCATCTTGTCATGTTATGTAGTATATTTTTTTAGAAAATTGAAGATCTTGGATATTTTGGTTCATTGAAATTTTTCACAATTCTCTTCATCTTGTCATAGATCTTGACGTGTTGTATAATGAATTATGTATTTTCTAATTGTGATTGTACATCAAATATATATTTCAAAAATATGTTAAATGTCTATAAAAATAAAAATATTATAGTGATCTCATTCCAATTCCAAAAAACAAGCAACTCAATTAATATGTCTGTATATAAATTAGATATATCATCTATCATGACAAAGAATTCATTCATATATTAGAAGAAATAATATTTATTTTATAATAAAAATCTCAAGCTAATTGTTTTCTTATTCGGTTATATTGAAATATAATCTATATGGATTAGATTATTTATAGAAGTTTAATAAAATATTATTAAATTGAATGTGTATAGATTTTATTGTTCCAATTATTTATAGGTATAGTACCAATCAAAAACTTTCTTTGTGACTAGAATATTCTAAAGTTACATTTGATACGTATTCAAAAAATGTCACTAGAATGATATACAATATATACAGACATAGATACCTATTCATGTTTTGTGTGTGTATGTGTCTTATAAATGTAATTATATTACAATGCGTTCTCAATTTACCTATTGTCATGGGCATTATAATGAATTAATTTTCCTTATCGATTGAAGATAAAAATATATATATATTTTTCTTATTTTAATTATAAGGAATAGATGTATTATAGATATAGAATGTTGGGCCTAAGATTACGCTAATATAGAACTAAATGATAAATAATCTATATCTATATAATCTATCTACCTAATAATAACGACTATGGAATTGCGGTTTATAGTAACTTTTGTTTTTTTTTTCGTTTTAATTGATTTGCAGTTTATGGGAATTATATGTATAAATGGTAGCTCCAATTATATATTAATAGTTTTCAATCATACAATTAATATTAGACGTTACAAATACATAGTATACTGGTATATAATTAATTTTTTTCCTATATTATATATATATATATATATATATATATATATATATATATATATATATATATCATGCCTATATATTTTGGGATTATTAAACCCAAAACTCACAATCCCTCTCTTTTGTGATCCTTCAATCCTCCAATTGAAGCATTATTGATTTTTTCATTATTTTTTTTGTAGAACACTTTCTTTGATTTCAAATATTTTTTCATTTGTAAATTTTGTTGCCACTCTATATATTTTACCAATTATTTATAGTCTTGAATATCTAATTATATTTGAGCTAAATAAAGACAACTATCTCATTTAGCTAGAATTTGCCTCATCTATACGGATTTGATGGTTCTTTGGGTTTTCATCAAAGTATCTCTTCACTATGTTTCTTTCTGAAAATTGTCCATGAAATTTATCACTTTCTTGCAGTATATGTAGATCTTATTGTTGTTGTCATCATTTTAGTTGGAGGAGCCTTGACATGCTATTGTGAGCTTCTAGAGTATGACTAGCTCTTTATTTGTTTCATGAGATGTAAGGAAGAATTAAATCATTTAGTTAATTTGAGTATTATATGATAATTTCAAAGTATATATGATGTCATAAGATGATTCCATATTCGTCTCAATATATGCTTCATAAACAAATATTTTTAATCTTTATGCTTACTGCAATAAGAGAATTATCATTAAGATTTCAACAACATTGATCAACTGAGCATGCATAAACTTAATTTGCTTTATATTCACCAACAACACCACTATCATTTCTTCTTCTTTTTTTTTTTTTTTGCATATCTATATAAATTAAAACGACAAGTAAATATGCAATAGAGCACGACACATATTACTATTTAACTCATACAAATTTTGAAACATATTGAGGTATTTTGGGCACAATATATGACGCCTGGCATTAGAAATTAAGCTCCCTTCACAATTTACCATCTTTTATATTTTTTATTTTTTTTCCCTTTATCATATGCATGCAAATGTATCTCTCACTCCATCTAGCTTAATCTCTATTCTACCTTAATCATTAATGTCTCACTAATTTATTTATAATATATGTATGAAATTATTTCCTTTGAAAAGTACCTAGCTTTTTTTTTTTTTGTTGAAGAAAAAGGATTTTGAAATAGATAACGCATCTCCCTTCTTTTCTCATGAAAAAGTCAAAACAATCCTAAACAAGCACACTATAGGATTGTCATATTTAAATAATTTACTTAATATACACAAAATTAATTGAGTTAAAATCACATTGCATTGTCTCCCTTAATAATAAAAGTGTAGCAAAACTTTATATATCAAATGTTCATATATTTGTAGCTTATAACATTCTATGGGTCAAATTATGTTACAAACTTTTTCGCATTCATATAACTGCTACAATTTTAATTGTTTGAATATAAGTAAAAATTGCACGGCATGATATTTGTAATGTGATGATATGTTAAAGTGATTCTTTTGGTTCTTTTGGGTCCCATTAGGTATTTTAGTAATTACTGTATTATTTATGTAATTGAAGGGTATAAATGTATTTTTTATTGTGGGGGTCTAATACTTAAAATAGAAAGGCTTAATAGATTATGGACATTCGAATAAGAAAATAATGTCAATAGATTATGAACGGAAGGAGTAGGGCACTTATACCACTTTAACATACCCGCATTACAAATATTAAATTCATGTCGGAAGATCATGAGTATAAACATGGACCACATGGTAGATGAAGGGAGTAATATACTCCATATGAATACAAAATTCAAAAGTTATAAAATTATACTAAATATAAAAAAAAGTTTAATAAATTAAAAATACAAAACTCAGTTTACCCCGTGCGTCGCACGGGTGCATTACTAGTTACATAAAAAATGCATACAACTGTCAATAAATGTTACCTTTTAATGGTTGAACCAAATAACGGGCAGCTAGGCATCAAAATGAAACTGCCTGAAAAATAATACCATCACTTCTAAATCTATTTTTCTATCACATGTATGAAGCCAAATCACCACCGAGACTCTCAACTACCATATACAAAGAGATCGAGAGCATAAATGAATTATAATAAAATCAAAGGATAAAAAAAAAGCCAAATAAATTGAATGTATATTTCTCAATTCTAAAATTTTTAATATGTGGAACAAGCTCCAAAGAACTTGAAATCTATAGTCAAGTCCGTCCAAATTATTGAAAATTTAGATTCACAATCGGGGCAGATCTATAAAAAGAGTCATGTCATTTTCAATTTTGATACAACTTTGAGGATCGAAAACATATCTTGATTTGGGTTTATTAATTTATTATTTTGTATGAAATTATTAGTATTTAAATTATTCAACTTTATTCCATATTAACATTTAAAAAACTTCACATTAACAAGAAAATGATACCATTACGGTTTATAATTTGTCAGTAGAGTAGGGACAGACAGATGAAGAAGCTTATATGTATGATGTACTACTACCCGAGAAACGTAATCTCTCCTAATTTATTTTTCTAATACCATGATCAACGAGCTGCTTGACATTCAAAATGAGTAAAATGTAATGAACCGAGAAATGTCACACCTTATTGATCTATTTTTATTTTTTTCTAATTTAGTTTAATGCTTTTTTTTTTTGAATATATCCTAACAATACTATAATCTTAAAATAAATATTTATATTATTATTTTTTTATTATTTTTGAGAAAATGATTTCATCGATAAGAAAACTCAAATATGTTGGAGTTATCCTTAATCAATATTTAAACGACGGGTTACTTGACATTTTATCCTTCAATTATATCGAAGAACGCTTTACTTTAAATGAATATAACCATGCGAAAAAAAATTATCTCTTATTGACCTTTTTTTTTTCCAACAAACAGAATACTTGATATGAAAAAAGTTATCAATCGTCAATTTATTTCTATATTACAACGTATACTTGACTGCTTAACATTCAAAATGAGTACAACTAATCTATTTTTTGGTTACAATGATCAACGGGCTACTTGACATTCAAAACGAGTAAAACTAATCCAGAAATGTCATACCTCATTGATATTTTTTTCCTTCATTTTTTATTTTTTTGGTTCAATTTATTTTTGTTAATTTATTTTTCGAATAGATCCTAACAAACTATACTCTGAAAATAAATAATTCTATTATTATTTTCCACGAGAAGTGAGCGCCGTCGAATTTCGACGGGCACTAAAATAGTTAAGTTTATAGACAAATCCCTCGGTTGCCGAGATTAGTTGTTGAGAGGATAAACTGACAACTCTTTTTTCGACCGACAAACTCCATCACGTGCTTGCTTGCATGGAGTTGTAGTAAGATACTGTGATTTGATCCACAATATTAAAATAACAAGGTGCTGAATCACACGTACACGCGTCGCAAATCTAGACACGTGGCATCTCCCTCCTCTCCCTCCAAACTCTATATATATTCTACCAGTTCCCCCCTTTCATCATCTTATCTCAATTCAAAAGCCTTTCTTATTATTAAACAGTATTACTTCAAACTCATATACCAAATTTTCGTGTTCTAATTCGAATCATCCAAAAATGTCTTCTCACGAACAAGGCTACAGAGCTGGTGAAGCCAAGGGTCACGCTCAGGCATGCATCTCTCTCTCTCTCTAGTTCTATCTCTTTCTCTCTCTAGAATTTATTAATTTATGGTAATTAATTGAAATAATTTATAATTGCAGGAGAAAACGGGGCGCGCCGTGGACACGGTGAAGGACAAGGCCCAGGGGGTGAGGGACAAGGCGTCGGAGGCGGCGGACGCGACGAGGGAGCGCGGCCAGGAGACGAAGGAGCAGACGGGGAGCTACGCGGGCGCGGCAAGGGACAAGGCGGCCGGGGCGGCGGAGGCGACGAAGGAGAAGGCGTCGCAGATGGCGGAGTCCGGGAAGGAGATGGCGGGGGCCGGGAAGGAGAAGACGGGAGGGTTCCTGCAGAAGACGGGGGAGCAGATGAAGGGGGTGGCGACGGGGGCGGCGGAGGCCGTGAAGCAGACGTTCGGGATGGCCGGGGAGGAGGAGGAGGATGTGCATAAGAAAAGGGATTATTAGTGTGGTTTGGAATTTGTGGTTTGGTTGTATTGTTTTCTGCTTTTGGGGTTTTCTTCGCCTTCTTTTTCAGAAGAAACCGACTCGGAATTCTCTCCCACTCTCTGGGGTGATTGGGGATTTCATTTACTGTATTTGAAATAAAACTTATATATCCAGTTTCCTTTGCTTTCCATTTTTGGGGTGCTTTTTTATTTGTCTTTTTGGTTGAAATAAGCATTGCATTGCATTCGAAGTTGATAATTTAACTACACGATGACATGAAATATATATGAACTTTGCTCTAAATTTGTTAAACGAGTAACCATTTGGTGTTCTTACTGTTATGAAAGTCCAATATTATGTTGGTATTCATCAGTAGGTTAGAAAACTTTTCTAAAAAATAAAAATTGTTTTTTATTTTTATTTTTTATTTTTTTATTTGTTGAGGGTAAGAAAGAGAGATTGTTGAATCAGAAGTGATCGTTACCTCTAGAGCTGTCAAAAAGGCCGGGTCGGGCTAGCCCAGCCTAGCTCAATGGGCCACGTACGCTACAAAGGGTCGGGTCGGGCCGGCCCAAAAATAGTCGGGCTCATAAAGTTCTGGCCCAACCTAACCCCATATGGGCGATCGGGCCAACTAGGCCCATAACTCTTTTTATTTTTTTTTATTTTTTTTCAATTACAATACAAATTTTAAAATTTATATATTTATTATCATGTTGGTCAATTTAAATGTTAACATATTTTTGAAAGTAAGTGTAAAAAATTTTATATTAGTAATTTCATAAATTAAAATATGAAATAATTAACCTCAAGAATTAAATTAATTACCTAAAAAGCTATATATCAAAATAATTTATAACTAAAATAATAATTTCATATATTTTATAAATTTATAAATAATATATTATATATATAATTATAAAAAATACTACATAAATATATCGAGCCAAATAAGCCCATGGGCTTCGGGCTTTTTTAGCCCATAGCCTACAAAGCCCAGCGGCCATTGGGCCAGGCTATTTAGGCCCGGGAAATTTTGGGCCTCAATTTCTAGAGCCCGCCCTACCTAAATCTCGGGTAGGCCGGGTCGGCCCTTCAGGCTGTGTCACGTTTGACAGCTCTAGTTATCTCTTGCCCAACATTCCTCGATTGCTTTCTCTTTTAATTTATGCCTAGGTATATTTATTTATTGTTTTTTATTTAAATTTAGTTTTTGTCTTTAAATACTTTCTTTTTATTTGCTTATTTATTTATTGCTTTTATTTAAATTTAGTTTTTGTCTTTAAATACTTTCTTTTTATTTATTTACTTACTTATTTATTTATTTATTTATTTTCAAGCCTGTGATTTAGTAAATTCTAAAAATCTCCAATTTTTACTTACTTTCTTAGAGTAGATATCCACATAATTAATTTTTCTGTTAAGCTTCTTGAATTTTGACATTGGATTTTGCTTGCTAAGTTTTACGATAGATCTAATTTATTGCTAGCATTGGGTGAAACACGTGACGGTAGTTTTACAGAAATCAAGTGCCTGTCTATGCCACGTGTCAAGCAACTAAACCATCCTCATTGATTAAAATTTTGAATATATGATTATTTGTCTATGAATGGACAAATCATCCGATCAATGGATTACGACACTTCAAACAATAATGTTACGGGTAATAATGTAATTCCATGCAAGTATTTTTGCTGAAACTTATTGTCATGTGTTAAGTTAGTATTGCTAAGTTAAAATTTGAGTTCGTTATATATGCATACCAATATTTGTATTTTGTCTAGGTAAAATTTAAATTTTTTTTGTTAAAAAACGAACTCATACCAAAATTCGTTTATAAATAAATAACCTTTTCAATATTATGATTTATTTATATCTTCTAAGAAAAATATTAAAATCTACTATCTTCATCAACAACCTACCACAACCCAACCTACGAATAAAATATTAATTTTTCATACATCCACTTACACAATCTACAACCCAACCAATTTCACAATCTATATACTTTATCAATGACCCAACCTAATATACAATATAATTTATTTTGCATATTATTTACCAATGGCTGATGTTGAGAATTTGGATAGTTTGGGGAGTATGGATAATCTTGATAATTTGGATATGGATAATCTTGAGAGTTTGGATAATTCTGGAAGTTAGGAATCATTCGGGTATGGATAATTTTTGAGAGTTTGAGAAATATTATTTGGATCATTTGGATCCATAATTTTTTTTTGGATCAGAAAAAGGAACAAATGTATTCAGAAATGGTACAAGAAAAAAGAACAAGGAGGTTTTTCTTTGTGGGGCACACTTGCATCAGCCCGGACTCATGTTGTGGTTCATTGAATGTTTTCATAAGGCCTTCTTATTTTGAATTGTGAGCCAAGTGGATTAATTGAGCCAGTGATTTATTTTATTTTTAAGGCTTGGTCACACTATGTGGCCGGATTGATACAAGTCTTTCTTTGTGTGCGAAAGTATATCAATATGGGTATCTATTTATAGAGAATTGGAAAACTTAAATTATGGTATATATTTTTTTAATATATATTTTTATGTAATACTCCCTCTATTTCATATAAAATGACCGTAGTATCCCGTAAAAGAAAAAATTCTTTAAAAATCCATCTTAAAACTCATCAACGAGAAGCGTGGAAAAGCGCGCCAAAAAAGGCAAAAAAGAAAAGTGTCATTTTAAATGAAATTGAGAGAGTATTAGGATAATAAGAATTATCTTCTCAAAATTTAATGGTCCAATAATATTGTGACAATGGCAACACTCAATTGAATAACCCAAGACATGACTATGACTTGCTAGAAAGCTTGGGTCATGGCCTGTTAATGATTTTTTAATTTTTTTTTTTTTAATCTACACCTTTGTCGTATTCACACGACCCATAATTCAGGTCATTGATCTTGATGAATGTAGTCTACTGGGAGTTCCATTTTTTTTTCTTTTCAACCGTCCCAAAATGTATTCCTTTTCCTTCTTTATACACTGTAGTACACTTTGTGGAAACACTTAACTTAATCAATGAACCAAAGTATCTATCAATTGATTCAACAATTGTGACTTGTAATAATTTATTGGAGAAAAAAAAAGGTTGGTTTTTGTAAAACATTTGTTCCTTTTGCTTGATTCATGAAAGAGTAAAAAAAAGAATTGAAGAGATCACAAGGCCAAAATTTTGCAAATAAAGAACCTTTAATTCAACCTTTTCCAGTAAAAATCAAACATCTTTACCACAAGTACAAAACAGAAGCAAATGATTCCAAATAGGAAATTCTCATTTGGGTCAAAAATGCCAAAAGAAAAGCGTATAAAAAAATACAAATAATTCATAAGCTGACAACAACACATTTAATTCCTTGAAACAATATACACTTGTCTCTACATTAATCCCTTTCTTTCCTTCCTCCTATCAAAAATGTTGCAACTTTCTGCTTAGGTGCCTCAACCACAATATCTAAATATCAAATTTGAATTTCCTCCAGTAGTCAGCTTCGTCAACAACAAGCTAACAATGATACAGCAATCGAAACGATCTCCCGTAAAGATTATCGTTCTATAACTTGTGTAGAGGGCTAGAAGTCCTGTGGAAAGAGGAAGACAATAGTAGATTGCTTAAAGATCGAGATTTTGCACTGATATTGACTTTAGCTTCCATAATTACGATGTATAGTGAATTAGTGATCATATTATTCCTAATTATTTGTAAATGTCCCTCAACTATAGATTCCAAAAATTCAACGACTTTTTGGAGCAAAGATGAACTGCGAAGTTGAACTATCACAAGTAACATGAAATCAAGATAAATGAGCAGAAATAACTGCTAGTGCTAGATACCAAAGGCAACTAATAATCTGGGTTCAGATTCAAGTTCATATTGGAGCTTGATAGTACAATTTATTTTCTCCTAGGTTCAGTAAACTTATAGATCCCCATGTCTGAATCGCTCATGTACATGCAAGAAAAAACTCAAAACATAAGTAGAACGATGAGATTCGTGTAATAAAACTTCTTAGATTTCTTACCGATGTGTGCATTAGAGATCATTAGAAAAGCTTCTATCCGGTGTTGCTCGTAGAACACAAATACCGAAGCATGTACTCGTTAGAAGAACATGTGTCTGCCAAATCTTGATGCAACCTAGTAACTGCCTTTTGCAAGGATTTCAGGGCAGGAAGCAGGTTTCTGGAATTCTGCTGAATAGAATTCCCATGGGATTTGCAGAGTTCCTATTGAACGAAATACAATTCAAAATCCAAACAAAATCAGATCTTCAAGCTAAATGGAGACGCAACGTATAAAAGGATACCTGAGACCATCGAAGGATGAACTCTAGATGCGGACACTGCTCCAGAAGATCCCCGAGTGCTTGAACTAATCTCTGCAAATATCTGAAGGGAACTGATGATGCGACAGCTGGTATATCTACGGGACAAACAGAAACGATACACTTCTTTATTAAAGTATCTTCGTTCAGACGTAGACTGAGTACCAGAGCTCTTTTCGGTTGATCCTCTTTCAGAGCTGCATCAACTGCCTATTCAAATGGTAAATCAACAACAGGTTAAACAACTGAAAGTTATACTGCCTGTTGAGAACGAAGCTACGGAGAAGCTATTTATTTACTGATCGTGCAAAAAATAGATTGAGTGGACAATGGCCAAACATCTAAAAGGAACTTTAGCAATGAATATTAGTAACGCTCACCTCTGGTGTAACATCAATGTCCAGATCAGTGGGGTCAAATATAAAGGACTCATCCATAGAATATAACAATACTCCTTCTGTAGTTGCAGCAGCCCAACTTCGGCCAGTCGGAGCAATTCTCAAGCACTTAGTTCGAATGATAGGCCTACCCTTGTTGGGCATTGAACCGGGAAGATCATATCCCAATCTTTTCTGTGATTGCTTCTCTACTCCTTCCTCTGTATCACTGTCATCATCATCTATCAACTCTAGCGGTCCAGCTTCAGTCATATTCTTTGAGTTTAAGAAATCAAGAACCCCATCCAGTGACAGATTGTGCGTTATCTGGAATCTTCGCAACAGCACCTGATAAGTTTTGCAGAGATTTTTCAGTACAGCATGCAGATTAATGTGGTAAATTGAATGAGAGAACCATTAAAATACAGATTGCAGCTTTTTCCCACTAGAAAAATATCCACCTACAAGGAGAAACTGTAAGCAGCACATTTACACAAGACTTCTTTATTATAACATGAAATGGCAACAGTACAGATGCACAGAGATGACTCTTTATAGCCCAGCTTCAACACTTTTATACAAATATACCCTAACGTGAAAAATTACCCTAACTTATAAACTTCATTTCAGATCTATATTCTATGATACAGTTTCCGATGGCAGAGTACCAACTCAACATGCTGGAAATCATTCAAACAAACCCAACCTCATGCTGGAAATTGATTTGTAAAGGGTAGATTTCGAAGGGAAAAAAATAAATTAAAAAAATTAGGATTTGGTTGTAAATTTTCATACGTTAGGTGCAACTGTGAGAAAGTATACACAGTGGTATCTTCCCTATGAACACCATAAAGAAATGACATAATAAAATAAATCAGAATAACATAGAGTAAAGAGTTAAGTTGAGACAAACCTGATCAGCAACATCGTACATACAAATGTATTTACTACTTCCCCCAGCTAATATGTAGCTACCATCAGCAGAATAACTCAAAGTTGTGAAGCACTTTCCAGCACTGGAGTTTGCAGCCGACCTCCGATCAGTCATGAGACGCCCACCGGCAATGTCTCTTCGACCTTCAATTGTGTACATTTCCATGCCTTCTAATGGATCCCAAAAATGAATTTGACCGTCTAGTGTGCTACATGCCAGCTGTTTGCCATCTGGGCGATAAGCAAGTGTAAGGACATCGTGTGTATGATCAAACTTTTCGACACCACCTTTTCCTGCAAATATGTCCCACAAACGCACACTTTTGTCCCAAGAAGAGGAAGCCAGGGTAGCCTTCAGAGTAAGAAGGAAATGAAATATTGTTAGATTACGTACCGTAACTAAGAAGATGGCAATGTTTATTAACAATCAGAGGGTGGTTGAACAATGATCTCAATAGAATATTTGACAGGTCTTAGCAATGCATATGTATTGGAAACCACAGAAACTTACAGTAGAGGGAGAAAACATTAATCCATGAACAGGACCCTCGTGACCGCTGAGAACATCCAATAACCGGCCAGTCTTCATTGACCAAACAAATATCTAGGGGCATTCATGCAAATATTATCCCATTAGTAAATCATAACGAAGCACCAAAGAAGTTTAGACTTTTAAATCTAAATATAGCAAATATCTACACCTCAAATGAATCAAGAGTTCCAGCACAAATCACTTCACCACTCTGATCTGACGCCAAAGAAACAAATTGCTTAGGTGTAGGGGTAACAAAGGTTCTAAAGTTTCTATAGCGGAACAAATCCCAAGCACGAACAGTCCCATCCAGAGAGGCACTAAGAAGACAATGATTGCTAGCCATGAAATGCAGTGCAGTGACAGCATTTGTATGCTCAGAGAATGTCACAAAGCAGAAACCCGAAGAGGCGGTCCAAACCTGTAAAAGCATTAAGAAATTCCACAAATAAAAGGGCATATAATTGCACAAATAATCACTTTATCCGCAAAGTTCGTCTTCCACAAGAATACTTCATTGCTTTATTGAATACATCAATCATAAATCAAGACGGAATCCGCTTACCTTGATCTTGTTATCATCTGCTCCTGTAGCCAACAGCTGTGAATCAGGTGAATATGCAAGGCAGTTCACATCAAAATAATGCCCCTGCTGCTTCAATATATAACTCTCCGATTTCCATTCCCACACAAGCAACTGCCCAAGCTTTGCACAACCAAATGTCAACCAATTCCCCAAACCATTAAACACAGCTGTTGTGATTTTCTCTCGTGAAATGGATAACAAGTGAAGGCACACAAAATCAGGCATCTGATACAATGCAAATACCCCATTAGAGAATCCCACCACCACCAAATCCAACCCCTTGTGATAATCGCACGCTGTTAGCTTAGCCGGTGCTTGCATAAAGAAGTCCTTTCTCAACAAGGTCCACTTCTTTTTGAGTAATGAAAACCCATCATCTTCATCAGGCTCAACGCCATTAGCATCAAGATCCTTCCTTTTCTTCGAGTTAGCATCATTACTATCTTCTGCATTCTGCCCCTGCTCCGGTGTCCCTGGGGATTCTGGCTCCGAAGAATCTTCCTCCATTTTATCAGCTTCATAATCTTCGCTACTATACCCAAAGGTAAAAATTGCGCCATCACGCGATAAAGTATACACTTTCGAAATATCATTCGTCTTCTTATCAACTCCAAAGAAAGCTCCCACAATGGCCTCTCTATGGCCCAAGAATAAAAACGGCTTAGCATAGCTATTCTTCTTCTTCTTACCTTTGCTCAAATGGAAAAGCCTCGCAGTCAAATCCTTAGACCCAACAACTAAATAATCGGAGTTAGGGCTCCAATCCAACGACGTAATCCGATCATTACAATCAGCAAACGTCCTAATCAGCTCAAAGGGGAAGAATTCCTTCTTAAACCCCGGGGAGCGCCATATCTGTAGAAGCTTACCGGCGGCGACGGCGATCAAGCGACCGTCGGGACTGAATTTCAAGTCGGCGACGGGATGCTTAAAGGTGAGACGATGCAGAACAGCGCGGCGGGGGAGGTTTATGAACAGGCAGCGGTTGTTCTCGTCGACGGTGAGGAGGAACACCCCGTCCGGTGAGGCGGCGATGCGGCGAAGATTGGTGGAGGCCTGGCAGGGGAGGGTTATGGTCTCCGACTTGAGGAGGTCGGTGACGGAGACGCGGTTGCCGACCGGCGAGACGAGCAGAGTGTTGTTGACGACGACGGTGTTGCCGCCGCGGTACGGCGCCCCTAACAAGTTGTGGAATCTGTAATTCATGGTGAATTTGAGAGTGAGCAACCAAAACCTGAAATAGGGTTTTGGCGGAGAAGAGCGTTCTTGAATTTGTTTTGCTTAAACCCTAAATCCCAGTGTTGGCAAAGTACAAGAAAGCCCAGCTGAAGTCTTAAACAGAGTTTTTCTTTTTTTTAATGCAAAACACAAAAGGTGTGTAAACCCAAATTAGTGATTTCACCCAAAATAAAAATAAAAAAACCATTTATATTTATAATCTTTAAATTACATAATACCAGTACCTAGAGGTGCCCACCGGAACCGGAACCGAACCGTCGGTTCCCGGTTCCAAACTTTCGGAACCGAACCGGAACCGACGGTTTGGAACCGACCCGAGGAACCGGTAGAACCGACGGTTCGGTTTCGGTTCCGAAAGTTTAGAACCGGGAACCGACGGTTCGGTTCCGGTTCGGAACCGAAAAGAACCGGTTTTTTTTTTTAATTCTAATTTTATTTTATGTTTCAATATTATACTTGTATTTGTATACTTATTTGATGTAACATTTAATTACTGATTAGTGTGTTACATTTTTTATATGGAAATGTTATATTTGTAAAGTTAAATATTTTTATCATTTAATTTATAATTCACAATTTAATAAGCTAAAATAAATAAGACTAATACAAGAAATATTTTTAAATTAATAATAAACAATGTCACATGATGATGAAGAATTGAAGATGACAATTTACATAAAAGATGTCATATTGTCATCAAAGTGAAATTAATTGTAAATGCTTTTAAAATTCTATTACAACGCTTTGGGGGAGATGAGATTCGCAGGGGGAAGGGTAAGGATGGGTTAGATTTGCCTTCCATAGATCTTATTAGGGGAAACTTAGATGCATCCCTTAGGTAGAGGTGCCCACGGTTCCGGAACCGGAACCGAACCGGCGGTTCCGGTTCCAAGATGGCCGGAACCGAAACCGAACCGGAACAGTAACGGTTCCGGTTCCGGTTCTTGGAACCGACGGTTCTGGTTCCTGGAACCGACGGTTCCGGTTCGGTTCCGTCGGTTCCGGAACCGGATAGGAACCGAATTTTTTAAAAAAAAAAATTTAATTTTTTTTTGTCGATTATGATTCAATGCTTCATTGTTTATTGATTTAATTTTAATTGTAAGACAATTCAAATTATAAAATGTAAAAAAATACTTGAGAGTGAGATTGTATAATTTTTTATTTATTTATTAATCCTAAACCCTTGGATATCACATGTCAATTCCAAGGGTCGAGCCTCGTTAAAACCTCCGTGAGGAAAAAGAGTACTCGTCTAAGCATTTTAATAGACCACTACATATTGTCGAAATCGAAATCGTCGTCGAAATCATCTGTTTCTTCAGAGGCATCGGTGTCGGTTTCTGCTTCGGTGGTACTGATTGGATCATGTTCAAAGACCTCATCCCATTTGTTCTCTTGCTCACGGTGTTCGGCTAAAGTGTAGTCCTTGAGCAATACTTGAGCTTCGAGATTCTGCGGGGTCATCGTTGATCGTCTTTCGTCTAAAGTGTACCCTCCGCTGCTAAAAGCTTGCTCGACCGACACCGTCGAGGCAGGAACAACAAAGAGTTCTCGAGCCATTATGGATAGGATTGGGTATTGAGCTGTTCTCCTCGGTTCCATTCGGTTCCACCCGGTTCCACGGTTCCACCCGATTCTGACGAAGTTATTTATCAAAAAATATTATTTTTTTTATCCTTCTCATTACTAATATGATACTTAATAATTATTATTATTATGTGTATAAATTTTATTTATACTTAATATCTTTTTTCATAATATTTTTTGTATTTAAAAGCATCTACAATTAATTTTACTTTGATGACAATATGACATCTTTTATGTAAATTGTCATCTTCAATTCTTCATCATCATGTGACATTGTTTATTATTAATTTAAAGATATTTTTTGTATTAGTCTTATTTATTTTAACTTTAAAAATATAACATTTCCATATAAAAAAATGTAACACACTAATCAGTAATCAAATGTTACATCAAATAAGTATACAAATACAAGTATAATATTGAAACATAACATAAAATAAAATTAGAATTAAAAAAAAAAAAAAAAAAAAAACCCGGTTCTTTTCGGTTCCGAACCGTCGGTTCCCGGTTCCAAACTTTCGGAACCGAAACCGAACCGTCGGTTCTACCGGTTCCTCGGGTCGGTTCCGAACCGTCGGTTCCGGTTAAAAACCGACGGTTCGGTTCCGGTTCCGGTTCCGGTGGGCACCTCTACCCTTAGGTACCTATATAATCACTTTGTAGAGAAATATGAGGGTTCTTTTGGAGGTTCTGAACATAGCAGGAGACCAAGGCCATCTATGGACTTAGGAATTAGTTCTTAGAGTCAACAGGCCCAACAGCTCCATTTTTTCTTCCAAAACAGGGGATCATCCGAACTCGCTCAAAATGATGAATTGTCTATATATTTAAATGAACCGGTTATTGCATCAGAACTAACAAGTGCAGGTCCAAACAATCAAGATCTTTTGCATTGGTGGTCAAGAAGAACAGCTTAATACCCAATCCTATCCATAATGGCTCGAGAACTCTTTGTTGTTCCTGCCTCGACGGTGTCGGTCGAGCAAGCTTTTAGCAGTGGAGGGTACACTTTAGACGAAAGACGATCAACGATGACCTTGCGGAATCTCGAAGCTCAAGTATTGCTCAAGGACTACACTTTAGCCGAACACCGTGAGCAAGAGAACAAATGGGATGAGGTCTTTAAACATGATCCAATCAGTACCACCGAAGCAGAAACCGACACCAATGCCTCTGAAGAAACGGATGATTTCGACGACGATTTCGATTTCGACAATATGTAGTGGTCTATTAAAATGTTTAGACGAGTACTCTTTTTCCTCACGGAGGTTTTAACGAGGCTCGGCCCTTGGAATCGACATGTGATATCCAAGGGTTTAGGATTAATAAATAAAAAAAATTATATAATCTCACTCTCAAGTATTTTTTTACATTTTATAATTTGAATTGTCTTACAATTAAAATTAAATCAATAAACAATAAAATATTAAATCATAATCGAATAAAAAAAATTAATTTTTTTTAAAAAAAAGTCGGTTCCTATCCGGTTCCGGAACCAGAACCGAACCGGAACCGTCGGTTCCAGGAACCGGAACCGGAACCGTTACTGTTCCGGTTCGGTTTCGGTTCCGGCCATCTTGGAACCGGAACCGCCGGTTCGGTTCCGGTTCAGGAACCGTGGGCACCTCTACCAGTACCAATCATTTTTAAGAGGAATGCTCCCCTGCCACCGTGGGCATACTTTATATGCACACGGATAACGTGGCGGTGAAGTATTTAAAGAATATTACTACCTCTATCCTTTATTTACTGATTATGTTGACTTTTTAGATGATTTTGGAGCTTCGTGATGATGAATTTTAAATTGAATTCTTTTAGATTAATTTTTTTTACACGATACTACAACACTCGTAGTACCTTGTAAAAAAACTAAACTCCAAAAATTTAATTTTAAATCCATCATTACAAAGCTTCAAAATTATCTCAAAAGTCAACAGGGTCAGTAAATGAAGAACAGAGGGAGTATAATTAATATACCTTATAAAAATAAACTCTATCAATAAAGACTAAACCCCAAGTGGAAAATATTATTGACGTGGCACTGTCACGTCATTCGTGGGCACATTAAGTGTGCCCACAGTGGATAGGGGAACATTTATATCATTTTTAATATATTTTTTTTAAACATGCGTCACTTGAAATTTAACACTAATAGGAGTATATGGAACGGATGAAGTATTTTATATTTGGTCATTCCCATTTTGTATTATTTTTAATAAATTATCCCTATTTTAAAAGTTATAAACCATTGTTGGAAAATGATATCATATGTCTAGATCTATGGTTGATATTAATTTGCAGATTAAAAATAATATTGAAGTGAATTATGATATTGTGATATAGAAGATTGCATTGTGTAATTTTCCCATTTATTTCTTTATTGGGTTATCTACTTGTCTATCTCAATTTGATGAAGTATCCTTCGCCATCTTCTCAATAATATCAACTCTAAAATATATTGACAAACAATTATAACTTTATGTTTCTTGACTTTGATCTAATTCAATACTTATTAATTAATGATCTTCATAGTTAATGATCTTTATAGTTATATTTTATGTTTTATATTCCCTACGTCCCATTTAAACTGACATATTATTTATTCAAATGGTGGTATAAAATAATCAAACTGGTCAGTTTAAATGGGACGGAGGAAGTATATATTTATAATAATACATGTGAAACATATATTATACTACCTCCATCTCAATTACTTATACCCATTTACTTTTTGACTTTTTTGACACGCGTTTCCGCCGAAACCTAGTACGGGTTTTAAAATATAATTTTAAAGTATCGTTTCTTGTACTAGGTTTCGGTGGAAACGCGTGCCGAAAAAGTCAAAAAATAAATGGGTATAAGTAATTGAGATGGAGGTAGTAAGCAACAACCACGTGTCCTTCTTTACTATCTCATGGAAAGTACAATCATGTCATGTGTACCTTATCTATGTTATGAGTGTAAACATAGGACCATCAAAGGTACAAATAACAAAAATGTAAATCCACTTCCAATCTTCTAGGTTCTACTTCTTTCTTTTAGAAATCATTAATAGAAAATTTAAAGATCGTGTCACAGGAGACTTGAATATATCATAGATATTAACTCGGTGCACATTTAAGCTAAACAATTTCAATTAGGTAGCATGATATATCTTTCTCACGGTATAGAAACAAATGTCCTTCTAGTACAAAGTAGATCTATAGACGTGAACTGAAGAACGAAGATATTATTTGATTAATTATTTCATTGAAACAACAACAACAACAACAACAACAACAACAACAACAACAACAACAACAGACACAATACAATCTGACAACTCATACACATAATACACGAAATCATGAAACGAGCAGATGCAGTGGAAACTCTTATTGAATACAAATACAATATACAGAAGAAGAATCGAAGCAATAGTATACTACTCCCTCCGTTGCTTCGTCCCAAGCTAGTAGCCTGATTTTCTTAATATATGTAAGATATAGAACCGCTCCAATGCCCACCGGTGATGTGGCAATGCCACGTCTGCAATCTTTCCTGTAAGGGTTTAGTTTTTTTAAGTAGGGTTTAGTTTTTTATGGTAGAGTTTAATAAATTTTGGTATGTCTTTTATTAACTTCCTTATTATACCAATGTCACGTCATTCATGGGCACATTAAGCGTGCACACGGTGGGCATTGAAATATTACTCATGTAAGATATAAAATATTGAAAGCGGACTAATAGATATGGACGGGGAGAGTATTATATAAGGTTGCTACTTTGAATTAGGTGGTGGGGGTGGGGTGGAAGAAATTGTACAAATCTTTGGAAGAGAACACACTAGCGGAAATTTTTCTAGTCCCGCCACAAGATAATCAAGAGGTCCCATTAGGTGGCGTGTTGCATTGCTTGTATGGAAGCATGAGAGAGAGATTATGAAAATCAAACACACAACTACTTGCAATTTCATTCGGCCTAGCATAGCATATGGTTTTAGTTTAGGTCCAGATTATGTGGAGTTGCACCATCAGTCCAGGTTGATGGAAATGTGTCTCAGAATTAATTAGGAGTCTTCTAGATGCTGAAAATCCAAAATTCCTTTGTTTCTCGCCACTAATAGTGCTCCACATGCAGTTTAGGCAGACTGACTGAAACTCCAGTAGATCACTTCTTTTTTTGCTCTGTTTCAACTATATTCCAAAATTCCTCCATAATCACCAAAAATCACTTTATACCTACAAAAACACATTAGATTCACAATCAATCCAAATCAAAGCAATTTCACTCAAAATGACACCAAAATTCACCAAAATATCCAAGAAATAGTTAGACAGTAAACACCTAATATATCAAACTCCCTCGCACTTAAACAATGCTCGCACTCGAGCATAAAACAAAATCAGAGAAACACAATAAACAAAAAACTACCAAACTACACTCGAAATATTTAAACGAGAACTTGGTAATAGTTTAATGAATAAAAATCATGGGTATGATTAAGACACAACAATTCTTCTTGTTACAGATATTGTTAACTCAACAATATCGTAGGATATATATTTAATTATTCTGTTGTATCTTTGATTGATTTGTTTCCTTAGATGTAAACTCTGTACAGCTATTTATTCTTCATCAATGTAATGATACAGCAAGCCAACATTTCACAAATTTCTACATGGTATCAGCCTAATCTAGACATAAACCCTAATTCTTTTTTCTTCTCTTCTTATCCTCGACGGCCATGGCCTCTTCTGATGATAATCTCCCTTTTGCTACTCTTCTTCATATGGTCACTATCAAACTAACTTCGTCCAGTTACTTGCTTTGGCGCAAACAAATGGCCTCCATACTTGAGTGCCAAAATTTTCTCGGCCACGTCGATGGATCTCAAACTCCACCAACTCCTCTTATCACTGATCAGGATGGCAAAGAAATTGCTAATCCTGCTTTTATTACTTGGCGTACGCGTGATCAGCGACTCTTAACTCTTCTCTTGTCATCACTCACTGAAGAATCTATGGGCGAGGTCCTCGGATGCACCTCTGCTTGTGCCGTTTGGAAGGCTTTGGAATCAGCGTTCAGTCATTCCTCCAAGTCCCGTGAACTTCGGCTTAAGGATGATCTTCAACTTATGAAGAAAGGCTCGTCGTCTGTTAGTAAATATGGTTGCAAATTCAAAACTTTATGTGACCAATTGGCAGCGATTGGTCGTCCCGTCGATGAAACTGATAAATCTCATTGGTTTCTTCGTGGTCTTGGTCTTGGTCCCGTGTTTACGAGTTTCTCTGCAACTCAAATGGCTATCAGGCCACTTCCTACTTTTGCCGATTTGTTATCCAACGCAGAGGCTTTTTCTATGTTTTAACAGTCCATGGAGTCCTCCGGTGCATCTTCAGCAGCGTTTGCAGCTACTACTCAATCGCATAAGCCAGCTCCTCCATCAAACAACAACCGTGGTTTTTCTTCCCACCAAAATTGTGGTCACCAATTAGCCTCTTCTCAAAATCGACACCAGCAGTCTTCTGGTGCGTTCCATGGCAAAGGTCGTGATCCCAAACGACCACCTCATTGTCAAATTTGCCGTACAAATGGACATTATGCAGATAATTTCCCCGATTGTTATGCTCCAAAGTCGTCCTCTTCCACGGCAAATCTTGCTGAAGCTTTTCAAGTTGGGTGCTCTATTGGCAATCCCACAACTTCTGATTGGTATCTCGATACTGGTGCAATATCACATATAACTTCCTCGACATTGAATCTCTCACGAGACTTTGTCATACGGTTTTCTTGGCAAGAAAGCAAAAAACAACACAACTTCAAGATATAATCTGTGTTTTTTTTTAAAAATTTAAAGATTGAAAATGGCAGCTTATGCAGCTCTTGCTTCTCTTATGAACAACATTGAGCAGATCATGATCCATCCTCGCCTTTCCACTTCTCTCGATTACAACCAGATTCAATCACTCCATGAAAAAGCTGGTTTGTTGCTAGACACCATAGAAGGCATCAATTACGGTGGAGGTAGCAAAGAAGCAGAAGAACTGGAGATCCAAATTGCATGTGCAGCTCATGCGGCTGAAGATGTGATCGAATCCCACATCATCGATCAAATTCATGCTCAATCAGCAAGTTCCAATATCTTGTTGAGTGTACAGAAAAAAAGTAAGCGATATGAAGAAGACGGCTCAACTTATGAAGAGAATGATCGGATATGCAGCTCATGAGGCTGAGGATCAAATTCATGGTGGATCAAACCAAGAAGACCTCAACTGCTCACCACATCTAGAACAAATGATTGAATACATGGAGTCTATCTTGATAAGGGTGTTGAGTTTAAGGAGAAAGAGGGCTTGAGATTGAGAGAGAAGGAGAAACCTTCACATTCTGCACCTGTTATGGATCAAACTAGAGAAACTACCATGGTAGGGTTTGAAGATGAGCTGATTCAGATAATGGATGAGCTCACCAATCAACGAACAAGTCGCCATGTCATCTCAATCGTTGGGATGGGCGGTACGGGTAAGACTACTCTTGCTCATAATCTTTATCAAAATTTACTCGTCAAGCAATACTTTGATCTTCGTGTTTGGGCTACTATAACTCAGCAATATAGTGTTAAAGACATTCTTTCCCAACTTCTTTTTGGCCTCGGAAAATCCTCCGAAAAAAATGTAGATGAACTGGGAGAACGGTTACATAAAACATTGTCAGGTATATTTTATCATATTAGACGACGTATGGAGTGTCGAAGTTTGGGATAAAGTGGGGGCGCTTCTTTCCTGATAATGGAAATGGAAGCCGAATTCTTCTAACTACTAGGCTGTCGAATGTGGCTAATAATTGTGGCTCTTCTTGCTTTCGTAAGAATCTCTTAAATGAGAAAGAAAGTTGGGAATTGTTTTGTCAAAAGGCATTCCAACACGAAGATTGCCCATCTGGACTAGAGGAAGTAGGAAAGGAGATTGTAAAATTATGCAAAGGACTACCACTATCCGTTGTTGTGATCATCAAACTTTGGGTTGCTGAAGGATTCTTGAAATCAAATGGTGACCGAGTTTTAGAAGAGATTGCAGTGGACTATTTGAAGGATCTTATTGACAGAAATCTGCTTTTCATTGGTAGACGAAGTAAAACTGGGAAAATGAAGTGTTGTGATATTCATGATCTCTTAAGAGACCTGTGCTCAAAACTAGCTTTCGAGCAAGAGTTTTTTCAAGTGACTAAAGGCTAAACGCGAGGCACAGAACGCCGTCTCCTATACACTGAGTTGATCAGTGGAATCCCTGATACCCCTCCACTTGTACGCTCTATCATACTGAATTCCCATAATGTTCCCAAGCTTAACTTGGGTAAGAACAAATTGCTGAGAGTTTTAGATGTAAGGTTTCAAAATTCGGCTAGAGAATCATTTGAGTGTGTTAACGTAAGGTACCTTGCTTTGCATAAACCTACCACCATGTACGATTGGTACATGTGGAAGATGCCTTCTTCAGTTTCTTTGGTATGGAATCTGCATACTTTAATCTTTAAGGAGACATGGTTCTGTATCAGAGTTGTCGCACCAGTAGAAATTTGGAAGATGCGACAACTTAGGCATATCAAGTGTCCTCGGATTTTCATTCCACATCCTTCTGAAGATGACTTGTTCATCTTGCAAAATTTACAGACATTCAAAACACTAGTGGATTTTAGGTTGAGTGAGGAGGTGTGCGATATCATCCCCAACATCAAGAAACTGCATCTTGATTATGATCCTTTGATTCAGGGATATGATGATGGTTTGATCGATTGTCTGTGCAACCTTACTCGGTTACAGAAACTTGAATCACTCAAACTTATAGCCAAATGTCAGTGGCCATACCAAGATTCTAAGATAAGTAAGGTACTCACATTTCCGAGTTCGTTAAACAAGTTGTCCTTGAGGCATTGCAGGCTTCACTGGGATGATCTGACAATGATTGGCTCATTGCCCCTACTGGAAGTTCTCAACCTAGAAATGGAATCTGTCATGGAGGGTAATCAGTGGAGTCCTGTTGATGGGCAGTTTCTTCGCCTCAAGTACTTGAAAATTTATTGCTGTGCTCTTGTTTGTTGGAAAGCAGAAAGTTGTCATTTCCCAGTTCTAGAGAGGCTGGTTCTTGAAGTTCTGTCAAGGTTGGAGGAGTTTCCATGGGGCATTGGTGAAATACCAACACTCAAACTTATTCATGTTTATTTCTGCAGTAATTCCGCCGCGGTTTCAGCTGTGAAAATAAAAGAGGACCAGCTTGAGTCTCAGGGAAATGATGACCTTCAAATCCAAGTTACTAGCTTTGATAAAGATCTCAAGAGTTTCTATGAAATGGTGGAAGCAGAGGGATTGACAACTAGTAATATTCAATTATATTGACAGCATTTTAGAAATGAAAAATGTATTATGGGAGGATTTACTTTCATCCATTTTTGTACACTTGATCTTTTTTTCTTTTTTTTCTTTTTTTTTTTTTGAGTGACATTTCTTTTCCATGGCCGCAATCAAAATTCTTGATAAATTTCATTTTTCTTGCAGTACATATTTCCATCATTTGAACGCATGCTTCAACTTGCTTGATAACAAGAAAAACTGATTATTCATATAAAGCAACAGATATAAATATGAAGTACTCACATGCATGTCCATTCGGAAATCATGGTCCAATCATGGTGGACGCAGGACACCTTCCAACAAATTCAAAATGACTGCATCACAATTTATAAAGTGAGATTTCAAGAGTACTAGTAAGCAACATAACCATCCCTTTCTATACAAAGAAAGCATTTTGGGCAAACATTCGCTTGGGCATTACTAATCTTTCCAAAATCCTCCTCAGGGTAAGGAGTATAAACTGATTAAGCAAGACGAAGCATAGTTTGTACGCACGCATGGCTGTAAGATTTAGAGACAAAATTGTACCTTTTTGGAACGGTGGGAGAGGATGATATCGTATTGTTTGCTGCATGAATCTTCTTGCCTGGGACCAAGTCGGGGGGCTCTGTAATCTGATCAAAGGTTCCCAACCTATTTCATACCTCTAACTGGTACACGATTCGTTTCCAACAATTCAGCTAATAACAGAAGCCGAATCAAACATCTTCATAATCTCAACTCCCCTCTGAAAGAAGAGAATCTGATGATTCTAATCAAAAGACTCTGTAAGAGTCATTTATACTAAGGTTTATCAAACATTTGGAGAACACGCATTTAACACTAGGGAATTTACTGCTATAAGGGCCCCGTAGTGCAGATTATAGAGTACTGAACATAACAGGATTTGTAGAGAAGACTCTTTAAATCGAGTAATGCCTTTTTTTAATTTTGAATTTATCGACATTTTTTCTAAGTTTCATTACAACATCGACTTTCAATGGCAAATCTCATCATTCATAGACCCATACTTTCCAATGAGGCACTTCCCTTCCTTGCTCAAGGATAAAATGCAAAGCATACCACATAGTTTGTAAAAGTATTCGTACAAAAGTCGATATGAATTACAGCTCCCATGCAAATCAAAAATTCAAAATATGCACCCAAAAAAAAAAAAAAAGAGATCAAATATTCAGACGATTAGTTGTTGATTCATAAAGCTAAGAGTAGAATATGCATCTGAAGATTCAAATGCAAGCAAACAATCACCAATCATTCAAGTCACTAAGAACTGAATCAAATCCTTGTTGAAATGGGTATATGCAAAAGAGTTTACTGTGTTAGGACCAAGTCCTTTCGAAAGTCGAAAGAGAAAGCCATCCTCTGGAGATTATTCAGTAAATTACTCCAATCACAACTATCCTTTGTTTCTCCCTTTATTCTTCTTTTCTTTCCCTCCTAAACCAAAAAAACGACCATCAATACAAGATGTTTTAAAGAATACAAGCAAACAAATTTTAAAAATTTGAAGAAACGGAGACCAAGCAACATAATAAAGAATACAGAAGCAAATGGCATATTCTCGAGACAGGATCAGCAATTCAATGAATGGGTGAGCTCTAGAGTAAAACAAACAATAACAAAATCTCAAACAGCATATGTGCACAAATTTCACTCGGAAGAGAATGAAAAAAGCACAAATGAATTAATCCTTGCTTCATCTCAGCAAAATCCCATAAATAAATTTCCAGCATCAAAATATAAACTTTATAGAGAAGCTTCTAATTTCAAGAAATTGGCTGAACCCTCTACAGTGCAGACTATCAAGGAAGCAGAAGATCCAGGCCAGCAAGGAAGCATATATAAGTGATTCTCTCTTTCTCTCTCTCTAGGTTTCCGAATTGGGGGAAATCATAAATTGGGATTCCTTCTGTCATCTTCCGTTCGCGAGGGATGATTTTGTTGTCGAAAACCATCGGCTATGGGAGCTTATGCAGCTCTCGTTTCTCTTCTGAACAATATTGAGCAGATTAAATCTGACCAAAAAAGCCTCAACTGCTCGCGCCATCTGCAACAGATATTTGAATTGAAGACATGGATGTTATCTTGAAAAGAGCCCATGAGTTAAAGGAGGAAGAGGGAATGAGATTGAGATTGAGATTGAGAGAGGAGGATCAACCCTCAAGAAACTGCTATGGTGGGTTTAGAGGATGAGCTCTGATTCAACTTATGGATGAGCTCACCAATCAACAATATAGTCGCCACATCATCTCAATCGTTGGGATGGGCGGTATGGGTAAGACTACTCTTGCTCATAATCTTTATCATAATTCATTCATCAAGCAACACTTTGATATTCGTGCATGGGCTACTGTGTCTCAGCAATACAATGTTAGTCATATTCTTTCAGAACTTCTTTCTGGCCATGGAAAATCATCTGGTAGAAGTGTAGGTGAATTGGAAGAACAATTGCATAAAACTTTGTATGGTAGAAGATATTTAATCATATTAGATGGCATATGGAGTGTGGAAGTTTGGGATGAGTTGAACCGTTTATTTTCTGATAATGGAAATGGAAGCCGGATTGTTCAAATTACTAGGTTGTCAAATGTGGCTAATGCTTGTGGCTCTTCTTGTTTTAGAAAAAAAAAAGACTTCTAAATGGGAACTTGAGTTGGAAACTATTTTGTGAAAAGGCATTCGGACATGAAGATGGGTGGCCTAACGAACTAGAGAAAATCAGGAATGAGATTGTTGAATTATGCAAAAGACTATCATTGTCCATTTTTGTGATTAAGGGAAGTCTTCTTAAGTCACCTAGGACCGTAGGACATTGGAAGAATGTTGCCGAAGGTATTAAATCAATACTCATCCTCACCTAAAGCCTTGTATTCTTTATATTGGAGTTTTTACTCAGAAGATCGTTCGTGTCTCGGAAATTATCAGACTTCGGGTGGCTGAGGGATTCCTGAAATCAAACGGCGGTCGAGTTCTAGAAGAGATTGCAGATGATTACCTAAATGATCTTATTGACGGGAATCTGATTTTAGTTGGCAACCGAAGTGATACTGAAATCAACCGAATCTGATTTTAGTTGGCAATCTGAAATCTTGTGAAATTCATGATCTTTTAAGAGACTTGTGCTTCAAAGTAACAGAGCAACAAGAGTACTTTATTCGAGATTTTAGACATGCATGCTCTATCATGGTGAATGAAGTTGGCAAGCATGCGTTGGATAAACATAGATTGTTGGAGAATTTTGTATGTAAGGCATTTTGAATCAGTTAAAGAATCATTTAGGCGTGTTAACTTTAAAGTATCTTGTGTTGGATCACCCCAACGCGCGGAAGTCTAAGCGCGTGTGGAAGATTCCTACTTCAGTATCCACGGTTTGGAATCAGCAAACATTGAGCATCAAGTATTCTTGGTTCGAAATGGTAGTTGTTGCACCAAGAGAAAATTGGAAGATGCGACAACTTAGGCATATCGAGTGTACTCAAGTTTTTATCTTCCGCATCCTTGGTTGAGTGACGGACGGCAAGAAGACTTATTTATCTGGGAAAATTTACAAACACTAAAGAATACAATCAACTTCATGTTGAGTGAGGAGGTGTGCAAGATCATTCCCAACATCAAGAAACTGTGTCTACTTTATGGTCGTGAGTTGCAGGGATACAATGATCCTGTGATGGAGTGATTGTGCAATCTGAGTCGGTTGCGTAAACTTGAATCACTCAAACTGTTAGCCGCAAGTAAATGAAAAATTTCTTCGACTCAAGTTGTTGAAAGTTGGCTTCTGTGAGTTGACATTTTGGAATGCAGCCTAGAGAAACTTGTTCTTGATCATATGTCAAAGTTGGAAGAGATCCCATGGGGTATTAGTGAAATACCAACACTCAAACTTATTCGTGTTCATTTGTGTAGTGAGTCCGCCTAGACCTGCCCACGGGCCCAGCCCGCCGGTTTCGGGCCCGGCCCGGCGGGCCACAGGCCTCGGACTGCATGAACCTAGCCCGGCCCTAGACTTGTGCCGCGGTTTAGGGCTCGGCCCTAGGCCCGCCAGTTTCGGGCCGGGCCAGAACCGTAGGGCCTAGGGCCGGCCCGGCGGTTCACGCAAATGGGAAAGGGGATGGCTGAAGGCTGAAGCAAGAAAAACAAAGCAATGCTCTGTTTCACCATGGTGCTCTCGGCATTTTCGCCCTTAAGGGCTGTTTAATTTTTTTTATTTTATTTTTTTCTTTCAACTTTTTTTAAGATTTTAAATTTTATTCTTTTAAATTAATTAATTTAATGAATAGGAAATGTTAATTTGTCAACTTTTAATGTATATTTTTTTTAAAAAAAAAATATTTAAATTACTCATTAAATTGTTGATAATGCATATCAAATTATCAATTGATGGAGGTTTGCAATATTGATGAAAAAATTACAATATTAAATTAAGCTCAATTTAATCACTTTGAGTCTTTGACAATTGAATAAGTATTTCTTTGACAAGAAAAATACTAAAAATTATAATAAGGGACTTGAACTCAATTTAATTTCAAAAATTGAGTTGCCTACGTATCCTCATTTTAATAGAGGAATCAAAGTCGACGTAGTTCTTATTACAACACAACGGTTCCTATTCCGCACCCGATGCCGATGCCGATCAATCCATCTCGGTGAAGGCTTCATCTTCGCTCTCATTCCGATCATCCCATTCCGGTTCTTGAGCTCTAAGGTCGGCCCTACACTAATCATCGAGCAACATGGTAGCTTCAATGTTTGCCAGCTTCATTGTTGATCTTCTTTGATCTAGCATAAGACATCCGGTGCTAAAGGCTTGTTCAACGGATACGGTGGATGCCGGGACGGCAAATAACTCCTTCGCCATCATGGAGAGTATTGGGTACTCCACTCTCTTCGACCACCATTTCAACACGTCGATCGACGGACCACTATCTTCAACACAAAAAACAAAACGAGTTTGCAAAAATATATCCAATTCACTATTACCTTGGCTCCTTGGATTATCATAGGTTCTATTTTGGTACATTCCTTGCATTTGTCTAACTAAAGGATCCATTGAGTGCATAGCAAAGGGAAAATCAAATGAAGGCATCATAGTATAAGAAGAAGAAATCTCCGTATTATCTTCATTACTACCATACTTTCTCCTATATTCATCAAAAAGTTCTATCAAAGTCCTATGTAGATCATCCTTCATATCTTGCACATTAGGAAGATCAAAAAATATTTGTTCACCATCAATTACAATATTACTAAAGTCCATTTGCAAAAAAGCATCATAATAAATTTGTAGCATTTGACAAACACCTTCATATCTCCATTTAGGATCTAAACATTTAGCAATCAAGAAAACTTTCGGAATCTCCCTAAAATACTTTAGCCATTTTTGAACCATAAAATAAATCACACCTTGCAAGTTTGGCCTAGTAAAACAAGTCTTAAAGACATGGCAATATACATGCAATGTTCCAACACTTTAACGGAAGTACAATAATAAACACCCGATAATTGTTTAGTAGCCATATGAAAAACCTTCAATAATCCATATAAATCATAACATGCATCCCAATGACTCTCATTAAGAACTAATTGAGTCGTGGAAAATTCTTTCCTAAAAAAATCACATAAATGACCCTTATACTCCATCGTACTATTAAGTATCTCATAAGTAGAATTCCAACGATGAGATACATCGGCTTTGAAACATGTATAAACAATATTCTTTGAACGACAATATTTTTGCCATTTTTTCCCCAATGTTTTTGATTCATGCAAATATTTAACGGCATTTTTAATAGGAACAACGGACTCTTGAAAAATCTCAAGCGCATCTTGGACACATAAATTCAAAATATGACAAATGCATCTAGAATGAAAATATTTTCGTTCAAAAGATGGTGCACATGCTTCAATGAGTTGAGGAATACTAGCCATGTTCGCCGTTGCATTATCAAAACCAACCGAAAAAACTTTATTAATCAAACCATATTCATTTAAAACGGTGATAATAATCAAAGCAATATTTTGAGCCGTGTGAGGCTCTTCAAACTCCCTAAATGCAATCAAACGTTTTTGCAAAGTCCATTTTGCATCAATCCAATGACATGTAATTCCCATATAATTAGCCCTATTATATGCATCGGTCCAAATATCGGCACAAATAGAAACTTTATGACCCAAACGTTGTAAATATTTCATCAAATCTTTTTATTTTTCCATGCATTGACGCCTAATCCTCTTAAGCATTTGAGTTCTAGCAACTTTACTAGCATTAGGACTTAAACCTTCTTTATAGGATGCTTCATACGTTATTCTATCGGCATAATTAAAAGGTTGTTTCTCCATAGCACAATATCTAGCACATGCATCTTCGTATCGACCTTTATCAAATTTAAATAAAATAGGCGTGCCCGTCTCCGAAGATGAAGTGGTACCTCGAATTTGAGTTTGAGAAGTAGAGATTCCCCACTCACTCGGATGCGTGCTCTCCATGTGCCTATTCATGGTGTCGTAGCCTCCCTTTTCGATCCACTTATAAACGGTTGTGCAATAGTTGCAATACGCAAGGAATCTCTTTCGATCATCGGGTAGAGGAGGTTGGCCTTCGATCTCCGGAGCATCAACAAGTCGAAAGTGTTTCTTGAAGATGTTGGACTTCGGTGCTTTCGTGGATTTTGATGAAGGAGGAGGAGGTTGATCGTCTCCATTGTCGTCGTGCTCTTCATCGTCGTCGTTGGTGGAGCCATGAAATTCGAATCCTTGGCTTTCCATCGTATTCACCATTTCCTCAAACCTCGCATCTTCTTCTTCTTGGGTTCGAAGTCTCGCATATTCTTCGGCTTGTAGTCGTTCGGCTACTTGCCTTGAGATTTCCTCCGATATTTCCGTCCTTCTTGACCTTTGAGTTTGTCGGCTATTTCCGTCGTCACCACCGACCACCTTGCCCTTACCCTTGTTTTCTTTGGAAGAAGACATAATGTATGTGTGTAGTTATGAAAGTGAGAGTGAGAATAGAGATTGAGTTGAAAGAGTGACAATAGAGATTTCAAGAATGAGAGTGAGAGCTTGAGAAAGTGAGAGCTTGAGAGAATAAGAGCTTGAGAGCTTGAGAGAATTAAAATGAGAGTGAGAGCTTGAGAGTGATAATGAGAGCTTAAGAATTAAAATTGGGTGTTTGATCTTTGAATATACCATGAATTTATAAGAGGAATGGAGGAAGAAGGTGTTGGAGGAGGGGGAAGAGGACAACCAAACGGCTAGGAGCCGTTGGTGGGCATGCATGCATGCTGCAGCAGCAGCTGCTGAACCACACCCCTGTTTTCTTTCCGTTGGGCCCATAGGGCCGGTCCCGGCCCGTCGGTCCTGGGCGGCCCGTCGGGCCACCTAACGGCTCTATTGGCCCGTCAGTTCTAAGCCTAGCCCGGCGGGCCGCGGTTCCTTCGCACATCGAACCTAGCCCGCCCTTCGTCCCGGTCTAGTGCTCGGTTCGGGCCCGTTGACCTGCGGTTTAGGGCTCAGCCCGTTGACTTTAGGGCTGGGCTAGGGCTAGCCCGACGGGCCGAAAAGCCCAGGCACGTCTAAGTCCGCCGCTATTTCAGCTGTGAAAATAAAAACGGAGCAACTCGAGTGTCAGGGGATGATTACCTTCAAATCCAAGTTATTGCGTATGATTCCGTGCTAATTAAGAGTCTTGGGGAGAAATGGTGGAGAAAGAGGGGCTGACAACCAACATTCAGTAATATTCAGCTCAAGAATTTGACATACACTCAAATTATTTTTTGAGGCCGTTTCGGTTTTCCTTAATTGTTACTACCAATTTATATTTTTGGTTTCATATATACTTGAGCGCTGTATTACGCACTTGCAATTCCTATGAATGCATGCACTTGGAGGCTGTTGCTGCAGAGGCAATGCATGAGCATGGAGAATCAGATCGAGAAGCTGTTGGAGAAGATCAGAAGAAGAACGGTTATTTCAGTTGGAAGAGTATTGGGAGACTGGGTGTGTTCAAGGCCAAGGGGAATAAATTTTGGGAGTTCCAATAAGTGAAATTTGGGAGTTCCAATAAGTGGAAGAAATCTATGCAAATTCAAGCTAAGTAAAAAAAAATTTGGACCATTCCTCGATTAACAGGGGCGGATCTAAGTAGAAGGGTGAGAGGGCTTAAGCCCCTACCAAGCAAAAAAAAAAAAAAAATTAGCTTAAAAAATTTCAATTTTTTTGTTAATTTGTGTAGTATATAGTGTAAAAGCCCCCACTTAAAATCAAATAATAAGAAAATTTATATTGAATTCAAAATTTACAATATACAGCCCCCACCCAAAAAAAAATCTAGATCCGCCACACAGTCGATTAATGCGTGTCATCCTTGCATAGGGGCCATGCTAATCTTCTCTGTTTTGATCCAGTTTTTTTGGATGTCCCCAAAGGGACGATAATGGGTGTGACCTTAATTTATATAAAGCTTGTATATATTATTTGTATCGTCGGTGTGGGTAGAATTACGAGAGAATTGGGCCGGTTATTAACCAATTAATTAGTTATTAATACTTTACTAATTGATACTAATAGTATTTTAAATGCACGTCACTATTCGGAAAAGATTTTATTAAAATAAAAATAAAGTCAAACTCTGTATTATTAAGTATTAAAAGGAGATTTGATTCCTTTTTAAGTAAGTTGGCAGCGCAAATGGTAAAAAAAAAAAAAATACTATATGATTAATTTATAATTATTATTATTGTATTTCTACCCCATATGTATTGCTACAATCTAACCCTTTACTTAATTGTATATTAATAGACAATCCAAATTTCGCAAAACAAAGTTTTGGTTGTATGAATATGTGATTAATTTAATTATTTAATAAGGATATAATACAATTGTTCCAAAAGAAAAATAAGGATATGATACACAAACCTAAGTTTGTAAAAATAAAAAAAATAAAAATAAAAAATGTCTCTTTGTTTTTCTTGTTATTAATTTAAAATAGAAGAATTTAAACAAGCACAGCTCAGTTGATAAAATGTTTCCCCTCAAACCAAGAAATCGGGATTTTCAGTCACCTCGATCGGATCCGTGTGAGTCGTCTATTGTGTTGTGCTTAAAAAAAAGAATTTAACAACCCTTTAAAAAAACTTATTTGTTCTCATTTCCAAAGGTATATATAATTCTTGTAGTACAATTTTTTCTAATAGAAATTTAACAATAGAAATATATACCATATCACATCATATCATATTATACTAGTAGTATAATATATTGTCATACCATAATATCATATCATATATCTTATTTATTCCACCACGCAACTCAATTTTAAATGATCTTATGCGTATCATCTAATGTATTATAATATCCTTTTAGATTAAATATATAATAAGCATAGTATATATATGTGTAAAAGGAAAATTCAATTCCTACTGAGTTATTATTTTATAACAAAATATATAATAGAAAAAACATAAGTGAATATACATCTATTTGTCCATAAAAGTTAAGGGTTGTCAAATAATGTCCATGAAGATAATAAATACCAATAATGTCAAAAATGTGCTTATGTTTCATTTTCGGACCAAAATACCCCTAGCAAGCCTTATCGAAGCCCGTGTTTCATCTTTCATTTTTCAAATCTGAAACTGAAACCCTCCCTCTCAAATCCTCTCTTGATTCTTCCGCCTCCTTCTACCACACCGCCGTAGCCCTCGTCCATCGCCAGAATCTCCATCGTCGTTACCACTACAGCCGAACCTACGGCCGATATTGATGCTATAAGTGATGTTACTGAAGGAGAGGACGAAGGGGATCGACATCTGCTCGGCATCCCGGCATCGCTGAACTCAAACGCCTGGTGCACTGGCATCTCATCCTCGGTCGCCTCCTTCCGTAGGTCGTCGACGCACTTGAGAAGGTGGCTGAGCGTCGGCAACGATTCTGCAAGCAGTCCTCCTCCGCTCCAGATCTGCTCCGACTCCTCCTCCTCCGACGCCGTTCCAGATCTGCTCATGTCCTCATCGATCGCTCCAAATCCGATGCCTTCCATTTCCTCTGAAGGTCGAACAACAGCTAGTATCGCTCCAGCTCTCTTCATCCGCACCGGTTTTCTCTTGATCAACATCATTTTGCTAGATCTCTAATTTTGCAGTTGGGACTAATGGGACTATTCAGTGACAATAGTCTCATTAGTGCTATTTCTAATTGGGGTTTTTGCCTCTAGATTGGTTGCTACAGTTGTTTTAGGGTTCTTGTTTAGAATCATGTTTTTTTTTTCATTAAAAATAAAAATCATGTTTGAAATGTTGATTTTATGGACTAAAATAAATTGTTGAAGTTGGGACATGGGACTTTTCGGTGGCAATAGTCCCATTAGTCTTATTTTCTAAGTTCGGGTTTTTGCCTCTGGATTGGTTGCTACAGTTGTTTTAGGGTTGTTCCTCTTGTTCAGAATCATGTTTTTTTTTTTTTGAAAATAAAAATCATGCTTGGAATGTTGATTTTATGGACTTAAATAAATTGCTGAAGTTGGGACTAATGGGACTATTCGGTGCCAATAGTCCCATTAGTCCTATTATATGTACTGGATTGATGAGTTGCAGTTAGGACTAACTGTTAGTTTAGTCAATTATTGAAAACAAATTTGGTTTAGAATGTTTAAGAATTGTGTTTATTTTTCGTATTTTTGTCGGCGCCATTAATTATAAGCTCTGTTACGTTTTTTTTTTTTTTTTTTTTTTAGATTCAATATTGAGTTGGCTTACTTGTCTACGATAGATCTTGTTCGACTTCGAGAACCAAATTACACATTTAGGCTAAACAACTTTAATTAGGTAGCATGATATATCTTTCTCAAGGTACATAACAAATGCCTTTCTTGGACGAGTACAAGTAGATCTGTAAATGCGAACTGAAGAGAATATATTATTTAATTAATTAATATTTCATTGAAATTACAACACATACTAAGTACAATAATCTGGCAACACGTACACACAATACATGAAATGAGCATATATGTGCAATGGAAACTCACATTCCATGCAAATACAATATATAGAAAAGGATGAATTGAAGTGATAATGTACTTTAAGTTACTAGTCTAGTAAATGGGACGAAGAGAGTATTATATAGAACTGCAGTTACTTTGAATTAGGAGGAGGTGGTGGGGTGGAGGAAATAGAAGATTTTCCCAATATATCCCCAAGAATTTCATGCCTACCATCTTTTTTTAAAGCTTTTTTTTTTTTTTTTTTTTTTTTTGGGAGCTAATAACAAAAGAAGCTTTTGATCGATATTGATTCAAGATTTCTGTCAAGTATTTATAGGATTGAAGGTTGAAAGGTCGGATGAGCTAGCATTACTTGAATCTCACTTACTCACCACTTGGAATTTGGTTATTAATATTATATTAAATTAATCTATATCTATTAATACATTAAAACAAAATGAAATTTCAGTTATTTTTACTGCCACTTTTAGGTTAAATTAGTCATTTTAATGTTCAGTAGTTATTTTTAAATAAACCTTTATCAACATAATTTAATTTTACTGTATTAAATATAAATATTAACAACCACTTTCAGCCCACGTTAATTACCATCTAATATATAATTTTTTTAAATTTCTTCAGTGTGCAGTTGTAATCACCACCAAATACGGCAATTAAATAGCTGATAGTTATCATCCCACTTTGCACATTCACCATGTCATCTCACAATATTTAATTTTTTTTTAGTGGAAACAATCAAATTGTCCTTAAACCATAAGCGTTGTTTCAATTTTTTTATTTTTTTATTTTTTATATTACTAATTATAATGAACGTATGGGGCCGGAAAGACACGTTAATGACATGATGTTAATGTTAATTTATATATAGGCTTTGAGGAGTTCCTACGGTATCCTTTATCCATGGAAGATAAGGTTTTATTTTTTTATAATTTTGTTATTGTATTTGTATAAATTTGTGATTATTTTTTAAATTGGTAGTAGTATTTTACTTTCTACAGAGAGAGCATATGCAAATCTGATACAATGCTTGATCAACACTCCAATAACTTATATGTTGTGAGACCCTCTTCAAATGCCTTTTTGTTGGATGATTATATCCAAACAAATAATATTCCAAAATTCACAATTTTCTACAATTATACATATTGGTGGTTTATCACTTAATTTCATTTTGTATTATAAATCGGCCCCCCGTGCATAGCATGAAAGTCACATATCACAATTACACGCTAAGCACAATTTATTTTCAGAGTATATCATTACCAAATCTCATATGATGACCAGTGTTCTAAACTCTGTATTATTAAGTAAGTATTAAAATTTAAAAGGAGATCCTATATATTCTTTTCAAGATATACGTTAGCAGTGCAAGTGGTAAGTACAATTTAACCCTTAACTTAATTACTATTAATAGACAATCCAAATTCCGCAAGACAAAGTTTTGGTTATATGAATATATAATTAATTTAATTAGTTAATAAGCATATGATATATACACAAACCTAATTTTGAAAAAAAAATTAAATAAAAAATAAAAAAAAGGTCTCTATACGTAGACAATTGATGTGTTTTTCTATTTCTTTAATGTAGAAAATTTTAACAATCCATTAAAAAGCTTATTTGTTCTCATTTCAAAAGGTATATATAATTTTTCCTAAAAAAGGTATATATAATTCTTGTAGTACAATTTTTTCTAATATAAATTTAACAATAGAAATATTTTTACCATACCATATCATATCATAATATACTAATATATTGTCATACCATATCATATCATATCACATATCTTATTTATACCACCATGCAACTCAATTTTAAATTATCTAATGTGTATCCTCTAATGTATTATAATATCCTTTTAGATTAAATATATAATTAATAAGCATAGTAATAGATATATGTATAAAAGGAAAATTCTTTTTTATAACAAAATATATAATATGCAACAAGGATATAATAGACAAAACAGATTATGTGACACAATACTCTTTCGATAGAAACTTGCTAGGACTAATAAAAAAATCCACATATATATCTTTCTGTCATTCCTTGGAACACATGTTGCTTGATCATAAAAAAATCCATATATTTGTAGTATCAAATTTGATAAAAGTTTTGGTTAACAATTTTTTTATTTTTGAAAAAAAAAAGTATTATTTTAATCTACAAAAGTTTTTCAAATCTTTTTTTTTTTTCATTTAAGAAAAAAAAAAGTTTTTCAATTTTTCGCTCTACAAATGTAGTACTCTCTCCATTCCTATTACTTGAGACATTTGATAAACATATGTGAAGTCTGAAATAATGAAACGCCTCAAATAAACGTGGGACATAGAAAATAATAAAATTTGGAGTTGGTTTGAGATTGGGATAGGCCTAGTGTAACATGTTCAATCCGATTAAATTAGTGTTAGGAGAGATTCATTTTTTTTCCTTCCAAATGTATAGATTACGATCTCAACGTTGTACACTTTTTAATTTATGATTTCAATTTTGATTTAATTTTTGGTTTATACTTTTTTTTTTAGTCAATTTTGGGTTTATATTTACCTTTGTAACTTTTTCGATTTATCTCGTGTTGGAAAGGTCACTCACTTGTTGTTATCGCATACCAACATATTTTGGTATGAGTAGTGATATGTATGTCAAACTTCAACTTCAACAGCAAGCTAAGTTACTTTTCTGGCATTGAAACCGGATGTGAGCCATAAATTGGAAAAGATTACAAAACTAATATAATAAGCCGTAAATCCCCGTTTTTTTAGCTAATAGTAGTAATAAATCGTAAACTTTGACCCATTTTACAATTTTAACCACATTTTCGAATTTTTGCAATTAAATATATAATTTTTTATTTTTTTGCAATTTAACTACATTCAACATGTCATTATATTTCCTGTTCGAGCCCGTCCATATCTCCAACTGTCTTTTTTTTGTTTTTTATTTTTATTTTTCCTTTCTTTCTTTCTTTTTCAAATCAATGGTTCGAATATAATAAGTATTTTAATTTTTTTAAATATTTTTAGTTTCATTGGAAGAAATGAAGTTACCAAATTAAATTTAAAGTGAAAGTATATATATTATTTAATATATATTGAAATGGAAACTGGAAGAGTACACAATCTTTTAATCCATTAAGAAAAACAAATTAAAGTTAGCCAAATCATATGTTATTTTTAACGAAACACTAAACTATTGGATAAAATTTATTTGTTAATTTATTTTGTTGCAGCTTCTTTTCAATAGTGAACAGGAAGGAATAATTATTAGATATCTACATAAATAAGCTCCCACTTACACAAAGAATGAATGGACAATAGTGTATATATATTCTCAGAAAGAGAAAGAGAAAGCCATTGCCTTATACATTGATCAAAACAAACTATCACCAACACCAAAATACCCAATACAATAGAATATTACATATAACAATTAAACACCAATTAATCAAGTATAAAGTAACATCACTCCAAAACCTTATTTTTACTATGAACCTACTACCCAAAACTGTAACCCCACACACTTGTATATATATATAGCTCTTCAATCCCCTGCTTCCAGCTACAACTCTCCGTCCTCGTCTTCCCTCGTCTTCGTCTTATTTCGCCCCTTTCCTTCAGTTAAGATCGTGATCACGAGCTCTAGAGCCCTAGCCTCGAGTTTAGCCAATTGCAAACCTCATCCATCTCCTTAGGCACCGTGTAGTGGCCGATCCTGAAGAATGAAGCAAAGCAAGTTTTGGTAGATTAGTCGAGAGTTTATGACGTTCCTTTTTGAATGTTTTGGATTAAAATGGAAAAATCGGGAGGTACCCTTCGTAGGTTTTGAATGATAGGTTACGAAAACCAGCAAGGTTCAAGGCATGGTAGGATTTCTCTCCATGTGTGTGAGGTACTACTTCATCACCTGTTATTAGAGAGCAAGGGAGGTTCAACCAAGATCAGAAACCACTTCGACCTAAGAAAAATATACGAAAGACGAAAGATACAACAATGGAAAGGTACGATATGGTACATACAGAGTCCATGAGAGAGCAAAATAGGGAGTGAGGCAGCACGTCTTGCTGCTTCGTGTGATCCTTCAATCTTGTTTCGTAGACTCCTGCAGTAATAAAAGGGTCAAGATTTAATCAAGAGAACTAAAAATAGTGTGATGTTATTTCATTTTACTAGATGAAAATGCGTGTAACGAGTACAATAGAAGTCGAGTTTGAGAAATGTGCAAAGCGAAGTTCGAAAAGCAAGAAACAAGAAATAACCTTGCACCAGGAAGCCAACCACTCAGCCCAACAATGGCTCTCAGATTAACAGTATACGGGTAACCGTTTCCATATTTCCCGTGAGCAAAGCAAGTTGCAGAATAGAGGGCAGTTGCAGCTCCCATGCTGAAGCCTCCGATTCCAAGTTTTACTACAAATTACAAAATAAATTTAATCATATATCAGAATTATGTGCTAGAATACAAAATTTTAACTTTGGTGTAAAAAAAAAGGGCCTTTTGGAAGAGTTGATAAAACAATGCAGTGTAACTTTAAGCAAAAAGGAAACTTTATTCTCTAAAGTATGTTTTAAGCTTTTGAAAATGACAATTCACACATAATGAATTAATAACGAGAAGATAAGCAATTTCAGCCGTAAAGAATCTTACTGTCAGCAGGCTCTGTGGATAGTAAGTTAGCAACATGTGCTGCAGACGAATCTAAGCCTTCGAAATCATCAGGACAATCTTCAGAGAGCTCTCCAACATCAAACCCTGCAATCACAAAATAAAGGGTGAGTTACTTGAAAATTAGTTATTTATATACAACGATTTTGGCATATTTTGCTTCAAACTTACAAGCAGTGCAGGGAAATCCACCGAGTATAGCCACAGGGCGAGTCGGAGCAGTGGGGCATATCCATTTTATCTGAGTGACAAAGTTCATTGAGATATTAAAGATACGATAAGATTGATAACTCTTTCTTTTACGAAAGGTGATGCATCTTTAGCTATAGGAAGATAATGCTTACATTTGGAAGGGGGAGACTTTCCAAAAGTTGTGACCAACTGCAGAAAGAAATAAGAAAATGAGTAAACAATTCTATTTCATTTCTCGTATTCATGTGAAAAGAATAATGCTATCTATATGTTGGATAAAAGGAGATGAAAAAACAAGGCAAAGAAGGTGAAGTCGAAAACTTTACCATTCAAACAAACATATTCGTTTACTACACATTATCGATGCCTAATAAATATTTTTCTTTTAATTTCTTTCTTGCCTCCCTTTTAATTATTTGGCTTACTAGAGAATGAAAAGGCAATTAGTGGTCCCATAATCTTTACTCACACATGTACATTCCACTGATTAATGATTTCTCATTAGGCTAAAGAATGAGTTAAAGGGAGAAAAAAACAAAAAAGCATCATAACCATAATTAGTGCAATGTTTCTATTTTTGCTCGGCACCTTAATTAAGATAAAAGTTAGAAAAGTTTCCAAAAAAATTCAAGTTTTTGGGAGCCACCACTTTCTCCCATCAACTCAATTACGATAGGAATATTCTCTATTAAAGTGTTCCTCATAGGATGAGCAAATATTTGACATTCTGTTGAGATGATGAGCCTTTTTCACACCCTTTAGTGATATAAAGTCCACTCATACACAACCACTTTCGCGTAAAGTATATTACTATTTACCGAGGAACAAGAAAATATCGACCAGATTTTGTTGTTGCAGCTCATGCTAGACAGCATAAAGTTTCAAAAGATCATGTACTAATTCAAGAGATTATCCTATTTTCAACCAAAAGAAAGATGATAAGGCAACTCAACATTGAACTTCTAATCCCCTTTTAACTAAAACTGCATCAAGTTCAATCTAGACCGTGTGATTAAGTTTTTTCGACCCTCGATTGCAATCAAGAAAAGCCCAAAAACTACTAATATGAGCATCAAAATTATTGAAAAAATACAAAAAAAAAAGGGATCAAACCTTGAGCCATTGTCACCAAGGCCATGCAGCCAAACTATGGTAGCTTGGTGTTTCCCTTTTGGCTTAACCACGTAAGTCCTCCCGAACTCAACGTTCCTTCGAGCCGTTCTGCTCCCTAATAATCATATCAAGAAACTCAAATTCGACTCGAGGAATCGGAGAACACTTTCAAGAAACAAAATCAGAGCAGAAAAACAGAGAAAATAGCATCAAAAGAAATGTTGGCCTTGAAGAGGTGTGAGTAAGGCAGGCATTTAATCAAACACAATGTAGACAAGAAACTCTATAAAAAGGGCAAGGATTCAAGAAAACTAACCAGAGCCCATTGATGAATTCGAATAGCTCATGGTTGGCAAAACAGAAGATGAAACTGCACTGCACCTCTGAATTTTCAAGAATCCCTTTTTTCACAGTTTTGAACAATGGTATATAATAAACAGTCTTGAAACCTTAATATGTAATGGAGAGAGAGCTGAAACTGGGACTCCCCTATTTATACTGGAATGAGTAGGTGTTGATATGGAATAAAAACACAGCTGCACATTGCCTAGAAACTCAAAAGGAGAGAGAAAGGGAGAGGGCATCCATGAAAAGGACAAAAAGCAAGAAATCTTTTCATCAGCAAAGAGAAAGAGAATCAAAAGCAAGCATAAAAATTAGGGCAGAGAAAAAATAAAAACGCGGAAAGAAATATTTAAACATTCATTGGAAGATTTTCGTGAACCGTTGAGGTTGGAGATGAGCAGAACAGCATATATAGAGAGAGAGAGAGAGAGAGAATCTATGCTTCCACTTCCACCTACAAGTTCAAGAATATTTAGTGAAAAACAAGTAGAGAAGAGGGGTGGGAATAATTCAGAATGAATGGGTGGGGAAAAGAAATAGAAAAAGAAAAGTGGAAATAATATCTCACTCTCAATCATTTGTTTATGCATTTTTTTTTTCTGATGATTGATGGATGCCCATTATCTTGAATGTGAAGTTCAACTGTCTAAAAAAATTTCATCATTGTGTTGCAAATTCATTTCATTTTCTGACACTGCTACCATATTCGAATATTATTATTTACCATTACCATTACCATTTTCATTCTGTGCTTGCACTCCAATGGAATCTCTCTCTCTCCTCTCTCTCTCCGTACCGCTCCTTTTCACGTCCCTCTCTCAAAAATGGTTGTGCTTAGTTTAGAGTTTGATTCCATGGCCTTTATTAACACATCTTTCTTCTGTAATTATTTACTACTATATTGATTAGAGAGTTTGAAGTTTCTCAAACTGAAATCTAAAAAGAAGAATGTGATAATAAAAATCCAAAAATGGGAGGGGTTTTGTTGCATGGCAATGGCAATGGCAATGGCAATGGCATCCTGTGACTGAAACAGAGCATTATAGTACTGTTTGTGTCCCTTTGCCTGCGAATTTAGCTGTTCTTTTTTTTCTTTTTCTTTTTCTTTAAAAAATAAAACTATTCTTAAGAATTTACCGCTGCGTCAGAGCTGGATTGACAACGGTCTTTAGATTTAATTCTTTGATAATTTTTGTACGAGTGCTTAAGATATGGCCATAATCCTACGTGGAGTTTTAATGAAGTTTCGGTTAAGGTTTTAAGGGTAAAAATAACTCCGTTTACGTTATAAAGAAATAATGTCGTTTTATTGGTTAGGTGTTTTGTTCTCGTAGACAACTTTTTGTGTCTACATTTGCTTTAATTTGGGCATTTTTCAAATTCATGTCAAAAATCAAATTAGTCGTATTATCCTTCTAGATAGAAGTAAAAACACCTTAAAGGGATTAGCACGAGTTCTTTTTTTTTTTTAGGGAGTGTTATTTTTGGTTGATTAGGAAATCAAGGGATGATAAAAAAGATTAAAACTTTTATCACATAATGTAGACGTCACTTCTTTTATCTTATGTTTTTTTAATGTGGGAAAAAAAGGCTAAACATGTGAAAAATATTTTCATGAATTAGAAAGAATATGAAGAAAAAATGACTAACCAGACTAGAAAAAAAGACTCATCATAGAGAATGAGTAAAAATGAGAAAATTTGTAAAAAAATATTCAATTTGTGACAGATTGAGCCCGAATTTTACATGCATAACAATTTTAACCTTATAAACTAAATGTACGATAATTTTAGTCATTTTAATGAATTTGCACTGGAAAATCTAGCCAGCAACGAAGGCCCCGAAAGCAAAAGAAGATTTATTGAAGCTTTATATCGTCTTCGAAAGGAAAATACTTTTTCTATCGAGAACAACGGCTGTGTTAATTAGTTTTTTTTTTGTGTCGAAATTCATTAAATTACTAAAATTGTCATATATTTTATTTATCAGGCTAAAATTGTCACACTTAAAATTCAAGCCATTACATGTCAAAAGATATGTATTTTTCCATAATTATTTTACTTAAGTTTTTTTTTTTTTTTTTTGTTCGAGGATTGCTGTAAGTTTAATAAAATATGACCATATGTTATTAATAACTAATTTTATTTCGCCTTTGTATAGACTATAGAGGCACTAGAGAGATTCCGTAATAAGTGGGCCTTATAGAATGGATTTGGTGGCCCACTAAAACTGATATACCTCGTCAGCAAATGGGCCCATCTTTTACCAAACAATCATGCCCTCGTGGACTTCACCTCTAGTACCTAAGGACCTGTATTTTTGGTTGTTAAGAATAAAAACAAAACTTTACACACGAAAATTATGATTATTAAGACAAGTAATGATGACAAATTATCTTGATGAGGATTTGATTAGGGAGATAATGCTATTGGCATAGCATTTTCAAACATTGTATAATTTCCTCAAAATCATCTTTAATATGACCTCATTATGTTTACAATTAACTTGAGATTGACTTGAGCATGTGATGTACCACATATACATTGTATAATACTCCACTTGTTTACAAAGAGTTCGATACACTTTTAATACACTCTTTGTGATACGGTTTTAAATATTAAAAAATTGGTATATGGCAGATAAAAAGTTATAAGAAGAAGAATGAAGCCCACTAAAGAGAAAGTGAATTAATAAAATGATGATTTGTATCACGAGAGCAAAATTTGGTGATAAAAAAATGACAAAATCACTAAAATCTTATTTAGAATTAATATATTTGTCATTTTTTTTCGACGCAATATATATTTGTCATTTAAGATAATCAAACCGCGTTGATTTTGGTGATTCTTGTCATTTCTCCGTCAATAACTTTTTGCTCTCGTGCAATAAATGTAAGCGCTTGCGACCAAAATAGTCATTTTAATAAGTAAAATGATTAAAATAGCCACTGATAAAGAAAAGGTATAATAATAGCATTTTTTGCATTTGGTACCAAATTTGCCCTTATATTAATTTATTCCCTAATAAACCCTAATTGGATGGATGAACCCTAAAAAATAATTATTAAATTAAATTAAATATTATAAATTAAAAGTATTGAAATATATAATTAAATACTAAAAATAATTATAAACCCTAATTGGATGGGTGAACCGTAAAAAATAATTATTAAATTAAATTAAATATTATAAATTAAAAGTATTGAAATATATAATTAAATGCTAAAAATAATTATAAACCCTAATTGGATGGGTGAACCGTAAAAAGTAATTATTAAATTAAATTAAATTATAAATTAAAAGTATTGAAATATATAATTAAATGCTAAAAATAATTATAAACCATAATTGGATGGGTGAACCGTAAAAAGTAATTATTAAAGTAAATTAAATATTATAAATTAAAAGTATTGAAATATATAATTAAATGCTAAAAATAATTATAAACCCTAATTGGATGGGTGAACCGTAAAAAATAATTATTAAATTAAATTAAATATTATAAATTAAAAGTATTGAAATATATAATTAAATGCTAAAAATAATTGTAAACCCTAATTGGATGGGTGAACCCTAAAAATAATTATTAAATTAAATTAAATTATTATAAATTAGAATTATTAAGAGATAATATAGCTTTTTACCCAATTTGACTTTGTAAAATCAATTTTAGTTTTGGAATATAACTTACACAAAAAATATCCAATTTTTACTTTGGAGGACAAAAATGTCCTTCCCTCTCCCCAAGGCTAGTAAAGTAGCAGCCCAGCCCGGTCCGGCCTGACCCACCCTGCCCGCTTTGCCCAGCCTGACCCGCCTGGTAAATAGTATTAAAAGAACATAAACGTATTGCATAATAGAGTTACAATTTGATATTATCCGTTTACCATTTATCACTTACCGGTAAACAGTACTAAAAGAACATAAACGTACTGCGTAATGCAATTACAAATTGACATTATTCGTTTACCACTTACCGAGTTAACAGTATTAAATAAACACAAACGTACTGTGTAATTGCACATTACGGGGAAAAAAAATGGATTAAATTTTTCAGGTCGGGCTGGGCTGCTACTTTACCAGTCCTAGAGAGAGAGAAGAGGAAGAGAGTGGCAATGTGCTCAAAAGTGAGGGCATTTTAGTCTCATATTCAAAAAATTAGTAGTTTTTATATTTTTTATATTACATACCTAAAATTGATTTTACAATGTCAAACGGGTTTTTTTTTTTTTTTTGCCTCTAAATATAAATACACATACTTCAAATCATCATAGAATCCTAGACTTATAGACTTCTGTTAGTTAATAGAATCCTAGATTTCCGTAACTTACGCTTATAATCACTTCTTTTTATTAATTAGAGAATAAATTAATATAAAGGCATATTTGGTACCAAATGCAAAAAAATGCTACTTCCTCCGTCCCGTGGCAATTGTCCATAAGGGAGAATATATGTGAGGTATAGAATAAAAAAGTGGACAATTGACGCAGGACGGAGGGAGTATTATTATACATTTTCTTTATTAGTGGCTATTTTAATCTTTTTACTTATTAAAATGACTATTTTGAAGGATTGACACATAAATGTAAAATGAAACAGAGTGTAGACCGTATATGTATTTTTAAAAGATCAAACCACAAAGTTACTATGAGGTCAAAAGTGAAGTCATAAGTGATAATCAATCCTTGAAAATAAAAAAGTTAAAGTAAAAACTCGAAAAATGTTCAAAGCTCATATCATATTATAGAAAAGCCCAAATTAAAAAAGACAAAAACCGGAACGTTCTTGGATCGTTACAATTATTCTAAAGAATATTGATAATTATCCTAATAAAATGGTAAATTCGCATCTAATTGTACGGCATAACATTTCTCAATTGAAAATCCTTCGGGTTTAAGGGTGTGTTCTCTATGATGGAAAATTATCATAGAAAAAGGAAAGAAAAGAGAACAATCACCCTTTAAATTTTTCACATTTTTTCATCTTTTCCCACCTCCTTATCTATAATGAAGAATTTTACTCTATCTTCAATGGAAAATATTATCCCACCAACATGAAGTGAACATATTTTCCTTCCGTTAGAGTGAAAATGAAGGGGAAAAATGAGTAGAAGGTGGGAAAATGTGGGAAAAGATGAGAAAATGTGGAAAATTTAAAAGGTGATTCTTCTTTTTTCCATAATAATTTTCCATCATTGAGAACACACCCTAAGAATAAAAATAATAAATGAAATATAGCAAAGAGAATCTGATTTTGATTAAGGAATGTTACATACAAAAGTCTTTTCCTTTTTAAGAGTAGTTTAATACTACGTCTCTTTTTTATTGTCAACTCCACTACCTAAATGCAAACCAAAGTCGAATCCATCATAAGTAGAAATATACTTTCTTTCCACAGTTATAGTGTTAATATATATTAAAAAAAAATTAATTTAAACTAAGACTAACATATATGCTCTAACCACTACTTGTCTGCCAAATTGAATAAAACCACATTTAAATTGTTGCTCATACTTTGTGTGGTTGTCAGTGTATCTAATTCCAAATACAAAACAAACAAAAAAAAAACAAAAAACAAAAAAAAAACTGCAATAGCTAGACCTATTTTTTATTATGAATTTTTTAAAAAATAATTGTACTACTTTTATCTCTAATAGTTTGCTAGATTCGGTTGGATTTCTTGTTAAAATCTCATTTTCCTACAAATTATGTATATATATTATTCAGATACACAATGTAAAGATCAGGATAAAAATGATAAGTTTTTTAAAGTCGGATTAGAAAGTGATATTAAGTTATTAATTATGTATTTAATATTAATCACGACCAATGTTCAACACTTAATCTTATTACTTCTTTGACAATTTTGTAAAGCTTGCACAAAAAGGTCCCCTTTTTGTTCCTCAATTAACAAAAGCGTGAAAGAGAATAATACTAATGCAAGGTTTACATCTCATTTCTTAATATACACATATAGTTATTTATTTTAGTGGAGAACAATGCATTAATAGTTGCTGAAATTCATTTGTTCATTTCATTTGCTTTAATATACCCGTCTCATTTATAACAACACAGGCAACTGCCTTTTTGTGATTGTCAATTGCGTTTTTGTGATCACAAAAAGGCAGTCGACTATGTCTTTATAAATGATACGGAAGGAGTAGTATCAGTCTCGCTCTCTTTTTTTTTTCTTTTTGTAAGATGGATTGCACTAAAACTTTAATGTAAAAAGTAAATTATAACGACCTATATAAATTATGTTAGGACACACAGCATCGTAGCAACGAAGGAGAATATTTAACTATAATAAAATACAGTACATTTTAGGGTATCGGGACCAACGGTGGGACAAAATTATGCTCCTAGAAAGAATTAAGTAGCAAAGTTATTTTCTCCATGTAATTGTCTCTCTTCATTATATATATTATTCCAAAAAGTATGAAAGCACATGTTCTTTTCCCATTATTAGCAAGATTGAGAAAATATATGAGGCCGCCTTTTCGATCAATTACCAAATAATTCTTTTCCATTACCATTAACATTATTTTAGAGAATAATTAGCTGTTTGAACGTATCCCAACTGCATTCAAATGGAAAATAATATAAAAAAATAAATTGCATAAAGAAAAAAAAATCTGTCCCCATATTCTTGTCCCTTCCGATTAAATATTTGTGTGGAATTTAACTGCATAATTCCTAAATTCTAACATTTAAATATTTATACACAAATCATTTACTCTTGAAGGATACTGTATAAAAGATTGATAGTTAAATTAGGATGTGAGTAAAATCGAAATGAACAATATTGTTGAAAGTAGAGATTTAACTAACCCAATGTACCAAACCCAATTGTTACATTTTGACAAGATTCAAACTGTAATACATATAGGGGAAAAAAAAAGAAAAAAAAAGAGAAGTATTGTTTCTAATATTGAATCAAAATAAAAAGCTAAGGATTGCATCAATTCTGCTCCACAAACTCTTATTAATTGGTTAGCAAAAAAATACATTTATAAACTACAATAATGTTTAATTGGGAACGTTGCACAAAATATTCCTAAAAACAATATCAAGTTAAAAAAAGTTGTACTAAAAAAAAGTCGGAAACAGAAAGTAAAATATCATCTGAGCACACATTTTATTTTTTAAGTCAAATTCAAGAGAAATGACAGAATTAATGATACAAACAAGGGGAAAGTGTTTTAAAAAAAAAAAATCGAACATTTATAGAATCGATTAATTAATCCTGGTACTGATAAGAAATCCATTATTTCACATATAAATCACTGTTTTAATGTAGGGTCACATATAGCTCAAATCAACAATCACTAAATCCTAACAATAAAACGTGAACCAAAAGGTATCAAAAAATGCATCCTATTTCATCATCATAACAATTCTGCAATATTATTCGAAAAGTGATTGAAAAATTAAGTCAAAAGTTTCATACTTCTAACTCAAGAGGAAAACAAAGTAGTAATTGCTCTATGAGACAAACTATGCAGAGATTTTCTTCAGATTCGAAGAACAATATAGTGACATCGATTATTTTGAAAGAGTGAGTGTAGCATTTCAAGTGGCAGACTGGGCAATGCTTTGGAGCCCCAAAACCAAGAGAAACAGCTTCAATAGTTGCCGAAGCAACACCAACGCTAACATATCCTTTAGAAAAGCAAACAAAATGAATAATCTCTTTAACCCTTAAGAATAATACAAGATCCATCGTTGTCTCTCACCCGAAGAAGAAGAAGAAGAAGAAGAAGAAGTCTTTCTTCTATTAAGCAAAATCGCCAACTGTATTGATTTTCAGTGGTGGTGATCATCTTCGTCATCATCCCCATGTCCATCAGGAGGTCCACCGGGGCCAACTACTTCCAACTGTCGACCATCGAAAGGGGTTACTAACTTTTCAAAGGAAATAATGTTGTGGTGTTTTAAAAGGTTGCAAAACAAATGTCCTGAAAGTAGTTTGACTATAGAAAACATATACATTCATGGGGTCCCATTCTCAGAAAACTTCATACCTTTCTAAATAAGATAAGCTAAAGCATGCTGCGCCTTTACTTTTATTTTTTTTCCAAGGGTAAGGTCTTTACTTGTTTAGTTTTTGATAAAAGGCAGGAAGAAGTCTTTAAACAAAAGCGCTGGAAGAAGCAAATTTTACGGCTTATTCGAACATAACAATTTCTTGTTTCCATTTTAACACTCCGAACAGTCTAGGTCACAACTTAAGAGGTGTGAACTAATCAGGCGGAAAAGAACAAGACAAGGAATTTTATGATTAATATACCAAAACTATAGAGGCCCGCTTTAAGAAAAATCAACTAAATAGTGCAACAATGCATTCGAACTCCCCATTACAGATATCACAGCCCAATTGTCTACTCAAGTCTCAAAAGTATCATACAGATAGCTTTTAAGGTAAATTTACAAGCATGAGTATCAAGCTAATTTTTAATTTTAGGTAATTTCAGCAAAGAATTAATACTCCCCATTACAGATATCACTGCTCCGTTTGTAAATAAATTTGTCCACTCGAGTCTCAAGTATCCCACAGATAGCTTTTAAGATGAATATACAGGCATGCAGATCCAACTAATTTTATCTAATTTTGAATCTTGAAAATTTCAGCAAAGAATTAATGCCTTTACAGTTTAGGCACCTTCAGATTTCTGCTTAATATTGCTTCTCGGAACAAACATATGGAAGGTGTAGTTTTGTTCTAGGTGTCTCGCACAAGTGTTAGAGAACAAAGGTTCTTTCCAGAAAGGGAATCAAATGTAAATTTAGTTCTATTTTGAAATGTTTGGAAAAGTGACTTTGAAAAACGTCAAAAAAATGAAAAGCTTGTTTCCAGCAAGGATATTATTAATGAATGTCAAATGAAGTTTAATTTTATATGAAAAACTGAAATGAGAAGTACAAATGAAAACAAACATGCAAAAGTTCTCACTGCCTCCAGTTGCTATTGTATGAGTGCATACAGAATCTTAAAAGAAAAACAGTAAAAGCTAATAACAATGAATCACAGGGCCAGTACCTATATTAAGTTATTTGGAGATTCATGCAATTAATAGGGATGAATACGTTATTTATTTTTTGTTCTAACAATGGGATGAACATGATCCTTAAGGCACATCAACAGTAATACAATCTATAATGTAAGCCCATTTCCAACCTACTAGTGCATTAAGTGCTCCAAGGACTTACCACAAAGTACTGTGAGCATACTGGGCATTCATGTGGCTTACCCTTCTCCAGCCAGAACCAAACAACGTCATGCTCATCCTCTGTACAATTCCAGGTGCGGATCATATGGTCAGTGGCTCAAGGGTGGTGTAGGCAGAAGTAGACAATAACGTAGAACTTATGTAAAACATAATAGATTATAAACCTATATTGGCTTACCGCCTTCACCGCCAGGACATCCCACGATTCTTTTGTCATAATAAGACTGGATCACAGCAGGTTCTTCCTGACAGAAACCACAGGATGAGGCAAGCATAAAATTTGAGAGAAAAGTCTTCTCATCTTTTAATCTTTTCAATTTTCATGTAGGTTTTCTGGTTCATCCAATCAAAATAAAGAAAAGGTACTCTAGGTTGTTCCAATATTGTGCATTGGTTTGAGCATCAGGGTGGGTTATCCATAGCCCGTTAGATCTTTGCCTGTTTAAACAAAGGCATAAATCCAGTCTTTTGGTCTCTTTTATTCAATTTTAAAGCAGTAGAATCTCAGCTTTCAGAACAGAGACAGGTGCTAACGTATAAAAGCGATTATACTGCCTTTAAGCGAAAAATATAAACATTAAAACATTTAAGAACATGAGAAGTAAGTCAACCACACCAAAAGTCAGGATCAATATTGCACATTGTTATATCTAGTGAACAGGTGTAATATTGGTAGGAGAGAGGAAAACAGATTTGTTTTACTCTCCTGACGCGGAGACTTTTCAGTCTTCAATTAAATATTTACTGGCCTAAGTTCCTCTATAGCTTATCCATTTTGGTAAGAGTGACACTTGAAAAGTTGAAATAGGAAATATGCATCTACTAACTGCCATAAGAAAGGCCTACAAACACCTGTTTCATATCGGCTAAATGTATTGAATAGGCACTTGCATGCCAAAAAACTTGTTTAACCATATGTTGCAAATACTGCCACGATTTGTAGAAAGCCTTGTAAGAAGGCACTATAACTTGTAAATTGTAATACAGCACGACTCCCCCACTCTCACTCATATACACACATACTTAGTATTAGTGATCGTTTACTTTCTCTGAGAAATTATTTGAAGAAAAAAGGGCGCATAGAATCTCAAAACGGTTGTCAGTATTTCCTACTTAAGCAAATAAACTTTACATGAAAAACTGTATAATATAAATATAAAAGGAAAAACCAGCATCCTGTCCAAACTTAAGGCTCTCATATAAACAATGAAAACCCCCGACAGCTATAAGCATAGCCACTGTATAATTGTAATGGTTCCTGAGACATACCTCTATTTTCAAAATTTAATATTACAACGTCAGTATCCAATATGAGTCAACATTTCATTAATCGTGGCAAATAATAGATGTTTTCTCCAACTAATTCCAATACTATTCTGCCATGCCACAATTTAGAGTATTCATATGCTAAACTTCTAAATACCTCAAAACTTCACATTATTCATGGACAATTTAGACGATTGAAAAGCACATAAAGCGAGCAACACAAATGTAGCTATAAAAGTTATGCACTAACCTTCGTTCCAAATGGACCACACGGATGGTTAATTTCCAGAATATCTCTTCCCTAAACCATAAAAATTCAACAACCAAAAAGGTAGAATAATCAATCAACATCCACCAATGTCACAGCAATTAACGGCAGTACAAAAGGACTCACTTCAAGCTCAGCCTCGAGCTCTTCACGCTCATGACCAGTAGCAATCGGCATTACATCCTCAACTTTTTTAGGCACATTCCCTATTTTTTTATGATAAAAAAAGAAAAAAAAAAAAAAGAAAAAAAGAAGCAATTCCCTTAAAACCAACAAACTCACAACGAAAGAACGGAAATCCAAAAAAAAAAGCACATTTCAAATCAAATGCATATGAACCAACATCAGATTATATAGATCCTAAGAAAGCCAAAAATTAGGGTTTGGAAGCAAACCGGATTCATTAGAGAAGTGGCGAGAATAAACGGGGAGTGAACGGATAACAGTCTCCGACGAATGTCTGGAAGCTCCGACGGCGGCCTTGGAAGCGGATCGGGGCGGCGCGAGAGTGCGGAGCTGGATAGCGAGTCGTCTGAACATGATTCGGATCCGATAGTGGATTGGGATGTGATCTAAGGTCTCCCCCCTCTGATCAACAACAGGGCAGTTTCTCTCTCTAGAAAAAACGCTGAAAGGGAAAATGGAAGAGGAGAAGAAGAAGAAGAAGAAGAAGAAGATTGAGAAGGAGGCGTTGGAGGGGGCGAAGTGAGAGAGTAGGGTGGCTGAATTTGCAAATGGAGCGCCGCGGTTGACTCACACGCGCACGAGTTTTCATCCTTTTACATTAACCTCGGATCCAGAGTTTTGACTAAAAATATTTTTACACTAGAACAAAAACAAAAAATTGTGGATTGTGAAATTGTGAATGTGATTTTTTTTTCTTTAAAGAACTCATTATCAAAAAATTAGGTGAATATAATTTTTATTTTCTTTTTGCACATATGAATATATTTTGACAAAGACTCCTATGCGGCTAGGCGCACGGTGCGGCCCAACCTATCCAGCCCAAAATTCGGTCAACAAGCTCATATTAGTATATGGTTTTAGCTTTAGGTTTAAATTACGTGAAGTTGCACCATCGGTCCAAGCTGATGAGAGTGTATCTCTTTGTATACATGCAAGTTTTGACAGCGATGTAATTATGAGTTGAAGGGGCACGTCCAATGTGGCACATCAGCCTCATTATGAGTCCAGGCTCATGGGAGTGTGCCCCATTTATATTTGATCCGTTTGATAGCTTTCAAGTGTAAAAACCTAGATAAGATGAAAACCATGAAAAATTATCTTAAAGAGATACTGTTCGGTTAAGATAATTTTATTCGAGGAGGAAAGTCGAATAATTTGTCAAAGAGAAACAGTGATTTTTTTCACTGATCGGACCTATTTCACGGGCCCTTGAAATAATTTATCTGAGATACCGTACAAACAAAAAATATCAAATAACTTTATTTATTTGGGTTTTTCTCCGCTACCAAACGAGATCTTAGGGTTAATAAGTTTTAAAATATACCGTAACAAACTCTATATCAATTCAAGTTATTTTGGAAATGAAAGGGAAAAAAAAAAAATCAAAATCAACTCCTTACTTTTTGATCCTATGTTCTTTAATGCAAAAAATATTGTCATGAATTTGAGGGAAACGATGAAAATATTACTCCCTCCGTCCCCTAATAAAAGTCTCCTCTATAAGAGATGATATGACTTTTATTAGGGGACGGAGGGAGTATCATGTATTTCTCACTACATTTCATTGCGCAAGGGTTTTATGGAAACTGAATAATGTGATAGTCCTATGCAAGTTGACATATCATTAGTACTTAGAAATTATTTCATGCGAAAAAAAAAAATTAAAAAAAATCATGCGAAATGATGAATTTAAGAAAGAAATTATACTAAACACTGATCTGAAGATAGCTCAATAATAGAAAGTAGAGAAAATAAGTCCCTTCCAACAACATAAGATAAATACAATATATATATATATATTTCTTCTACTCTAAAAGAAACAAGAAGGCATGCATGCATGTATAATTTTAGGACATGGTAATCTGATTACACCTGATACCGTAACGCAGTTAGTTAAAAACAAATTTAGAAAATGATGATAGGCAAATCAAACCAGAGTTAGTGAAGGGTGGTCTGTTTTAGCCTTTTCGATTTCGGGACGTCCCTCTTGTCTTCCTCCAGTTTCCTCCTCAGATTGTTAAGATCTTCTTCACTCAACTTCCCATTCAACCTCTTGTTTAGCTCATATGCTTCATATAGTGCCTGTTTGCATTCTTTACTAGCAACATCATGCTCTACCACTGCACACAAATAAAGCAAGTAAGTACATAAAGAGAATATCTGTGTCTTCAAATCTGAAAAATAATGAAATAATTCTCATATCATCAGGCAAAAACAAAAGGAAATAGTGTTGCCACAGATATAGGCACAATGTGTTACTTTCACTTTATAGGTTTAAATATATTTACTGAAAAGCAAGGCAAGTAAGGAAAATAAACCTGGCTTTGGATAATCTTTTCCTACTATGCATTTTGCTTTAACTTGTATGCTCAAAGGAGCTTTCCATGGCTCATAAATAAACTCCTTAGGCATGTCTGCAACACCATTATTCGACCTTCAAAAGGGTAAATGCTTGACTGGTTGATGAATCGTAAGGCAATATATATGATCGTACCTTTTAGTATTGGGAGAAAATGCCTGATATAGTTTCCATTCGGGTCGTATTTCTTCCCAAAAGAAATTGGAGAGTAGATGCGATTGTACTGGAAAAAGAAACAAGAAAGATGATCATAATACTGTCATAGCCATAGGTTTAATGGATAGGTGCTAAAGATGCAAGATTGAGAAATTATAAATCCCAAAACTGCCAAGATATATGCTAACAACCCCCTCAAATGTACCTTCATTAGCTAAAATCCAAGCTGATTTGTTCACGAATATAACCATGAGTATGAAGAAATAAGGTAAGATTTTTTTCTGTACCTGGTAAAAGAATGATGAGCATGACAGCCACAACCAGTTAGCGTTATTGATTGACCAATCCGAATCGATCAGAAGTCTATCAAAAACATCACGTCCTTTTTCCCAATGCACAAACTGCGAAGAAAGATAGCCACCGTCATCAACAAGAGAGTATGAGAGATGCAATATGTACCTTCTGAAGTTAATTAATTACCAGATCTCCTCGAGTTAGAAAACAAGCAACACAGTGTCGGGCAAGATGGTGCATCCACCCCCATTTTCGAAGCTGTTCGACCAACATTTAACTTTGCAAACTAATCCATGATCGAACTAGCAAGCTAGGAATCAGAATGATGATGTTGGCCAAATTTCAAATCTGACCTGCATCATTATGGCATCAATCCAAGGAAATCCTGTCCTGGCATCTCTCCAAGCAGCCAACAGTTCATCGTCATTTTTCCATGGTATCTGTGTCACGGAATTTGAATTAAAATACCAGCATACATAGCACAGACTTGCCCTTTGATTTTTCTAAACATGTGTTTTGAGTTATAATACTGTAAGCACAAAATTCATGATTTCGCATTTTCACTACATGTAAGTTAACGGAAAAGGCTAAGAAAGTTATAGTATTGTAACACCAAAATTTCTCGAGTGAGTACCGTTTCCATTGCCAAACTAAGGATATTTTGAAAGACATGCAAAAGAGAGCTCGAGTTAAGCTTGTCATTTGATGTCTGCATATGGAAGTACAAAGCTTGCATGATTTGTTGCAGAAAGAAAGCAGGCAACCAATGGGTGATGTGACTCTATATTAAAAGAAAATGAATAATAAAATACAACATAGAGGAGGCACACAATTTATGGATACAATCTCTTATAGCATGTTTTGAATATTTCTGGACAATTGTTTAATAAATTCAAGTGTTAAATCATGTGTTAAAGAGAAGGCAATCTTCGGAAACATAAAATGAGATTGTTACTATTACCTGTTTGCAAATTTTATTGTCCTTCATCTGATCAAAATTAGGAGTATCAAAAGCGACCGTGTAGAAGAAATCTCGCCATAACAACTACAGCAACTCAGAATGTCAGTTCAAAGATTTCATGACATTAGTTTGTTCTACAAAATACAATAAATTAACCTGTCCAAGAAGGGAGACTGGAGGAGATGTGTGCTTTTTGCAATTTCTCTCAACATCTTGAATACATTGGTAGAAGTATCTGGAAGAAACACAGCCAAACTTCCAACGATTTGGAGACAGAAAATATTAGGAGGCTTCAGGAAAGTAAAGAACCAAAGGGATTATGCAAAACCTACTTTTAAATAAGGTGATAACACAGTTGTTGCTGGTTTTAGAAACGAAGATGGATCACCCTTGGGTTTCTCGAAATTAGCCACCCACTCCTGCAAATGAGAACAAGAATACCATCTCATCAATATAAGTACCAAAAAATATCTCGGAATCAAAGTCCATCCATTACAGAGTAGTGTAAAAAATATTAACACGGTAAGATACATCGATAATATATGGCAATAGTTTCGGAGAATGAAGAATCTCTTCATGAATACCTTGTTTGTCATAGAATCTTTCAACCTTCTTAGTCCTTCTGATTCACCACCTTTGAAGGGGGTCTTCTCATCCTGTTCATCGGTGGTTATCACAAAGAGTTTAAGTTCGACAAACTATTAATAGAGAAGTCATTCCATACCTCTGGTGTGTCCTCGTAGCCTAGCTCCTCGATTGATGGGACTTCAATAACTGGCAATGTCCCAACATTTCCAAGAGGTGGGAGCCAGTTAACTTCAGTTAAAAGGGGAGATGAGGCCCAAGAGGGCTCCCCAGCAAGTTTGACAAAAGATTGATAGCTCAAAGGTGGTTTTCCTCCATTCTAGGATCAAACAATGAAAACGAGTTAATGAAAAGAAGATATCCAAGAAGTATAATCGTTAATCTTTTCACCGGTACCATACTAACCTTCTGTATGATATCTGCAGGATTGAAGAGTGTGTGACTCACAGGAGAGAAAGTCTCAATGCCGGCAGCAGTAGCATATGTCTATAAGGGTCGATGTTAATAAAGACGAAAAGTCACAAACTGCTATATCCACATGCATTCACAGAAATGATATTACAACTCCTGCAATACTTACTTTGACTCTCTCGTCCAAAGCATGATAATACGGCTCTGTGTCGAACTCAAAGCATAGCTTCTTTATGCTCCACTGGTGTTTCAGAACGAAATAAGCGACATTAGGATACAAACACAGAACTTAAATGTATTTGAACATCACATTTCATCAAGCAAAAAGGGATGCATCGAAAAATAACACGAATCAGGTACACATTCATTTAAGTATATAGTTAGGGTGCAATTCATTGTAGCTCTTGCCGGCATCGAGGCTTGCACAAAGCGGTTACTTCATAGTTCATATCAATACAAACAATAATGAAACACTTGCCTTTCTTCACTCTCTGCCTTTTATAGTAATCAATGAATCAATCTAACCTGACTTTGTTCATTATAAGCAATAGAACAACTACAAGTCCAAAATCCACGCATAAAGAGATTTACACTCAAAATTAGCTGAAAATTTTAACCAAGCTAATCGATTTCGATTATTAACTAGGACATTAAACGAATTTAAGAGAGCTCAAATATCAGAGAAACGAACTAACACACTCAAATTCAAAGGAGCTTCCAACAATCCGTGATAAAATCGAACTAAGATCCAATTTCTCATAAATAATACTACCTTCATTTCGTCGAATATGACCCCTTTCAATATGGCCTATTCTGGCACGTTTTTTCACGCTTCTTGATGATGGGTTTTAAAATGGATTTTTAAAAAAAAAATTCTTTTACGGGATACTACGACTGTCAGAGTATCCTGTAAAAGAAAAAATTCTTCAAAAATCTATTTTAAACTCATCATCAATAAGCGTGAAAAAGCATGCCAGAATAGGCCATATTGAAAGGGGTCATATTCGACAAAATGGAGGGAGTATATTTTTTTTTTAAAGTTCATCGATTACCTCCTTCAAGCAGGTAGATAGCACCTCGCTCGGCTCACCCTTGAGCACCAGCAAACGCGACCCTAATTTCTTCAAATTAAGGTCGAGATCAACCAGGCTCTCAAGCAGGAACCTGATCCGATTCAGCCCGGCCCGTCTCGACCCGGGTGAGAACGCTCTCGGTTCGGGCTCCATGTAGCGCGGGTCGATCACGAAAACCGGGTACAGAGCGGCCGCCCCTCTGGCCGCGTACTCCAGCGCCGGGTTGTCGTGGATCCGGAGCCCTTTTCTGAACCAGACGAGAGAGTTCGACCCGGATGCCATAGTCGGGTACGGCGGCGGACGGAGAGGGACGACGGGGGGTGCGCATCAAGCGACGGTTGGGACTCGAGGGAGTGAGCGGTTTTTAAACGGTTTACGTGTTTTCCCGCCACAAAATGGAGAGAAGGGGCCTGTGCTATTGGGCGCCGGGTGAGGTGGTTCGTTAATAGCCGTTTAATGGGAAAGTGTTGTTTTGGTGTAGGATGCGCATGCGGCGTAGGATAGTGGAGCTGGGAGTAGAGGTTTTAATTGGCTGAGAACATGCCACGTCAATTGAGCTCTCGAATTATTTTCAAAATATTTTCAATTATTTCTTCAAATTAATTTCAGTTTAAATGTTATAATAAATTGCCGAAGTAGTGGATGGTGCTTCCAACTTCTATAATCCAAGGAAACAAAACATCGTAGTTTTAACTAAAAAACAACAACAGTGTGTTATATTTGATGGAAAATGAGGGAGAAAAAAAATTTTACACCATTTTCCTTTATTTTTTTCATGTGTCTTTTGATGATGGGAGGGAAAATTTTCTTTGGTCAGCCTCTTATCCTACATTTTCACTCTAAATCATGATAATATTTTGTCATCTTTTCTAACTTAGAGAACATGTGATAAAACAAGTAGGAGATTACATTATGGGATAATATTTTTCATCCTTTTTTATCCCTCATTTTCCTTTTTCATCAAAGTGAACACACCTAAAGTTGAATAAGAAATTGGTGATCTCTGCAAGCATCTAGCAACGAAGACTAATTATACTTAGTTAGGTGTATTTGGGATAAATTAATTATGGTGTTGAATACCTCCGTCACATCCATTCAAGAAACAAGGCGAATTAGATGAGACGGATAGAGTATGATTTTACGACGACGAAACACAATTTAATTGGCATAAAATTTTACCTTCAAATTAATTGTTGGAAATTTGGTTTTTGACCAAATAAATAATAACAAATATTTAATTTATTACATAAATTAAATATTAGATTATTGTTCTACTCGCGGAGTAGATGAGCGTGGTATATTTATAGGCTCAAAACCGATTTCCGGTGAGTGAGATATAAATGTTCAAAGTTTGGTGGAGAGTTACTTCATTAGTTAATGAAATGTAAGTTATACCACATTGATTAAATATTAATGTGGTGTGTTGTTTAAAAGTGTTTAAACATGTGGGCTTAATAACAAGTGGGACAAGTAAGTGGATAAGTGTGTGGTTAGGCTCTCGCGTGAGCACACACTCGATCCGGCCCCGCCGTCCGTGCCGGGCTCGGGCCTCGGCCTCGGGTTCGGGTTTCGTGGCCGTGGACTTGGTCCTTTGGGTGGTCCTTTGGGCCTTTGGCTTGGGCTTGGGGTCTTGTGTACTATATTTTTTGGATCACAAAATATATAGTGTTTTGGGTCATGTGGAAGCCAATTGCCCAGCCCAATTCTAATGAGGCCTACCCATCCAGCCCAATTCGTGGCCCATCCGGAAGAAGACTCTGGAAGGTGTCTCTTCAGCTGAACAGTCAGCCTCTTCCACTCCACCACTAACCCACTACCTTAGTGGCTGTTAATGCCTTTATGGCATTGATGTCCCTACTGAATGAGCAGCCTATAAATAGAAGGCTCTGCAGGCCATTCTAGGACACACAACTCAAAGCATTTTGCATCATCTCTTCTACAGCATTCAGTTTTTGAGCTCAGTTCCTTTGCCTTTTATTTCCAGTTCGCCGGAGCTTCTTAGTTTGCGGTGCTGCTACTAAGAAGACGAGAAGTCGTTTTATCTTTGGGGACAAAGCGCCAAATCCGTGAGCACTACCCGGGGCGTAATTCGTCTTGCGGAAAGAGGGTTTCCTCGACTCGACTTCAAATTTTATTTTGTTTGTAGTTTTACTCATTTCACTTGTAATCTTCGATTATTCTATTGTAATTGTACGCCCGGCAAGTTCTACACTTCCAACAATCGCAAGACGAATTAAACTTGCCGTTTCAAGGAGTTTTGAAATTCAATCACCTATTCGAAGATGACAAGTGCTGCAGCTTCCACCGACTCGTCCATTGAAGCTTCGACATTACCATCTACTATGTCGTCAACTGTTCCATCAACCATGTCAACGCCGTTGCCAACTTTCACTACTGCATCGGCAATGAACTCCAACACTGGCGGTTCAACCGGAGGCTCGACGATGCCTTCAAGTTGGTGGGTTTGAAGTGACCCGTTTTTGTCAAGCGGTGGTTCCGCTTCAAGCGGCACCGTGGGTTCCACTTTTAGTGGAACTGTTGGAGCGCCATTCATGGGCTCGACTGTGAGGGCGGCCTATGGGCCTAACCCAAGTGGCTCCCTTATGGGAGCAAACTCGGCACCAAGGGTGATGCCACCCGCCGAGAAGCCGCCGAAGTTTAGCGGAGCTGACTTCAAAAGGTGGCAACAAAAGATGTTGTTCTACTTGACAACATTGGGAGTGGCAAACTTCCTCACGGAAGATGAGCCGGCTGCGCCAAATGCCAATGAGGCGAACTTCCATGTTCGTGCTTTGTATGACAATTGGCGAAATGGAGACTACTTGTGCAAGAATTTCATTCTCAATGTCTTGGATGATAGCTTGTACAATGTATACTCTGGTGTCAACACCTCCAAAGGAATATGGGAGGCGTTAGACAAGAAGTACCGTAGCGATGACGCGGGTACGAAGAAGTTCGTTGTAGCCCGATACTTGGACTTCAAGATGGTCGATTCTCGACCAATGATGGAGCAAGTACAAGAGTTTCAACTCATTGTGCATGACGTCCATGCTGAGGGGATGGTCCTTCCGGATGTGTTCGTTGTGGCGACCGTGATCGAGAAGCTACCCTCAAATTGGAAAGACTTCAAGAGCTACCTCAAGCACAAGCGAAAGGAGATGACTCTTGAAGACTTGATTGTGAAGCTACGCATCGAGTCGGATGTGCGCGATCAAGACAAACCAAAGGCACCGTCTGATGCCAAGGTGAACTTGATGGAGAATGGCGGTCCATCCAACAAGCGTGATCGCCCAAATGCCAAAGACAAAGGCAAGGTGAAGGGACCATCGAAGAAGTTTGAAAGTGATTGCTACAATTGTGGCAAGCATGGGCATACTGCGAAGGACTGCAAGAAGCCCAAGAACAAGAAGAAGAAGAAACATGTTGCCAACGTCGCCGAAAAAGATGGTGAGTGGGTGAAAAAAGACTTTACAGCTGTGGTCACCGAGGAGGTCAACCAAGTTGAAAAGCCGGGAGGCTGGTTCATCGACACTGGCGCTACTGCGCACGTGTGTGCCGATAGGAACAAGTTTGTTACCTATCAAGTTGTTGAGGGGAGGAAGCTCAACATGGGGAACCAAGCTTCGTCCGTGGTTGTCGGAGTTGGAGATGTGGTGCTAAAGCTTACATCCGGGAATTCTCTAACTTTGAAGAACGTGCTGCATGTTCCCGACATCCGAAAGAACTTGGTCTCGGGCTCTATTCTAGTTAACAAGGGGTTTAGACTAGTTTTTGAGTCTGACAAGTTTATTTTGTCAAAGAGTGGTACTTTCCTTGGAAAGGGTTACCTCTCTGATGGTCTCTTTAGGTTGAATGTATTGGTTATACGCCATGTACCAAGATCTATTGAAAGTAATGAAAATGCTACTACTTCCTCTTACATTGTTGAGTGCTCAAATTTATGGCATTGTAGATTAGGACATGTTAATCTAAGTGCTATAAAACGATTAGTAAATTTAGATTTACTAAAGTTAAATGAAGTTAACACTCAAAACAAATGTGAAGTTTGTGTTGAGGCAAAAATGACAAAACCACCGTTTCATTCGGTTGAGCGGAGCACGAAACCCCTTGATTTAATTCACACTGATGTGTGTGATTTAAAGTATGTGCAAACTCGTGGTGGTAAGAAGTAATTTATCACGTTCATCGATGATTGCACGAGATATTGTTATCTTTATCTTTTAAGAGGTAAAGATGAGGCTATTGAAGCGTTCAAACACTTCAAGAATGAAGCCGAAAATCAACTAAGTGGTCGAATTAAGAGTGTTCGAAGTGACAGAGGTGGCGAATATGTCGCTCCGTTTGAGGAATTATGCAACGAAAGTGGTATAATTCATCAAACGACGGCTCCATACTCACCTCAATCAAATGGCGTTGCTTAACGTAAAAATCGAACTCTTAAGGAGATGATGAATGCTTTGTTGATTAGTTCAGGATTGCCCCAAAATATATGGGGGGAAGCTGTCTTGACAGCCAACTATATATTAAACAAGATTTCACTCAAAGGTAAAGATGTTACTCCTTATGAGTTATGGAAAGGTTGGAAACCATCGTACAAATACCTTAAAGTCTGGGGGTGTTTGGCGAAGGTTGAAGTGCCTCTACCCAAACAAGTTACAATTGGCCCTAAAACGGTTGATTGTATCTTTATTGGGTATGCCCATAACAGCAGCGCCTATCGCTTTGTTATCCACAAGTCGGAAGTACCCGACATGACTGTGGGTACAACGATCGAGTCAAGAAATGCAATATTCTTTGAACACATATATCCTTGTAAAGACAAGGGTGATGTAGAAACAAATTCTAGCAATAGAATTGAAGGTGAAGCCACGAGTTCTAAATCCGAGGATGAAGAACCTAAGTCACGCAAACGACAAAGGTCTAATCCGGAAGATAGTGAACCGAGACGTGGTAGTAGAGTTCGGAAACCAAAGCAATTTGGTATGTAGTGTTCATGTTGGATCAAGAACCTACGACGATCAAAGAAGCTTTTTCTAGATCGGACAGTCCGTTTTGGAGAGAAGCGGTACAAAGTGAAATTGAGTCCATTAGGCAAAACCACACTTGGGTGCTGGTTGATTTGCCCGAAGGGTGTAAACCCTTGGGGTGCAAATGGATCTTTAAAAGGAAATACAAAGCTGATGGATCAATTGACAAGTACAAAGCCCGTTTGGTTGTTAAAGGGTTTAAGCAGAAAGAAGGGTACGATTATTTCGATACCTATGCTCCTGTAACAAGGATTACATCCATTCGGGTGCTTCTCGCAATTGCTGCTTTGCACAATCTCGAGATACATCAAATGGATGTGAAAACTGCTTTCCTCTATGGAGAATTAGAGGAGGAAATCTATATGGAACAACCAGAAGGATTTGTAGAACCTGGTAAAGAGAAGAAGGTTTGCAAACTGGTTAAGTCCCTCTATGGATTGAAACAAGCGCCACTTCAATGGCACTTGAAATTTGATAATGTGATGTTGTCAAATGGGTTTAAGATAAACGAGTGTGATAAATGTGTTTACATTAAGAACACGAATAACGGGTATGTTATTGTATGTCTTTATGTAGATGACATGTTAATCATGGGTAGTAATATCCGTGTAATTAACGAAACTAAAAACATGTTAAAGATGAACTTTGACATGAAAGATTTGGGTTTAGCGGATGTTATTCTTGGAATGAAAATTCTAAGGAAATCCGATGGGATTGTCTTGTCACAATCTCACTATGTTGAGAAAGTGCTCAAGAAGTTTAACGCTATTGAAAGCGTGCCCGCCAAAACCCCGATTGAACTTAATGTTCATTTGAGCAAAAACCGAGGAGAGTCGGTTGCTCAAGAAGACTATGCTCGCGTAATAGGGTGTTTAATGTATCTTACAAATTGCACTCGACCCGACATAACATGTGCCGTGAACAAATTGAGTCGTTACACGAGCAATCCAAGCAAAGAGCATTGGAGAGCTCTAGTACGAGTTTTGAGATACTTGAAGTATACTCAAAGTTATGGGCTACATTTTTCGAGATAACCCCCGGTACTTGAAGGGTACTGTGATGCGAATTGGATTTCGGACACGAAAGATTCACTTTCTACAAGTGGGTATGTGTTTACAATTGGGGGTGGAGCTGTTACATGGAGATCCACAAAATAAACGTGTATAGCCCGATCCACCATGGAGTCTGAGTTCATAGCTTTAGATATAGCTGGTGAACAAGCCGAATGGCTAAGAAACTTTCTTGAGGACATTCTATATTGGGAGAAACCATTGCCTCCGGTGATGATTCACTGCGATAGCCAAGCGGCTATTGGTAGGGCAAAAAGTGGTTTGTATAATGGTAAGTCTCGACATATTCGTCGACGACATAATACCGTGAGACATTTGATCACAACTGGGATTATCTCAGTCGACTATGTGAAGTCGTTGGATAATCTGGCGGATCCACTAACCAAAGGGTTAAACCGTGATCAAATGAATAAGTTGCTAGAGGGAATGGGAGTAAAATCCACAAATTAAGAACTATCATAGTGGTAACCCAACCATGATGATTGGAAACCCCAAGAACTTGGTTCAGTGGGAAAACTAAGCTGTGAAAGTTCGGGTGAAAACACTCACATTTATCTATTCCCTAGAAAGCGTTTGAGTGTTGAAAGCTTGCCTAGTGGTGAGGATAAGTCTATGACTTTTAATGATTCCTATATACCTCGAGGAGGTTGAGTATGGCAAGATACTCGGTAAAGAATTACCTATGTAAGTGTGAAGTGAGGCCGCTTCGTTAAGATACACTTATGAAACCAAAGGGGTGTCCAAGGCCGAAATGGACACAAAACGTGAGAACGGATGAGGTTGAGGTGTATAAGCGTTAACATCGTTGTCTCGGTGCACGCCATGGAGGGATAGTTCAAAGCATTGAGCTACTATGCCGCCTGTGTACTCGATGGTGTTGACTATGGAAGGTTCAAAGCCACAAACTACCTATCCTAATACTTTTATACCTCGTAAGGACTGAGCTCTTGCATTTGCATACATTTGCATATGGCTATCTCACTCATGTGGAGGATTGTTGGAAATTTGGTTTTTGACCAAATAAATAATAACAAATATTTAATTTATTACATAAATTAAATATTAGATTATTGTTCTACTCGCGGAGTAGATGAGCGTGGTATATTTATAGGCTCAAAACCGATTTCCGGTGAGTGAGATATAAACGTTCAAAGTTTGGTGGAGAGTTACTTCATTAGTTAATGAAGTGTAAGTTATACCACATTGATTAAATATTAATGTGGTGTGCTGTTTAAAAGTGTTTAAACATGTGAGCTTAATAACAAGTGGGTCAAGTAAGTGGATAAGTGTGTGGTTGGGCTCTCGCGTGAGCACACACTCGATCCGGCCCCGCCGTCCGTGCCGGATGGCACGGACGGCTCGGGCCTCGGCCTCGGGTTCGGGTTTCGTGGCCGTGGACTTGGTCCTTTGGGTGGTCCTTTGGGCCTTTGGTTTGGGCTTGGGGTCTTGTGTACTATATTTTTTGGATCACAAAATATATAGTGTTTTGGGTCATGTGGAAGCCAATTGTCCAGCCCAATTCTAATGAGGCCTACCCGTCCAGCCCAATTCGTGGCCCATCCGGAAGAAGACTCTGGAAGGTGTCTCTTCAGCTGAACAGTCAGCCTCTTCCACTCCACCACTAACTCACTACCTTAGTGGTTGTTAATGCCTTTATGGCATTGATGTCCCTACTGAATGAGCAGCCTATAAATAGAAGGCTCTGCAGGCCATTCTAGGACACACAACTCAAAGCATTTTGCATCATCTCTTCTACAGCATTCAGTTTTTGAGCTTAGTTCCTTTGCCTTTTATTTCCAGTTCGCCGGAGCTTCTTAGTTTGCGGTGCTGCTACTAAGAAGACGAGAAGTCGTTTTATCTTTGGGGACAAAGCGCCAAATCCGTGAGCACTACCCGGGGCGTAATTCGTCTTGCGGAAAGAGGGTTTCCTCGACTCGACTTCAAATTTCATTTTGTTTGTAGTTTTACTCATTTCACTTGTAATCTTTGATTATTCTATTGTAATTGTACGTCCGGCAAGTTCTACACTTCCAACATTAATAGGTTAGGAGTTCGAATCATTTAGAATGTGTAAGTGGATATGTGTAATTGTGTTGTACCGAACAAAACAAAAAACAAAACTATGGTTTGCATGTTAAAATTCATTATTTGTTTTCCTACAATTTTCATGATCTAATGTACTTTCCTCGAGCCTTAAGCCCAAATTTAGAAGAAAGGCCATTTTTTTGGGCCAGAAATTAGAGTAGATTAGAGGCCCATTTATGGAATTAATAGTCTTACCTAAAAATGAGCATATACTCCTTCCGTCCCCCAATAAGTGTCTCAACCCCTTAAAATTTTTGTCCTCAAATAAGTGTCACATCACATATTTCTAGATAAAAATTAGCTTAAACTACCAAATATACTTCCATAATTATTACACATTTATTACTTTTTCAGTTTTCTATGCAATGATTACGGGTAAACTAAGTAATTTCACATGGTCTATTAATTTGTGTGTAATAGTGGCTTCGGACGCTTATTAGGGGACGAGAGTGTAATTATTTTGCTACTATTATCCATTAATTACTTTAATGCATCCTCATTTTTTTATGATTAAAGTGGGACTCAGTGTCCCTCTTGCCCCCTCCCTGAGTCCGAATTTGTAATAAATTATGTTCAAACTCCAGATTGTAACTTACAAAATTCATGTTGCAAATTGTAAAATATTCATAATAATAATATTAAAAAATTAATGCAGTTGCAGAAAATTTAATAAGGAACATAATTTGGATGGCGATTTTCCCACTTCTCTTAAATGCTCGACTTTAATTCGATCGACAGCCTCAATAATTCGATTGTTGTATAATACTCCATCCGTCCCGTCGAAATGACCTTATTTTCCTTTTTGGGACGTCCCAACGAAATAGCCTTGTTTCCCAAAAAGGAAATAATTAGGGAAAATTAGGAAATACTTATGTTTACTTAATTGTCCCCTTATTATTGTTAAACACAATTTTTTTTTTGAAAACCTAAATTTAATTATTCGAAATCTACCCACCACCTACCCACCCAAATTGAAATTAATTCAACCCATCACTCTAACTCTCTCTCGATTCATCTTCTCTCTCGCTCTCATTCTTCCTCAGGAAGAACCCTAATTTCCCAAAGACATCTCTCTCTTTCCCTACGCTCTCTCTCTCTCACTATGGGCAGGAGCCCTTCACCGAAGAACTCTCCTTCAGGGTGGGTCACCGTCCGCCGCCCTCCACCTGCGACCCTTAATAGATACGGGAATATTCGCCGTCCCCACCTCAGATCTACATCTCAGTTCTGCAGAGGGCAAGTCGCACGCGGCTGCTTAACCGCACCTCCAGAGCCCGGACTGCCGATAGCTCAATTTCCGCCGAGTATCCCTCTGGCGATGCGGGCTATCCACCGCCGAGTAGTCCTCAGTGGCGTTGTTGGAGAGATGGAGACCGAAGGCCATGAAGTTTTATCATGTTCTGATGGTGATGATTCTGATTAATCCATGTTAATGATTCTAATTGGGCGAGATCAATTTTCTTTTGTCCCTTCGATTTTGGCCCTGTGAAATTGTGATTGACTACTTCTCTGAGTTCTCTCTATAATTGGTGATGCTCTGTATATTGGTTATGCTCCGTGAGTATGTGATTTATTGGGGATTTATGGTTAGCTGATTTTGAGATGGAGAATGTTGTTGATTATGTTATGTTAGCTTGACAATTATTTGATGATGGACTTTTTTATGCTCTGATTATGCTCTATTTGCTTGATTTTGCCCTGTTTATTTAAAATTTTTGTTGGTTATGCATTTTTTCATGATAAAATCAATATTCTTCTTTAATTTTTCTCTGTAGTTGTTTGTGTTTGATGTTGTTATATGTAGCTCCAATAAATAAATAAATAAAATTTATAAAAAATTACAGTTATTAATCACGAAAATTAATTACAGGAAAAAAAAATTCAAATATTTATTTTATTCATGAATTAAAAATTTAAATATTAAATATATACATAAACAACTCTCTCATTAGTTAACAAACACACTTAACAAACTAAACACTCCCTCCTTAAGTCCCATGCCGAAAAGTTTTCAGGCCATTTCGGCGGGACGGAAGGAGTACATTTACGGTGTATCTTGGATTTGTCTCTCAATATTTATATTGCGAAATTGATTATTGCTGATTAATTGGATGATTTCTTCAGTTGTCACACACACACGCGCACACACACATATGTAATTTGTTTACATTTTTTAAATTTGTTTAGGGGTGAATAATTTTTTTGGAAACATGTCAACAATATAAATTAAAAAATAAAAATAGAAAAAAATGTTAAATTATGTGGATAATCGCCGTAGTATTAGTTCATTAGTAAACAGTCGGAATAAAATGACAAAAACTTGTGTCAGCCGGAGGCACCGTGCGGCCGAGCCCAAAGTGTCAATCTTTATACAGAAAAATATCAATCTATATGCATAAAAGTGTTAATCTTTAACATAATTATTTTACGAATAAAATGACAATTTTTAAAAGTGTCAATCTTTATACAGAAAAGTGTCAATCTATATGAATAAAAGTATCATTATTTTAGCCCGGCCGCACGGTGCCTCCGGCTGACCCAAGTGTGTCCCGAATAAAATTTAATTTAGAAAATATTATCATGTGAAGTATTAAAAGGAAGTTATGTATTTATATTGACGTGGCAGTGTCGCGTTAATAATTTTTCATTTATAGTTTAATTCTTTTAGTAGTGTTCTTTTGGAATTTATTTTTAAAAAATATATTATCATAACGTCAATCGGGGACACGTTATAGATGACAATGTTGGATAGAGGGAGCATTCACCTGTATATTGAATCTTGATTATCCCTTGAAGGAATTTGAACTTTATTTTATAATTTCTATAATTCCAAATCCAAATTTTAGTTGAAGTTTATTAATTGGTGTCAACTACGCATTTTCCACTCAATTGAGTATTGCATTTTTTTTTCTAGGTCTAAGAAATTATGTTAATACTAATACTAATGAGTATTGCATTACTAGCAATAAACTCTTGGCGCCAAATGATTGATCAATTATTGCTTAAATTAATGCAACGATATTTATTAATTTAAGCCCCATTTATAGTATTGTATAGACAGGCTGGCTATGTATCTATTGTTTTTTCTATTCTTTTTTTGGTCGTAAATAAATAAAACAATCATTGCATATCACAAAATGCAAACAATCATTTATAGTACATAGTATTGAATTGTATATGTGTAGTGTATGTATTTTGTTAATCATTTTGATAACGATAAAATCGTAATAATAAAATATTACTACTATTTGTGAGGAGATTCTTCTGTACAAATACAATAGTATATATAATGTAAAATGCATAAAACAGAAAACTGCAGTATGAAAGTAATTTTATAATTATTGACCTCGTAGTTTCAATAATTGCATGTTGGTAGTATGCTATAGGAAATGACAACAATAAATCCAATCCAATCAGGAAAGTCAATGCATGTTGTGGTGACAATAATATTGCAAAATACCTAAAATAGTTTAATTTTCAATTTTTATTATGCTTCAACATGGGTTGTGTTTCAATATTTTAAGGTGCATGGATCGATCACTCAATGTTATTATTATTATTATTATTATTATTATTATTATTATTATTATTATTATTATTGTTGTTGTTGTTGTTGTCTGTCTCTACTTAATTAATTATATTGATTATCAAAATTGCGATCTCATCCCATCATAAATTTTGTCATTTGATTGATCTTTAAAAAAGTTGTACATAATATTCATAACCATTGGCGGAGCTAGAAATTCGTCCCAACTAATGTATTTTGGAAATGATATTCATTATATTTTTTTTAAAGACAAAAGGATAAACAAAGGAGAGAAGAAAAGTTTAAGATGTAAAAAGAAGAAGAAAAAAAAAATCCATTTTATTCATTTAAAAAAAATAAAAGTGGCTTTATGTCTCTATAAAAAATCATAATGTACGCAGAAGAAAAGGAATCATCTAATCTATTCGGTTACCTTTTCCTTAAATGACAATGTCTATTGAGAAAAAGAAAAAACGACCATTCTATTTTTCTTTTAAATGAATAAACTAAATAGTGAAGAAAATTTTAAAAGGGGTCCGGTGCACTCACTGCCTCTGGCTTCGCCAATGTTCACTTTTTTTTATCGGAAAAAAAAGAAGAATTTTATTATCGATGAGGAAGTTCCACAGGTACCAGAGGTACTATGAATGGAGAAGACAACAAAGAGACTTACTCATTTTTGTAACCAAAAGAAAAGAAGTTGGTATTCATATTCAAACCGTCTTTTTTGTATTTTCTATAGCAAAGTGAAATCACATGAAGATACAATAGACGATTTGATTTCCGTGACTATGTTTGTTTTTTTTAATACTTTTATTGTTTCTTTTATGTTTAAATAATTAGATTATCAAATAGTTAATGCATTCAAAAATGAACAATGATAGTGCTCAAAGCTTTCTATTAGGGTACTCAAATTTTGATTTTAACTGTACAATCAACTTTATAACAAGACTAACAATACCTTAATCTAGTTGGGAGGTGAAGAACTTCTTTAATTTAGAAAATGTGAAGAGCTTTTTGAACTTTTTATTTTCATTAATCAAAAGTAATACAATTTAATTAGATTAAGTAAACTTCAATCAAACACCACCAAAAAAAAAATAGAGACGTAACTAAAATAAAATCCAACTGAAGCAAAGGTAGTTCAAAAAAAAAATATTTCACTGTGATTCTAAGTTACTATACATATAGCATATTCTTTATTTATGCTATGTACTGTACAATACATAGGCAGATCCAAGATTCTGATTTCTACACTTTCAAGTTCAAGTAATAGTATTGACAGCCAGGATTCTTCACACACAACTTGGTACAATAAACAGAGAGATCATCACTCGCATTTATCAATTTCTTTTAAAATATTTAAATAACTAATTCCCTTCTCAATTTTATCGTTAACTTAATATGTTCCCATATACTCCATATAAAATGCATTAATTAAATGAGAAGAGCCGAAATATCAGGTTTTTCATATCCCAATTTACTCGAAGCGTTTGCTGAATATGTGAAATATATAAAATAACGATACGCCTTAAATAGGTAAAGACAGAATGAGTATTAAAGTTTGTGACTTGGCAAAATTGCTTACATTTGTGCTATCACTACAAACTTTACAGAAAAATTGAGAGAAGTACACATCTCGACCAATAGGTAGTCTCAGTTTTAGATTAATAATTGGTCTATGTTTGTATTAAATTCTTTTGTTAGTATTTAGTCTGAATTGTGATTTACGTTTGAAGATGTTTATCATTTCAATTCTTGTAGAAGTTAATATAAACATGCTTTTCAATCGATTATGCATAGATTGTAGTCTATAAACTTTTGATTGTTTTGTCACTCCTGTTGTAATAGTTTAGATACTCAACTTAATGAATTTAACCTTAGGACACTCGTAGACTCGTCGTGAATAAATAATTTTTGTTGTTCTACAAATGTTTGTATGCTGTTTCAAATAGTCTAAGAGATTCCAATATGATTATTCTATTAGATGATAAATTTACTATCAATATTTCAAACATCATTGAAAACATAATATTAGCAATTTCTAAACAACGCTTTCTTTCTGTCATAATTAAACCAAAAACCCCACAAGGTATACAATCACAGACCAAGAATTTACATATTCGAGATACAGAAAATAGAAAAATACATATATTTTTCCTGATCATTTCATCTATAGGTGATGGAAATGACCTATACCACTAAAAAGCAATCACCCCCTAATAATTTTAAGGGTGAGGAAACATTTGAACTAAAATAAGCTAACACGTGAAGGGTTAGAAAAGTAAATTCCTACCAAACATTCCCCATCCTAAGTTAGAAGAAGATAAAAAAAAAAAAAAAAGAGGTGAAAAAAAAAAATCAAAAAAAAAAAACTAAAAATCCTAACACCCCTAATTAGCGGAAAATTTTTATGCCCGAATCCATACAGATTTTCATTTTTCCTTTTTTTTTTCCTTTTTCTTAACAATTAAAAAAAAGAAAAAAGAAAAGAAGAAATACTCTACTATAATTTGCGGAAGACGATCGGCGCGCCGTGCTGGGGGTGGAGAAGCATGAGTACCGACGGCGCGTGCTGGTAGGTCGGCGCGAGCTCGAAGGAGAAGCGCTGGAGGATCATGGCGACGGCTAGCTTGGCTTGGAGGATGGCGAGGTTCTGGCCGACGCAGCGGCGCGAGCCGGCGCCGAAGGGCATGAAGGCCAAGGGGTGCTTGGCGGCGTGAGCCACGCCGTTGGCGAAGCGAGCCGGGTTGAACTCGTGCGGGTCGTGGATCCACAGGGCCGGGTCGTGATGGACGGCCAGGATCGGGATTAGGAGCTCCGTCGCCCGGGGGATGTGGAGCCCACCCAACTGCATATCCGCCTTGGCCCGTCTGATTATTGCCACTGCTGGCGGGTACAGTCTCAGCGATTCGTTCAGGATCATTCCCAGCTGGACATTTCATTATTTTATTAATTTATTATTAAAAAATATTAATTAAATAATTAAAAAAAAATGGCTTTATGTAAATTGGTGTCGGACACCAAATACGTGAAACAAGTTTCACTTTATGGGTAAACGTGAGAATTTTTGTGGTTTTGGAGAAAGAATAAAAGGAATGAAAATCGATTAATTAATTTAATTAATAATAGTATAATAATGTGGCCTTGAAACTCAAATCCAAAAGATAAGTAAATTCCCCTTCTTTTCCGCATCCAACACATGCTAAAGTTAGAGCGTTTTAATTTTTTTAATAATAATTTGTTTTATCAAGGCAGATATTTCACAATTTAAAAAAAAAAAAAAAATTAGTAGAGAGAGAGAGAGAGGAGGAGAGAGGGGACCATGGGGAGGAGAAAGAAAAGCAAAATAGGGAAGGAAAGGAGGATGAGGAGTAGGTTTTGCGTGGGATACCGTTTTGAGCTTAGCGAGATCATCTTTAGTAGGGGTGTCACGTGCTCCACACACCCGCAGGACCTCCTCACGTGCCTGTTCCTGCCACTGGGGATGCATGGCCAGCAGCACGGTCGTCCACGTCAGCAGGTTGGACGTCGTCTGCTTCCCGGCGAAGAATATCGTCTTGCACTCCTCCACCACGTCGTTCGCCGTGATCGCCGCCACCGCCGCCGCCCCCTTGTCCTTCTCGCTTGCCCTTATCATAACCTCCAACAAGTCGTTCTCCGAACCCTTCCTCTCTCCTCTCCGCCTCTCCTCGATCAGCTTCAGGAGCGACCTCCGGATCTCCCTCTCCAGCCTCCACGACGTCCTGTTCTTCTTCGTCGGCAGAAATCTGTCATCCATTTATTCATTCAATCAATTAATACGAAAAACGGTCGTATGAATTGATTAATTTAATTATCTTAATAAATAAAAGAGGATTGGATTGATTTAGTCACCGGTAGCCAGGGATGAAGACTTTCTGGTAGGCTTCAGTAGCATGGACCATTTGCTGGGATTGCAAATGGAAAATGGCTCTCCCTTCCTCATAGCTGCTGCCAAAAGTGGCTCTAGTAATAACATCCTCCACCAAATCCTGAAACCACTCTGAAACCTCAACCTCCACTTTCCCCACATTCTTCATTTCCTCACTCCACTCCATCACTGCTGCCTCCATGCTCTTTGCCATCATTGGTATCATTAACTAAACCACCACCACCAAATTCCCCAATCATTTTTCATTTCTTGAATATATGCACAATTAATTAATCAATCAATTAATTAATTAACTAATTACCTTGAGATTCTCAGTGTGGAAAGTGGGTTGGATGATCTTCCTGTGGTGGGCCCACTTCTCACCCTTGAGGCTGAGCAAGCCATCACCTTCAATCTTCCTGACTAGAGGTGGGGATTCATTCTTCTCAAAGAGCTCTGATTTCAAGATGAAGATCTCTCTCATGAGGGCTGGATCAGAGACTGTGAGCCTAGCTGTTGGCCCAAACCACACTAGGAACATGGACCCTGTTTCCACAATCTTAATTAATTTAATCAAATGGAAATTGCATGGAGGGTTGAGTCTCTCTTCAAGTTTAAAGAAGATGATGCTTGCCAAAAAGAGGAAGCAGAGAAAGAAAAAAAGTGGGGGAGTTTTAAGTTTAAATCATCACATTATTCCAAGGCAGTGGATAGTGTAGACCCTACACAAAAATCATCCTCACAGCTCACACCAACTTTCTTGGCTGAGCAAATGCATTTGGGAAAAGCTGTATCTACACCACTATATGTGCATATAAATAAAGCTCATAGCAACATGTGATATAATCACCCAAAAAAGTTTTTTGAATAATTGGAGGGGAGATAAAAAACAAGAATCCAGCCCCCCTTCTGAAAAAAGTAGATTTAAGGCATGAAATGAATGCCAAAAAAAAAAGAAAAAAAAGGTTGTGTAGATTAAGTAACATACCATATATTTTCTTCCAGTGATGGTAGAAGGAGAGGACTCTTGGGAGTATGTTGTGAGAGAGAGGAGGCATGGATTGAGCAGAAGCAAGCATATTCAAGCTGGCTAATTCCTTCAAATTCCCCAAGAAAAGCTGGTATTTGGGGCCTTTAATCCCTTGTTTCATGAAGAAATTCTCAACTCTCCTTGGTGCCCACCACAGATGAACTACAGCTTTCACAACAAAAACAAACAGAATATATGAGATCAGAAGAAGCCACAGCAAATGGAAGTGGTAATCTTCCATATTTTTCTTGATGTGGGATGATTCTTGGTGGAGGGGGGGTGGGGTGGGGGTGAGGAATATTGTGTTTGGCTGGGTGGCTGGATTGTGTTTGTTTTTATACAGAGAAGAGAAAGTAGAGGTTTCTTGTCTGTTGTGAAGGACAATAGGATGAAGATGGGCTTAAACAGGCAGAGGAAAGAAGCAACCTAAGGAATTTAAAGGTCAACTAGTTGAGATGGTATAAGGAAAAATTAAATGAAAGTGAGGTGTCCTTACACTATATATTTTTTCCTATGACAATTCTACCCCTCCCTTCGCAGGCTTCGCTCGAACTCTCCCGGAGAAACGGGAATCGAGAGCAAAGCCGGGATGGAAAGACGAGTTTGCCCTTTTCTTGAATTTTTCTCAATCGATGGATTTCAATCTTGTGATTAATTTCTTCGCAGGTTTTGCTCAAATTCTCCTGGAGAGATGAGAATCGAGAGCGAAGCTGGGATGGAAAGACGAGTTTGCCCTTTTCTTGAATTTTTCTCAACTGATGGATTTCATTCTTTAATTAATTTCTTTTAATTAGTTTCGCTCGAATACTCGTAGAATAAATGGGAATCGAGGGCGAAGCCGGGATGGAAAGACAAGAATGCCCTTGTGGAATTTTCATGAATTTTATCAAATTGGTAGATTAGTTTTATTCTTTAAATTAATATATCTGGAAAATTGTGGGAGGAACACTTATCATAAATGAGAATAACATTTATGAGACACACATTAATATAGGCTGTGGCCATTGCTGTGGATCATGTCATGTGTCCAGAAACCAACACTTTGGCCAACCTGAGAAGAATTAAATTTTTCTCTAACCAAATAGATACCCTGCCTTACTATGAATGTATATGTTATAACATAATTAGTTGGAAAATGAAATTTCAATCTTAATTTTGGGCTGAAATTGAATAAAGTATCTCAACAACTGTTCCTATCAATGCCTAGGAAATGCTTAATCACTCACAAATATAACAAACACACCCCCTGTTTTACCTCAAGCATTTCCAATTTCTTTAATGATTTAATTACTAATAACCCTCCGATTCTCTAAACTATTCATGTTTATTCTGACACAAGCTTTAAAAAATGTTAGGTGAGTGTGGCGAGTGTGTCCACTTTAAAATTTTGTAAATAAATGGAAATAGTCATATAAAATCAAGAAAACTAATGGCGACATAGTGTACAAAATAAGAAAGTGTATAATCGGAGAAAATATAATTTTTTTTTCTGGTGTGATATACTTAGAATAGAAGCAATAAAAGATGATACGATCTTTTTAGATATATCTTGTGATGAAAATGTGTGATTGTGGTAGGAAAATAATACAAGAGGCACATGCATGTTTGACCCTAGTTTTTATTTTTTTATTAGGGGGCCTCATCCCCGGCGTTTTAGGAAATGACAGAATTTTGGGTCTTGATTATTACTATTACAAACTCCCAATTCATCCATTTTTTTCTTTTTTAATGAGAATTTCCCTTTCAATTGATTTGATATATTCCCGGTCCTTTTCCACTATGTCTTAAAAAAAATAATAACAATAATAAAAAATTAAAAAATTATGATTTCAAACCAAATTTTTTCCCCTCCACTAGCTTCTTGTTTCTTGTCCCGTGAGAAATGAATCAATAATTCTCATCACAAACTTGTGAATTAGTAATAATTTTTTCTATAATTATCAATATGTTATGTTCTGGTATATTTGTGAAAAAGTACAAACGTTGAGGCAACGAACGATATTGTCACCAATAACAACGATAATATTAAAAGGTTAACAAAAAAGTTATGTTGATAAGATATTCGGAAAATCTACGGTGGGTATAGCAAGCATTCGTTTCAGGAAACGGGACGTGTGGCCAGACGAAAATCGACGGGTGTGACGGGGTTGTTTTTGCATTGCCGACGATGAGGGGGGCGAAGGGGGGGCCGGAGGGGGGGTTCATTAAAGGGGGATTTGGGTTCATTAAAAGGGGGATTTAGAAAGGAGGCAATGGAGGAGTTGTGTTTTGGAAGGATGCTCTTAAATTGATGCACATGGGAACAAGGCTGTCTATTTTATTGCTCCTTTTTGCTGTGTTAGCGGGGGGATGTGCCTTGGTTGTCCCAAACCATGGGTGCCCCATGCTAGGGCACTTCTCTTAATCTTGTCTTAATACTACCAAAACATCATGGGGCCATTTGCACCCCCACCCCCCACCCCACCCCCCTCTTTCCCTCTCTATCTTCATCCTATTTATTTATTTTTCCTTCTATTGTAACTTCCTACGTGTACAATCTTTGGTGTAATGCTTTCACATGGCTTGTAGAGAGATTCAATATTGTTGGTTAGATTGGTCATTTTGTGTTTTCATTTTGTAGAGAGATAATTTTCCTATAAGTGTGTTCTCTTTGAAAGAAAAGACGGGAAAAAGAAAATTCACAAATTTTCACATTTTTTTCTCTGGTTCTCTATTATGGATAATTTTTTTCGGGTAAGAAGGAAAATTTTTGGCATTTTTTCTATTATTTCACTCCAAAACTCAATTAGAGTGATAATATATTCACATACAAGTGAGGACAACTTTATGGAATATATATATATATATATATATATATATATATATATATATGTATATATATATTATCATTTTCTTATCCATCCTTTTCATTTTCCATGCATCAAAGAGAACACACCCTTAATTTTTACTTTGGACCTGTATATTTCTTGTTATTTTTCTTTCAGTATATGAATAACCAGAAACGCTCCATCGCCCACCACAGACACATTTAATGTGCTCCACCGTTGATGTGGCAGTATCACGTTAGCAATTTTAGCATTTAGGGTTTACTTTTTTTAAGTAAAGTTTAATTCTTTTTGGTAATATTTTTATCAACTTCTTATTTATATAATTGTCACATCATCCGTTGAGCACATTAACTGTGTTCACGTTATCCACTGGAGCGTTCCTACGTGAATAACATCCGTACTTATAATGCATGCATTTCACCTTTGGTATAATCCTTCAAGTTATTTATATATATTAAACATTTTTAGGGTGATTAAATATTTTATTATTTTATAATTAAGAAATTAGACGTGCATCAAATTCCCTCTTCTAATTTTGTTTCTCCACAAGATGGGGTTACGCCTCGATGGATGTTTTCCAGACATTTGGTGCCTCCTTTCCAAGAAAATAGAGAGCAGTCATAGAAAATTGGTTACCAATGTTTTGCCCTTTTTCCTAAAACAAATAATTATAAATTTGTCTGTTGTCCTCTGCTACATTTATTTAAAAAGTTAATTAATAAAGAAGTAGGTAAACCACTCTTCTCATCTCGCACAAAATCTTTGTGCTGCCTTTTTTATTTGTCATTTACATACATTCTGTTTCTACCAGTGCTAATTCTCTCACCATTTCTTTATTTTTTTTAAAGGTACTGTGGATTTGTGTGCATTACATAAGATTTCAGCTTCAAAGTATGAAAGGAAAATGACTATAATAAGTATGACATGTTTTGGAGTGATGTGATAAATATTTAATTAATTTGAAAATGACTAATTGACACAAGACCTTTTTCAAATGAAATCTCAAAAAATTTATAAAACCAAAAGTAAATTAACTAAGGGGGAATGCTCCACTACCACGATTGACATGCTGATAATATATTAAGAAATATTATTTTAAATATAAACCCTAAAATAAATCATACACAAAAAATTAAATCTTTCTAAAAAAAATTAAACCGTAAATGAAAAAATTATGACGTGGCATTGTTACATCAGTCGTGAATATATTAAGTACGTTTACCGTGGGCATGGGAGAGTTTCAGATTAACTAAGTGCATCTTGTATTAAATTTGAGATAACAACATTAATTGAGAAGAAACACAAATGGGGTAAGTAAAACATAATGGACCAAGCTATTAAAGAGAGGGTATGTAGGTAGTGAATATAGAGTTACTCAAATTAATGAGTGAAGACAATGTAAGTAGACATACAAACATAGAATGTAAATTCAATTATTAAGAAGAGAACCCTGCCATTACATAATGAGTAGTGTAGGTGAGTGATCCCTATCCTTAGCTCAATTTTGTACTGCAAACACATATAAACATGTCTATAATTAATTTTATTTTCATATCAACAATTGAAAAATAAAAACAAAAATAAAAAGATGGAACAATAAGTACAGCCATCTAAAGAGTTTGTCTGGTAAGGGACCCTTGAAGCCATGTGCTTTTTTATAAAGGAAAGAGATCACGGAATTGCTTGATTGTCCTCTTTGCCACTCCACACCCACTGTTGGTTGTGCAATAAAACTGACCATTCCGTTACATTTGTCCATCTCTTTTTTCCCCTAAACTTTACTCCGTCCCGTCCGCCATCTATGTGCTTAGAATTTCTCGACTTATATTTTAATATGTCAAAAAGTAGATGTTAAGATAAAATGTAGGTCTCACTTGAAATCTACTTTCGACACATTAAAATGCGTGTTGACAAATTCTAAGCACATAGATGGCAGACGGAAGGGGTAATATCTTGTAGTTTAGAAAATAAATAATGTTTTCTACATATAGCTTAGTTCCATTTATTTTTTAGATGGGGTCAAGTACAATTTTACACAACCATCTTTCAAGAATAGACTGCAGTTCTCAATGCTGACGTGGCATGTGGGTGACGTCGTTTTGGGTTCAAATTTTGAAACATAGGAAAGGCGGTCATATTTCCGGGTAAATTTTTCGATTGCAAAACAAGTATCTATGATCGGAAAAAAAATGGACGCAACTTGATTTTGTAAACGAATTTGTAAAGGAAGCCCTAAAAAATCATTACTCCTATAATTATTAAATTATTGGTATGTTGTAATTACAAATGGAATTACGACGAAGCGCAGCTCAGGCGCTTCATTTCCAAACCAAAAAGTCCGGACTTCGAGTCACCTCGGGTGCATGTGTGTGTGAGTGTGTTGTGTTTGTCCTAAAAAAAAACTATAAATTGTTTAAAAACATTAATATTTTTAGCTCGACTCCACCCTAAATTCCATTTGTAAATGTGCATAAACTATGACTTGAGGGTTGCCCTTTCTTTCCAATATTAGCTGAGAAGAGTGCTACTGCTAACTCTTGCGCAAAATCGAAAAATAAATGGTCAATGGAGACCTTAATTTTATATACATAGTATATTTTTCATATTTACTAAAATATCATAAGGTTGTGTTTACTTGAAATAAAAAGGAGTAAAATAAAGTAAAAACGAGTATTAAATTTTGCTTTATTACCTTATACTTCGTTTGCTTTGATGGAAAAAGAATTCGGTGAAATTTTATATAAGTTCAGATAGCCCATTTCCTATATCATGGTATAATATTATATCTAAAATAATGGTATGATAATTTTATAAAATCTTTAATCATTTATGTAATAATACTTTCATACCTTCACATATCATTTTTCGATAAAAAAATATGAACAATTTAGGCATTTTATACTCCCCCCGTCCCATTGAAGATGTCTCATTTTTTTTTAATTTGTACTATATAACATGTCTTATTTCTTTTTTGGCAACAATTAACTCACATAACGACCCCCTTCCCCTTTTTCCTTTACCTTTATTGGTCTCTGTGCCCAAAAGAAATCAGACATCTTCAATGGGACTGGGGGAGTACTTTATAATCTATCAATTCCTTGCAAAATAAACAACATACATGTATAATATAGTTGTTGGTCCTAAAAGTAGCGAGCCACACACGTAGAGGGGGGGGGGGGGTGAATACGTGTGTGGAGAAGTGTTTAACTTCTCTTTGATTTTTCGGCCTCTTGCGAAGCGTGACGCTTGAGAGTGTTCACACTTCAAAGCTTCTTGCTTGGCGAGTGGTGCGGTGCGGAATGTGGTGAGCTATTATACTCGCTTTAGTTATCTTGCACTTAAAACAATTTATCACTTAGAGCGTGAGTGTGTGTTATGAATAATCAAAGCATGAAGAATGTAAAGCGCATAACACAAGAGTTATAGTGGTTCGAATGTTACGCTCCTACGTCCACTCTTATCACCTTCACTCAGTGACGAACTCCACTCAAAGCTTGGGGTTTACAACGGGCACCCAAGAGCCTATGTGAGTTTATACGATCGGCACTCACAAGCCTATGAGTTTATACGATAGGCACTCACGAGCCTTACAACCTTTACAAACTAAACTCTCAAACTCGGTTTGGGTTTGGGTTTGGGTTCGGGTTCGTATAGTTTCCAACTAATGAGAAATTCTTTTACAATGAAGCATAATGTAGAATGCTAGGATTTCTCTCTAAAGCTTATGGATATAGAAGTCGAAGCCTTATTGATAAACTAGAAGGTTGAGATCCGAAGATCTTGTGGGAGAGATGTAGGATGGTTCTACTTGTTTGCTTGCACTCTCATCTCTATTTCTATGTAGCTTGAACCTTCTATTTATAGTAAGTGACACTAATCTATCCGTTGGAGAGATAGAGTGTGTGTTCCTTACTTGTCTAATCCAAATTTGAATTCTTCCTTTATAGAGCACAGTCCTAGGAAGATAGTCGTTGACTAGTAGAGCCTAGCCCTGCAAATTCGGCGATAGTTCGTTGAGCAATCCTGAGCGGACACGTGCTCTGGCAGCTGTCGCTTTTTACCTGCTTGTCAGACGCTCTCGCTCAAGCTGGAAGCACGCTCTGGAAGCGCACTCTGGCCCTGAGAGGCGCTTTGAACTTTGGAAGCGCGCTCCGGACCTGGAAGGCGCTTTGAACTTTGGAAGCGCGCTCTGGACCTGGAAGACTCTTTGAACTTTGGAAGCGCGCTCTGATCCTGAGAGGCGCTTTGAACTTTGGAAGCGCGCTATGGTCCTGAAAGGCGCTTTGAACTGGAAGCGCGCGCTTTGACTTTGGAAGTGCGTGCTTTGACTTTCCTTCAGACAGACGCTTTGGCTTTCTTCAGGCGCTTTGGCATTCTTCCAGACAGGCGCTTTGGCTAAACGCTCTAAAGTTACACTTAAGATAAGAGCTCCCTAATAAGCGAGCTTTTCTAATACATTAAAATATACATTGTAACTTGAGTTGGATCATCAAAGATCGTAAGGGAAATATTCTATGAGGGTTTTGGAATCCAATCAAAACACAATTGAATCCAAGTTCCCCTTAACATAATATCCTAACAATAACTATTTGTAAGAATATATTAGGAGTATCATTCAGGTAAATATAAAATTATAATTCATCTATTTATTATAAATTTATACCGCATCACATTATCACCTTATGTTTCCCTAAATAGACACATAAAAATGAGATTTTCTTTTTCTATTTTTTTTTCTCGGTGGGTGTTGGGAGGCGGGGTTTAATTTTGGAATATGTTAGAGATGGATCACACACTAGCTAGATTAAGACTTGTAGTTTGATAGGTAAAAAAAAATTGAATAAATCGTGTAGGAATATATAATGTAAATAGTCATGAATATAAACACTTTACTACCACACCGCATGTATGCCTAATGTTTTTACAACTAATGTAACAGTGTCACGTCATCAATTTTTTCGTTTATAATTTTTTAATAAGATATAGTTTTTTTATATAATATTTTTAGGATATATATTTATAGTAACTTTCTTTGCATAAATCATGATCATGTCAGCCGTTAACATACAACTAAACATGGGCATTTGAGCATTCCTACGCTCATGAATACCACTTTTGAATGTCGATAGCAATTAATTTTTGGCCCATTTTTTTGCCACTAGATATCTAGATCGGAAAAAAACAAATTGACTTGAGTATAAGAAGCTAGTGCGTCGGAGTCATTGACAACTAATTGATGTGTGTTCATCTTCCATCAAAATTCAATTATAATATACTATTAATATATGACTAATTAATGTGCGGGGAAATATTATTTTTATATTTTTACTTTTATGTTAATACAGCTTGAAGATTTAAAGTTTTGTACGTAGTGTTTTAAGTCAACTCTTGGCTAAAAAAGTAATCTCTTATGTGAACAAATTACTTTAATTAATTCTAATTTCAAGGTTTTACGTAAATACTACTATTATGCATGTTAGCCGCATCATTAGGAATCAATCTATCGATTGTGAACACGTGATATTATTACTAAAAGTGCAACTCAAACTACAGAATCTTTTTTTAAGGTTTAATTTTAACCATTTTTTATTAAAAAAATTAAACTTAAATTAATTACAGTTTCATATCAATAGATATCTAATTTTGATAAGAATATAAATAATTACAATCATATGCAATTTGATGAGGATTTTTCTTCTTTACTTTTGAGTATCTTCCTTTTTTAGGAGATCTAGTACAGTACCTTTTTCATTATATAATCAAGTTTTTATTTTTAGTGACTAAAGTGAATCAATTTTCCAATCATGTCACAAAACCTTGTGGTGGCTGCCACGTCATACCATCGCTCTACACAGCATCATCATCGTTTCTAATTTTCTTATTACTTTTTTTTAAATTAAAATTAAATCAATTGAATTTGTTAGAAATAATCTCATACCCATCTAGACGCATTTAATGTGCTCACGATAACTTTTTCATTTAGGATAAAAAAAAATTGGGTTTATTTTTAGAGTATATATTTCTAATAGTTTTATTTAAATATAACATCGTCATGTCAGCCGTGGACACATTAAATATGGCCATAACGGTTAGAGGAGGATTCCTCTAGATATTGTACCACCAATGTTAAGTACACAAATATTTTTGTTTTCAAAAAGTCCCTTTTTTATTAGAATAAGAAAAGTTTCATTTAACTAAAATCATCAAATGACAAATTATGAAATATGGGGTGGGGTCTTTTTGCAAAAGGTGCACCCTTAGATTCAATCCACTAATACTTGGCCATATTATGACTGACTATATTCTTCCTTTTCTGAATAGGGGAAAGTAATAGAAGGGTGAACTTTATATATACCCTAAACCGTTAAATATATAACTTTTATACCCAAGCATATAAAAGTATAAGTTTTATACCCAAAATCAAATGAAAAGACAAACTTACCCTAAAAAAGTTACTGGTTTTGACGGTAATAACATATTAACCCGTGAGATCACATGATTAACCGTGAGCTCACGGTTTGTAAGAAACTAACGGTTTAAAAAGACCAAATACCGTGAGTTTAGTATTAAACCGTGAGCTCACAGTATTTTTAATTCGAGACTAAAAAAAATGTAATAATTAAATTCATTTATTCACCAACAACCATACCAACAACCATCGTACGAAAAAGGTATATTTCATTAATTGAATTAGAGGTGAAATTGAACAAAAACCCTTGAAGAACAACAAAAAATTGAAATCGTGAAAGCAAATTGAGTTAAGCTCCCTAAATTTTGTTGAAATATCCGCTCGAATTTGGTTGATCTTCGAAGAAATTTACCGCATTTGGTCCTTTGTCGAAGATATTTTGATCATATTGAAGGTACGCACCGTATATTTTTTCATATTTAGTTGTTATTATTGTGTAAATTTGGGGGAAATCATATGAATGTGCATTTTAGAAATTATTGAATCTTTTTTCTAGAAAATGATGGTTTATTTACTTTTTTGTTAGGAAGAGAGATTAGATTACATGTTTGGTAACCTATTGATCGAGAATCATAGTAATTACTTCCATGTAATAGGTTTAAACTGCTAGATTTGATATTTAGGCTTGAAAAAAATAGTTTCCTTTTTTAACGGTTTATTTTAATTGAATTAAATATAATGATGGTTTTAAAATCGTGATTCATTTAAAAAAAATAATCTCACGACATGAAATGAGTATAACGGTATAAGTTGTGATTTAACCGTGAGTTGACGGTTTAATCACAATTTATACCGTTAACTTACATTACAAATCGATTTCTTACCTTTTTAGTTACATTTTTAGTGTATTGTCTTCTAATTTTGAATGCTTGATCGTTTTTATGCAGATATATCTACGGTCAAAGTATATATTCGTCACGGCGGGTATTTTGAGGAGGAAACTCGTTACGTAGGTGGCGATCGTATTTTGGTGCATTTGGCTATGAATGAAGTTACACGTGCAAATTTATTACAAGAGATTCGTAATGAAGTAGGCGAAGAATCCAATTTTTTGCTCTACTACGTGAGCAGTGCCGATGGTGAACAAGATAAGGTCGCTTTGAGGAGCGACATGATTTGTTGCGATTAATTGTGGAGCAACAGAAGAAGGCAACTGTTTACGTTGTCAACAAAGATAAGGGAATGGCCTGGAGCACTCCGATGACACAAGGTTCTAGGATTCTTACGAGTGTGAATATCGAGGAGCCGAGCTCGGAGGCTCTATATTCTGAAGAAGAAGAAAGGAGTGAGGAAGACGTCGAGGTTAGGGTTGAGGATGATGAGGTCGCCCAAGATATGGCTGAAGAAGCACGGGACGCAGCGGATCGCACCAACTTATTTGAGTCACTTACGAAGGAGTTCGGTGTATGGATCCGAGAGCCGAGACGGCTTCATTAGGATCATTGGGCATCGTAATATTCATTCAGTCTAACCTACCCAAGACGACGATGCCAGGGCCGATCTTGAGACTATCCGAGATTAGTTGATTCCTCACATTCACCTAGACACTGCGTTGCCTTTGGGGGTCCTGGATCCAGATTATTACACGCCTGTAGCTGGTGAATTGCGAGAGGGCGGCCTATTCAAGAGAAAGTTAGATGTGTCGGTAGCAGTTGGATTGCATCAAATGGAAAACCGGCAGCAATACAAAGTTGAGAATTCAGACAAGGGTCGTGTCGGGTTCAAATGCAGGATGGAGGGTGCGAGTACCTCGTGCGGGCAAAGAACGTGGGGACTATGTGGCGCATCAGTACATACCACGGTAAGCATACATGCTCCGTCGATTTAGATAGGACTACATACACCGCGCCAATACCCCGCCAATGTTCTGGAGCATTCTATGCACGGAGGTTGATCACTGATGGTGTTGTGCTCAAGCCGAAAGAGATGGTTGACCAAATGCGAGCTGAATACGGCATTCAGATCGATTACAGTTTTGCTTTGCGAGCGAGGAACATCGCTATCGAGATGATGTATGGAGGATTTATGGAGTCGTACAAGAGGCTCCCATCTTATTTGTACTTACTGCAGCAGAAGAATCCAGGTACAGTCTATAGTATCTCGACATCCCCCCTCGATGATCGACTGTGTTATATGTTCCTCGCTCTAGGACAGTCATTGCAGGCATTCATGGGGGATTTACTCCGTCCGGTTATCATAGTCGACGGGGCACACTTAAAGGGCAAGAACAAGGGGACGTTATTCGTCGCTTGCACGAAGGATGGGAACGAGCAAGTGTTTCCACTTGCCATTGGATTCGGCCCGATCGAGGACGATGATTCTTGGACTTGGTTTCTGATGAAGTTGCGTAACTGTTTAGGACATCCTCAAGACCTGTTGATCGTCTCCGATGGCCATATCAGCATTGGAAATGCAGTGAGGGATGTCTTCCCGGTGCGCATCATGGTCTTTGCTGGCATCATCTGGCAAAGAATATGGTCACATTTGGAATGCACGCAGTCGGCATATTCGAAGCTGCGGCCTACTCATATTCGGATTCTAAATTTGACGAATACATGGGAGCCTTGATGGGTTCTGGAATTTATCAGAAGCTGTGTGAGATCGGCATGCATCGGTGGTCATGTAACAAGTGCCTTGTTAGGCGCACGAGTTTCATAACTTCGAATGCCGCTGAGACGATGAATGCAAGACTCCTATGGGCCCGTCGATTGCCCATCTGTGCCATGATTGAGGTGTACAGATTATTGTTGACAAGTGGTTCGAGGAACATCGGAATGCCGCTCAGCGTGGGACCCACGATGTCACTAAGACAACGTACCAGAAGATGGCCGTATCTTCTGAATGGGCACGTCATTACACCACTCGTGGGACAACAGTGCCCAACGTGTACAAGGTCGATGGTGATAATGGGACTTACCTAGTCGACATTCAAAACACAACGTGCGATTGCCGTGAGTGGGAGGGGGATATGATGCCGTGTCGACACGCTTGTGCTGCCATTAGGTATGCATGCCTCATATTCATTTTTTATGCTATGATTTTCCATTTTAAAATATTTGGTTTAATGCTTTCATATTTCATTACTATGGTTGTAGTTTTGCCAGGAGGCCGTGCTACGGAGTACGTGAGTCATTATTTCAAACAATCGACGCTTGTGGCAACCTATTCGCCCAACATTCATCCGGTTCCCGATCCACGGTCTTGGACTGTGCCCGAGCACATTGTTGCTCAAGTGGTTTTGCCGCCCAAAGTCAAAAGACAAACGGGTAGACCGCGAAATAGCCGAGCGAGATCAACGGTGGAAGATCTTCCGGGGAATCCACAGAGATGCGGGCAGTGCGATGGATACGGTCACAAGAGACGCACATGCACAAGTTCTTTGCAAATCAGTTACGCGGATCCCAGTGGACCCTCGAACGAGGATGGTTCGCAGCGACGAAGGCCAAAAACTTGTAGCATTTGTCACGTACAGGGGCATACGAAGCGTCGATGCCCGATGAGAGTTGTTGATTAGAGTAGAATTGTTTATGTAGAAGTTTACGGTTGAGAGTTTATGGTTATGGTTATATATAGAAAGAAGTTTATGTAGAAGTTTATCTTCAATCCGTTAATAATGGGAAAAATAAAATTAAGTAATTAACGGTTTGTTAGGCATTTATACCATGAGCTCACGGTATAGTGGCCAATCAAACCGTTAATTATGTTTATATTTTTTAATTAATTAATAATGGAAAAATAAATTAATTAACGGTTTGATAGGCATTTATACCGTGAGCTCACGGTATAAATGACTTTCAAACCGTTAATTAATTTTTCGGTACAAATGGGCTATGTAAAGCAGCTGCTGGCCTCACAACCCGTCCCGCAACACGAATGTGACGCACAGGCGTCTCTCCTGCCACGTCAGACTCAGCATCACTGTACTCATTCCCGGTTCCCTGTTGCGACTGCTGAGGACGAGGCTGCACATGCTGCAGTTCGGGATGCACCCAATCATCCAGTGGCATCGCATCAATCTCCCGGAAAAAAGACGAGTGCGACGACTCCACGTCCTGGACCTCAGCCTCTCGAACCGGCTCCGTAACAAAGCCGACCATGTGCTCGAACCCGGAGCAGCCTCGGGGGTAGGTGGTCTGTCCTGAATATAGGGAGCTTCCTGATCGTCTCGATCTCCCTGGGCCCTGTCTACGGAATGTCATCCACCAGAGGGCATGTGGCTAGCCTGTGATGGTGCTCGACGATGAGAATGAGCGCTACGGCTCGAGGAACTCTTCGACTTCCCTAAGAACCCCTTGATGTGCCCTGCCATAAACTTGGCAATACGTGCCATAACCCCGGTGTCCGACTGGTCTTGGGCCAATCTCTCCATGACCTTATCGGCCCACGCATCGTTATCACATCCTCGGGGACAAGGATCCCCATGCACGCAGCAGACGAGGCCTGGGGACCTCTCGGGATGTGAACTCTCCACCCTTGGTCTCTTCGACGTACTCGCACGAGCCGTGGGGATAGGGAGAGGCCCTCGACCCTGAGAATGGGCCCTCGTGGCACGTGGCTGGCGACCTTGAGGCCCGGCATCCCTACACCTCAATTTGTCGAAAACTCTCGCCATAGTTCTCGATTCCTTCGTCTGCCTCTGCGGTATAGGCGCTTTCTTCCAAGCATGACGTGTATTGGGATTAAATTCAAGCACCAAGGGATCTTGCTCTGTGAATAGGCTAAGATAGTAAGACTGAGCCATTTCTTCCGTCATAGGTTCGAGGCTCGGGATTACTTGGAGCTGAAAAAGACAAAGGCAAAAATTTATCAAAATCAGTATTCAAATCTAAAAAAGTGTTCACTAACGGTTTGGGAACACATCAAACCATAAGCTGGCGGTTTGATATATCTCCAAGCCGTCAGACAGCTATATTCAAAAGCTAAATAAAGTAGCCTCACGGTTTGGAGATATATCAAACTGTTAGCTGACGGTTAGATATCCCTCCAAACCGTGAGAGAAAGCTATATTTAATTAATTGCTAAATAAATCAGCCTCACGGTTTGGAGATATATCAAACCGTTAGCTGACGGTTTGATATCCTCCTCAACCGTGAGCGAAAGCTATATTTAATTAATTGCTAAATAAATTAGCCTCACGGTTTGGAGATATATCAAACCGTAAGATGAGGGTTTGATATCCCTCCAAACCGTGAGGAAGCTATATTTAATTGCTAGTCCCAAACCGTTATGCTAATTTTCTATAATTATCATAATAAAAGATAAATCAACTAAATAAATTAAATTAAACAATTTCTAATTATTAACCGATAATCCACCCAAAATAAATCCAATTCATTCTTTTTCAATCGCCATAGATAATAAACGAAGCCTTAAGAGAATGATATTAGAGAATGACATACCGTCGGTTTGTTAAAAAAGTCATGGAAGTCTGCATAGTTGTGTCCCATTTGCCATCTCCTTAGTCGAGGGTATGCGCTCGGGCTAATCATGGTGGCACACTTTTCTCCTAAATCCGGAATGGCCTCGAAGGCCCAAAAATACAAAGCCCAGACGGGCCCGTACAGATGGTAGACAACATTAGTGTCGGAGCCTCCAATTTCTCTAGGGTCCTTCTTTGCCACTCCGAGCTGGTGGCACAGTATTTGGAACGACCATGACCCCCACGGAAATGTCGCCCAGCGCTCCCAATCCTCTACTAAAGTCCATGCTCATTCATCAATGCTTCTATCGTAGTTACGACACAATAGCATATAGTAGTAGACGAAGAGGTTAGCGGAGGCCAGGTATTGATCCTCCGTCCCTAGAACTATGGCGGGGTTATTGAAATCCCTAAACAACTGTTTCACTTGCACCTTATTGCTGTTATAGTAAGTATGGAAGATGCTCGTCCTTGGGATGACATGATTCTTGCCATGAGGATTAAAAGTTGAAGAACCGAATCTCAATCCAGTCACGAGGCAAAATTCTTGCGCCCCAAACCGAATATCTTGCCCATTCACATGAAAATATCTCTCAAATTGATGCCCGTCGCCCCTCCATAGCTCACGGGACAACAGCTCGTGCAAGGCACGCTTCGCGTTCCCATTCTTTTTAATCGACAATATGAATGCGAATGGAGATTGGGTAACGAATCGGCCTAACAAATCACGATCGCCAACACGTAGTAAAGTGTTCATAATGGCCACAGGTGCGGTGTCTCTATAGTAGGCATTGATTTCACCCGGAAATCCTTGCATGAGAGGCCGGTACCATTGGTACCTAGGCTGCAATCACCCAAAAAACATACATGCAAAATTAGCATTTACATTCGAATTAATTAGTTTTACTGGAAAAAAAAAAAAAAAAAAAAAAACTACTAACGGTATAAAAAATGAAAAAAAACGTGAGGTGACGGTTTTTATTTAGTCAAAACCGTAAATTAAGTATACCTCACGGTTTGACTAAATTTATACCGTGAGGTGACGGTTTTAATTTAGTCCAAACCGTTAATTAAGTATACCTCACGGTTTGGACTAAATTTAAGCCGTGTCACGGTATAAATTTAGTCAAACCGTGAGGTATACTTAATTTACGGTTTTGACTAAATTAAAACCGTCACCTCACGGTTTTTTTCATTTTTTATACCGTTAATTTGCAATTAATCGTCTAATACATACATAATTCAAACTTCCCCATGTATAATTAGCACAACAATGGCATAAAATTAGCACAAAAAACGCATAAAAATCACATAAAATTTGCAATTACCGTCTAAATTATTCGCATAAAAATTCAAATTATTCTATAAATTCATATGAGTTTAAATAATTGAAATCAACAATATAATTATTTTAAAAAAACAAAGGAGAGTTCGAAAAATTACCGGCGCCGGCGGCTCCGGAATATGTTCCCGTTCGGCCTTCGTCGGAATTGGGCGATGTACCTCAACTTCTTCGGATTCGGCACCCGAGTCGTGGTCGTGGTTAGATGAATCAGCCATTGTTAACGGTTTAATTTGTTGAATTTGGTAAGGGCTCACGGTTTGTTAGAGAGAAAAATGGGGAGAAGTCGTGAGGAAGAGAGAAGATGAGAGTGACGACGATGATAATTGAATGGGATGAGGTAGGGTTTGATTTTATTTATTTGATATATGGTAAAAAGTGGGGCCCACATCCTATTTTGTTTTGTTTAAATTGTAAGATAAAGTAAAGGTTATTTTTGTCTTTTCATTGACTTTTGGGTATAAAACTTATAGTTTTATTTGCTTGGGTATAAAACTTATACACTTATCCAATTTGGGTATATTTAAACATTCTCACATAATAGAATGGTATATAAAGTCATTAGACCACTAATTATTGTTAATATTTCATTATTTATTTATATAAATATGAATAATAGAATGGTAAATTCCTATAATGTGGCAGTATTACATTATCTAATTCAGTTTTCTCTTTAGTCCTAGTTTTCAATTTTTGATTGGAGTAGGTCTATATATTTTTGTAATTTTTCTTTATAAATTTGTAAGTTTATATACAATTATGAGTAGTGTCAAAATCATGAAGTGGACTAATCCAATCATACTAAGAATATTTCGAGTTAAGTTGTCATGAAAAATTGAAGTTCCCTCTAATTTTGAAGGCATAATTTATCACTTCTTGAAAATATGAAAAGGCATCAGTCCTTTGCTTGTTTTTTTTATATAAATATTTTTCCTACCAAAAACAAACAAGGATCAATCATTCATCATTATGTTTTGCAGTGCAATCATCCACATATTGCCAAGCTGCAACTGAAAATCAGTTCTTTTTCCAACATTGAAGAATCTTAATCTAACCAACATTTTTCCAAAATAAAATAAAAATAATAATTAAATTACCCAAAAAAAGTGATCACTATAGGCTGTGTTGCCTGTATTCTTATCATCATCTTTTGCTAGCTGCAACATCCAATCATGTAGATTTGGCCTCTTTTGTCCTCTCTCTCTCTCTCTCTCTCTCTCTCTCTCTCTCTCTCTTAAGGCTGTGAACTCTTTCAGGCTTCTCTCTCTTGTTATATCAATTTTCTGCATCATGAAAATTCAATATATATAATGATATTATTATTTGAAAAAACATAAAAATAGGGGAGGGGGGGGGGGGGGACTCTTAACTCTTTCTCTCTGGACTATCTACAGTACATAGTAGCTAGCAACTTTTTATGATTTGAACAAACGCACCTTCTTTTAACTATAAGATTCTGGACTTGTCTCATCAAACTCATCGATCCATCATAAATCTATTATTTGTTTATGGACCATTTTACCCTTCAAACCATTAAATTTTTAGGGATGGATTACAAATTTAAAAAAACAAAAAATAAAAAATCCCAAAGTGTATCGATTTTAATTTTCAAAACGTACTCTTTAGGTATTGACAAAAACAAAACATGATACGAAAATCTTATAACCCTTTGGTTAGCACAACATTATTATGCACAAACATTTAGAGCAAAATTATGCACAAATAATACGTCCAAAAGATGATGTCATTAATATATAAGACTATGATCTTTTTTCTTTTCTTTTTTAATTTAGAAAAGGATAGAGTAGTATTAATCTTTGTTGGGATAAATGGGGGGACCTTTTTTTCAGTAAATGACAAAGTAGCACTATTTAACTAATTTATTTAGGATTCCTTGGTTTCTTGATTTTAAATAAATACTATGTTGCTCGCACACTATCAGTCTATCACACGCATTTATAGTTATATTTATTACATTAACACAAATCCTTAGTCATTACACACACATATATATATATAGTGAAGAGATCACATACAAAAGACTAGTTCCGTAAGAAATGAGAAGTAATCTGGACCATTGATCTTGGTGTGATCTATGGCCCAGATTAACTGGTGCATTATAATTGTACTGAAAATGTATTATGATGACTGATGCATTATGATAATATTGACAATGCATTATGAGCACAGTGCATTATAATTGTACATATCGTGCATTATAATTGTGCATATAGTGCATCATTTTTACTTTTTACGGAAAACCTCATTTGTACGGGATCTCATCTATATATATATATATATATATGTAGTAGATCATATGAAAACTAATTATTACGTGAAACCTGCAACCCATCATAAAATATTGCATTTTATGCATAAAATGATGCATTTCGTGCATAAAATGTTGCATAATAAAATATATTATTTTATATTATTTTTATACATATAATACATCATCATGAGAATTTACATAATAAAATATATTATTTTATTTTATTTTATTTTATATTATTTTTATGCATATAATGCATAATCATGAGAATGCAACATTTTATGATAAAAATGCAACAATTTTGTGCATAAAATGCAACTTTTTATGATGAGTTGCAGGTTTCACGTAATAATTAGTTTTCACCATAACCTATCCCTATATATATATATATATATATATATATGAGAAATGATATGTTACTCACCTCCCGGTGGGCACCTTCGTGGGCACCTCGTCGTTTTATCACGTTTGCATTGCTTTTTTTTAATTTTAACTTTTATTCTATATTCTAGTATCTTAGAAATTAATTTACAAATCATAAAATCTAAAAAATCAATGTTCAATTTATTTTTTCTTATTTTTAACTTCAAAAAATGAGTAATAAAATAAATCGAGCTTCGATTTTTATGTATTTTTTAGATTTTATGATTTGTAAATTAATTTCTAAGATACTAGAATATAGAATAAAAATAAAAATTAAAAAAAAAAAAGCAATGCAAACGTGATAAAACGACGAGGTGCCCACGAAGGTGCCCACCGGGAGGTGAGTAGCATATCATTTATCTATATATATATATATTAAATTCTTTACACATATATTTAAGCATGACTATATGTGTATAAGTATGTTCTCACGTTCTTACACGCCATAATTTATTTTTATACGAACTCATGCATATATTGTTCACACATACATAGTATAAAGTTACTTTCACAATTGTTTTAGGATAGGTGTAGTTCTTTCAATCTTTCTATAAATGTAGCAAGGCTCATACCTCACTTCAAATGAACTACACTAATATGGATATTCGAGAGTAATTCATTTAACATGAAATTGCAAGAATCTTGCAAATTTGTAACTCAGTACACATAAATAATTCATGACATGATAGCTACTATATAAAGTAATATAAGGCCTAAAGGTAACTTCTTATAAATTGTACAAAGTACGAAAGGCCTCAATCATAATCACCTTTAACAATTTGTCAAACAATAAATATTAAATTTCCCTTGCAACTGAAATTCGATGTTTTATTTTATTTTTATTTTATTTTTATTTTTATTTTTAAAGAAGGATCAATTAATAATGGCTCGAACTCTCCAAACTCTTACTTGAAGGGGAAGCGTTTTGCTAACTGAAATGCGTTTTATTGTCTAACTGAAGTTCGATGTTTTGAGATCATGGCTTTTACTTCACTCTATATTTTGAGTATTTGTTTAGCATTTACACTTTTGATAATTATGGTAAGCAATTTACTTTCAATATTCAATTGAGCTTAAAACTCAAGATTAGGGATGGCAATGGGTCAGGTACCCAACCATTTAGTCTTTCTCAAACTCAGACCTGCTAAAAATTTTCGTACCCATACCCGTTTCAAACTCATTTAAAAATTAATTTTGGTACTCGTACCCGCCCCAAACCCATCGGGTAATACCCACTAATTACCCGATAAAACCTGAACTCGACAACATTAATATAAATGGTTCTTTAAAATTTTATGCAACAAAAATTATAACTAAATATATATATCAATCAAAAGTCAAAACTATTATTTAAACATGCAAATCTCATTAGAACTGTGAACTAACAAAATTATAAAATAAATCTCAAGATAAATACCAATAAGATATTAATTTTAATACATAAAAAAATAAAACCTAGAATTACGAATAGTTATTTAAATTCACACACACATACATACATATATATGGGTTTGGGTAGTGGGTACCTGTAACTATTTACCCAGACCCATCTCAAACCCGTTGCGGGTATCAATTTTATTACCCAGACCCGTCCTAAATCCGTTGCGGGTATCAATTTTATTACTCAAACCCGTCCGAAACCCATTTAATTTTACTCAAACCCATCCTATTAGGGTCTAGGTGGGGCGGGTACCCACAAAAACCCGACCCATTACTATCCCTACTCAAGATATTGTTGCATCACTTATCACTAAGAACGCTAGAAAATCACAATAAATTGAATAATTCGATCTAATCAATCATTGAAAAAATGAGTGCGACATACTACAATCTTGATGAATACATAACACACACATATACAACAATTTATTTCTCATAAATTCGTCAAATTATTAGTATTTTCAATAAATTTCTACATCAAATCTCCAACCATCAAGTTATATTGTAAGAAGGGGCACACTTGGGTGAGACTAGGTGTACTATGTGACCGTTCAAAAGATTAACATTTTTATTTGTGTAGATTATCACTTTTCTGCATAAAGATTGACACTTTTAAAAATTGACACTTTTATTTGTTAAATTATTATGTTAACGATTGATAATTTTATTCATGTAGATTAACACTTATCTGCATAAAGATTTACATTTTGACCCGACCATACTATGTGGTCGGTCTCACCCAAATTTTTGCCTTTTAAGAATGTTGTGTAGATTTCAAAATGAAAAAAAAAAAAAAAAAAAACCCGGCCCCCCACCAAACATTTTTTTTTCTGTATCCACCAATATATAAATTGAAATATATGCAATTAAAATTCAAATAGCATGCATATCTCAATGATATATTGAATGAATCGGCCACTAAAACCATGCCACCTCACAACAAAACAAAACAAAAAGTTAAAAAAAATATACTCCAATTCAACCTATCAATCACTACTAGTATTACATTCATCCCGTTATATTAAAGCTTATTTTCAATTTAGTCCGTCCCATTATATTATAGTTCTTTCTTAAAATAACAAAAAAATATTTGGCTACAATTAACTCTCTCTCCTTATAATTAATTATAGCCACATATTCTCTCATTTGTTGGTTTCTGTGCAAATTAAATTAAGTCTAATATAATGAAATGAAGTTAGTAATTCTAAAATTATGATATACCCATAGACTAAATATTTTATTTTTTATTTTGTGTATTTTTTTTAAAGAAAAACTAATTTGGCTACGAAGAGCATAAAATCACCACAGATGGCCCACATTTTTTTTGTCGTAGCTCTAGCTACCTGCAAAAACTCTGATGATCAGTTATTCCAGGGGTACACTTTTTATTTTATTTAATTGTCTTTTCAGTCCAAAAAAAAGATAAATATTGTAAAAAGAAAAGCTAACAATGGCTTGTTTGTTTTTTTTGTCAACGACATAGATATTATTTTAATTTAATTTTAATTTATAGTATTTTGAAGATTATGATTAATACTTATACTGTACATATAACTAGCCATGTGGTACTAATTGAATGAAATGACATGCAAGGGTTGGATTCAAGGCAGAAGTTGTTAGAATTGCATGTCACTATTTTGTTTGTTTTCTCTCATATGAGTACTCAATCAAGAACTCTCATCAGTAATCTGACATCTCTATTAATTTTTATAGCTTTTTAAATTATCATTTCATAATCAAATTAAATTGTGGTTGCTATGCAATTTATTTCCCTTTTTCTCATTTTTAAATAAAATAAAATTGGTATTCTTTTTTATTTACAACCATCTGACAATTATTAGGACTTACTACCTTCATCCTATTTATTTAAATATATTTGCTTTATGCACGTATTTCCACCGAAACCTAGTACGGGTTTTAAAACATAATTTTGTAGTATCGTTTTTTTACGGGATACTATGAGTGTCATAGTATCCCGTAAAAAAAACGATACTACAAAATTACTACTATGTTTTAAAACTCGTACTAGGTTTCGGTGGAAATACGTGTCAAATAGTAAATAGGTCTAAATAAATGGGATGAAGGTAGTATTTATAGATAAACATGTTTTAATTGTGGGGCTTCACCTTAAGCGCTTAAACTATCCAAAATTAATAATGCATGATAAAAAAAAATATTATTGGTAGTCCCGACACGAATCTTAATTTATTTTTTTTTCAATTTCTTGGATGCTAGTCAATACGGTACTTTTTAATTGAAATCATATTTAGATTAGTTGGTATTAATTGTGTTTGATGAGTTGATATGAATCCTTCTGACTACTTGAAAGTTGGTCAAATAGACTGATATCAATTATCATACGCATGTTGAATTATGTAGGCGTTCCTTTATATTCGTTATACTGGTGCAATTATGGATAAAATATTGTATTTCACATAGAAATAATATTCCCTATTGAGTATGGATTCAATTCATCACCCTCTATTTAACTACAAATTATGAAAATATTTATTTTATTACTAAATCACGCAAGTAAAAGGAAATAGAATAAAGACAAAATAAACTTGAGAAACTCAAATAAGAGATACATTATTTTAAAGCTTTGATTTTAATGGACATGTGAATCCAAATTTATTTAAATCAATTAATTAAATAAAAGCCTCGACTTTTCCTAGAACAATCACAAGATTAGATTAAATATACTTCTGTAGTGCCTAACTCTCGAGATCTTCTGTCTTTGCAAAAGTATGTGTTATATGTTCCAATTCAAGTATTAATTCTCATCTTCCAAATTTCAAATTAACACAACAAATCATGCAAAATTGATAACTAATCAATCAAGCAATAAACAAACACAATTACACAAGAATTTGAAAGAAAAGGAAAATAAAAGAGAAGGTCGTATTTGATTAAAAAATTATTGAATCCACAAAATCTATCTACTTCCTAATTCTACAATAGTATTAATTAAAAAAATACAAAAAAAAACTTAGCTAATCATGTTCAAGATTACAAATAAATTAAGATCTACAATAAACATAATCGAAAATAAACAAAAACATTAGTAAAGAACTGAAGATTAAAGTCTTGAATGCTTCAAAGAGTACCCGATCTTCTTGATCTTCTTCTTTTATGAAAAACTTGAAATAAAAACTAGAGCTAATAAAGGATAAAGATACAAAATATATTTTGAGGATTTATTTACACCCTAAAAATGGGATGAAAATTCAACATCGGGTTCGCTAGTTATGTAATGCCTCGTGTAAAAAAAATGTGCCCTCCTCAGCTCAGTTAATTATATTTCACTAATTAATATATATTCTCAACAATCTTCCCTTTTGTACTTTGAATTATCATTTCTCAACCGAAAATAAGATAATTAATTAGTTATCAACTGCTGACAAAATCTATCATGGAAAGGGACAAACATTCACGTTAACCTGCAAGAAAATTCATTAGCAATCATTAATTATTTTAGCAATCATTAAGATTTGATGAGATTTAGAGCCGAAGAGTTTGATTTATATGAAAACCATTTTATTCGTGAGAACCGTGAGAATTCACTTTTTTAGTTATACTTTCATGCTTTTTCACTTATGGAATTATGCTTTTTTGGAAATAATGCTTTCATGTTTATATTTATATATTGTTTCGTGTATTTTTGCATGATTGTAATACATAACAAGCACGATTTGTAAAAAACATAATTTTATATCTAAAAAAGCATTACTTGCAAAAAAGCATAAATGCATAATTAAAAAAGCACGAAAGCATGCATAACTAAAAAAACGGATTCTCACGGTTCTCACGAATGGAATGGTTCCCACATGAACTCTCCCCTAGAGTGAAATTATGTAACAATTGCAAGTCATAAGTTTCAAATAATTTATTTTGCAAAGTTTGAAAAATAAACTTTTGATATTTTAGTTCTTTATCAGACTTTTTTTTTTGAGAACGATCAGAATTCTTATTTCATAATTAAATGCAAATACAATTATTTAATATTGCACGTGTATTAATTACATTGTGTGTAATTTATGAATTTTGTTTGTGTGTGGAGTATGTGATTAGGTGTAACATGAGTAGTGTGTGAACTGCGTGTGTGTGTGTAACGTGTGTTAGTCATGACCTTTGTATGTGAAAGTAATGATCAAATTATTCGACAATTCATAAATCAGAATGAATTATTTGAGTACATAAATTTAAAATGTTACTGTACTACTATTTAATACTGAGATATTTTGTTTAAGTGGATTTAAATTAAATATGCAACCATTCAAGCCAAACGCACCTCGACAAACTTTGTAATTTAATTGAACTATTTAAATATTTCAACTATATATAGCCATCTATACTTTTAATTTGATGCGATAGGTAGTAAGGAACACTTTTTTTTTTTTTTGGAGATAAAGGAACAATATTAAAGGCTTGATATTTTCGCCGTTCATTCACTTGAAAAATTTATGTTTTGTTTCAACGTTTAAATTTATGCATTTTTTTTTTATTTTACGTATATATGATTAACTGAGTTTTTTTTTTTTTTAAATACAAATTTATTATGCAGGGATATAATTTTAGTGTATATATACTGATATTTTGATTGAGTGGATTTTATATTAAATTTCCAATCATTCAAGCCAAAAGCACTCCGACAAACTTTGTAATTTGATTCAATTATTAAAATGTTTCAACTATATATAGCCATCTACACTTAATTGATGCAATAGCTAGTAAAGAACACTATTAAAAGCTTGATATTTTCGCCGTCATCAAATTTACTTTAACTCAATCATTAGATCACTTAAAAGATATTTTTTTATTATTATTATTTAAACGTGAATATATATGTATTTATTATGTATATGTAATTTTTGAATCGAGGTTTTTTTTTTAATAAAATATTTATATATTATTTCTTGACAATATGGGATACAATTTTAGGGTATATAATACTAATATTTTGTTTAAGTGGATTTAATTGAATTTCCAGTAAATATTCAAGCCAAAAGCACCCGGACAAGCTTTGTAATTCAATTAAATTATTTAAATATTTCAACTATATATAGCCATCTACACTTTTAACTGATGCAATAGGTAGTAATTAGGAACACTTGACATAATCGCCGTCATCAATTCTACTTTATCTCAATCATTTGATTTAATCAAGTCACTTAAAAAATCATATACAAGTCATCTCAAACATTAACATATCTCGAGCCCTAAAATTAATACTCCTTTATAATTATTTATTATTTGTTGTGATCAGGCTTAAAGGAAAAAAAGCAGCCTACAAATGTTTCGTATGAAGATAACACCAAAAAGCATAACAGTGGCCACTATATATTTGGACATAGAAAATAATAAAAATGCAATATATCTAAAATAATTAATTAGGTAAATAATTTTAAAATGAAAAAAGGTGGGGGAGCAGCCTTGGATTTGTCTGTTATACCGACCAGTGAACAACTTTTGCGGCATGTTGTCACAAGTAAATTTTATTTATTTTAATACATATGGATATAAAATTAGAAAATGAAATAAAAAAAATAAAAAAAGTGATATAATTAATAATTTAGATGGGCAGAAAAGATGTGAAGGGAAATTAAATAAATAGAGGGTAACCTCCATAACTAAACCAATGTTTTGTCTCTTTAAAACCATGCTTTGTTTTGCTTTTTCGCATCTCTGCTTTTCAGGCCATGTCTTTTTCTCCTTGACATCATATTTTATGTCCTTATTTTCTCGATTTTCTTCCATATTATTCCAACTTGTAATTTTATATTTCTTGGGATGTATGGAAACACATTCCATTGATTGTTGGATTTTAAATATGTGATCAAATTAACGTCAAAAAAAAAAAAAGTGATCAAATTCAAAAGCATTATTTGCTCGAGATAAATTGAGAAATAATTATATATATATATATATATGGGCGATATACAGTAAAAAATAAATTTTTTTGTTTATAAAAAAAAGTGTTGCATTTTATGCAGAACTATAATGAATGCAATGAACAACTATAATTCATCGTGAATCATAATGTATCGTCAGTATTTTTGATATATGGATAGATGATCTCATCTGGTCTTAAATACTCCATCATACTATTTTGGAGCATCTTTTCTCCCTTAACTAGGGGGGGGGGGGGGGTTACCATTGAAATTAATTAGAAACGTGAAGATATACTTAATTTGCACCTTACATTACTACAACATATTTGATGAACTCGGAGAATTCATTTGAAGTGACTAAGACTAATCAAGCATTACAATAATTCAAAATTCAATAATCGAAATGAGAGTTACTCGATACAATTTTCTACAAACCCATTCATCCAAAAAGGAACGATAAAATTTCGTTTAAAATGTCTCACATATTTGTTGGTATTGAAATGAGATTCTATTCCACGGTATTGACGTACAAAAAGAGTTACCTCTTAAAAATAAAGTCACATTTTCAACCAAGTCAAACATTTTCATATGTACGTCAGTACATGTCTTCTTCTGTAAAATGGGCTTTTTAATGTATCGACATCTAACCCTTTTCAAGGTCCACCCTAATTATATATTTATATATTACTAATAAAATTGTGTGAATATTTAACGGAACAAAATTCATAAGGAAGGTCAAAAATCCGAATCCAAATTCGTAGCTAATACTCCTTCCATCTTACTCCATTTAATCTATTGGTTGAATCTTGTTGAATCTGTATATAAGATATTAAATAATGAAATGAGCAAATGAAATAAACAGTAGTAGTGAATTTCGAATATCACTGTCTAATTATATTTCAAATTCGATCATATGATATCATTGTTATTTGGGTGTGTAGAATGCGAATCGGCAGAGTAACGACTATGTAAAACCGAGGCGAGAATTTAATTCTCTCTCCGCAAGACAAAATTGCTCCGCACAGTACACGCGGTTCTATAGCAATTGTCTCCAAGATACAACGGTTTTCGATTACGAGTTCTTGTACTAGAACGTCGTAATTACGGCGAACCTACTTGATACTCGGGACTTGAGTATGCAAAAGATAAACTATAGGATATATATGTGATGCTTGAAGCGGATTGGAATGAATGAAACCAAAGGGGGGGCCTCTATTTATAGTTTCCAAGTGGTGCGATCGAAGAGACGCGACCGGACGAAATGGCACGAACCAAGGGGACACCTTAGTTCAGCCAAGATGTGGGCCGAACCGCTGCCTCGGTTCGCGAGCCACCCTTTTGCCGTTTACCACGTGGCAGTGACTGGGCGCGCCACGTCAGCGCACACGCGACGGACATACGCCAGCCACGCCTCCACGTCAACTGGGCGCACACGTGGCAACGCCACGCGTGCGCAACTGCCGGCCACATCACCAAATGCACGCATTGTGCGGGTTTGACACACGCCGCTCGTCCACGTCACCGCCACCTTGCACGCCACGTCACCAATCCGAACCATCGATGCCCAAAACATCAAAGGCCCCTACGGCTCCTCGCGACGATGCGAAGTGCAAAGTGCGCCGTCAAAGCGCCCATTGCGACGTGCACGTGCTCGGACTCGGATGGTTCGCACCATCCGAGTAGGAGTTCGGTCAATGGTGACTAAAAAGTCAACTATGGTACACCATAAGACACACCATAGAGGAGCACACTTGATTGCTCCTTAGTGTTTGGAAATTCCTTATAAATGGCTCTACTCTTCATTATTTTTCCAATGTGGGACAATGTTTTCCCCCACATTTCTCACATTCAAATGCTTTACTTTGTGCATTCATTTCTCATTCATTCCTTTATGGAATTAGACAAATAAATACACTAGATTCATCTACATAAAATGTAGATTTCAAATCCATTATCAAATTCCATTAATTAATGGAATTACCATAACTTAATTATGGATTTAATTTAGAGCATTTATTGGGAAAATTCCAACAATCCCCCACATGAATGAAATTAATGCATATGCAACCTATACTAAGTCCCGACGACTTGTTATTGTATCAGGAAAGGTGGTAGTTAGCCTTGAACCTTCCTTAGTGTAGTGTTATCGGATTTACTTGCTGCTCGGTGAACGAGATGTCTTGAACCGTTCAACTTTTGTGCAAATCAAGACAATAACACACACACAATAACAGATCTAATATCTTTCAGTTCTCACGTTGTGTCCATTTTGGCCTTGGACCATATCTTGGATTCATAAGTGTTTTTTAATTAGAAGCGGCCTCACTTCTCACTTATATAGGTGATCTTCTATAAAGAGTATCCTGCCATACTCCACCTTTTACAAGACTATAAAAATCATTAAAAACTTTTCACAAGTTTACCCTTTACCACGCACGACAGGTTCGTACTTGGGCAGCTGCGAGAATGGATTATATAGTTCCAAGTACTTGACTTGAACCTTCACGAAATGTTGTCTCCTTGAACCAAGTTCATGGGATCTCCAATCATCATGGTGGAGTGTCATTTATGAATGTCCATTTATCGTGGGTTTCAATCCCATTCCCCTTGCTGCGTTGTAGAATTGATCACGATTAATACCTTTAGTAAACGGATCCGCTATATTGTCTTTTGACTTTACATAGTCAATGCATATTATGTCAGTCGTGATCAATTGCCTAACGGTATTGTGTCTACGACGAATATGTCGAGACTTACCGTTATACATACTATTCTTTGTCCTCCCTATGGCAACCATGCTATCGCAATGTACCATGACGGGAGGCACGGGTTTATCCCAACAGGGAATATCCTCTAAGAAGTTTCTAAGCCATTCGGCTTCTTCACCGGCCTTATCTAAGGCTATGAACTCCGATTCCATAGTGGATCGGGCAATACATGTTTGCTTAGAGGATTTCCAACTTATGGCACCGCCTCCAATGGTAAACACAAACCCACTTGTAGATTTGGTGTCTTTGGTATCGGATATCCAATTCGCATCACTATATCCCTCCAACACGGCTGGATATCGTGAGTGTGTAATCCGAACGTGTATGTATGTTTTAAATACCTCAACACTCTAGTTAGAGCCGTCCAATGATCCTTGGCGGGATTACTCGTGAATCGACTCAATTTACTTAGAGAATATGCTAAGTCAGGCCTTGTACAATTTGTGATATACATTAGGCTTCCAATGATCTTAGCATAATCTTCTTACGAAACGGGTTCTCCTCGATTTTTAGCCAAGTGTAGATTTAAATCGACGGGTGTCCTAGCCGGTAGTAGATCGAACGCTTTGAATTTCTTAAGCACTTTCTCAATGTAATGAGATTGTGATAAGATTATTCCTTCCGATGTTCTAAAAATTTTAATTCCTAGAATCACGTCCGCTAATCCCATATCTTTCATGTCGAAATTTCTTTTCAACATTTCCTTTGTATTCATGATAACATCATGACTACTTCCCATAATCAACATGTCATCAACGTATAAACATACGATGACAAAGTTGTTTGGGGTGCCTTTGATGTAGACACATTTGTCACATTCATTAATTTTGAACTTATTTGACAACATTACTTCGTCAAATTTCTCGTGCCATTGTTTAGGTGCTTGTTTAAGTCCATACAAGGATTTAACAAGTTTACACACCTTCTTCTCTTGGCCAGGGATCACAAATCCTTCGGGTTGTTCTATGTATATTTCATCTTCAAGTTCCCCATTTAGGAATGTCGTCTTTACATCCATTTGATGTATATTAAGATTATACAACGCCACTATGGCTATTAGCGTTCTAATGGATGTAATTCGAGTTACGGGAGAGTATGTATCAAAGTAGTCATACCCTTCCTTTTGCCTATAGCCCTTGACTACAAGCCGAGCTTTGTACTTATCTATAGACCCATCAGCTTTGAATTTCTTCTTAAGAATCCACTTGCAACCCAAAGGTTTATTTCCCAGAGGAAGATCAACAATATTCCAAGTGTGATTGCTTAAGATTGATTCAAATTAGCTATTTATTGTTTCTCTCCATAGATCGGCATCAGGACTAGACAAAGTTTCTTTGATAGTCCTTGGTTCATCTTCTAATGAATATACTACAAAATCAGGGCCAAATGATTTTGTAGTTTTTGCTCTTTTGCTTCGCCTTTGTTCCGGTGTAGGTTCGCGTGTTGACTCAACACTACGATTAACATCCATAGGCGAGATTTCGTCATAAGTTCTCTTGACAGAACTTATGTCCTTCTTTTATTTCTTAGGAAAGATCGTTTCAAAGAATATGACATTTCTTGATTCTATGATCATTCCTTCGTTTATGTCCGGTACTTCTGACTTGTGTACCAAGAATCGATAAGCACTACTATTGTTTGCATAACCAATGAAAATGCAATCAATAGTTTTAGGTCCTATTTTCATTTGCTTGGGTTTTGGTACTTCAACTTTGGCTAAGCACCCCCACACTTTCGTGTATTTGTAGGATGGTTTCCTACCTTTCCATAGTTCATATGGAGTCTTATCTTGTTTCTTTTGGGGTAACTTATTTAGAATCTTATTTGCCGAAAGAATAGCTTCCCCCCCACATGTTATATGATAAACCCGAGTTAATCAACATAGTATTCATCATTTCTTTCAATGTTCTATTCTTTCGTTCCGCAACACCATTAGATTGTGGAGTAAGGTGCCGTCTTTTGATGAATAATGCCATGTTCACGACATAATTCTTCAAAAGGCGCAACATATTCTCCTCCTCGATCACTACGAATCATTTTTATTTTGGTGTTGAGTTGATTTTCAACTTCATTTTTGTAACTTTTGAAAGCTTCGAAGGCTTCATCCTTGCTTCTCAAAAGATACACATAGCAAAATCTTGTGCAATCATCTATAAAGGTGATGAAGTAATTTTTACCTCCTCTCGTTTGCACAAGTTTTAAATCACATAGATCCGTATGAATTAAGTCAAGAGGTTTTGATGACCTTTCCACCGAATGGAATTGTTGTTTTGCCATTTTCGCCTCAACACATATCTCACATTTGTGATGATTGAATGATATTTTTGGCAATAACTCCATTTTTACCAAACGACGTATTGTTTTGAAATTTGCATGTCCTAATCTATCATGCCATAAATTAGGAGACTCAAGCAAATAAACAACTTTATCTTTATTAGCATCATTGAGATGTACATTCATAGTACATAGCTTGAAAAGACCATTGTCTAGATAGCCTTTTCCTATAAAGCGACCATTTTTTGTCAATACAAATTTGTCGGCTTCAAAGACCATTCTAAAGCCGGCTTTGCTCAAGGCAGATCCCGAGACAAGGTTCTTGCGAATGTCAGGAACGTGTAACACATTTAGCAATATGAGCGTCAATCCCGATGTCATTAAGAGAGCAACTTTCCCACATCCAATGACCTTGGATGATGCGGAATTGCCCATGTAGAGCTCCTTCTTCTCGGTGACCGCCTCATAGGTTGAGAACATAGCCTTGTCGGCGCAAATATGGCGAGTCGCGCCGGTGTCTATCCACCAACCCAAGGGGTTTCCAACCAAGTTGACTTCATCTACAATTGCGGAGAGGTTGAGCTCGTTCATGTCGATGGGCACGGTTTTTCCTTCCGCCATGTTTGCTTCTTCTTTCTTCTTGTCCGCCTTTGGTTTGCGACAGTCCTTCGACATGTGTCCCGGTTTGCCGCAATTGTAGCAATCCCCTTTGATCCTCCTTTGCTTCTTTGGGTTGGAGTTGTGCTTCTTCCCTTTGAACTTGCGTTTCTTCTTATTGTTGCTCGACTCGGCCAAATTTGCCTTTTCCTCATACGAGGACTTGTCCGTTTTAGAGTCAGATTGACGATTATCCTCCTCAATCCTCAAACGAACGATTAGATCTTCAAGACCCATCTCCTTGCGTTTGTGCTTGAGATAGTTCTTGAAGTCCTTCCACCGAGGCGGCAATTTCTCAATTATTGCGGCCACTTGAAAGGATTCCAACAAGACCATACCCTCGGCGAGTATGTCGTGCAAGATGAGTTGAATCTCTTGCACCTGTTCAATGACAGCCTTGCTGTCTACCATTTTGAAGTCCAAGAATCGCCCGACTATGAATTTCTTCAAGCCGGCGTCTTCCGTTTTGTACTTCGTTTCCAAGGAATTCCATAATTCCTTGGAGGTTTTGGTACTAGAGTACACACTATAAAGTGTGTTGTCTAGCCCATTGAGTATGTAGTTGCGACATAAAAAGTCGCCATGATGCCATGCATCATACGCGATTCGTTTATCCGAATCGGTATCATCTTCATCAACATGGGGCTCATTTTCCGATAGGAATCGAGCCAAATTTAAAGTAGTGAGATAAAACAATATTTTAGATTGTCAACGCTTAAATTCTGAACCTGAGAACTTCTCCGGTTTTTCGGCATGAGCGGGGGTGTTTGGAATGTTGGTGCTGCTTGATTGCGCCATTTCCACACGAAATTTTGTCTTGCGATTGTTATTTGGGTGTGTAGAATGCGAATCGGCAGAGTAACGACTATGTAAAACCGAGGCGAGAATTTAATTATCTCTCCGCAAGACAAAATTGCTCCGCACAGTACACGCGGTTCTATAGCAATTGTCTCCAAGATACAACGGTTTTCGATTACGAGTTCTTGTACTAGAACGTTGTAATTACGGCGAACCTACTTGATACTCGGGACTTGAGTATGCAAAAGATAAACTATAGGATATATATGTGATGCTTGAAGCGGATTGGAATGAATGAAACCAAAGGGGGGGGGGGGCTCTATTTATAGTTTCCAAGTGATGCGATCGAAGAGACGCGACCGGACGAAATGGCACGAACCAAGGGGACACCTTGGTTCAGCCAAGATGTGGGCCGAACCGCTGCCTCGGTTCGCGAGCCACCACACGTGCTCAACTGCCGGCCACATCACCAATCCGAACCATCGATGCCCAAAACATCAAAGGCCCCTACGGCTCCTCGCGATGATGCGAAGTGCAAAGTCAAAGCGCCCATTGCGACGTGCACGGACTCGGATGGTCCTCGTAGGAGTTCGGTCAATGGTGACTAAAAAGTCAACTATGGTACACCATAAGGCACACCATAGAGGAGCACACTTAATTGCTCCTTAGTGTTTGGAAATCCCTTATAAATGGTTCTACTCTTCATTATTTTTCCAATGTGGGACAATGTTTTCCCCCACATTTCCCACATTCAAATGCTTTACTTTGTGCATTCATTTCTCATTCATTCCTTTATGGAATTAGACAAATAAATACACTAGATTCATCTACATAAAATGTAGATTTCAAATCCATTATCAAATTCCATTAATTAATGGAATTACCATAACTTAATTATGGATTTAATTTAGAGCATTTATTGAGAAAATTCCAACAATCATTAGTCTTACACGAATTAGACTCGTAAAACAGCCCCACATAAGACTATTTTGTACTCCCTTAATTTCGTGCAAAATGTTTCATTTCTATTTTTACAGTCGTAGTATCCCGTAAAAGAAAAAATTATTCAAAAATTCATTTTAAAACCCATTATCAAGAAGCGTGAAAAAGCGTAGCAGAATTGCCAAAAAGAAATACCTTTTGCACGAAATTGAGGGAGTATATATTTATACATAGGCAACGGATTTTTTTAGCTTTATTATTATTATTATTATTATTATTATTATTATTATTATTATTATTATTATTATTATTATTGTTGTTGTTGTTTTTTTTTTTTAAGTAAGAAAAGAATAATACACCAATTGGAAAAGGTTTGACATTGTGAATCTCCATACCGTTGATAGTGCCAATTCTTTCTTATCCTAAAATTAGGGAGGATGATTTCCCAATTAATGAAAATCGGATGTCTCCTTTTCTTTTCCACTTCCACATAATGTGAGTTCATTATTTCATTTGAATAATATTAAAACTAAATAAAAGGGAGAAAACCACCCTTGTTTTTAGTCTACGTTCGATGTATTTTGGAATTTAATAGTAGAAGTATCTATGTATCACTTCTTATTTTTCAACTTATGAGATTGCTTTACGGTTTATGAAACTCCAAATGTCAACATATAAGCTCAATTCATTATTGCACCGATTGAAGAGCAGGCCATTAATATAATAATAATAATAATAATAATAATAATAATAATAATAATAATAATAATAATAAATCATTCTATTTATCCTATTTTATATCTTTAGTCCTCCTTTGGTAGTTAAAAAAAGATGAGAAGAGTCTAGTTGAATAAATTTATTTGGCATTTTCTGTCTATTTGGTATTCTAAATAAGTTATTTCGAGGACACTTAAAATCACCATTTCTCTTTGATACATTATTCAACATTCTCTTTGGATAAAATTATCTTGGCTGAACAATACATTATCAAAATAATTTTTTATAATTTTTATTTTATCTAATATATTCTCATGAAAGCTACCAACAGACGCACGCAACGTAGTATAGACACATACACACGCAGCCTAATTTACTAACTCAATATTGATAGTGGTTTATATTTATCAATCTATAGTTTATGTACATTATATTTATCACTTGTCAATATTTTTAATGTAATACCAAGATCTTATACCACTTATTATTGTATATATATATATATATATATATATATATATATATATATATATATATTCTTTTCTAAAGGAAGGGAAAGACCCCAAATCCCCTACTAATCTATAATATAATAAAATAGAATAAAATAAAATAAAATAAAAAGAAAGAAAATTGAAAATAAAATCGACATTAAATTAGTGGTCGAGCTAAAAGAAAGCTATGTATATAGGCCTCCACTACAAAAATTATTATAAGTGATGATAGGATAAGGATTGAATATGATAGCAACTTCAATTATTCACTCTAATTAATTAACTAAGTTAAACTAACTATTAAATGAAAAACTAGCTACGTAAATTTAGTAGTTACTAATATATATTTTTTTCCCCTATGAAGTGAAGCTATCAATGAATTATGAATGAATAATTAAAAAACCGATTTATTATGAAAAACATCTCCACATTTCATACCGTCATTATTTCATAGAGAGGTCTCTTTATTTTTATTTTTCATACTTTATAAAATATAATAAATATTCATTATATGATCATGATGGCATACGACTCAAAGTGACGTGCCTTAACAAAACAAAAATTAAAAATAAAATATTTTTTTTTCAGAAAAAGAATACCGACAAATTTTAATTACTAGCATCCATTTCTTTTCGTTTTCAACGTCAACTTCATTTTTAAAACTACGATGGTTTACAACATCAAAGCGAAAAACGGTCTAACAATAGAATTTTTCCTATCATTTTCTTCATGACTGAAATTGATCAATTCCAAATTTACCCTTGAACAATGAACATGCACTTTAAAGTATAAAAGGCTGAAATCCCAAATTTTATTTTTTTATTAAATAATTGGTATGAAACAAGTCAAGATTTCAAATCACGACTTGTAAAAACATTAAAATCACGTCGATGTTACTTAATGCACTAAACAATAATATTCTTATAAAGTTGAGATCTAAACGAAAATGAAAACCACAACAATTACTTTAATTATTACTTTCTTTGTCCCATTTAAGACAAAAAAAAAATTCGGCACAGAAATTAAAGAAAAATTATTAAGATATTAAATATATGTGATTAGCATTATTTTACCAAATAATAATCTTATTATGGTATCTAATTCTTTCCATAAAAAAAAACATGTCGTCTTGAATGAGACAATCAAACCGTCTTAAATGGAATAGAGTGAGCACTACTATAAATACATTAAAAATATATATATTTAAAAATAGAGTGAAGCAAGTCTAGTGTAAAAATAAAAAATAAAAAAAAATTAGCAGCTATTGTCATTATATTCCAATAGACCTATTAAAAGCAATATGACCAGAATTTAAGTATCTTTGCTTTATTAAAAAAAAAAGTCATTTTCATGAGTATTGTTGTGCAAAAACACTATTAAGATTTGACTAAGATTGAAACATTAATTCTTTTATTAGGTGAAATTTTACAGATATTGTGAGAACAAATCCATTCCACTACTAGTAAAAGTGGCTAATTGATTCTAAAAATCCTTCAAAGTCTAGGATTGATTTCCAGATTTGACAATGATGCATCTAGATTTTAGATGATAATATATAATAATCACCTTGCAATCTAATTAAGAATAATCCTAGTGGTCAAGAAACGAAGAAAAGATTCATCTAAACTCAAAAGGAAGAATAAAGACTCATCTAAAAGATAGAGGATTTCAAGTAATGAATAAAGTAATGTGAAGTTGTTGAAATACTAAAAGCTTAAAAGTTGAGAGTAGATGATTATGCTAGTTATAAATGAAAAAAAAATAAAAAAAATCAATATAAATATATACCTTAAAAAATAAATTTTACCAAAAATAAAATAAACCATACTGAAAAAAGTTAATTCTAAATAGAAAAATTACCGACAAAGCATTGTCACGCCAACAGTGAGCACATTAAGTGTGCTTGCCCACTATGGAGTAATATTGAGTGACTTATTCCATGATTTTATTTAGGGATGACAATTTTCCCCGCGGGTCCGGGTACCCGCCCCTAATGGGGCGGGGACGGGTTTATATATCCCCGCCCTGACGGCCCCGACCCGCCCCGATAAATAAATTGTATATATATATTTTAATTATATTAAAATTTTAAATAAATTTATTATGTAATTATTTATTTTTTGATAAATATATTAACTAATTTACCATTTTTTAATTTTTTTTTAATTATAATTTTAGTTTTTATTAAAAAAATTTAATAAAATAATATTTTTTATTATAAAAAAAATCATTTTTTTAATAAAAAATTAAATTTCACATCTACCCGACGGGTACCTGTCAAGTACCCGACCCCGACGGGTATGGGGATGGGAAATCAATACCCAACCCCGGCCGCCCCGTTTACATCCCTAATTTTATTACTAGTTCTTACCAAGCACTCAATAGTCATTACTTGCTAGAAAATAAAAATATATATATAAACATCAATAATAAATGAGTTGACGGTGAGAGATTATGAGAACCGTGAAACTATTAGGCCTACGGAAATAGATGGGTTGGGCTTTTGTATTTCTCTTGAGAATGGCACTGAGCTAAGACACTCCAGCCCTATATGGATAAAAGGTTGCTTAATTTTTTGATTGAAATTGACATATTTATGCATTATCACTATTTTTTTTATGAGGCAGAATCTAGAATAGTTTTTATTTATAGAAAAACTATTTGAATAAACAAATAATTATGAAACTCGATCAATCATAATAATACCCCATAGCTCCTTTGATAAATTAATAATTCTATACTCCCTCTGTCTCACCATGATCGATCCCTTTATTTTTGGCACAGGATTTAAGACAAAAGTGATTAGTGTGTAAAGTGTATTGTGTTTAGAGATGTAGTGTTGTTTATGTATTTAGATATATTTTAAAACTAGAGCATCATAGATGCATAAAAACATATTGATGTCTGATCTTAAATGAAAGATCGTATCAATACCTTTAATTTGATATAAAAATTATAAAAATCCGAGAACAAACGAACAAGTTATGATAATTTAAAGTTTTAAATTTTAAATTATATTGAGATACGTGTTGAAAGGTGGGTGGATGATGAGATTTAATTAGGAAAAGTTAAGTGTAATAAGAGATTTACTAATTGTACCATTTACTCCCTCCATCCCCCAAATAAGTGTTTCAACCCTTTAATATTTTTGTCCCTAAATAAATGTCATATCACAATTTTTTAGATAAAAATTAGCTTAAACTACCACTTTTACCCCCATAATCATTACACAATTTCTACCTTTTTTCAGTTTTCTATGTAATCATTAGGATAAATTAAGTAATTTCACATACTTTCTTGTTGTGTGTGGTGGTGACTTGAGACACTTATTAGGGGACAGAGAGAGTAAGTGTTAATTGTTTCCAAAAAAAGAAGAGATCAATCATAATGAGACGGCCAAAAAAAAAAAATGGGGTCAATCATAGTGAGACAGCCCAAAAAGGAAAATGAGTCGATCATAGTGAGATGGAGGGAGTAATAATTTATATGTAATCCATATTCTAGTATTCTTAATTCTTACTACTGTTTATTTAATGGAACATAGTAAATATACGACTCTTGTTGGGCCTGCGCTAGTTGGGCTGTTTTTTAAATATGAATTTATTTGCAGTTAAAGAAAATCAAGAAATTATGGTATGAAGTATGAACTGTGAAGTCAAACATGAGAATCTTCGACTCTTCGAGTGACTCGTAAACCCGGTCTGGCGACGTTGCTAATTCAGAACCGTTTATTTGCTCGGCTTTCTTCCACACACGCCTCTCTCTCTCTCTCTCTCTCTCTCTGTCCACACCCACCATTAACAGCCATTTTTGTCCTCTGCTAAACAGCCAAGTGATCATTCGATCCTGTGTTAGTTGAACGATAACGAAAATGAGTAAGCTCGTGTTCTCGTTTCCGATTTTCTAATTTTATTTTTTTTTCATTTCATTTATGTAGATTTTATTCGACGTGCTTTTCCGGAAGCTGTAATGAATTTTATTTCGGTTTTTATTTGGCAATTAATTGCTTTATGAAAATCTATATCAGGAATTGAAAAGGTGAACAGATTCATCGCGCGATTAGCAGGCCGAAGGGTTGTTACTCAGCACCCTCTTCCATTTTCTGATATTAAGGTGAATTCCCATTCGTTTTTTGCAGCTTCTATTGCGTTTGTTTTCTGATATTAGGGTGATTTTTAAAAAAAAAAATTCCCGCGTTTTTATTTTTCTTTTTTATTTATTATTATTATTTTTTCATTGATGTTTTAGTTTCTACCGAAGAGTTTATGGCTATGATTTTTGGAAACTGAAAATGTCAATTTTGTAAAGAAGTTTATGGCGTGATGATTTGCTTCCTAGTAGTGATCTCCTTTTGATTTGTGGATTAAATGCAACAAAATACACAAATTTTAGGTTGTTTCCCATTTTTAACAAAATCTTTCAAACTTTGATATTTACTCAATTTTGATTTGGATTAAATGCAACAAAATACACAAATTTTAGGTTGTTTTCCATTTTTAACAAAATCTTTCAAACTTTGATATTTACTAAATTTTGACACAAATTTGACTTTGATCCAAATTGATTTTGATTTGGCACACACGAGGCAATGTAAATTCTAGCCGGCGATCCACATGTGTAAATTAAACAATATTGTTTAAAATGTATACGAAAACGATGTTGTGAATTGTCTTAAACCCATGGATCAACTTGAAATAATTTGGAAGAAAATAAAATATGTGTCAAAATTGAACAAAGATCAAAGTTGGTGTATTTTTCCTAACTTTTGAAAGATTGCGTAAAAAATGAAAATAAGCCTAAAGTTAGTGAATTTTGTTGCATCTAACCCTTTTAATTTTTAGGGAGCTGTAATCTGCTATTCATGTATTACATCTCTTGTAAGCTGTGATGATATAATTTGTTTTGAGAGAATGTATATGGAACATGTGAGGAGGAGCATTTCATATATCTTAAGTAGCAATCTTTAGTTCCAATTTCACAAAAAAGACTTTGAAATGTCGGCAATGAACTCTTTGAAATGCTCTAGTAGCAGAAGTTTCTGTTTTTTTTTCCTTAAAACTAGAAAATGAACATTCATTTCAAGTGGTGTATTGTGCTCTAGCAATGACTATACGAAGAAAAACGTTCTGAATTCGAGGCTCGGGAGTTTACTTTTAGAGGCTCGGTCTGTTCGTCTTGATGACTTGATCAAACATGATGTTCAGGCTCCTCTTTCGAAGAATGGTGAAGGTGGATACGATTCTGCTGGCTCGAAGTTGTTCAAGATATGTGCAATTTTAGGTGCAGGAGGCACTGGACTTTTGAGCTGTGCAACAGTTTCGTATGCTTCTGATGAGGCCGAGCACGGGCTGGAGTCCCCTAGCTATCCATGGCCTCATAAAGGCATCCTCAGTTCATACGACCACGCTTCGTAAGTAGTAAATGCGTTGTCACTCCGCTGATGTACTGATTTGCTACTATGCTAACCGAACTGGAATATCGTTGATCTTAAATAAATGAGGCTATATAGTTTCTCTCCATGGAATTGGTCGAGGAATAATGTTTTCTTTCTAATGTTTGCTAAACAGGATTCGTCGGGGACATCAGGTTTATCAGCAAGTTTGTGCGTCGTGCCACTCTATGTCACTTATCTCGTATCGGGATCTTGTTGGCGTGGCGTACACCGAGGAAGAAACTAAAGCAATGGCTGCAGAAATCGAAGTGGTTGATGGCCCGAACGATGAGGGTGAGATGTTTACTCGTCCGGGGAAGCTGAGCGATCGTTTTCCTGAGCCTTATCCGAACGAGCAAGCTGCACGATTCGCAAATGGAGGAGCCTATCCCCCTGATTTGAGTCTCATCACTAAAGTAATCTCTTGTGATTATTTGTTTATTCGGAGATTTTTATTGACTGTTTAAACATTTCTCTTAGTTGCTTCTTCTTCTTCTTCTTCTTTTTTTGTCTTCTCAGGCTCGCCATAACGGTCAGAACTACGTTTTCGCTCTTCTCACCGGGTATCACGACCCTCCTGCTGGTGTCACGGTAACTTTTTTATTCCGTAGCTATTATCACAAATGACACGATAATGGAGACGTGGAGCTTTGAACTATTGTCTCGTTCTTGTTTTTCTTCTTCTGATCTTGTTGGTCTCTCTATCCGAATGTTGGTTACAAGTTAGTAACTAAAACTATTATGCATCACAGATTCGAGAAGGGTTGCACTACAATCCTTACTTTCCCGGTGGAGCTATCGCCATGCCTAAAATGCTTAACGATGGTGCTGTTGAGTACGAGGATGGAACTCCTGCAACCGAAGCACAGGTACCTCTGTCGAAAATTATTAGTGGTTTGCTGATTTTTTTCCTACTGAAGAATGAAAACATATGTGAAGTATCTCCTCAATATGTGCAGATGGGAAAAGATGTTGTAACATTTCTGTCTTGGGCTGCTGAACCAGAAATGGAGGAACGAAAGCTGGTACAGTACATCCGTTTTCCAATTCGATTTTCATTATCGTTTTCGGTTTATCTTCGGCTCACTTGGTGTCGTTCGGCTAAACTTGCAGATGGGGTTTAAATGGATTCTTGTATTGTCGCTTGCACTTATCCAAGCCGGGTACTACAGACGACTGAAATGGTCCGTTTACAAGTCGCGTAAACTGGCACTCGATGTGATCAATTAAAATTCTCAAGTTACCACTGATTGTTTAGATTTATATAGTCATGGACTATTGTATAATATAGCATTAGATCTTGTACAACCTATACGTGTGTGTATCGCCATCGAAGGCTCGTCTCGTGCAACCTGAGTCTACTCTGTTTCCAGAATAATAAAATGTGCAAGTAACGTTGCTGCTACTGAATTCTCAGTGTAAAAAGAAATAGTGTACTGCTCTTCATGTATCAACTACTATAAAACCTCAAATTCTTGGTAATCATCAACACCTATAGCTATTCAGAATAACATTTGAAGTACTGAAAACTAAACCCTCGAAAGCTACGTATGTAACGCTAACTATTCCCTACCCGATGAAGTCATCATCATCGTCATCGGGAAGAGGCTGGTTAACTGCATTAATAAGTTCCTCTTCATGCCTGCAAACAAGCAATCAGAAGTGTTAATAAGGATAACAACTCACCAAATATCGAAATAAAGATATGGAAATCGTTCAACGACTTGTATAAAACGACGATGTCTTACTTTTGTTGTGCAACTAGGTCAACTTGGACTTCAGGGGGAGCAAGTGCAGGTGATTCCACAAAATACAACTCAGGGGCCCTGCAGCAAGACAATGTATGAGAAATACAGAAAGCATTATTACCAAAAACACAGTTTTTGTTGCCAAACATTACCCAGCAAGTTTTCGAGCAAGATACAGAAATGGCTTCTCGAAGTTGTAGTTGCTCTTAGCTGAGATTTCATAGTACTGGAGATTCTTCTTCCTATGGAAGACCACCTGCTTAGCTTTCACCTGCCTGTTCTTCACATCTATCTTGTTCCCACACAGTACAATTGGAATGTTCTCACACACCCTTCACATTCACAACATAAATACATTTCAATCTTGAATCTTTAATCAGAAAAATCTAATGTCTTCACGAAATACCGAAACCTCCTCAAAACTACCTGCAGAGATCGCGATGCCATGTTGGAACATTCTTGTATGTCAGCCTTGCTGTTACGTCGAACATTATGATAGCGCAGTTCCCATGAATGCTGTATACATGAACATGAACAGAATCCACATTAGAGCCTATACTTCATATAGAAGAAACACACCCACACGCACACATATTGAATGTCATAATCCTTATGTCTACTCAGTCAATGATCATGAGCTCATAACACAGGCAGGAAAAGCACTACGCGGTTCATTTTCCTTCGTTCACCACTATATCATAACTTCTCATCCTTTTTAAGTCAAAGAAAATTCACCAACATTATATATGGAGATCTCATCTTACTACTGATGAATGGTGTTATCTCATGCTCCATCTATAGAGGCACAATGAACTACAACAACGGCATAATCATCAAAAGAAACTAGAAACAATCAAAAACACGATAATAATGAGACGAGAGAGCACGTACTAGTAACCATCTCGAAGTCCTCCAAACTTCTCCTGGCCAGCAGTATCCCAACAATAAAACCTTATCTTCCCGAAATTCGTGTGGAAGTCGAGAGGATGCACTTCAACACCGATTGTTGCTGCAAATCGAAACACAATAAAACTCATACTCGTCTCAATCACTAGACTAATTAAGCAACTGATTTCATAGTCTCATGGACACGTAAATTGTAGATGAGAGATATACATAGATGGATAGACACAGAGCAATACTCGAAAATTCGCAAATTTCACCTTCGTAGATGAATACAATTATCATTGTAGGTAAAAAAAAACAGCCAAATCATAGGAAAGAAAAGCATAAAAAAATTAAACATTCAAATCCTTTTGAAATCCAACCAGCAATTGTTCATAAAATCAGAATTCCATTAACCAGCAAAAACTTACGCTCGTATTTCTTCTCGAACTCTCCAGTAAGGTGGCGTTTCACGAAGGTGGTTTTCCCTGAACCAATTTTCAATCCAATCATCGTCAATTTCAGTTCAAATCTCAATATATACAGAATGAAAAACAAAATCACTTCTAAAATCAACTCATTAGTAAGAAAAACATTATGAGAGAGTAGGATTTGTACGGAACGAGATGAAAACGGAGAGAGGTTACCTGTACCGCCATCTCCAACGAGCACGAGCTTGAAGCTCGGGTAATCTACAGTCGGTTGATTCGGAAGGGCCTGAATTCAATCGATTTAATAAGCATAATTGGATTGGATAAACAACATTAAAAAAAATACTGCAAATTATGTAAGAACAGATGAATTACCATTGAAGCTTGCGAAAAGAAATTGAGTTGCGAAAGATAATTTTGAGGAGGGGAGTATTTATAGTGTTGGTAGAGAAAAGAATTTCGCTTTGACGAGACGCGAAGCGGTGGAGCCGTTAGATTAGGGTTGGCTTATATTTGCCGCCTTATTTCTGACCGTTGGATCTCATGTTTCCTTAACATCTCAACGCAGAAACACGTTTCTTAGTGATAATTTAATTGGAAATACATGTAGTAGTATTTCATTCTCAGAAAAAAAAAAAGAAAAAAAAAGAAAAGAGAAACGCGTATTTTGTATTTTATTTCATCTTATTGTATTATTGTCGACATATTTTATCACATTTTTTCAAAAAGCTTAAAAGTTAAAAATTATTATTAATGACTATTCAAATAAAGAATAACTGAAATATTCTATTATTTGCAGATTTATTTTTTTTTCGATGAGGCTTCACTTCGGTAAATAAAAATAGAATTGTTTTGTATATTCGGTTTGCTTACCAAATAGTAGTAGTATTTTTTATTAAGTTTTTCTTACAAATTTGCTAGTGAAATAATATTATTCTGATGTTATTTCCATTCATTATAAGTTGAGTTATACTAAAATAGTTATACTTTCAGTTCGAATGGACCTCTAAAGTAATGCGGCTATATCAACAAAGTTTACTCCAAAAAATCAAAAATTTACTATATAAAAAATAAAAATAAAAATCCAATAGTGCTTTAGCATACACCAGTTCTACCAAACCCGCCACTACATGTATGTGCAATATAATCAAGAAACCATAAATAAAAAATATATATTTTTGAACCATATACATGTAATATATTTAGTACAACATAAATGAAATTTGAAATAAAACAAGTAACAAATTAAGATATTGTGTGCCGATTCACCTCACTCTATGGATTCCTATTTTCTAGCATTTCGAACACTAACCAACCTCACATCATCAATCACCGGACCACATAGGGCACCCGTGCTATCACTCTTCATATGGTAAAATGAGCTCAAAAACCTAACCCTAGTTCGAGTCAACACGGCCTCGAATCGAACCGTGACACGTTTGAACTCGCCCTTTCCCTTCGACTCATAAGGAACCTGAACGGTCTTTTTCCCTGCAGCTACTTCGACCAACATCGACCCTTCACACGCATTCTTGGCATCACCGATAAAAAACGAGAGGGCGTAGGTTTTCCCGGGCACGGTTTTGACAATTTGCACGAGCGCACTTTCCCTTCCGGCCACCAACTCGACTGCCCGTTTTCCTTCGGGGACGATGAAGTGGTCGGAGTCTACGTATTTTACGGCCTTGAGAGACTCGATGATCCAACCGGGTAGTGGGGAATGGTCATCCTCAATGTTGGGAGGGATTAGGACACCCCAAAATGTCTTAGGAAAGATGTATGGACCCTCTTCGAAGTTCCCATTTTTCAACATGTTACCTACATTATGTCACAAAATATTGTTACAAACATACATTATTTGTCAAACATCAATTTTTTTTTGGTACAATATTGTATATTAACACCAAAAATATATATATTCTTGGGCTCATTTAGTAGGCCCAGGTAAGAAAACTTTTGTAGGCTTAATTAAGACTTGAAAAGTTATCTTATCTTGGCTTATTGGGTCTATTAAACGAGCTTAATAGTGAATACCTTTGATCCTACGAGGATTAGGCAAAGCCTTGAGTGCAACCGAATCGATAAGCGGGCCACAAGCCGGGTCCTTCTCGGATCCCAGGTTATGGATGGTGATTTGAATCACATTAGACTCGGCCAAGAATCCCCAACTGTATGAATCCCAACCATCACTACTATAAACTGTTTGTATGGGCAAAATCCCCCAGTCTTTGGCCTCACTGTTTGGTGCCACTGATATATTCAACTTCTCCTCTTGCGCGCAAGTTCTACCCGCGGCGAATGTTATCGCGTAAAACATGCCGTTGGTGACCTTAACTGATGTCTTGATCGAGGCCTCTTCGCCTAGGCGCACGGCGGAGGCCCCCTCCGGCACCACCAGCGCCATGTCGCCTTGCTTGTGCCCCGACTTTATGTACTCCACGAAACCCGACGTTTCCCAATAGGGGATCGCGCGGGGGTCCGTCACCTTGCTTCCCTTCATTTGCGACGACCGGGGCCCGCGCTCGAAGTTGCCGTTGGGCAGAAGTCCTGAAATTTTGAACCCAATACATATTTGAGGGACGTCCTAAAAAGGAAATGTTTACACGTATATTGGGGACAAAGGAAGTATGTATATCTAGTTGAACAACATATATTTTGATTAATAATTGTGAAATAAAACAAAATTACAAGACGTTAAAGAGAGGCTAATGCTCGAGTTTAACTAGCTTGAGATCTTGATTTTAATTAAGTTGAACCGCCGGCAACATACGACATATACTTATGTGTCATGACCCATTAATGAATTTCATGTACCTATTAATTATTTGAATATATATATTTTTTTTCTTGGAAAAAGCTTGTATATATTATCTAAATATAGGATGCGCAATAATGATTTTATGGGAAAAGGTAGAGACTAAAATACTAATTTGTTATGGAAACAAACTCAACGAACTACTGAAATTTCAATTCTTTTTTCCAAAAAAAAAAAAAATCAATTCTAAAAACAGAACACGAGAACAAAACAACAAAACCAAAATCAATGTAAAATCAAAGCAGTGTACATCACTTTCCCCTACACTTATTTAAACACAAAAGTAATGTAATCCAAAACACAGAATAATTTTAATTTTGTACGTAAATACGTATAAAGGAAACAAATTAAATAGAAGTATAATGCAAAAAAAAAAATCGATTACGAACCGTCATTAAGGCATAATGCAGAGCTGAGAGTCGCAAATAAAACAAGTGTAAATATTTGCATTTTCTTCATCTTCAATTCAGTGTGTGTGTGTGTGTGTATTTACTGTTGTTGGAAAAGAGGAGAAATGATTTGTGAATGAAAATGGAGAATGGTGTGAAGGGTTTTTATAGGACTTTTGTTGATGAGAAGAACCCCAGAAATGGGGGGAAATTACAACGACTGCCACTAATTATTTGGTTCATAAAAATATTCAATACTTTGGTTTCTGATTAATGTAATGACTAATCATTTAATGCAAAGGCAGCAAAGCCTACCAAAAATCAAAAAATAAACTTAATTGTTTGTGCTTACAATCTCGAAATAATATTATACATGTATTTGCATCTTTATATATATCAATCCCTTCCGTCCCATTTATAAAGGGATAAGTTTCATTTTGGGAAATAATAATGGTTGTTAACGGTCCAATTAAATTTCCTAATTTCACTAACATATTTTCACTAACCTATTAAATTAAATTTATATTATAAATATAAATCCAAAATGAAAACATATAATACTCTTCTTATCCAGAACTAATCTGGGTTGTCTAAATTTCTGTGTCGAAAAGGTTGAGCCTCTTATCAATAAGACGGAGAAAGTAATTGACTATAGGTCCATAGATAACCACATCATGTTTATAAATAGAAAAAAAAATCTAAATTTAGGTTTTAATAAAAAAAGAAGGAAAAATTCAAAATATGAAAATTAGCATGAAAATCGGGAGAATAGCGACAACATGCACGTGCACTCGGAGCAGAAGAGCATCATAATTAAATGATGATGAGAGGACAGAGAGTTTTGCGATGGCAATAATTAATTAGTAGAGTTTTAATACTCCTATTGGGTAAATCAATTAATTAATTGATAAAATAATACTTAAGAAAATGATGATGAGTATAAGAAGTTGCAGATTACGTTCCAATGTGAATCGAATTGAGAATAATTAAATAGCTTGATTGAGATTATCTTGGGCAGGCAGGTTTAAGACATGCCGTAACCTAACTCGTGTCGACCGTTCCGGCAACTTGTTTGTTTGTCGGGCTAGGGGCATTTTTGTCATTTAACTGCCATAATAATACTTCTTTTTGTAAATAATTTTTTTTCCCTCACTATCAACTTTTCCCAAATTTCTTCATGAATGGGATGATGGCCAAAACAAAGCTTGTGCGGTGCCGAAATTGGAAAGATAACATGCTCATTAGTCGAAACGACAGTGTTTTAATCATTAGAAAAAAGAAAAATCTCGAGAGTCAATTTTGGCAAAATCGAATCTGATGGGACGTCATTTTGATCATAAAAATTATTTCTGATTTATTTTTTAAGAAATTAAGTCAATTATTACTGCGGCATCGTTTTGACTATTAAACATGTTATGTTTCCAATATCAGCATCAAATTACAACTCAATTAGGCCATCATCACGTCTCTAGGAAAATTTGAAAAAAGTTGATAGATTATAGAACTATATATGAACTGTATAATGTGCATATGATATAAATATTTGAAATGTTATGATAACATGTTACTAATTCATTGTGAATATTAATGATGTATAAATATGTCATTATTCGTCGAAAACTATATTTATAAAAATATATGTGATATATTATACATATATTAGAGAGGCTCACGAATACATTCACAAACATGTTTGCAACATGTTCACGAACATGTTCGCGAGCCTAAATATCGAATATGTTCGTGACCATTTGAGTCGAACATATATAACCTCAAGCTTAGCTTGTTTATTAAAGCGAATGAATATCGAATGAGCTTTTTATGAGTCAAGCATCGAACCACTCATGAACTCTTCAAGTCGTGTACACCCTAACTACTTAGGAAGGTGGCCAAGGAGAAGTGAACAAACATATCATCACTTCTCTCTATCTATATAAACCTGAACAAAAGATAACCCTACAATGTATTTAATTTATTATGGAGGGAAAACAAAACACATGAAATTCCAAGAATGACCCTTAACATATACCCTGTGCCAGTAAGGTGATATTAATGCATGTATGAGCATTAATAGTATTATACAATTATTAATTAATGTATGAGCAGAGTTCGAGGAAGGTGATATTAGTCCACGAATTGGTTAGCCGCAGCATGTGGGGATTTATTCCAACAATTTAATTAAACAATTTCTTTATATTTATTTAATTTATTAATAGTATATGGGAGGATGTGTCAGCATAACAAACAGAAGCAGTATCAAAACTAAATAAATTATAATTTTGAAAATTGTGTATCATTTTTCAAGATCTGTTATACTGTAATCACCCATGTGCGCCCCGAATATTTTGATTGAATAATTACATATACTAATACACGTATATTAATTATTTATTGATACTATTATGAAAGCCAATTATGGTTTGTTATTTGAGTTCTATGTAAGTTTGTTTTTGGTCGGCAATAATCAAGTATTATACTATAAAATTCTGCGTAACATGGGCGTTTTTATTATTAAGATATGGCGGTTAAAGCAATCTCTTTCGAGTGTATTATTATCATTGTAATCATTATTATTCACTATGAGAAAAAAAAAATGGAAAATAAATCTTAGTATTTTCTTGGATAAAATAAAAAATTAAATCTTGTAAACTTTCAATTTCATCATACCTATGTCGATTGAACAAAATCATAGCTAAGTTTTTTGTTTTTGTTGGAATTTATCAACATTACCAATAGATGGATACTATAATCCACTTGAACATAACCAAAAAAAATTAAATTAAATAAATAATACTCTTAGACAACCAATTTCCATATTATAATAATACACCGATAAGAAAAATAATGTGAATCAGCACATTTTTCTTTCCTTAGTTTTCTTCTTTTCTTCAATTCTAATTTTTTTAGGCCTCATTTCCCAACTTAGAAAACTAATAATGTGGAACTGGACTTCATTTTTGGGCCCATTATGGGCCTAATAGTTTGGGCCGGGCCGAACTTACCCTTTTGGTGTAGAGTAATTCTATCCACAACCCCCGATTTACTCCACACAACCTCCGATTTAAAAAATAAAGTAAAAATAATATTAGGTTTACTAATCTATCCCTTAGCCCCGTAAAAAGAGACGAAAATTATTTTCATAACCCCCAATACCAAAACAATTCTTAATCACATTCCAATCTCCTTAATCTGCAAATAGTAATCTCATTGAACTGCGAGGGGCTACAGCTAGCTACACCTGAATTCTTCTTCGTTCTTCCCTTTTTTCTTTTTGAGAAAGTTTACTTTAATTATGAAACTCCCAATAATTTGCAATATTCTGCAAATCAAATCAAGGTGTTCTCTCTATGCGGTGTTCTCTCTCTGCCTATGTTAACTTACAAGAAACCTATAGCAAAGTGAAGGCTTGAAGCCGCATCCCGTCATGGTTGCTTACAAAAAATCATATGTTTCATTCATTTCGATAAAAGGATAATGAATTACTGTAGCTTTGAAGGTTAACTGAAGAAAATTGTTAACTTTCATAAGTTCAGTTGATGAATTTTTCAAAACTTTTGACGAATTCGTAGTTCCAAATATTTACTGGGGTTATGAAAACAGTTTTCGTTTGTTATTGGGGGTTGTGTGTGGATAGTTTATTCATTATTTTAATTTGGGGGCTAAGGGGTGAATTAGTAAAATTAATATTATTTTTAATTTACTTTTAAAGTCAGGGGCTGTGAGGAGTAATTTGGGGGCTGTGGATAGAATTACCCTTTGGTGTAATGAGCTCGAGGCTGCTATATTGAAGAATCAACGCCTCTAATATAATCACACATAATTTCTCAATAGAGAAACTAATTAAGATATTAAATAATTATTAATTGAAAATTAACACATCAGATAAATACCAATGATTAACATAAAAATTAAATTAATATCAACCATTTTTTTTTCTTTTGAGAATCTTAGTATCTTACCATCATCGAATAAGTAGAAACTAAGTGAGAACTTCTACTTTCTAATAAAGATTATTGGATTCTATCCTCAAATTAAAAAAAAAAAAAAGAAAACAAAAATTACTCTTCCATAAGAAAAGACAAAGAATAAAACAACTCTAGATGTATAAAGACTTGAGGCTCCACGAGGCTCTATTTTTGTGATTCTGCATGTTCTTAATTTGTTTGAAAAAGTCTGCATAAAAAAAAATAATAATAAATTAAAAAAAATCAACAAACGACTAATAGAGCCACAACTTAAAACTGTGTCATTGTATGGAGGCAACGAAAGACTTTACTATAAATCCCATGATATTATAAATGAATTCTTTATACGATCTTGTTTTAATGTCTAAGCATGTATTCCTTACTTCATCAATTTAAGAAAATGGATTGTTTCACTCTAACTATCAATAATGAATCACAACTCATTAGCAAGAAGCACTAAGACTATGTTTATCAGCAATCTTCTTCACTTCTCAACCATTCAACCTCTATATTATTAAATTAATTTCTTCTCTTATTAATTTACTATTCATCTCAAACCAACCATCTTTACTTTTATAGATTTATCCACAACCATTCCAACCACCCAACCACAACATTATTTATTATTATTTAATATGATTTTTATATACAGCATAATTATATGTATCAAGAAAATTAATAATTAAAATATTTAAAAATATAAATATTTCAAAAAATACAAACTAGTATTAAATTGAGTTGCCTCAAATCAACACGAAAATTACAACAATTGAAATACAAAAATAAAAATAAAGAACTGATAAAAACATAATACTCCGTATGAAAATTAAACATTTAATTATCATAACCGATTTTTTGCCATATATGCTCGATCAAGTCAATTTGAAGAGCGTTGTGAGCTTGTTTATCACGGAGTTGTGTCCTATTTGTCATGTATCTCTTCAGGCTTGCAATCCTATATGTAGAAAATACGTAAGTGTCATCATCAGCTTCTTCTACATCTTCATTTTAACTATCATTTTGAGTAAGCCGATCAATCAAAATTATGTCTGATCCTGATAGTTTGGATAAGTGCTTCTTTCATCTTCTACTATCATATTGTGCATAATAATTCAAGCAATCATGATTTTTGCCATCACATCACGATTCCACAGAAGGCATAGACGTCTGATAAATGATAAACGAGCTTGTAGAACGCCAAATGCCCGCTCAACATCTTTTCGGGCAGCCTCTTGATGTTGAGCAAACAATTTGTCCTTCTAAATTTGTGGAGCAATAATAGATTTTAAAAATGCTGGCCACTTTGGATATATACCATCCGTGAGATAATATCCCATTTTTCTTTATTGACCATTTACAACATAACTAACCTTTGGAGCACGCCCTTCTAAGACATCTTTGAAAATAGGAGAATGATCGAATACATTGATATCATTTCTGGAACCTGGAGTTCCAAAAAATGCATGCCATATCCACAAGTCTTGAGAAGCAACTGCTTCCAAGATGATAATTGGCTTACCATTTCTTCCTCCATATTGCCCCGCCCATGCTTTAGGACAATTTTTCCATTCCCAGTGCATGCAATCAATACTGCCAAGCATTCCTGGAAAGCCGCGTTGTTCACCAACTTGCAAAAGATATCTTGTGTCTTTTTCAGTTAGCTTTCTGAGGTACTCATTGCCGAAGTTAGAAATTACACCCTCAACAAATTTGATAAGTGGTTTTCTTATGACCGCAACATTCATCCTCAGGTACTCATCATGCAAGTCTGTTGTCGTTCCATAGGCCAACACACTTATAGCTGCAGTGCATTTTTTAATAAAAGACATTCCTAAACGACCAGTAGCATCACGACTTTGTTGAAAATAATCATCAGCCGCAACGACCTTGTTCATTATACGTTCAAACAATGACTTTTGCATGCGAAACCTTCTACGAAAAATTTATGGAGTGTAGATTGGATCAGGAGCAAAGTGCTGCTCGACACTACAAAAAATTAGTCTTTTAGCTACACATGCATGTGTGGGTAATTATGTGATTATGTGTGACGATTGCGATTTATCCACACATACCGCAAGTGTCCCCATGTGTCCCTATTTATTCGTGGCAAAAGAGTATTAACTACACATATGAGTATGTGTGAAGAAAGGTTTGTAGCTACATATATATATGTGTCCCGAAAGACATCATATATGTGTGGATAAATATATTTATGATTTAATTTATTTATGATGTCGAAATGAGGTGGATGATGATGTGGAAATGCCACGATGGATGATGACATGAAAGTGACACGTGTCAAATCTTATGTGTGGGTAAATGTATAAATTATGAATATAATATGTATAATTATAAATAATAATTTGTGAAAAAAATAATATTTTTATAATGTCACAATTAAGAATGTAACAAAAGAAGTATATACATTATACACGAAAAAAAAGATTCTATTAAGATAATTTAAGTATATAATATTCAACAAAATTGCACTACACAATATGTATATCAATTACAAATTTACAACAAACTCCAATTATCTGAACAACTAAGATCGTCTTGTTTTCCTTCTCAATCAAAGGAACATAATGCAATCAAATATCTCTTATGTCTCTCTGTTAATAATATCGAAGGCTTGAAGTTACTCATCTCCATTTTTTGTTTCTCCTGAAAAATAAAACAAAATGAAGAAGAAGAATATTATGAGTGAGCAACCCAATCAATTATTTAAAAGAAAAAAAACATTTACAATTACGTATTCACATTCCATATTTGAGAAAAGGAAAACAAAAATACTAAAAACAACAGAAACAAGGATTATGAATTACCTTTTCCTTGTTGGCTACCGAAAATTCACATGAAAGGTCTGGATTATTATCCGTGCTATTGAGATGCTAAAATCTACACAAACAGCAAATCAAGTCTCTCATTGAAGAATTAAGAGATGAAACAACAACACAAGAGCAACAAATGTCAATAATCACAAAGGGGGAAACCTCATAAATTTATAAGAAAACAAAAACAAACTTAACTCACATAGTTCGGGGCAGTAGATAATGATCGCGTTGCCTGCAAAAAACATAAATCATAATCGGAAAAAGAAAAGAAGAAGAAAATAGATGGAAAAAACAAAAACTTGTGGATGCAAAAATCTCAATAAATGATTGGGAGGATAAAAATATGAAAATTGGGAGGTGGGAGGATAAAAAATGCACGACTCTTTGTTGATATAGATAGTGGGGGATTTTTTGGAGGGATTTTGTTTTTTCATAAATTTCAAATTATTATTGTGCAGGTGGGTGTTGAAAATTTTGAAATTGTAAAATGACTTCCATTCTTTATATTTTAATTATTTCTTTATTTATTCAGTTCAGAAAGATCATTTATTTATTTAATATTGAATTTTTATGTTCTTCGTAATTGATTAATATGCTTAATGTGAATAAAAATAAATTATCCGAAACATATAGATAAGATCAATTAAATTATAAAAGTTCAAATGAATTAATAATCTTATATATAATTCCGTAGTGGATTCGAAACACCACGTTAATTCATATGCTTACGTGGCATACCTCTACATCTCCGTTTCTTATTTATCTAAAATATATTTATAATATTAATTAATATTAATTATACTAATATATCTATCTATATTATACATATATATCTATTTGGATTTTAACTATACTTATCTACTTATATTTGGTATCAAATTATGTTAATCTTATAATTTTATATATATACGTGTTTCCTTCATCAACACCAATCTTATTTTGCCTAATCAACACATAGTAGCCGCCTCATACTTCAATAACGTGTGCTATATCAACATTTAAAAATAAAAAAATAAAATAAAAAGAAAGAAAGAAAGAAAGAAAGAAAGAAAGAAAGAAAAAGTAAAAGGATACATATTCAAAATTATTCAACCCAAAGCTAACCACATGCATATAGTTGCATATAAAAAGAAAATTTAGATAATAAATTTATACAACATTATTTTGATCTTTTGGCTAAAATTATGACTATCCAACTTATTTTTAATTATTTATTAATTAATATAATTAACGAAGCAAAATTATAAATTTTATTAAATTTTTATTTATCGTTTTGAGCTCACTTGATCTATTAATATAATTAACGAAATAAAACTATAAACTATTACTATGAATTTACATACTATTGTGAGGGACGCATATAGCAATTTCAATTTTATTACTTCTATCTTATTTGTTCATATTTTTATGTATAAATTCATTTTTATTTTGCAAATTAATTACTGTAATATTTATATCATACAAATTATATCAATATATTCAAATTCAAAATCAATCAATCACACAACGAAATACACATGGATGTTAAAAGGGGAACTCAAACATTTATGTTGGCTTTCATTTTTTTTATTTCTTAGGGTGGGTTGAGTCTTTTTTTTTTGTAGGGTTTAGTATTTTTTTATAGGGTTTAGTTTTTTTTTTTTTTTTTTTTTTTTTTTGTTTGTTGTTGTTGTTGTAGAGTTTAATATTTTGGGTATATATATTTTAAATTAGTTCCGTTCCAGACTCGGAGCACCACGTCGATCGGTATGCTTACGGAGGAACTCAAACATTTATGTTGGCTTTTCATTTTTTTCTTTATTATTCTTAGTGCTGAGTTTTTTTGTATGGTTTTTTTCAAAATAGGGTTTAGTATTTTTTTTGTAAGGTTTAGTTTTTTTTAGTAGGTTTAGTATTTGTATATATTTTAAATTAGTTCTATTCCGAACTCAGAGCACCAAACATTTATGTTGGCTTTTAGTTTTTTTTCTTTATTATTCTTAGTATTGAGTTTTTTTATTATTATTATTATTTTTTTAGGGTTTTTTTAGTAGGGTTAGTATTTTGGGTATATATTTTAAATTAGTTCCGTTGAGGAGAGGTGGCCCGTTGACCAATAAGTTTTTGAAATGTGATTTTCAAATTTTTGTAACAAAAGTATATTTTTTAATTTAAGATACTTGACAATATATTAGCTAGACACAAAATCGATTTTGTGGTGACCCATTGGCCAATAAGGTTTTTTTAATTTTTTTTAGTATGTGTAGATAACTATGATTGTTAAATTTTTATTGACACAAAATAAGCATTTTGAGGTGGTCCGTTGACCAATTAGTATTTGAAATATATTTCTCAAATTTTTGTAATAAAGAATATATTTTTTGATTTAAGACACTTGACAATATATTAGTTAGACACAAAATTGATTTTGAGGTAGTCATTGGCCAATAAGATTAAGATACTTCACAATATATTAGACACAAATTTTGAGGTGGTCCGTTGGCCAATAAGTTTTTAAAATTATGTTAGTATGTATCAATACTTATTATTGTCAAAGTTTTGTAAAGGAAAGTATATTATTTGACATTTTATTTATAAAATATATTATAAAGTGATTAGTGATACTCCATTATCTATTTATCTAAAAAAATGTATCAAAATTTGTTGGTGGAGAACCTATATAAATAGATGCATCTTTCTAATCCAAATTCTTATTTATTTTGCAAATTAGTTGATATTTCATATTAATTCACATGCGTATGAATTAGTTCCATTCCGGACTCGGAGCACCATGTCGATCGGTATGCTTACGGGGAATTCAAACATTTATATTGGCTTTTCATTTTTTTTCTTTATTATTCTTAGTGTTGAGTTTTTTTTGTAGGGTTTAGTATTTTTTTTAGTAGGGTTTAGTATTTTTTTTAGGGTTTAGTTATTTTAGTAGGGTTTAGTATTTTGGGTATATATTTTTTTAAAATTAGTTCTATTGCGGATTCGGAGCACCACGTTTGATTGACATGCTTACGTGGCGCTCTCTACATCATCCATTCCATATTTATCTAAAAATCTATATATTTGTTCTTTTAAAATCAATAATAATAATAATAATAATAATAATAATAATAATAATAATAATAATAATAATAATAATAATAATAATAATAATAATAATATAATTTCCACATAGTTGTGTGGATTATAAGATATCCAAATAAGATCTTTTTATAATATATTTCCATGGCAAATCCTATAAAATTGGTTTTTTATGATTGTCAAATTTTTATTTACCCAAAACGAGCATTCCGAGGTGGCCCGTTAGCCAATAAATTTTTGAAATGTAATTGTCAAATTTTTATTTTAATTTAAACGCTTGACAATAAATTAGTTAGACACAAAATCAATTTTGAGGTGACCCATTGACCAATAAATTTTTTCAATTTCTTTTTGGTATGTGTAGATAAATATGATTGTCAAATTTTTATAAGACAATAAAATGAACATTCTAAGGTGGCCCGTTGGCCAATAATTGCTTGAAATATGAATAAAAATGTTGTAACAAAAATATATATTTTTAAATTAAGACACTTGACAATATATTAGATATTAGCTAGACACAAAATCGATTTTGAAGTGGCTCATTGACCAATAAAGTTTTTTTAATTTTTTTTAGTATGTGTAGATAACTATGATTGTCAAATTTTTATTGACACAAAATGAGCATTCTGAGGTGGCCCATTGACCAATTAGTATTTTAAATTTATTTCTCATATTTTTATAACAAAAAATATATATTTTGATTTAAGACATTTGACAATATATTAGTTACACGAAATCGATTTTGAGATAGCCATTGGCCAATAAGATTACTTCACAATATGTTAGAACAAAATCAATTTTGAGGTGTCCCGTTGGCCAATAAGTTTTTAAAAATTATGTTAGTATGTATCAATACTTATTATTGTTAAATGTTTGTAAAGAAAAGTATATTAATTGACATTTTATTTATAAAATATATTATAAAGTGATTCATGATACCCGCCGAGTTTCGACGGGATACAAACTAGTTATATATAAAAGCTAGTAACCTTATATAGATAGAAAATTAGTAAAATTATAAGTGGCTAAACTTTCGCAATATTTCACCACGTTTCCGAGCTTAACAAACGGTTACAATAATACTCCACATATATATAATTAAGTATTAAATGTTTATCCTCACTCTTCATTGAAGTTAGTAAAATTTAATTATAAGATTTCATAGCCACGTGGAAATTAAAAGACACACGTATATATGATTGTATGATCTAAACATTTTTTGTTTTGTTTTTATAAAACGTAACCATTACCTTTTCAAAAAAAAAAATCCTAGCAAACTGTAATCACACATGTAAAATTTTGAATTTGGTGTGACTAATAAAAAATCTTTAATTTACTACGTGGGAAAATAAATTGAATTACATATTTGGTTGAAAGAAGAATATGATAATAAAATAATTAAATCAAAATGTAAATGTGATTATAATGATTTGATACACGTAATAAATATCAACAACTAAAGATAATAAAGTGATTAGATTCACCTACACATTTTTTTTAATTATGTGTCGCTAAACTAACCACACATAATTATGTGTAGCTAAAACTTCACCTACATATTTTTTTTAATTATGTGTGGCTAAACTAACCGCACCTAATTATGTGTAGCTAATTATGTGAAGCTAAAACTTCACCTACACATTTTTTAATTATGCGCGACTAAACTAACCACACATAACTATGTATAGCTAATTATGTGTAGCTAAAACTTCACCTACACATTTTTTAATTATGCGTGACTAAACTAACCACACATAATTATGTGTAGCTAAAACTTCAGTTTCTTGTAGTGCGAACACACTGTCATGACCCTTCTCACGTATACGTTCAATATACCGCCTGTTTGCTCTAGAGGTGTGATCTGTAGGTTGAATAGATAGAGATGGAATACGGCAGACTACATCTTCGACGACGCGATCAATATGTTTGTTTTGATCAGCAATACGTTCTTCCTACTCATCAAATTCAATGGAGTTGGAATCAAAAGTGGAACATGAACCGTCGTAAAAATTTGAGGATGATGACATTTTTTGTTGAGGAATTTGAACTGTTTTTTAGTGTGATTGCTTTTACCATACAGTATGCATGCGACAAAATATAGATGAATTATTGTACCTTATCTTGCATGCGTCTGTTTTCGGGTAGCATGCTTTTTGACTCATCTACTCAATAAACCGAGCCACACAAGTGACAAAAACTATAGTAAAAGAAAATTACAATATTACATAAGTTGAAATTACAATAATTAAAATGACAAAAACTAACAATCACTTCCAAATGAAAATACAATATTCTACGGGAACAGTTCTGCCATTAGACGACATTTTAGGCCTTCTTCTTCTGGAGATAAGTTGCTCTTTCCCATTAAGATATTAAACATAGTTGATTTCATCCTCATATTTGTCAAATTAGTCATTGTATCAATCTCTTTTTCACGTGTGATTCTTATTGCTCGTGGCTCAGAAGTGAACTCATCTGGAATAAAAGAATATTGTGATACCATACCTTTTCCTTTCCTTTTAGCCTTAGCTTTACTCTTATCTCTACCAACTTGACGGCGAATTGTTGCTGCATCACTGACAGAAGCTTCTGGAGTGGAGTCAGTCATATCATCTCCATCATCACCGGTTCTTGATTTTTTTGAGCTGTCACGATCTTCTTCAACACTATCTTATCCTTCTGTAAGATAACGTGTTAGATTTTCATTCAAATTTAGCTCTCACTTCGGATGGTGACGCATCACTTCATCGAAAACATCTTTGTTCGTAAATTTAGGTTTCCCATAAATTTTTTGGGCAACATTCTCAATATCTGTATCTGACCAACCACTCTTTCTTAGGGCATAAGCCTCCTTGTATGCACCAACCCACTTGGTTACATTCTAATTAAGTCACCTATAACGATTTCTTAGCGACTCATCAGTTATATCAAGATCCAACTTCAATCTTGGATATTCTCTTCCACAGGTTTTGAATAGCTCCAAAACACTATCCCAAAACGCGCCATCTTTTTGATCGACTCCAACAATTGGATTCTCTGTGATTCTACAATATGAAGACATAAGCACTATGTCTTCATTAGTTGTCCAATGTTTTGGACGGCTTGAAGTGTTTGTTTGTGTTTGCTGAGCATTTTGAGCGAAATTTTGAGAATTATTTTGAGTGGGTTGGTGATTTTGAGAGATAGGAGATTGAGTGGAATGTTGTGGAAACTGTGAATTCAAATCAGTTTTGAAATTTTAGAATTCTTCAGAGTTTTAGGTATTGTCAAGGTTAGGATAATAACCTTGAGAATGGAACAAATCTTGATAATTTGAGAAGGAATTAGCATTGGGATCCATTGAGAAGATAAAAATTCTAGCAAAAGAGGAAATTGTAGTGAAAGAAGAGTGTTTTTTTTTTTTTTTTTTTTTTTTTTTTTTTGCAGAAATATATGAAATGTGGTCTCTATTTATAGAGAAAAAAAAAGTTAAGAATTTTGGTGTATTTTTTTTAATATATATAATATATCATATGTAAAAGATATGATAATTCTATCACAATATCCTAATAAAATTCATCTGGCCAATTAAAGTACGCCATGTGTCATGATTAAATGAAAAGAAGAAGGAAAAGGCGGAGGTTTGAGATAACCAAAATATAGACCGACCAAATCCACTGTTCACCGATAAACATTTTCTTTAAATTCAATTACTATGTGACCTCCATCAGGAGGTCGCCAATAAACTGAGTCTAATAAACAAGAGGACATCAGATATTCATTCTTAGAGCCGTTAAAAAACGGACGGCCCAAATTCAGGTGGTTATGGGCCGCAAATTTTAAAACATGATAGAATTTTTGACCGGGCAACTCGATCTAAAATGATCTAAATTCCGATGGGCTCGGGGCGGTCCAGTCACCTGATCAAATTTGCACTATTCTACGAGCTGGGCTGCGATGAGCAGTCATTTCATGAGAATTGTCAACTGCGTCGGGCCAAGTACGAGTCAACATGAAAGGGCATATGTCACATGAAAAGGCCTGAGTCAACAGATGGTGCTGGCTGGGCAGGGTTGTTCCTTTGAAATGCCCCCTATTGAGTTTTTCTAGGCCCAAGTTCGGGCCAGGCTCGCCTTAATTAGGGGTATGGGTTGGGCCTAAAAGCTGGTTGATAAAAGCGGGTCTGATCGGACCGACCAAATTGACAACTCTACAAAATGTGGTTAGACTGGATTTCCGGTTAACCCGGCCCGACCCAACTTTTACCTCTAGTTGCATGGGCTTGAGCTGGGGTGTTTGAGAAGTCAAATTTATGCCTCAGTTATATTTATTCCCTCGGTCCCCCATTTATTGATACTATTACTATATTATGACGTCCTTCATTTACTGAACTTTTTCATTTTGGGACGTAGACCCCACAATCACTTTAACACTTTATCACTCTATTTTTTAACACTTTAATGCTATTAAAAATATTAAATGAGCCCATAATTATTCCACTTTAACACATTAATTTATTAATAAATCATCAAACTACATAAAATCATGCGTCCAGACTTTTAGTTTACTAAATCAAGGACAGAGAGAGTAGTATAAACTATGGCTCGTTTGGTAACTTTCATGAGAAAATACTAGATAAGATAAAACCGTGAATATTTATTTTGATGAGGTACTGTTCAGCCAAGATATTTTTTTCCGAGAGGGAAGGTCAGATAATTTATCAAAGAAAAACAATAATTTTATCTTGGGCCAGACCTATTTGACGAGCCATCAAAATATAACTTATTTGAGATACCAAACAAATATGAAGTATAACTTATTTCGGATACCAACCAAATATAACGTTTATCAACTTTTCTTGACTATCAAACGAGCCGTACACGTAAATAGTCATGGACAAATTATTTTGTGATAAGGGTTAGTTGCAGAATATATTGAAAGATAAGGTCCTTGATTGCAAAATGACGATATACACGAAACATGGAAGAAAGACGAGAGTGAAAAACGGACATGGGAGAAAAAAAAAATGCGTATATAAATAAACTAGGGCATGTCTAACATCCCTGCGCCTAGCCCTATAGCCCAGTTTTGCACCTATGGAATTCTTTCCATCCCCTTAGAGTAATTATTTTTGTAATATTTCCCTAATTTTTACCAAAATTAACGAATAAATTTGATCTATCTAGGGTTAGGAGGTGTGGATCCGGCGCAGAATTTTAACCGATCACAAGAATTTTCAAAAGATTAGGGTTTCGCACCTGTGTTCATTGCCGCCACTGCATATACGTAGAGCGATACATACTAGTTTTGGTGTTCATGTATTTCTGATTCGTGGAGTTTTGCTTGATTCTACGCTGTAATTCCTTTTTCATAATCTCAATACCCAAAAAAAACACAAAATTTTTCGTTTATTATATAAGTAGCACTTTTTTTTTCTTCCCGAGGCAATTGGGCGTATTTTTTTGGTGTCAATTGTCGCAATTTTACGATTGGATTTGGTTTCTGGAGCTGTGATCGTGGTAGTAGTGTTCTTCTGCTGTTGATTTGGAGTATTTGTTTGTACATTTGGAAAACAAGAGTTGTTTTTGGGGGAAATTTTTAGGAATTTGAAGAATGGATAAGAAGAAGGTTGTGGCTCCGTTGGTCTGCCATGGACATTCGCGACCTGTTGTTGATTTGTTCTACAGTCCGGTGACGCCTGATGGATTCTTCCTTGTTAGTGCGAGCAAGGGTAACTAATCGATTACTTTTTGATGGAATGCGTAGTTTGATTATGGTGCTTCTTTTGTGCAGTATGTGAAACTGATTAATTAATCATGTGTGAATTGTTTTTTGTATCGTGTTTGCCCTTTCACTGTACTTTGTGTTTGTGTTTGGTAATATATTGATGAATGCGAACATCATGATGACGATTGATCAACATGTGGCTCTGTGTGGAAAAATGCTTTGTTTTCTGGAACCACTTGAAAAGTGGAGAATAAGAACCTACATTCATTGTTATGCCCCCTCCCCCGGTGTTGGGCCTTTTCCGGAGATAGACATATTATTTCCCTGAAGTGTGTTTGTGACTCTCTGGGTTCTTGCATTTATGGATTTGTTAAGTGCATCAGATGCAGTTCAAGAGACTTTTCCCTTATGTAGGGTGGATATATTAACTTGCGTATCGAAAGGGGAATTTTATATGAATTTGATGATGTGAAAGCATTTTCTGTTATGCTACTTTTCTTTGCTCAAGTTTAATGAACTGTATTAAGGTATATATTTGTTGATGTCATAGTTGTTCTGGAAAAGTACTAATAGATTGAAATTGCTTTTGCATTTTCTTTTCCTCTGTTGTAAATTTGTCATGCTGTCCATTTATTTTCATCTGTTTAGTTATTCCTGTAAATAAAGGAATACTGTGCTAACGATGTTGTTTAGGACATAATTGCATTCTTGCAACAAGACCTTGATCAAGTCGTCTAATCTTTGCTACGTTAGAATCTTGTCGTATCTGGTTATACCAGAATTGTTATGATGAGTGTTATTTTGAATAGACGGAAAGCGCTTCCGAGATTTATGAATTTCAAACTGAATTGGTTGACATGTCTTCTTATCTGGAGAAAAAATGTATTGATTGTATCAAATATCTTTTGATTTTTTGTGCAGTCTTTTGTAAATAATGCACATAATTGTGACAGGGAAGTCAAGGTTTGGAACTGTGTTTCATAACATATCCTAGAACAGTTACTGTGCCACAATTCCATATTTTTCCTAGACACGGATTCATGTGTTTTAGACTCTTCTATGACATGTGTATTGAAATTTGTTAGATGAATCTTTCATGAAATACTAATGGGCATTAACACAACTTTTCAGACTCGACACCAATGTTGAGAAATGGAGAGACAGGAGATTGGATTGGCACCTTTCAAGGGCATAAAGGTGCAGTGTGGAGTTGTTGCCTGGATAAACAAGCCCTGCGTGCTGCCTCCGCATCTGCTGATTTTTCTGCGTATGTGTTCAATTTTTTGTTGTTAGTTTTCTGATATTCAGTGTTGGAAATTATTCTAAGTAGAGAACTGTTTCCACGTGCTAAACATTGTCAACCACTATGAGAGTTATGTACCTGATTTTGTGATTGTTTGCAGGAAACTATGGGATGCATTAACTGGGGATGAATTGCATTCATTTGAGCACAAGCACATTGTCCGTGCTTGTGCTTTCTCAGAGGTCTTTTTTGTACTTTTTGCTTTGAATGTTTTTATTTTTCTTTTGCTCTGAAGTTAAGATTAAATTGTAATGAGTCTCACAACCAAGAACTATTTGCAGATTAACGTTCATGATTTGATAGTTATGTGATTAGGTATTTATGTGGATTGTGCTGATGGAAATCTTTTTTTTTTTTATCAATTTTCAGGATACCCACATGCTTTTAACTGGAGGAATGGAAAAAGTTTTACGCATATTTGATTTAAATAGGCCTGATGCTCCTCCTAGGGAGATTGAAAAGTCTCCTGGTTCTGTAAGGACTATTTCATGGCTCCACAGTGATCAGACTATATTAGGTTCCTGTACTGATATGGGTGGTGTGAGGTATGTGATAGTGTGCGAATCATTTTTCATTTTGGTTGCTGATACATACAAAATTAATTATAATGATTATTATGAACATGAGTATAGCTGCCATCAGGTATTGTCTGACCCTGATGGTCAGTTTCTAGTTTGTAGGCAATACCTGATAGATTAAAGAATCTTGTTATGTCCTTTTTTTTTTTTTGCCTTGACTTCCCGTGATTTTGCACCTATTTTTCATCCTTATCTGTATCTCACAAAGGATCCCTCTTTAACTGGATTGCATCTTCTGCAATTATCTGTGTGTATTTCTTTCTTTCTTGACTTTTACATGGACAAATTCTGGTCTGTCTTATTAATCATTTTTCTGTTCCATGTTTGTTGTGGTTACCTGCCGTTCCTAAGGTTTCTGTTGTTCCTAATATGTGAAGTGATTTCTCATAGGTTATGGGATGTGAGAACTGGCACAATTGTTCGAACTCTTGAGACTACGGCTTCTGTAACCAGTGCTGAAGTGAGTCAAGATGGCCGCTATATCACAACTGCTGATGGAACGAGTATTAAGTTCTGGGATGCAAATCAGTATGTTTTATTTTTTATTTTTTTAAGGACCTTTTGTCTAGTTTTTGTGATAAAATATCAAAATGAAATCATTCTCATTGATTTCGCATGTGTTGTAATACATGGACTCTTCTTTTGACAGTTTTGGATTGGTAAAGAGTTATGAAATGCCTTGCATTATAGAATCAGCTTCTATGGAACCAAAGTATGGTAACAAGTTCATTGCTGGTGGAGAAGACATGTGGGTTCATGTGTTTGATTTCCATACTGGAGTTGAAATTGGTGAGTCGTTTATAATTCTGTTTGTTTTTTCATCAGTTTTCCTATTTTGTTTTTGCACAACTACAAATTACCCCATCCCGGACCTCTCTTTGATCCTCTTTGCCCACCCTTCCCCATTGCACGTGTAATATACGAGCTTTTGTTGCCTTCTGATGCATTTGATGTTCTTTACTAATATACGAGCTTTTGTTGCCTTCTGATGCATTTGATATTCTTTAATGTTATAACTTCAATTTAGACACTGAGATCGGAGTTTGTCTTTGTCACAGACTATGATATATGAGTAAGATATTACACAGATGCAATTTAATGTGCTGCACATCCTTTGAATCCTTCTCTTGATAACTTTTGTCAGTGAAGCTTTCTATGTTGCTATTTTCATATTGATCGATTTAACCCATTTTGGACTCTTCTTATGGGAATAGGCCCGGTTCTTGGTTATAGCTAGTAGTTCCTACTATTTCTTCCTATGAATTATTTAGGCATTTTTGTTTAATTAAATGACCCTGGTTGATCCTTGGCTAGGTTGCAACAAAGGACACCATGGTCCAGTGCACTGTGTGCGTTTCTCGCCAGGTGGAGAATCCTATGCCTCTGGATCTGAAGATGGAACTATTAGAATATGGCAGACTGCTCCTCTAAACAACTCGGAGGAGGAAACGTCATCTGGTGCCAACAGTACACAGAGGCCGAGTTTCAAAGAGGTGGATCAACTCTCTCACCAGATTGAAAATGCTCATATTGCCGAACACGACACGAATGATGTGAACGATAAGCCGACAGCAACTAACCAGAAGGAATCGGAGGCCGATTAGGTTAAAAAGATTTACTATATGTTTTCCTTTTGTGTGTGTTGTGCTGTAGTGTTTTTTTTTGCCTGACCAGCTGCAAAGGTTTGTAAGGGTGGCGTAAAAAGTTCGGTGCTTCGTCTTTTGCAATAAAATTAAAGCTTAATCCTTTTTTTCTCCTCTCTTTTTGATCGAATCATTTTTTGTCTCGGTTCATTTGCACGTCCAATTTCATGGGTTGGTTTTTTTCTTTTTTATAATTCAAAGGGGATGAAAATGCTGTTTTCATGTTTACGCAATTATCTTTAGTATAATACTCACTGAGCTCGGATTAGCCAAACTTGTTTAAGTATTTAATTAATGTTTAAACCATTATGAAAATTTTGAATTTTGGGATTCTGCCCTTTTTATTTTATGTGCAAGTACTGTAGTTGTGAGTTGTTTGTTTGTCTTTTGTCTTTCGAAAAGCATATGGAATGAAGTGCTAATTGGAGAAATCGAGTCAAAAAGTCGCTCAAAAGGAGAGATGAACTTGGTCTCTCCTTTTGAGAGAAATAATTTACAAGGAACGAAAAAAGGACAAAAGAAAAAGAAAAAAAAAACAAACAAACAAACAAGAGAAAAGGGGACCATGAAACAAAAATGCTAACTATAAATTGTGCTCTGCGATCCTACTCTGACTTAAAAGCCTAGAAATGAAAGGTGAAATTGCCGCAAGCAGCGCCTTGGGGCATTCCTCGTGTGGAAGGTGGCCACAACCAGATATTGCAACCAGTCTCTGCACATTCAATCAATTTTAATAATATTAAATAATCTATATCTATAGTAAAAAGGAAAAATAAGACTTGAGAGGGAAACATCTTACAGAATTTATAAGTTTGGAAGCCATAGTTTGAGCAGACTTTAGTGGGACAAGTACATCTTCAGCGCCAGCTATAACTAAAATTGGCAAAATTTCAACGGCTTTGAGCATCGATGCTGCGTCTTGCGGGGATAAGACTGTTTCGTTAGATAGTTTTCCGATTTCATGAAGTGCCTCGTCCCAACCTTCTACGTGCAATGGGGCCTGATACAGTTAAGAGCAACAAAAATGATAAATTGTTGTGGAAACAATAATATGATTTGGGGAGTCGCAGATAAATGTCACACACAATGATGTAATGCAGCGATGTAACTTTGAACAAAATAAAACCTTTACATGCATCAAGACCGTAAAATAAAAAATGAGTTTTGAGAGATCATTCAATCCAGCCACATATTTTATAAGTATATATGTATGTTTATTTTGGGATGTGTTTTCCAAGTGAAATTAGGAAAACATATTTATCATCAAATCAAAATCCCATATCTGTATCCATGTAAATAGCAGAAATCGTCACACGAGAATTAAGCGCAGGTGTGGTATCTTTACCTTGTAAAGGCTAAAAACTTCTGTTGTTAATTTGGTTTCATCGTACCAAGCACGTCGATTCACCACTTGAGTGATTTCTGTCCGAAGAAGAGGTCGCACCAAGTGTTTTTTTCCAAGTGAAGTGCGTAGAAGTATTCTGGCAAAGGCTGGAACCAATTCTCTCGACAGGCTTACATTTAGTAGTACGACCCCCTTTATTTCAAGCTGCAAAGCATAACATAGAAAAAAAATCATTTCATGTTAGCAGTCAAATTTCATAGTTTTTTGGACCAGAATCCAAAGTCCTCCATGTTGGCATCATAGTCAAAATAGTTTAGGAGCGGACATTTAAAATTTGATACACGTTTGATAAGGTTCACACGCAAGCAGCCAACTCACCTTCATGGAATTCTCTGATAACTGAACTTTTTGCGCAGCCTTCAGTGCAAGCAGTCCTCCATCATCATGACCGACAAGCACCACCGAGGAGAACCCCATTTCCAAGCAAAAAGAAATAAGCAGGTCAGCCTGAAAAGGAAAATTAACTGCTGAAATGATGCTCAAATTAACAACTACGAACTCTGAGCTAGCAAGATATTGTTTGAACTTTGAAAATATAAAAGATGCATCGTTTCTGTTTAGAATCAATTCAGGCACAAGAAAGTTACACAATAATGTGTCTTGGGGAGTCATGCATGTACAGATGACACACATATATATATACAAAATTCGTATAACAACGTTACAATATAATATCCATGCCACAATAGAATTATAAAAAAGGGTGAACCTTGCATTTGAAATCCTAATATTTTATGCGTTTGCAGAATAATTCATGCCGCAGCCTAACATACTATTTATTATAGACAAGAAAGATATTATAAACAAAATAAACAAAGACTGTACAAAATATAGATAATGATATCACCCTGTACATCAAATGAGCAACAAAACTACAGTAAGCAATAATAGAGTAGACAAGCTGAGCAAGCACTCAGAATCTGATATAGACATTAAAGTGGACGAATAAATAATACTACACAAGCAAAACAACAATCACCTGGTTGTCAATCTTGTAAGGATTTGTAAATGGATTTTCCTCCCAGTCCTTTCGTCGTGGGCGTGATGTCAAGCCCCATCCAGGTCTGTCAAAAGCAGCTACTGTACAACCAATTTGCCTGGCCAGAGGGCCCATTACCTTTCTCCAAGAGAAAACTCCTCCTCCAAAGCCATGGACCAAAACAATCCCAAAATGTTCGCTTGTTGCCATCTCTTGCTCCATTGGTGGGGACTCCAGTTTACTCAGACCCTCCTCAAAATCTTCATTTAAGCACAATATAGGCACATCTTCAGACATTGGGGAAGTTGGACAGCTGGAAAGGAGTGGTGTATACAGAGCAGATGTGTTGCTGTAATGAAATGTATTACTGACACTTCTGTGAATATTAACATGGTTCTTTATCGGTGTAATAAGCAACGGATGATCAGGAAAGGTTGCTGAGGATAAGGAACGTGAAGGTGATCCTGGCATGATCAGCTTGTAATGAACAATCAGCCCTCGAAAAGAAATGAATAAGCTGTCTACATCAGCAAGTAAACTAACTGAAAGTTGCCCTTTATCATGAACTGAGCCTGGTGCTTTTCTCCTCGTTTCACCAACACTTCTGAAAGATTTCCCAGCAGATGGTGTGGGAGAGCGCGGAACCTTCTGATGTGTGGAGAAAACCATTTTGCAAGAAAGGACCTGACGATCATGTGAAGGATTAGATGAAGTCCAGTGAAGGAATGTAACTTGCATAAAAACCATAATCTACAAGCATTAGTGTATTAGACTATAAGTAAACTATTTATTTCCCAGCTCAATCTTTGAAGAGAACATATTAGACATAATTTTTGTGAACCCTGATCAGTCTGAGATTAGTTTTACCTTGGATTGTAGAAGAAAAACAGTGAGAGGGTCACAAAGTAAAGAAAAGCTATTTATTGCACTTACTGCTTCTATATCACCACGGTGAAACATAACTTTCCTCCTAGCTTTGCAACTTGTATGATAGGCAACAACAATGTGTCCCAGAGCAAATACTACAGAAGAGAGAAACAAGACTGGCATTCCCCAGGACTTCTTCAGGTGGGGCCTCTTTCTTGAAAGAGAAATTGAAGAATCTTGCTCAAATTGGGAATTGATAGTGAAAACACAAGCCTTGAAGGAAAGAAGTAGTATCGAAATGAATGAACAGAATGTTACAGTTCCTAGATAGGGCCCGTGCGACAATGCTTGTAAATCGCACATGGAATATGCACCTGTCATCACAAAACAAAACCAGAACAACTATATTAGTGTTGTGAAGTTAAAAGGCGATCTCCGAAACAGCAAGTTTTTAGTTCAGTTTAACTTCCTCCAAAACTTGGTTAAAGATTCACCGTGTAATATTTGTAAAATATCGTTTCGCTACACCTTACTAGCCATCAATTTCAATTGAATCCAGGCAAGGTCCATCCAAATAACAAGCATGTAAAAAAAATAAAAATAAAAATAAAATAAAATCTCTGGCATTCATTCTAGGAGCATAAGAGCAACAAGGAACTCGATAGTATTTATGGATTAGCTGAAGTAACTGAAACTCTTTTTAAGAAAAAACAGAATAAGCTATCTACTATAATGCCCTAATCATGTATGGTAATCCAAACTTCCTACTCACGAACAGCGATTGACGATCAACAATAGAAAGTTATCAGATCTAAAACTGATTTGACCAGCAACAGCTCATGATTAACTAACTCTTCGATGGAGGATAAGAGAAATCGAAGTCACTGGCAGTGCAACACCGCATTTACATAACAATAAATGCTTCACTCATCCAACGACTAGTTTACACAATGATTCAAAAAAAGCAGAAAGAGCAGACATACACATGATGATGAGAGATCTGACGATGGAAACAGCAGGAATATCCATAAGCGAGCTCCTGAACGCGTATCTCCTCAAATGCTCCTTAACACCAACACATCCGACGCACGTGAAGCTCGGAATCAACAAACAAGGGACGACGGCGTCGGAAACCGCCACCACCAGCGGCAGCGACACCGCCAGGAGAGACGCCACCATCACCACCACGAAATACGCCGTCCGCACGCCCCTCCTCAATTTCTCCCACCACCAACAGCCCCTGGCCGCCATTTTCGTCTCCGGCTCGGAATTTGAAAGAATCCTCAATCGAATTGGGAAATCCTCAGGTAGGTCCGCATGCAATGCGATTGTCGAGGTGAATCACGATTCCAGGACAACGAGAAGGCGTCTCAATGGCCATCTCCCGGCGCCGAATCGACGGCCGGCGCTTCCGCGTTACGCCGTGGACAGCTATAGGCGGTGCAATCAATTGATTGATCCTAAGATTTTGTTCATATTCTCGTTTCTCCAGAGTTCAAACACAATTTATTTTTTTTTGACAGAAACGGAGATTGAATCTTCTCAGTTTTTTCTTCTGTATTCAAATATTCCGTCGTCGGATTCTTCCGATTGTCTCTGTGCGTGAGAGAGAAAGTGCGAATCAGTGTGTGTTGTGTGTTTAAAAATTGAGGTTGTTTTAGAGAGAGAGAGAAAGAGAGGAGTGAGAAAATGAGTGTAACGGTAACGCCGATGTACTCTTGGCCTAAAGTTTTTAAATTTAAAGAACACATTACTTGCTGTCTACTATACAACCTGATAATTACAAAAATAAAATAAAATAAAAAATAAAATTTGACAAGGATAATTATAAAACAAAAAAAATATACTACTACATTTATATATCATTACTGCTACATTTATTAATTATTATTACGCTCATACCTTATACATGTGACATTATCCATTCTTAGATTTCTTCAATTATCATAAAATCACATCTATCAACTAAAACCACTAGTAGAGACTAAGTTTAACGAGTATGATAATAATTTAACATACTTTTATTTTCTCTCAAATTTTATTTTTTTTTGTAACATATTTTGATAAATCAATTTATAGTACAAAAGTGTAATTTACCACAAACGTACCGAGTTCGCGTGTTCCAGTTATGAAAATATATTTTAATGGTAAAAAAATATACACAACTTTTTCCCTCCAGAATAACGCCTCTTCGTCGTTTTTCTCTGCCCATTTCCATGCCTGTCGTATTTTATTTTATTTTTACATAAAATAAACGAGCTTTTTTAATGGGAAAAGTATTTGTTTTCTTTACTTATATTATTACATAAAGGTAAAGGGACAAAAAATCAGAAGGGAAAATGCTATTGTAATTTGCGACATGACGGAAATGCCCTTGAAGCCTTGACGCCTTAGGCTGTTCTGTTCAGTGTTCACTGCGGTATGCAAATAAGTGAAATTTTGTTCAATTATTGAAAAAATGAACTGTAAAGAAACGCCTGCAGAGCAGAGGAATAGAGTACACGCAAAAGAAAAGTAATCCAAAAGTGTCTTCGTCCTCCAAATTAACATTACTCTCCATTCATGCTCCAAACTCATGTCCCGGTTCATCGACACGAGTTTTAAAAGGGAATATAATCGACTTATGTTGCTTGTAGTGATAAAAAATTGGATCACATATATTGCGAATAGAGATTGTGTCTTATTGTTCATGAATGATAAAGTTCGTAAATGTTATGTAATATAATAAGGGTATAAAAGGATATGATTATTGTGACGATCAATTTCGAGCATAGATTTAGAAGATGGGAGAGTTTTTGATTTTCGAAAAGAAAATAATACTAGTAATAATATGATTCGTGCGTCAACATTTTATGTAATGTATTCAATTAACAAAGTCTAAACGTGCATGCGTAACTGCATAAACTGTACCTTCCTTTATTAATTTATTATGCATATACTTTGTTTTTAGGAAAACATGTACAGTTGGTTGGATGGGCTACAAATTTCAAAGTGCTACTATTATTTTTTTTGAATTACCAAGGTAATGTTTGACTTAATTTCCCCTCACTATCATTAGAAAAGGAAAAGAAAAAAAGTTTAGACATGTACAAGGTTATGAAAAAATTCAACTTGTGCAAAATCAAGAATAATTGAAATGTGCCCTTTAGGGTGGCCCGATGGTAGGGTGGTACGCCTGTTGCCGAAATGGTCACGAATTCAAATCTCGTCAATGTCTCCATGGGTCTGAGTCTATCACACATGTCCTCTCAAGTGTGGTTTACCTCTCCTGTATCGGTTGCAAGCTATTGCACAGGGGCAGGGGTTTACCCAGTGCACACCGAAGGTAGCAGCTGTGGGTTCTCAAGATATCAAAAAAAAAATAAAATTGAAATGTTATGTATTTATATGAATATTTTAAAGCTCGCATGCAAAATTAGAACTTTATGAAAGGTTGTGTATTTAGGGACAATTCTCCCTTTAAACTTATACTCCCTCCGTCCCGTCGAAATGACATTGTTTTTCTTTTTGGGCCGTCCCACCGAAATGGTCTTGTTTCCTAAACAGAAAATAATTAGTGAATTAAAATAATTAATTAATGCATAAAAAATTAATTAATGACTTTGTTTTCCTTGAAATACTTATTTAATATTAAATATATTTATAAAAAATTCAAAACTTTAATTATCAAACACACTTTACGAATTAAACACTCTTTCCTTAAATCCCGTGTCGAAAATAAATCAAGTCATTTCGGCGGGACGGAGGGAGTATTAATGAAATTCTTTTATATACTAATTGATGCTAAAATATTGTCATATTCTCTACGTCCGTGATGTTAGTATATAATTTTTTTTCAATCTTTTATCTATAATTCTCTTTATACTATCAAAAGTCAATCAAAATCTAATTTAATGCTCTCGTCGTCCTATTTATAATGGAAAAGAGCCTATTATCAACGGGATGGAAATAATATTTTATATTTAATAGAAACCCAAAAATAAATTTAACATCTATCCATTATAAATATTAAAACTCGTTTCGAATTTTTTATGCATAAATATAAATATCATGTAGGGCGGGAGTATAATATTCCGCCGATCACCGAAGCCATGCCACACTTCAAGTTAATTTCCGAGTTCCGACTCTCTAACGGTCACATCTTAAATGAAATAATATAAGTATTATAATGTTAATAAATAAATTTGCCGCCACGGATTGAAGATCTAAATGCATGTTTCTGCAACAATTCACAAGAAGAAAACTAAAGTTTATTTTTTTTGTAAATTTTATAAAATTATTATAGTCAATGTAGCACGGCAAATTATGTCCTTCTCAGGATAATATTTGTTCTTTTTTATTTGAGTTGGGAACATACATGTGTTTTATGAAGGCAATATCATCACCACGTTAAATGAAAATTTATTTTGCTATTTAATTACTCAAAATTGGAAAAGGCATCGAAGTTTTTTATTTAAATAAGTCTTGATTGAAAAGAGCACAAAATATTATTTTCCCCTAATACTAAATAAGTCTAGAAACGTCAAAATAAATAGTCAAATTGAAATAGATCGAATTCATTTGATGAACAAGTCCAACTGATGTGATCTGAAAATAAAAAATATTTTTTTTCCCTTCTCCGTGAAAACTAGTGAGAAAGCTTGGAATTTAGAATCAACTTGTTAAAACTTGAATATTAGGATTGATATATTAAATTTACTCCCCAATCCCACTCAAGACATCACGTTTTAATTTTTGAATGTCCTGTTTATAATATAACTCTCTTAAAATGATAAAAACTAATTTTTATTATATCACCTCGTTAACTCAGTCTACTTATTTCTCTCTTCACATATCTCACTATTATCCGGCCAACTTTTAAAAAAAATTTATATCAAATTAAAAGTATCGATAAAAATTTCATCTATTATATATTATAAATTAAAATAAAATGAAATTAATAATAAAGTTTTTAGTAATACACTGTTAACACTAGATATAGTCATTCGTTAATAACTGTGTCAAAACAACATTACATTTGTAGTTGAGGGGGGGGGGGGGGGGGGGGGATAGGGTTTTGTCTTTTATCAGTGTCTGTGTGGGTGTATACCCACATCTCACATATCATTATTTTATTAAAGAATTGAAGTAAGACCACCAAATGCTTGGGTATTAATCAAAACATAGATTTTACTAGATAAGATATTTGCAATTTGTACCTAATATTTGACAAGAATAAGTAAATGAGTGCCCGTCCTTGTATATATTCATTCACACACAAACATTTGAGAGAATTTATGAGACTGCAAAATGAATAAAATCTTTTTTCTTCTTCTTTCAAAATGAATATACTTTACTTTTCTTTCTAGATTTCAACTATTCACACCCAGTACAAATTAGCCACATGTCATCAATCAAAGGATTATTCATGCATTGCCAAATCTCTCTCACACTCAAAGCGTTGGAGGGACGAAAATTTACTTTGATCAATTTTATATCAATTATTCCAAGTGATAATGTTGTATTTGATTGATCTAATTCAAAAGGGCTCTCAAGTTTGTCCAAGAATATATAATTTGAGTGACATTTTGCTAAAATTCATACACTAAATCAACAACTTATCTTAAGTGGGCTCAACACGCATTTTATCAAATCTATATTTCTTTTTACTAGTTTAATTTCCTTTATCTTAAGTGACATCTTGATCTTGCTACACTGTTGTTTTTCTCATGCATGGAAACAATTGAATACACGTCTCTAACAAGTAAGAAGCAAATGACATATTGATGATAAAGGTGACAATCCAGCATCAGAAATACTCCACATGTGACATCTCATCTCATATCAAATAGTAATGAATAGTTTTCTAGCAACTTAAAATAAATCATTTTGGCAATGTGATGACATATGTCATCCCGTTGCCACCGATTGCTAGTGGGTTCATTGTGATACCGTAACGTTACCAACTCTCATTCTCACGGGTCCAAGGTGTTACAATACCGATTATTAATTTAGGTGCATAAGTATATTGTTACACAATATTCTTTTGTCTCGCTACACTCATACGTGATATTTTATTCTAAGTTTAGTTGCTCACCCGAGTTATAGTATCATTCTTTCTTAGTAATTCATTATATCGGTATTGAATTTTATTTTATAATTCTTAATTAAAATTTATTAATTCAATTAATATTTACAATTTTTTATATGAAATATAATTCTTATGGTTGATAAATTTAAAGTTAAGGTATATAACTTTTAAAATTTTTGCTTTAGTTATGCATGTTAATTATGATCATTATAAGTCAAATATTTTTATTTTTAAAATAAATTATTAAAAATAGTAAACTTCTATGAATGTATGAATTTGAAATGGTACAAATGTAGCATGATTTTGTTAATTTTCAATTGCCATAATCAAGAATAAATGACTTTTTATGTGTGAAATAATTGCAATAAAATGGGGGTAGATGGATTTTTCTCCATCGCAAAGGTGAGTATATGAATCAACTTTAGGAGGTCCACTATAAAGACTTTGTTGTTTCTCACCAAACACAGATAATAACGTTTTCTTCTAAATTATACTACTTCACAACTTCCATTGAATATTATATTGACTTTGAAGTTTCAATAAGTTTCAATTAATCAAGAAAGTCTCAAATTCTTATTATTGAAATATTAAACTATAGCAGGAAATTAGAATTTTCCATCCATTGTCCTATATTCTATATCGAGGGGCTGACATTAACTATGTTACATATTACAATTTTAAAATTTCTAGAAAATAATAAATACTCCCTCCATTTCACTTAAAATGACACATTTCAATAGTGGCTTTTCTGACACGCTTTTCCACGCTTCTCGATGATGGGTTTTAAGATGAATTTTTGAAGAATTCTTTCTTTTATTTTTTACGTTTATTTTTATTTGTAGTATTGAATTGTATGCAAATTGCAACGTAGAACACTTCTATTCCAGAAAAAGGTAATTGCATAAATATAAAAGAAAGATACACGAGTTCTGACCCCGGCATCCCAGGGGGGTACAACGGCTCAAAAGGCGGAAAGTAAAAACAGAAGCCAAAACAAGTAGGCTCCGAAAAATAACGAGCATAAAGCGATAAATAAAACACACCCAGAAAGAACCAGTCATATGTTACACGGATAGCCCACTCCCGTGACCAGCGGGCCCGTGAGCTATCAATGAACCTATGCCGATCCTAGGGGAGAGAGAGAATGAGGTGCACCGCTAGGTAACCCTAAAACGGTCCCTCCACACATGCACAAGCCAAGCAGTAGTAGTAGTAGAGTGGATACAATAGGTGCCCGGCAAGTGCCGGGAATAAAAGAAATAAAATAAAATAAAAGCCTAGGTAGTGTTCATGTCCATGTGGGACATCACAGCATCAGCCGGGAAGAGAGAGTAGAGAATACGATAGACGTCCGTCTTGATTTCCTTAGTGATCACACTAGGCGCAAGAGATTTACCTTCCGTGTAGAGGCTGTTCCGGGCATACCATAAGTAGCTCACTGTCGCACCAAGGGCAATCCACTTTGCCTTCCTCACTATACCCGAACCAGCCTTCTCCTGTTGAAACCTTCTGATGGCACTCGGAATTGTGGACATCCGGTGCTTGATTTTCAGCCATGAACAAATATCCGACCAAATTTCCACAGTTTGCGGGCACTGGAAGAACAGGTGGTTGTTCGTTTCATCAGCTGCATTACAAAGCATGCACTGGCGGGGGATGTCGGAGAACTTCAACCTGTCGAAGGTCTTCAGTCTACCACGTATCGCCAGCCAGAGAGTAACAGAGAACTTTGGAGGAATATAGGAGCGCCATATTGCTTTGTGCCAGAATTTCTTCTCGCCTTTAGCTCTAAAGTGGTCATAAGCCTCCTTCGTACCCCTGTTACCTGCAAACCAAGAAGCAAGCTTAGACTGTGCATCTATGAGGTTACCCCCACAATCATGCAAAATCTGATCACGAATAAGCAAAATATTCTTGAAATGAGGAGCATCCCGTTTGGGAAAAGACACATCCCAAACGGTCTTATCGCGAATATACTCGCCGTGGACCCATTGGATCCACAAAGAGTCAGATTTAGCATGAATGTTCCATAGAGTTTTGGAGTGAAGCGCCTTGTTCCACGCAGAGAGGTCGCGCAGTCCAAGTCCCCCTTCGTGACGGGGAAGGCAGACTTGTGTCCACGCCACCGGACAATAGTTGCCATCCCGCAGAAATTTCCGAAGGAGCTTGGTAATGCGATCGATGACAGTTGCCGGGAGAGGAAGAGCTTGTAGCCAATAACACTCAACCCCCTGAAGAACCGAGCGTACCAGCTCCAAGCGACCTGCACGAGATAAATGAATGTTAGACCATCTGTGTACAAAACTCGAAATCTGTGCAAGTAAAGGGGAATAATCGTTGCAAGTGAGGGATCTTGAAGCCAAGGGCAATCCCAGGTATTTGACCGGGAGAGAGCCCTCAGGAAAACCAAATAAGTCCAAGATTTGCTGCTTTTCGAACGGTCGAACACCCCCGAGGAAGACATGAGACTTTGACTGATTTACGGTCAGTCCGGACGTCCTCGTGAATTCATCGAGTGTGTTCTTGAGTACCTCCATCGAGCTTGGATCACCCCTGCCAAAAAGCAACAAATCATCAGCAAAAGCCAAGTGTGTGATTTTATCCCTATCACACTTAGGGTGGTAACTAAAATCAGAAGAAAGAGTGCGTGTGTGCAACAATCGTGAGAGATAGTCCATGCACAGGAGAAAGAGAGATGGGGACATTGGGTCGCCTTGACGCAACCCCCTTTGCCCCCTAATGAAACCATGTGCCCCGCCGTTGATGGCGATCGAGAATGTAGGCGAAGTGACACACGTCATGATCCAATAGATGAAACATGGGTGAAAATTGAGTCCGTAGAGGACTTCCTTGAGAAAATCCCATGATATACAATCATAAGCCTTTCTCAAGTCAATCTTCACCATGCATCTCGCTGTGATCCCCGAAACCCTCTTGTATTTCTTGATGAGTTCCTGTGCCAAGAAGAAATTATCAGTGATGCATCTACCCTTAATAAAAGCTGCTTGGGCAGGAGAAACAAGTTTATGCAAAAGAGGGGACATCCTGTTCCAGGGAGGGATGCCAACGGCTATTAAGCCAACTAGTAAGAGCCTTGCTTATTAATTAAGAGTCAAGTTATAAATTTATAATAATTATTTACTGTCAGATTATTGAAAAACACTTGTTAGAGGAGATTCCCTCTTCAAAATTTTGAATAACAAGCGTTCAACTGAATAAAAAGGTACTTTAAATATTAGAGTTGAACCCTAGCTAGAATATATTGAATGACCAATTATGCCGTCAGAATTAAGAATCAACTTGAACCGTTTGATTTTTTCAAGATTAATGGTTATCGTGATATAAAGCATGAGACATAATTTCATATCTAAATAGGCATAGGTGCAAGAAAATATAATTTAATATATACAAAAAGAAAACGTGAATACACCTATAAATAAGATAGTTTTCAAGGTAAGATTCTCACAAGAACCATCCCGTATATATAAAGGGGCGGATCAAGACTCAAGTAAGAGCTTACGGGGGGGCTTAATTAAGCCTCACCAAGATACTTTTTTATTTTTTTTCCTATAAATTGTTAAGTTATTCGTGTTTTTTATGAATTTCCAAGCAAAAGCCCCTGCCATTAAATTGAATTGTTGGAACATTGTATTAGATTCGAAAATTAAAAGAATCCAGCCCCACATAATATTTTTTCTGCCTATATATTTGTGTGTATTTAACTCACAAAAAAAATATAATAATCTTTGAGTGAGTTTATATATATATATATCATTCTTCCCGTTACCAAGATAATCATAGTAGTAATTAATTTTTCAAAAAAACAGCTTAGCAAACATCATTTAATTATCACAACCTTTTTTTAGCTGTACAATCAAATCTGTTTAGCTTTTAAAAGATTGTTGGACCCCTCCCCTCAATCATCAAAGTTGAAGCTATGTGTAGGCCTTGCTCCAAATTTATAATCATCAAAAATTGAGTTTTCAAAATCATCATATTTTCACAAATTTAATTTACAAATACCTATATATTGCTCACCACCATATTTTATAATTCTTGGCAATATGCCTATAGCATGATCAATGAAGATAGCACCACTTATGGCATATGTGATATTTTTTTTTTCTCCTAAAAAATATCTATATCTATTATTGATCAAAAGATAAAAAGGCTATACTCCCTAAAGTGTCAGTGTTATTTATTTTAAAAATTATCTATTAGTACATGATATTGTAATTTGCTGAAGGTCATTTTACTTTACAATATGTTTTTTTTATTAGGGTTTTTATAGATATGATGATGGGTCGATCGCGTTTTAATTTTCAGCTTGAAGCCCAATGGAAGTAATAGTGATTTTTTATGTCCATAGTTAGTAATGGGCTTGTTGTTGGGCTACATTTGGTAATGAAAGCCCATTATTATTATTGAAGTAAAAATTAACTAAGGGCATGTTTGGTATGAGTGTTAAGATATAGCCGGATAACAGTATGCCTAGATAATAGTCATGACTTAAGTAAGTTAACAATATGTATGAAGTGTTTGGTAGATCATATTAAAAAATAATGTAATATAATATTGTTGTTTGGTAGACCGGATTAAACACATACTAACTTTGCCATTTACTATTATACCCTTGTATAAAATTTGAAATCACAAATGTATCTTTCAATAATTCAATATTCAAAAAAATTTATAACTCAAAATTTTATTACTCAACAAACTTTGATAAATTTTAAAAGTTTTATAACTCAATATTATATATTTCCTATTTGAAAATAATGTTACATTCAATATAACATAAAATTATATTATCATATAATATATTTTAGATAAAATAACTCATTATTTAAATATGTCATGTTATTTAAATATATTTTTATTTAAATAATTATATTATGATATTTTTTTAAATGCATACTAATTTATAAAATAATTTTTCATTTTAAATATATTAGATAAAATAACTCATTATTTAAATATATTTTTATTTAAATATATATTTTCTTATTTAAATAATTATATTATGATATTTTTTAAATGCGTACTAATTTAAATAATTATATTATGATATTTAAATAATATGATATATTTATATTTAAAATAATATGATATATTTATATTTAAAATAATGTGACATGTGTACAATGAAAGACCAACAAGTGTGAGTACACATCCATATTACAATACCCATATTACAATATTAGGGGGGAGGTGGGATTATTAACAAGGCATAATAGGGCAATAAAGAGAGGGCCTTACTATTATATAGGGCTTCAATGATTATAATATTGATTACCAAACAATGCTATAAGCCTAGATAATAAGCTAACATGGGCTTTATTTTGTGTACCAAACATGCCCTAAGTGTAAGGACACTTGGTGGAAAATGGGAGGGAGGAAAACATTATTTTTAATTAAAAATAAATAAATAACACAAATAAGTGAAATTTAAAAACCGTGTTACGGAATATTCGAATTGATACTTTTAATCTACAGCTAAGACAACACACGCATACAAGGGACGGTGTTTGATTTTTAAATTTCCTAATATATTTCCAAGACGAAAGTAACGGTATATTAATATTTCACTTTTCTTGGGACGAAAAAGAGTTTACTTGTTTAAAGATTTTTTTTAATTTTATTATTATTATTATTATTATTAAGACATAGATAGTGGAGAATGCGATCGAACACGTCCAATGTTATGGTGGGCCGCACCAATATTTTTTCAGCTCAACAACTCTTATCCGATGCAAAATTACTTTTCGATTTGCTTTGCCACTAATAATAAAATAAAATAAAAACATAAAATAAATTTCAAATAGAACGTACCAATTAATATATTTTCTTTTATTAAAATTTACTAACTAAATGAGTAAATGTTGATGTACGTAACTTAACCTTGTAACATTAGACGTTAAGCTACCTTCTTTGAAAAAGGATATTACATCTTATTTTTTCCTTTATATTTTTACTCTCTTTTGATTTTGTTCAATCTATCAAAAATGGTAGCCGGATATTAAGGTTCCTAGAAAATTTCTAAAACTCACAATTTAATTGCCACATGCCTTATTAGGTGAAAACGTTATAGTCTCTTTTTTTTTTTGGGTGAAAAATCGTTATAGTCTCTTAAGGGCCTGTTTTGTTTGTAAGATTGGGTCCAATAATAACTAAGATTAGGCCCAATCTCATGTTTTGTTGGTAAGATACAAAACTGCAAAATCTTGAGATTCAATCTTACGATAGAATCGTCCGCCACTATACTTGCGATAAGATCGCTGCCTCCCCCCAGCGATAGAACAATCACGCACGATATCTACCTCATAATACTACTTTGCCCTTGAGGGAAGAAGAAGAAGAAGATCCGAATTTTCATCATCTTTGTGGGTCTCATCTCGGCGTCCCTCTTTTCTCTTCTCTGAACTCACACAAAAATTCCTAAATCAAGAGCCCTAGTTCCTGAAATTAGTCCTTCAATCCTTCTCCTCTCTCTCTCTCTCCATCGCCGGCGCAATTGCTGCAGATGCAACCTCTTGCCGCCGCATCGCCGTCTTCATCTCACGCTGGTGTCGCCTGGCCATCGCCGGCGCAATTGCTGCAGCTGCAACCTCTCGCCGCCGCGTCGCCGTCTTCATCTCACACTGGTGTCGCCTGGCCGAAGCCGCCGTCGCTGCTGATTGGGATTTAAGAATTAATGTCTTTATTAGTTAATGGCTACTGTTACATGCTCTAACTTGCTGATATGTTTTGATGTTTTAATTTTTATTTCCTCTTTTTTAATCATGGAATAAATAATGGATGTTTGAATAGAAAAAGAATTAGAAAAAAGTATATTTAAGTTGGTGGTGGACAACCATGGATGTTTGTTAAAATGGACATATTCAAGTATATTCTCAAATATAAAATTTATAAACAAAATTCTTTTTTCATTTAGAATTCAAGAAATAAAATTAAGCAATAAATTCATGTGTATTCATATATATATATATATATTAGGGGTAAATTAGTAATTGAGTAATAATCTTGCATGATAAGATTATATTTATCATGTTAACCAAACAAAAATTATCAGATGAGATTCAATCTTAGGTTATCCACCACTAAATCTCACTGAAATCTTATCTAATAAACCAAACACCCCCTAAATAGAGAACAATGCTATTCTACCCACTTTGTTCATATTTAATGTGTCCATAACTGATATGACGGTGATATATATATATTTTTTTTATCAATATTATATTTTATAAGAACAAAATCTTACTAAAAGATTAAACTCTACTAATAAAAATTAATTCCTAAATGAAAAAATTATTAATGTATCACTGCAACGTTAGCCGTGAAGACATTAATTATGTCCACGATAGATAGAAAAACATCCCTAATGCAATTCTTGATTTATTACACGTAGAACTTGAGCTCTATGCATAAGAATTGAAATATGTTTCCTCTTTCATCAATAATTTTTAACTTTTTTTTGTTTGTAAATACGATGTAACACACTCTACATACATCCCTGATGACTCGAACCACAATTTACAGTTTTTTTTTTCTGCATATTATTTTAATTTGTTACTTATTTCAATTCTATTACCATGGGGGATCAATAATCACGTAGTAATTTGGTGGATTAGTATTTTAACGCTAACGATTAAACATTAAAGAAGAAAGGGGGGTGGACCCCACCAAGAATATGGATTGACTTTGACTTTCCAACCACTCCCAACCAACCCCCAAATTCCCTCCCCGATTTAAACCCCCTCCCTCCCTCACCAACTCCCACCCACCGCCAAATCGAAATGTCGCCGGAAAATCCCGCACCCGCGCCCCCGCCGTATTTCTGGGGCGACACGCCGGAGGAAGAGTACTACGCCTCCCAGGGCGTCAGGAACGCGAAATCGTACTTCGAATCGCCGCACGGCAAGCTCTTCACCCAATCCTTCCTCCCGCTCGACCCGACCCGGCCCGTCAAGGGCACCGTGTACATGACCCACGGGTACGGGTCGGACACCGGCTGGATGTTCCAGAAGTTCTGCATCAACTTCGCCGGCTGGGGGTACGCCGTCTTCGCCGCCGATATGCTCGGCCACGGCCGCTCCGACGGGATCCGGTGCTACATGGGGGACCTGAACAAGGTGGCGGCGGCGTCGCTCAGCTTCTTCAGGAGCGTAAGGGTTAGCGACGAGTACAAGGATCTGCCGGCGTTTCTGGTGGGGGAGTCGATGGGCGGCCTTGCCACCATGCTCATGTATTTCCAGTCGGAGAAGGATCTCTGGACCGGCTTGATCTTCTCCGCGCCGTTGTTCGTCATTCCCGAGTCCATGAAGCCGTCCAAGGTATACTCAGTTCTGCTAATACCGTAGCTGTTCCTTAGAATTTTGTTGTGGATTAAGTGATTGTGTTGATACTTGATGGATTTGGGTATATTCAATTCTGCTAATTCCCTCTCTCTCTCTCTCTCTCTCTCTCTCTCTCTCTCTCTCTCTCTCTCTCTCTCATACACACAAACACACGCGCATTGTTGATCTAAGGATCTGGGTCACTGATTGAGACATATAAGATTATCTTTTGGGTTATTATGGGTGATGAAATATAGAATTGAAATTGAAAATTCTGAGTGATTTGTATTGCTGTTTCATTTCCACTCTTTATGTATGCGACCAGAAAAATTGGGGATTTGAGGAGAAGTGCTAGAAGTATTGGTTTTTGGAATTATTGCAAATGATGATATGGAACAATAATCAAATTTCATGTTTTTCTCAATATTCTGAATGTGTTATTATAAAAACCTGCCTTTTGATCTGATTCTTGGGTTCTAATCTTGACATATCTTGAGCTCAATTGAAACTCCTCACTTCCTCCCTATCCCTACTTTTTAAATGGCTCACATTGTATCTTTGTATTGTGTTTCTTGAGCTCAATACTAGTACTAGATGATGCAATTGTACTACGATTCTATTTGTGAAGGTACACTTATTCATGTATGGAATGCTATTCGGGTTGGCCGACACATGGGCCGCGATGCCGGACACAAAGATGGTGGGGAAAGCCATTAAAGACCGCGAGAAACTCAAGATCATCGCAAGCAACCCTTTGAGGTACACGGGCAAGCCCAGAGTGGGGACGATGAGGGAGATATCGAGGCAAACGGAGTACGTGCAGAACAACTTCGAGAAGGTGACAGTACCGTTCTTCGTTGCACACGGGACTTCCGACGGCTTGGCTGAGTATTCAGGATCGGAGATGCTGTACGAGAAGGCGAGTAGCGAGGACAAGACTTTGAAGCTTTACGAAGGGATGTATCATTCTCTCATACAAGGCGAGCCGGATGAGAATGTGAGCATTGTGTTGGGCAATATGAGGGTTTGGATTGATGAGAGAGCTGAGAAATATGGTGAAAAGTGTAATGGAAATGAGTGATTTTCTTTTTGATATTTTGATTAATTTTGAGATTGCAAGGGGTACAGGGAGAGACTTGTTCTTGAATTTGCTGTTTAAGGCAACTTTTGTTCTTGGAGAAATGAAAGTTGGTTTGGTGGATTATATTGATGTATTATAATAATTGCAATATCGACATTACGAATTCAAATAATTTTATTTTTACTACAAACACCTCCCAGAAATATTATGGAACTTAAATGGGGAATTATTTATCAATAGGAAGTAAATTACATACAGAGCCCAAGTGTGATATTTTTGGCATTTGGTTTCTCTCTCGTCCTCATCAAGTTCCGTTACTTCTAAGTCAATATAAGAGCAACAAAAATAAAGAATTCGTAACATAAACTACACCCAAAAAATAAAGTATATCAAGCAGAAAAGAAATGCACCCGATACTCGTGGCGGAGTTTACAGCATGGAGTAACTACTTGACAGGCCAAGTTGCTTGAGCAGACATAATGATGCCTACGATGACACCAAACAGTCCGAGTGCACTCCCAAAGATCTCGATAACGAGGATCTTAACAAAAAGCGTAGAGTTTTGTGCGTCCGATAGAGCACAACTGCTTCCAATTATTCCAACACATAGCCTGTGTAAAGACATTTTTGTACAGAAAAATAGAAGAGAGAATCAGTGGAAGGAGACATGGCTAGTTTAAATCGAACCTAGAGGGAGAGATGAAAATTTAAACTTACCCACAGACGAGATTTGCAAATCCCACAATGATTCCAGATGCAAATATAGCGTAGCCTGCTCTGAGGGACTCTGGATCATAAATCTTGGAAGTAGGCACACTGTCTAACTTTGTCTGAAGAATGATTGCCACGATGACACCGTATATGGCAACAGCTTCACAGAAAATCACACTGAGAGAAGGACGGAGTTAGACAGAGCTAGTAGCAGCAACACCAGTTGTTCATTATAAATAGCATGAACAAATGCATGTCCAGCCCGACTACATTAGTATATAGCAGTCTCTCCAACAACTAGATTATTAAAACAAGCTGACTATAATCTTAATATGATCATTGATCATCTGCTCAGAACTACCAAGACATATCACTAGCCATTGTACAATTACTAGAACCACTTACATATTTCATTTTAAAATAATCCTTAATTTGCTCCATGAGCAGATATTGTAAGACAAGAGATGTATAGAAATTTATTGTTGCTAACTGCCAAGAGTAAATCCAGCTAAAGAGTGGCTGAAATCTTCAATAAGCTCATTAGAATACATTTCACTTTGGTCGATTCGTGAGAAACACAATCAGATATAAACGTAAATTTATGCGAAGCATTGATTATTTACATTCAGTCCATTTTTGGTGACATCCAACCATATTTCCTCCTATTCCTAGTTCTAGGTAAGGAATGGAAGCATAGAATCTTAAAATGAATAAGATCGAGAATATATGACTCTTTTTTCTATCAAAAAGATTCTATATAATGGTACATGTAGAGGACAAGTTATCCATAAGAGTGTAAAACCACAAGATAAACCAGTCCAAACTTATATAGTGTAGTGTACTGGAGAGTTTGAGTAAACAGGTCAGGCATGTTATCCTACAAATATCAGTACCTCCATGAACACCTAGTGTAAAAAAATTGGCTTTGAAATGATAATACACGTGAAATTAAATAAACTAGGTGATAAGTAAACTTTCTTGGGAAATTTTAGAGTTAAAAGCAAGATAGATTTTGAATGCGTAATTTTGACAGACAATCTACTGATGAGCAGTTACTTCAAAAGATAACAAGCTAGTCTACTTAATTATTTTTTCAGTAGACTATATACATTGCATAAGGAACTAAGGATGATTGTTTCCCATAGAACAGTCGAAATAAGAATTAGAAGAAAAGGGAAAAGGAAAAAGCAGGTGTATAAGATAATGCTTAGTGCATTAAGGTCCTCAATCTTCTAAAACCATCTTCATAGTAAGAGTTGATTCTGTAAACCTACTTATACATACAACCAATAGGAAATAAGAAACAACCCAAGTAGTGCTGGATAAATTTAAAGAAAGAGCTTAACCTTCCCCAGAGTGAGAGCTCACACTATTTTAACAGCATTCAGTTTTGACTCTGAGATACTTCTCAAACAAATCACAGCAGCTTTAGCTTTTTTAATTTATGAAATCTTCTAAAAGAACAATACATGAAGGATTCTATGACTTTTATCCCCAACCCTCAAACTGTATACGAACTTTTTGAAGATCTCAACATCTGAGAACTCAATTCAATTTACATCTGTGATCGTCAATCGCATTCCTAAACCATGAATCAACTAGCCAAAGACTTACAAATTACTTCGTGCATATACTAATTCTCACTAAGTTCAAAACAAATTATCCCACATGTTTTGCAAAATCATAAAACCGTATAAATAGCAACGATTAAGCAGCAAGCGCAATTGCCGAAACTCATCTGCAACCTTAATGTATCAGCATTCACAGAACTAATTTCAAATCCGAAACTACTCAGATTCGGAAAGTACCTGATTAGGTTTTTGGAGGTAATGCGAGGAGCTTTGATGGCAGCACCAATTAAACTACTTCCAGTTATGTATATTCCCCTAAAATTCCCAACCACGGAAGCAAAATCAGGCAAAATCCAGCAAAAGACGTGGATGAAGTATATCACAATGCGAGAAATTACCAGGCAGCGCCGAGGACCGAAACGCCGATGGATATGGCGATTCCGATGGCGGAGAACGTGTACGGAGAGATGTGGAGCAAAGCTTGCGCCCATGAACTCGATGACGCCACCATCGTGGGTGAATAACTCTCTCTCTCTCTCTATTGAGATCGGAAGAAAATCAATCGTTGGAGTTTGATTTCTGATCAATAAAAATCAATTATGAGAAGACGTGTCCATGCTTACTATAACGGGCCGAGGTGGTTCAGTTTATGGGCTTATATAGGCCGAGCATGGTTTAGTTTATGAGTCCACGGGCCAATAATGGGCCGAGCGTTTTATTATGAGATTATTGTTCATAGACCTTTCAATCATGATTTCATCCAAATACCAAATTTTAACGGTATATACTCGCAGCCCATGTTTGGCTTACTTTTTTTTTTTTTTTGGTATGGTAAGGGAAACAATTTGACTCATTTTTTTTGCTCTCTCCATCCCACTTCATTTGACATTTATACTTAGGGCTAGTTTAGTTGCCTTCATAAATAAGCTAAGATAATTTTTATAGGCTTAATTAAGCCTACAAAAGTTATCTTAGCTTGATTTATTGGGGCTACTAAACAAGACCTAAATTGAGTTGTCCCATACCAAGTTTCCTAAAATAGAAAAAATTAGTCATTAAATGGACCGCTAATCATCTTATCATTTACTCATCTCTCAGTACTTATCTTAATATAATTTAAACTTTAAGGTTGCGTTCTCTTTGATGAAAAATTGTCATGGAAAAATTAGGAAAAATATAACACTCACCCTTTAAATTTTTCTTTATTTATCACATTTTCCCATCTTCTTATCTATGATGAAGAATGTTCATTGCCTACCGTGAAATGTCAATAATTTTTCTGTTTATGGTTTAATATTTTTTTTATATTTAAGGTATAGTTTTTCTAATAGGGATTTATTTTTAAAATATATTGTACATATTTATAATAATTTTCCTTAAATATATAATTGTCATGTAAGTCGTGGACATAATAAATGTGTCCACGATGGGTAGGGGAGCATTCCTCCATAATTATATACTTTCTCTAACTCAAGCTACTTAAAATCTTTTACTATTATTTTATATTTCGCATATATTCAGCAATGTCTCAATAACTTAGGACGAATGAAGTATTATATAGATCCACCACATATAAGTGAGTAAACTAATACTCCGTATATAGTATTCCCCTTTTTCTTTGAATTTATTTCATATTTCCTAGTTATGTTAATAGTTTCTTTTTGTGGTTAAATATGAGCATTCGTGTACTATGTATTCTAACGTATATACTGTAATTGTCAATTTATTAATATAAAATTATTCCGTGGATCCAATAAGTTGGACATACTGCTCTTAGTTGGGATGATGGGGACATTGGGTCCAAGAATCTTTGGTAATAGTTTTAAATAATCCCATCTCATTCAAAGATAGCCACCTAAGAATAAATTGAATATTCATTGTTTACTAATAAAATTTATGTCCCACTCTCAATCACGAGGTACAAATAGTTTAAGTGACGAATGATGAATTTAACTACTATCTCCATCTTATTATATTAGAGCATTTTGCTTTTTGATTTTTCGGCACGTTTTTCTACCGAAACTTAGTACGAGTTTTAAAATATAATTTTGATGTATTCATTTTTTCACGCGATACTCTCTAATATAATGGGATGAAAGTAGTATGTCTTTAACAAATAGCTATGTCTCAATAATAGTCTTCTTTCATTTTTGTAACATTATATAATTAAAGTAATTTAATATGATGCATTGATAGAGTAATAGGTCATCAAATTGTTCGGCTTGACCCTTCATAGTGTGAGGTTCATTTTTCTATATTTCATGGTGGAGCCCTCAAATATATTATGCAAATAAGAAGGAAGAAATGGACCATTTAATTTAATTGGACTTGAGAAATGAAGTTGAAATTGAATTTTCATTCTATAATATTGAATTCAACTTAAATACAATTAAGACTATATATACTGCTTGTCTAATGGTATTCTTCGTCTATGTTGAGTGAAGAGAACGAGTTGATCCATATTCCTCTCTCCCACTTCAAAAAGAAAAATATATACATATAAAAAGTACAGATGAATTTAACTCTTTAATATGCAACAAAATCAACTATTATTTCACCTCACTATTAATAAGAAATTCAACTATACTTGCTCATACTTTTGAGAAAAAAAAATGGTTTAATCACGGATATTTAACACGTGATTCACGTTCTTGATTTTGCAAAGTTGACCATTAAGAATCGATACCAACTCTCACCATCCTTTAAAATTTACTAGACCCAATTCTTAATTAAATTTTTTGTTGAAATGTAATCATGCAACAACGAATAAATATAACAGTAATGACCTATGCTCTTTTTCCTACCGTTTTAAGTACTGAGTTATAGTCTAGAAAATGGACCGTGCTAATCAAAAGCTGATTTAATTTCTCTATGGCAAATTGCATTTCAACGTACTGTAATTACCGTATCAAATTATATATATCGAGCTAATAATTGAATACTAGAAAACGAAACACAACTCAATTTATAAAAATCTTCTTTTCCAAAAAGCTCGGTATTCAAGTGTATAGGTGTTGTTTTCGTGTTGTAGTACTTAAAAAAACATAACAAGTAGTTTTAAGAGTAAGCAAGTTTTACATCATAACATTTGCTAATCGAATACTAAAAGTTGCTATCAAAAATTTCAACTTGCCGATCTTTTAAATGAGTATTACTAATTTAAAGTTAATAAAAATGAATATACTAATTTAATACTATGTATTTAAAACAAAGTAGTACTTTCTCTATCTCTTCTTAAATGACCCTTTTTCCTCTTTGGTTCCTCTTACTGTAAGTGACTCATTTTCCACATAAGAAAATAACTAGTCACATAAGGGTACAATTAGTAAATCTTTTATTACACTTAATATTTTCTAATTAAATATCACCATTCACTCATCTCTCAGAAAAATTTAAATTATCATAACTTGATCGTCTGTTCTCTGTTTTTTTATACTACCTCGGTCCTTTTCAAGTTGTTACACTTTTTCAGCAATTTTTTCAAGCGTTTTCGAGCGTCTTGATGATAAGTTTTAAAATAATTTTTTAATTTTTTTTCTTTTACGGGATACTACAAGACGTTTATTATCCCGTAAAAGAAAAAATTATTTAAAAAGTTATTTTAAAACTCATCATCTAGACGTTTGAAAACGCTTGAAAAAATTACTGAAAAAGTGTAACAACTTGAAAAGGACGGAGGTAGTATGATATTTATACCAAATTAAAGGTCTCCATATGATATTTCATTTAAGATCAGACATCATTATGTTTTTATGCATCTATGATGCTCTAGTTTTAAACTATGTCTAGATACATAAATCACACTCTTTTCTTAAACACAATACACTTTATACCTTAAACATTTCCTACTTAAAACCCATACCGAAAAGAAAAAAGGTCATTTAAAATGAGACGGAGTTAGTATAAATTTGTCTATTACCCTATTTCCTTTCAAGAGGGGATATTTATAAAGGTACAATGGAGTTTTTGTGGGCTCGAGAAATTAGGTCATTAACTAATTAGGTCTATTGATTGATTTTTATGTAATTTGTAAATGTAATTTTATACTATATTATTAATAGTTTTTGAGGTATTAAAATAAAGATTAATAAAAAATCATAATAAAAAATGATTGAAAAATGTAAGTAATGCACACGATACATGTGATCACGGAAAATGACTAGTATATGTATAAACATGTTGTGAGAACGTAGGAGTATGCTTACACGTGTATATAATCATTTTTAATACATATAATGATGATGGAATTACATTTATGTATAAAATTATGCATATTTTTGTTTGTTATTTACAATGATGTACTATCACATAAAGATCAATTATTAAAAAGTGTGTGTGTGTGCTGCATAGACACTATTTCATTTTCTTTGTTACATCTCAATTTTCCTTCAAATGTCAAATTTGGCTCCTCTCTCAATTGAATTGTCAACTGTCCACTATAATCCTCATGCAACCGAACATTATGTGAATTAGTATGCCGAAAATTGAGATTTAACATTAATTCGATTGACAAGTAATCAAAAAAATAGAATAAAATCAAATTTTAAAATTGAAAAAGGCAAAAGAAATAAGAAATAAAATAAAATAATAATTTGGTAAAAAAATAGCACAACCCATTTTTTCCCCTTAATTGATTGGCAGGTGCTCCATTAATTAATACTACCTCCATCCTATGATATTAATCTCATTTGGATAGAGCACAAAAATCAAGGAAGTATGAGATATGTGGTTGTAATCAATTCTAAAGAAAGAGAGTTGATTGTAGCCAATTTTTTTTTTGTCATTTTAGAAAATGAGACTAATAAATGAGACGGACTAAAATGATAAATGTGACTAATAGAGTGAAATGAATATAGTATTATTAAATTCCCAAATCACACACAAAATTATTTTTAAAAAAGAGAGAGAGGAGTCAAGCCAAAAAGAGAATTGCATGATACCATCTAATGAGAAATGTTGCTAAAGCTGACTCGATGACAATATATTTAAGAAAAAGACATTATTAATAAATTTAATAAAAAAATCTAAAAATAATTACAATCTACTACAATAAATTAAACTCTACATAAAAAAAATTATTGACATAATACTACTATATCATTCTACTATATCATTCGTGAACACATTAAGATAATTTTCTAAAAATTATCATCATCTAAATAGTAGTATTAAATTTTAGCACGTGACATTTGCACACCTTTCAAAATTTGGAAGCAAAAATGAGATTAGATTCATTATTTTAGAAGCGTATATTCGTTATTTACCTCAAAATATCCTAGACCTCAACATCGCCAACTATCTACTTTCCTATTCACGTGATATCGCGCTTTTCGTTTATTGATGCTATACAAAGATATTTGTATTACCACAAAATAATTTGTGTTTCTTTTTTGGGTGCGATAGGAAGAATAATCCTCGATATACTCCTTTGGACTAATAACATTTTCTTTTGTGTCCCGTCTATAATAATATGTGTTTTATATAATATTCTCACCGTTCCGATTGTTTATGCATTGCGTATATTCATGAGGAGATTATAGAATGAAGTATAAACAGTCAGGACGAATGAAGTATTAAATAGAGGACATAAAAAGTATTAAAAAAATCACCATTTTTCTTGCACAATGCTCGTATTTTAGATATTTTATTGTATTTCTATAAAACAATTTATGTTACATTAGTCACATGTTAATAACATTTAAAAAATAGTAAAAAAATAACTACTTTTGATTTTTTTTAACGTGTGATATTATATGTTGGTATAATTTAAGATGCTATACGAGAAACAATTTAGAATATCTATTGCAATTGTGTGTTACATCTCCTATCGCAACAACTGATGATCAGCTGATCGCCACACGTCGTAAACATTTCCAAAATCATCAATATTAGCGATTGAGATTCAAATCGTACGAGAAATGCAATAAAAAATTTGATATTTTTCATTTTTATAATTATTAATTAATACTTCCTCCGTCTCTAATATATTTATAAAAATTTCATTTTTGGTACGTCCTAGTAAATGTGTTACTGTATTTCCGAAGAGGGAAAATACGTACATTTGGTATAATTCACATTTCTTTACTATTTCCTTTTTCTTTCTTTTTTTTTTCTTTTTTTTTTGTCGGTATTACAATGAAGATTTTGAAGGGTTTCGAATTCTGAAATATAAAAAGAAATTTGTACACCTTCTTCAAAATCCCTCCCCTCCCCTCCTCTCCTCGAGCAAAAAGGAAAGACTATCTTCTACTCCATCCTCAAACCTTATCTCCATCTCTCTTTCCTCTCTCAACAAACCCCCTTTGAACAACGGAGAGAGAAGGGAGGTGGAGAAATGCAAGGTGTTCTTCAGTCAAAAGGGCTTCTTTCTCTGCCTTCAAACCCCAGAATCCGAGCTTTCATTCCGCAGCCATCGCAGGGTTTAAGGTACCGATTCAGCCCTCTAAATCCCTCTTCGAAACCCTCGAATTCCAATGGACCCTCGCTCTCCGTTAATGGGTTCTCGAAGTTCCAAGGATTTGTTACAAAGCCTCAATCCATCGGTCAAAGGACCAGAAATTATCCAATTGTTAGAGCCGAGGCTGCTGCAGCTTCCGGCGATGGGCAGCCTCTCTTTGGGGAGAAGGAACCGTCGCCTAAGTTTATGGGAATTGAGTTGGTGACTCTCAAGAAAATCATCCCGCTTGGGCTGATGTTCTTCTGTATTCTCTTCAATTACACGATTCTGAGGGATACCAAGGATGTTTTGGTGGTGACGGCGCCGGGTTCTAGCGCTGAAATCATACCTTTCTTGAAAACGTGGGTGAATTTGCCTATGGCTATTGGGTTCATGCTGTTGTACACGAAGTTAGCTAATGTTTTGTCGAAGCAGGCCCTCTTTTATACGGTGATTCTGCCCTTCATCGCCTTTTTCGGCGCGTTTGGGTTCGTTTTGTATCCTCTCAGCAACTATTTCCACCCCACGGCTTTAGCGGATAATCTTCTTAATGTTCTTGGTCCGAGGTTTCTTGGGCCCCTTGCGATTTTGAGGATATGGAGTTTCTGTCTTTTCTATGTCATGGCTGAACTTTGGGGAAGTGTGGTTATCTCCGTTCTTTTCTGGGGATTTGCTAATCAGGTAACTTTTATATATATATATATATATATATTTTCATCATCTCAGTTTTGTGTGTGTGTGTGTGTGTGTTTTCCAAGAGTATGGTTGTTCCATCGATGCTTTGCTTCTGAGGAATATGTTGATCAAGATTCTTGCGTTTGATTTAGATAGTAATCGATGATTTGACCGTTGATGGTTTCTTCTTGGAGCCCTGTTTTGTCCTGTATTTGAGAATCCTAATTCTTGAGGGGACATCAGTTGGTAAAATGGTGGATTGGAAAAATTAGATAACTTTGATCTTTTGATGAATATGTTGATCAAGATTCTTGCGTTTGATTTAGATAGTAATCGATGATTTGACCGTTGGTGGTTTCTTCTTCGAGTCTTGTTTTGACCTGTATTTGAGAATCATAATTCATGAGCGGACATCACTTTGTAAAATGATGGATTGGAAAAATTAGCTAACTTTGATTTATTGTATGGCTATGGCTTTATTGGTAGTTTGCAGAATGTATGTGCACTGTTATTGTTGAAGAAGCCTGCAGAATAATGCGTTTTCCACGATGATTCGGGAGTGGTGAATATTTTCGTGGTATCAAATGTTTTACCTTATATGTTGAATTGTCTTTTTCTCTAACAATGGAAAACTTTTTGAGCAAACATATTTCGTTTAGATGCTATTCGTTGATGTATTGTCTATTGAGTACTCAATACTGGATGAACCGTGTTGCAGATTACAACCGTTGATGAAGCCAAGAGATTCTATCCGCTCTTTGGGCTAGGTGCGAACGTTGCTCTAATTTTCTCAGGTAGAACAGTGAAGTACTTCTCCCAGATGAGGCAAACCCTTGCTCCGGGAGTTGATGGTTGGGCCATCTCCTTAAAGGGAATGATGAGTATTGTGGTGGGAATGGGGTTTGCTATTTGTTTCCTTTATTGGTGGGTCAATAACAACGTTCAGCTTCCTTCCCGTAGTCTGAAGAAGAAGGTATTTTAAATTGGCTTTTCCTTTTCTATTTTTGGGATTTTATGTAGTAATTATATTGTTTTTCTTCTTAGTTGTTGGCTTTGAAAGACTGATTTTAGCTAACTGATATTTCCACATGTTGATAGAATCCTCTGCTCATGCAGCGGAACGAATTCTATATCACAATTTGACATTTTTGACAATTCTTTACGTAGATTTTATGTCCTTACATTTGGAGAAATGTCGGGAAATCTTTGAATTGTGAATCAGTATAGTTGCTTATTACCTCATCTTTGTCTATTACAGGAGAAGCCGAAAATGGGAACAATGGAGAGCTTAAAGTTTTTGGTATCGTCCAAATATATTAGAGATCTCGCGACTTTGGTGGTAGCCTACGGTATAAGCATCAACCTTGTCGAGGTCACATGGAAATCGAAGCTCAAAGCCCAGGTAAACTAGGCCTTCTCCCTCTGCACCATCTCTTAACATATAAACTGAACTTACAATTTACTCATACATATCCTCTTTAAATTGCACAGTTCCCAACACCAAACGAATATTCAGCATTTATGGGCGACTTCTCGACTGCGACTGGAGTAGCAACTTTCATTATGATGCTTTTGAGTCAATGGATCTTCAGCAAATACGGCTGGGGAGTCGCAGCAACTGTACACCAACAGTCTTGCTTCTAACTGGAGTCGGATTCTTTTCTTTGATTCTATTTGGTGGACCCATTGCTCCTACCCTCGCACAGTTTGGCATGACCCCACTTTTAGCAGCCGTCTATGTGGGAGCGTTGCAGAACATTTTTAGCAAGAGTGCGAAGTACAGCTTATTCGATCCGTGCAAGGAAATGGCGTACATTCCTTTGGACGAGGACACTAAGGTTCGTGCTCTTAAGATTATCCGTAAATCGTTTCACAAATTTCTTCGTACAGTGTCGAAAGTTGCGTGCCATGCTTATTCTTGAAATGAAATATACAATTTCGAGTATTTTTCTTGAACTTCCTTTGATATTTTTATTCAACAATTTCTTGTGTTTTAGTTTAATTTTGAACTTGCTTCTTTTGATTTATTATACAAAAGCGGAGTATATAATTATTCAACAATTTCTTGTGTTTTAGTTAATAATTGATTATGAGGGTATACTAATTTTGAAGGTTCTTTTTTTTTTTTTTTTTTTTTCATAGTAATAAACGTTGATTGTGATTCATTATATTACAACAAATTTTTATTTTTATCATTTTTTACTATACCTGAAATTTTCTGCTCCCATCACTGCTAGGAGTACTTAACAAGAACTTGGGTTTCAGGTTAAAGGGAAGGCAGCTATCGACGTCGTATGCAATCCGTTGGGGAAATCCGGAGGCGCTCTGATCCAACAGTTCATGATCTTAAGCTTCGGATCACTGGCAAACTCGACTCCGTATCTCGGAGGGATACTGCTGGTGATCGTTCTCGCGTGGTTAGGAGCCGCGAGGTCGTTGGACGGCCAATTCACTGCGTTGAGGCAGGAGGAAGAGCTGGAGAAGCAGATGGAAAGAGCTGCGGTGAAGATTCCGGTTGTGTCCTCGACCGACAGCGGCAACGGCTCCCTTAACGGAGAGTCGGCGGTCAACGCCAAAGGAGGCGACGCTTCGTCCGAGCCCTCGTCTCCCCGAAGTGCGTGAGTTTCAGTGTTTGCTTTACTTCAATAATGGGGAGGAATAAGCAAAAGATGTTTAGAAAAAAGAATTGGGCAAAGGTTGTCATCATCATCATAGGATTTGTTATCAAGTGTAATTCTTACATTTAGTTCTTTATAAGGTTTTGTTTTCAAGGTTTTGAAATAATTAGAAGAGCTACTTAGTCATATGCTACTTTGTTAAACCCATTGGTTTAATATAATGTAGAAATGTTGACTAAATTTGGTTTCTCTCATTTTGTTTTACGTTTGTATATTGTGTTTTTGGTTCTGAGTTAAATTAAATTTATATTATGCTAATTGCTAAGGGCCCGTTTGCTGCGAGTATCAACAAGAATCAACTTAAAACCTCATTATAATATGTTAGTTAATAAACTAAGGCCACGTTTGGTATACAATGCTAGCAATGCCTACATTAATAATAGCAAGAGTAATAATAGAGCTTAAGCTTAGATAACTAGTTTTTGAAGAGTGTTTGGTAGCATATATCAAACTCTATTATAATTTATATAATTACTGAAATAACCTTACCCTTCTTGCCAATTAACTTCTCAAATATAGGTTGTTTAAACCCTCATAAATAAAATATGCCCATTGAGAACCAGACGAGAAGTGATCAAGTAGAAAACATTATCAAGAACCATGGACATTGCTGTGGGTCAGGCGAATAGCACTCATTTCAGAAAACTTGATGGAGAAAATCTGAAATTAGAACTCTTGATTTCTGAGTTAGTGATTCGATTTTTGAGAAATTCGGGAGAGGGAGTGTTTTCGTAGAGAAGAGAAAAGGAAGGCGGCGGCTAGAGGTTGGCTTCCGGAATCGACGACCTGTAGACGTGGCAGAGCGCTGCCGCGACGGACCTGTAGACGCGCTGGAGGAGGCGAACGCCACCTTCACCGACGAAATCAAGTTGTTGATGAAGAACTCGACGGAGTTTGCAAGCAACAGCTTGGCCATCGTGACCAAGATCATTGCTGCCATTGGGGATTTTAAGATTCCGGCTCATAGGCGGCTGCTGGCGGAGGGATTCCAGGTGTGGGTGACGGCCGGGAACAAGCGGCCTTCTCCAGGAGATCCGTCCGACGCCGAACGTGACGGTGGCGGTGGACGGTAGCGGAAACGTGAAGAGTGTGGCGGTGGCGGTGGCGGTGGCCATTGTTCCAAAGAAGAGCTTGGAGAGGTTTGTGATGTGCGTGAAGGTCGGAGAAGACGTGGAAGAAAATTGGAGATGAAAAGAAGGGAGAGAGAAGTGGGGTGGGGTTGCCATTTTTAGGGATAAAAGTGGAATCCTGATTTTAATGTACAACCTCTGTTAGTTAAATGGGGGGTGGAGAGATATAATTAATAGAGACAAAACAGTGTTTAAGAGCGGGCCATAGGTGTAGTAGAGGGCCGGCTACTTAAATAATATACCCTACCAAACACTATATAAGCCCATATTATTATACAATATGGGCTTTACATACCTTACCAAACAAGCCCTAAATTATCACAATTTTATCATCCTGTCATAATTCATAGAGTGAGATTCTATTGTACTCCAGTCATAATTAAGTCTACTTATGGGTTCCAGTTACTGGGGGTAAGTATTAAAATAAAATGAATATGTAAATAAATTTTGGTTGACTTTTAAGGTGACTAGCAGGGATAATGTGCGTTGCACGTTGATCTACTTTTTAGTACGATAAAAAAATATTGAATTTATCATTAAACTCAATGTTTACATAATAATTCATGGCTTTAATTATTTTATTTTTTTTAAAAAGTGAAAAGTCTCAAGGGAATATATATTGACTCTGCCGATTACACCATGCAATTACCTTTAAAAGGTTTGAAACTCATATTCCTATGATCTGTTAAAATAAAAAATTAATGTGATAAATAGAAAAATGTGAAAAATATTTTATTTAAAAAATTGTAACTAAAACTATGTATATAATTGTTAATGAATTTAAAGAATTTTTGTTCTTGTTTGACCTTGATGGTAAAAGAACACTTCTTCTTATTTGTTTTGCTTTACACAAATATTTTATACAACGTCTCTTCGTCGTCCTCGTTGTTACTTGGAACCTCAAAAAAAAAAAAAAAAAAAATCAAGCTTTTGCAACGTGGGTCTTCATTTTCGATTTCCTTTCAATACATCATGTTGCAACTCTATTTTTTTTCCTCTCCAGTTTGCTTGGCCTTTCTACTTGTTTATTTTATTTTATTTTATTTTTTTTCCCACTTTGGTTAGCTTGGCCATCTTGACAGACTTTTTCTTTCCTTGTAATTGATTTGTACTTGGTTCTTCAGTTGATTCAATCGGAATTTTACTTCAGTAGATATAAATCTTCATTGAGTCTATCCACATCTTCATTTTTAGTCGGCAATATTGTTGGATCGGTTATGTACTTTGCCAAATGTGTGCTCTTCTCTAAACTTGAAAAAATAAATTTGATGAGTCTTTTTATGTAAATTTTTCATTATCATACTTAATTATCATCTCATCCGGAATTTTGATATTACTTTCACTATCAATCTGTTCTTCCTCATTTCCAACTCTAGTAAGAATATTATTTAATCTCATGCAGTGGCGGAAGGAGGGGGTGCTAGAGGAAGTACCAGCACCCTCCAGCAAAAAAAAAAATACAATATTTTTACACTAAAAAAATTTATTTTTATATTTTATTTAGTCCTAGCACCCGTATTTATATATATATTTTTAATTCTAGAACCATTCGATCAAAATTTCTTGCTCCGCCACTGATCTCATGTATATGGACAAAATGATTTTCTTCATTTTCGGCGACAAATAGGACTTCACCAAGCTATAACAGATATAGTCTGGTGAATTGTGGCTTTTGGCACAACTCGTAACACTTGTCTAAAATCTCCTCCAAATGCAATCACTTTCCCACCCAAATCTTTATCATTTCTCATCACATATTTCAACGACTTATTCATATTTTCCATTACTCATTTTTTGGTTATAGGTGCTTTATCCCAAAAAAATAAAATGTGCTATACATAACAACTTTGTTGTTCCACTTTTTTTGAAAATTGAACACTCACTTGATTCATCTAAATTTATTGGTGTTGAACGTAAAATGTATTATTTTTCCTTTGGGCAATATACCAGCGATGCGAGGGTCTAAATGCTGACATGTTTTCTAAGGATCTATAAGAGATGGAAAGTGAGACTGGCTTGAGAAAATAATACAAAAGAATAGCTGGTACGTACATATTTTATCGAGTTTAGGTTAAATTTTTAAAATAAATAATAAATCTATGCATTTTCTTTTTTATCAAATGGGTTTGGCTTCCAATTATTTTTTGTATTTATTTTTTATTTTTTCAGCACAATTTAGCTTTTTTTTTTAATATTTAATTTCAACATTTAATTTTTCTTAGCACATATTTTTATACTGGGAATTAGTGTATAATCAAATATTGTTATGTTATCAAAATTAAGAAAATATAACTTCTGATTATTGAATAATTGATGTAAAATCAAAATGATCAACTAAAAATTACAAATTTATAAAACATGAAGTATAACAATGAAATGAATAATTGAGCATGATATAAATCCATAAATCTATTTTTACGGACATATTTGTTTTTTATAATCAAATTCTAAATAATTACTGATTTTCTCAAAATTACCGTAATGCCCTTAAATTTAAGTTTATAATAAGGATATAATAGACAACTCAAATTTTGTAAAACAAGACACTTTTATAATAGGGTATAGATGGATGTAGAATTCACATCAAAACAACCGACAAAATACATATATTGTGGACGGCCAAAAAAATAATAATTAAAAACACATATATTGCGGACGGAGTAAGCGTAAAATTGCCCGATCAAAATGCACAATATCAAGAAGCAAACTAGTCTCAACAAATTACTACTGTACATAATAAAATCCTACTAAGACACCCCGATCAAAATGCATAATGTCAAGCAAACTAGCCTGAACAAATTACATAATAAAATCTACTCTCTCCGTCGTGAAAGATTACCCAAAATTTTTATCGGCACAAATTTTAATAAAATGTTAGATATTGTGGTATTATAGTTAAATAAATTGGGATAATGGAGAGTAAAGATATTGACATGAGTTTTAATAAAATATTAAATAAGAGTGTATAATTATGGCCTTTGAATCGTGGTCATATTTGAACCTTTGGGCACATTGTTAGAAAATACAAATACCACTAAAAAAAATCTTGCAAAGATTTTCACTAAATTAATGCTTCTTCTAATGGAGACAACATTCTTGTTGTCATCTCAACCAGACGGACCACATGCTTCTCATTCAATAAAATCTTACTTTTGCTTTTATGGAACCAACTTGCAATCTACTATTGCAGTGAAATACTATGATTATAAATACTTCTCTCTTGAATATCTGATTTTATGTTTCTTCTTTTATTAGTTTAAAAGATCTCTTTAGACCGAGATAAGTTGAACTTCCGATGATTGGAGATGTAGTGTTTTATTGATGGAAAAAGTAGCAAATATACTTTTAAGATTGACACTCCCCTTTTTTTGTATCATTCGGGGCGTGACCACCCTGACATTTTTTAAGTTGGGCAACAAAACTCCTCCTCTAACGCCCCCTCTAACATCGTCATTCTCTATTTTCATTTTTTATTTTTATTAGTTGAGTGTGAGATCCACTTTTATTTGAAGCGGGAGAGAGGAGAGAAAAATAGGCGGACGAAACGACATATATATCCTATCCCACAATTCAAACAAGAAAAAAAAAACCCTCCATCAATAGCAGTCAACCTGCACTATAGTATAGGAACTCACCCATTGAAACATGAATATCTAGGGGCCGTTTGAATTGGCGGAATGGAGAAAGGGAAAGGGAGTCCGAACTTTTAATTCCCTTTCTTGTGTTTGGTAGGCATTTTAGAATCATTCCCTTTACCCTCTTTTAAGGTTTCAATTCCCCCACTTTACTACTTTTCATTCCCTCAAATTTAGCCGGGACTTGATTCCCTTTCCCTCTCAAAACCTTTTTGTCTCTCTCTCACAAAATCCTTTCCCTCCCTCTGACTGAAATCTCCTCTCCTTCCATCAACGCACCTTCATCCTCCTGTTCCCTGCCGTCGACGGTCCTTCACCGGTTTCCTGCCGCCGCCGCCAAGACTCCTCCGTAGACTCCTCCAAGACCGTGTCTTCCCTGCCATTATGTTGCTGCGCTTTTTCTCCCTTGCTGCCTTCTTCAATTGATGTTCTTGTAACCCATTTCAACAGTAAATAATTTCTTCTTATTTAGATTATAATTTCATCTTCAATTCTTCAGATTTTTGGTTGATACGATTTCTGAAGAATGAACCCTACAATGTTGACGAGAGACAACTATATGAGCTATTTTCATTGTGAACAGTCCAAATCCGTACCCTTGTATCATCAATGAAAAATGGTGATGAAAAAACCTTCAGTTTATTATGTATAACAACTATTCTTGTTAGGAATCGTCACATTCTGTTTGTGTACTAATAAAGGCATGAGTCTAAAATTTTGTTGTTTTTTGTCCTTCGATAAAATTCTATGCTGTTGTCTTTTAGATATCAATTAGAAAGAATTAGCTTGCTTGTTTGAGATTCAATAATTTACACAATTGAGCAGTACATTATACTTTATTGTTACTTGTTTTCTCAATAGAAAGAACTAGGTTGCTTGGTTGTTCTTACAATTTATTTAAGATCAGAGCATCTTATTAACTGTTGTATATAGTTTTATACTTTATACTTTGTATTCTTTTGCTTGTTTGATATTTAAGTATGTATGTTTGGCAAATTATTTACAGAGATGGCTCATCTTGGTCTTTCCTCGAGGAGAAGAGGATTCGAGTTTCTTCATTTTATAATGCTCATGATTCATGTAGTGATTTTGGTGTATTTGATTAAGTACTCAATGAGTAAAGCAATGCATAGTTCATCAAGATTATTGGTAGACAAGAAACTTAGGAGAAAATTGAGATTGATTAACTTGCATAGATTAGTAAGAGATAGTGATGTGTTGTGTCAGAATCATCTTCGTATGAATAGAGGAACTTTTAACAGACTTTGTGAGATGGTTAGAGATATTGGTGGCTTGAATGAGACTAAAGATATCAGCATAGAGGAGATTGTTGCAATGTTTTTGTATATAATAGCTCATCACAAAAAGAATAGGTGTATGGGAGCTTACTTTTACAGGAGTGGGCAAACTGTTAGTAGGCAATTCCACTTGTGCTTGAAAGCTATTTTGAAGTTGCATGTTGTACTGTTTAAGAAACCTTCACCTATAATGGAAGATTGCGAAGATGATAGGTGGAAGTATTTCAAGGTACTATATATTATTGTCTAATTTCTTTATTCAATAAGAATATTATGACTAATAGAATATTAAAAGTGTTATTTATTTTTTAGAATTGTTTAGGTGCACTTGATGGAACAATGATTAATGTAACTGTACCAGCTGAGGATCGATCCAAATATAGAACACGAAAAGGTACCATTGCAATGAATGTTTTAGGAGTGTGCTCACCAGAGATGGAATTTATTTATGTTTTAGCTGGTTGGGAGGGTTCGGCACATGATGGTCGAGTACTACGTGATGCTATTTCTAGGCCTAATGGTTTAAAGGTCCCTAAAGGTAAATCAATTCTAATTCGTAGATTACTAATTCTAATTTGTAGATTACTCATGGTTACTAATGTTCTAGGCCTGATGCTATTAAAATTATTTTTATATGAAGGATGCTATTATTTGTGTGATGGTGGATACACTAATGGAGATGGCTTTCTTGCACCATATAGAGGACATATTTATCACCTTAGAGAGTGGAATAATGGTGCTCACCAACCAAGAAGTGCAGAAGAATACTTCAACTTAAGACATGCAATGGCTAGAAATGTAATAGAACGATGCTTTGGAGTACTAAAAGGAAGATGGAGAATCCTTAGAAGTCCTTCTTGGTTTAGCTTAAAAACTCATGGTCGTATTGTGATGGCATGCTGTTTATTGCATAACTTGATAAAGAAATATATGTCTGTAGAATCTCTTTATAATGACATTTCTTATGATGAAGATCTTGACAGTGATGGTGGTGACGATGATGATGAAGTTGAGTATTTAGCTTCGATTGAAACGTCAAACCCTTGGACTAACTATAGGAATTCCTTGGCTCAAGATATGTTTAACAATTGGCGAGTCGGAGGTTAGGGATGATTTTTGGATCTTGTACGAAGTTTTTTTTGCTTAGACATGTAAATTTTGCAAGTATATAATGTGTATAGCTAGTAGATTATGACAATATATTAGAAAACTCACTATGTCGTGGTGCATATCATTGTGTAATTTCAATATTTTTGGTTAATGCAAAAATATTTTTGTTAAAAAATATTATGTGATATTTTTTAAACAATGTAATATTTAATTATCGAATATCTATTATTTATCAGGAAAAAAATTTGATTCCTCCTCTTTTGAACCAAACAACATCAAAGGGAATTCATTCCCTTTCCCTGTTCTAACCAAACAGAATGAAAAATCAGTAATCATTCCCTTTCCTTTCCTTTCCTTTCCCTTTCCTGATTCCTATCCCTTTCCCTGCTTCAAGCAAACAGCCCCCTAATATCTTACACGGGTTTGATCTTATTTTGAGAAAAGAGACTTACACAAAGCCCTTTTAATTTAAGCAAAGTATATACGATCTTTGCGGTGAACAAATTTAAAATTCATGCATAACCGTTGAAGTTGATTATGCATTCAAATTAATAAATAAACAAAATAGAGACGGAAGGCGTAAGGGGGCATTAGTGGATGAGTTTTCTTGCCTCTAACTTTTTTAAAAAAAACTTGAGGTGGTATACGCCTCAAACGATACAATAGAGTATGATATGCGGTGTCAACTTTGATGTTGTATTTGCTCATTTCCCTTTATTGTCACAGTTGCACTTTGGTATTTGTTAGGATTTTATGAAAATAGACATTATATAATACTCCCTTCTCTCCATGATAAACGAGAATCACTTTTATAGGAACGAATTTTAATATTTTGTAATAAGTGAATATTAAATTAGCATATTATATATTGAAGTAGAGTTTGAGTCACACTTATCATTTATTAAATTGAAATTAGAGTAAAAATATATTTTAGCCCATTTTTGTGTGGACAAATGAAAAGTATCAACAAAGTTACCGTTGGTGACCTGCATAAAAAAAAATTATAAAGAAAAATGGTAAATTAGGTAAAGAACAAATTCATTAAAGAGGCAATGAATGCACAAGAGAAGATGAGAGAAAGAAGGAGAGTAGAGGACAATGAATTTTAATGCAAATATTCCATCAAACGACCCATCATGCCTTATTCTATTTCGAATTACTACCAATGCTGAAACAGAAAACTCATTACAAACACCACACATCATCTGTTTATTTCTTACAATCTTATCCCCTCCTCTCCTCTTAATTACTACCAATGCTCACCAACCAATCATATTTCTCTTTCACATTTTATTTATATACATATTCATTCTATAATACTCTATCCGTTTCATTCCATTTGACATGTTTGTATATTTTATAATTCACATAATGAATATATGTAGATCAAATTGAACGAAACAGAAACAGAGATAGTAGTAATTAAAGATTGAAACTTAAACTAATGCTCACTTAATTGATTCACTTCCTTTTTTTTGCATATTACTAGCAACATAAATGCTTCTCAGACGTGGCATGCCACGTTGATGATTTTTTGCATATAGGGTGGATTAATTTTTTGGATATATTAATATTAATTTTCTTTAAATATATACCATTTTCACGACAATCATGAGTAATAATCAATTATTAACATATTAAGTATGTCAGTTGAATAAGGGAGCATTCCACGTGTATAAATAGAAATAATATTTTTAATTATATATTGATGTCGCAATCATAAAGTGCTTGCAATAACATAAGAACACCAACTATAAAATAATACACACATCACACTTCAAAAATCCGCCGCAACAAAATGCAGAGATGGGCGCCGCCGGAATCCAGCCCATCCTCCGGCAAGCTGACGCCATTTTCCGACGAATATTTCTCGGACGACACCTCCGCTTCCGACACCGAAAACTTCGTCAAAACCCTGACCCGGATCCAGTCGAAGGGAGTCCGACCCGACCTCATCGGCTCCATCATCACGCACTACGCTTCCAAATGCCTCCCCGACCTAGCCGCCGACGAGCCGCCGAAAACTCAAACCGCCGCCGCCGAGCCCGAGCGGCGGAGGAAGCGGCGGTTCATCGAGACCCTGGTCGGGATCCTGCCGGCGGAGAGGGACGCCGTGCCCTGCGACTTCCTCCTGAGGGTCCTGCGCGTGGCGGGCGCGGCCGGGGTCGAGGCCCGGCCGTGGCGCGAGGAGATAGAGCGGCGCGTGTCGCTGCAGCTCGAGCACGCGTCGGTGAAGGAGCTGATGGCGGTGGATATGGAGGCGGTGGTGAGGGTGGTGAGGGGGTTCGTGAAGGCGGAGGAAGTTTCTAGAAGCGGTGGGGCGCTGATGAAGGTGGCGAAGATAGTGGATGGGTACCTCGGTGAGGCGGCGGTGGATCCTCATTTGAGTTTGGCGCAGTTCTTGGGAGTGGCGACTGCTCTCCCCTCCCATGCACGCTCCTCCGATGATGGAATGTATCGCGCCATTGATATCTACCTTAAAGTAAGTTACCTATTGCTGCATTCATGTACTCCCTTTGTGTGTTCGGGCACAGATTTTGATAAGCTCGTTATTTGTTATGCAATTAGTTCAAATTTATTAACTCTAATCAATTTTCTAAATTATAACTACTAATTAAACATAAACCAATAGTTAAACTTACATAGAAAATTGAAAAAGTACAATTTGAGGAGTAAATGTTTAATAGTATCTCTTATTATATGAAGTTTTGCTTTTTTTCAGAAACTTCACTTAATTTCTTGTCAAATTTTGTAACAAATGGTCACCAGAATAATATTTTTTTAATAAAGAGTTCACAAAGAAAAGGAGTACCTTTTTTTCCTTTGAAAATCAACTATATATGTTACATACCCTTCGCACCGGCAAGAAGAAACAAAAATTGCCTCCAATTCATTTTTTCTGTTGAAAAGTACAGAACTATAACACGTGGTTTTTTTTTTTGTTTTTTTTTCACAATTTCATTAACAATATTTAATGTAAGGATTAATATATTTTGCCGATGAGATATTTGTGTAGTGACAAGGTTGTGGTACGAAAGTTCTTCTTAGTGAGTGTTTTCGGGTTCAATTGCCACCAATCATTTGCGGAGTAGTTTTTTTTAATAGAGCAATTCGATTAATATGTCCCTGAATACGCCGCATTTTATCAAATTTTAATTTTAAATACGAGATTTAAAATCTGCATATGCATATAAATACATAACCCTTTCATTGTTGTGTCTGGCTTTATACATATGATGTACATTGTGTAATTCTCAAAAAGAAAGAAAGAAAGAAAGTGTTACTTTTGAAAATAGCTAAAGGTAGGTATAAAAAGTGATATTAACCCATGAGTAATTAAATTACTACTTCTTCCATTCCATTATTCTTGTTCCATTTGTTGAAAATATGTGAGTATTAAAATAATAAAGTGGGACAAGAATAAGGAGAATATGGGATAGAGGGAGTACTTAGAAATGCAATTGCAATTGGTGATGAAAATGTGGATACATAATTGATGATTGATCTTAGGCACACCCAAGTTTAACAAAGCAAGAGAGGAAGAGGCTATGCATGTTGATCGACAGCCGAAAGCTGTCGACGGAGGCGTCCCTCCACGCGGCCCAGAACGAGAGGCTCCCGGTTCGGGCCGTGATCCAGGTCCTCCTCTCGGAGCAGGACAAGCTGAACAAGCACATCGACTGGAGCGGATCGGTGCAGCTCAGCCCGGGGTTCGGGGTCGGGGTTGGGGTGGGGTCCGACGCCACGTCCAGGTGCCTCTCGAAGCGCGAGGCGGTGAGGCAGCACATGGAGATCAGGAGGCTGAAGGAGGACGTGCTGTTGCTGCAGAGCCAGTGCATGAGCATGGAGAATCAGATCGAGAAGTTGTTGGAGAAGAAGAGGGGTTATTTCAGTTGGAAGAATTTTGGGAGATTGGGTGTGTTCAAGGGGAATCAAATTGGAGGAGTTGAAGGAGAAGGTGGTGAGGTTGGGTTAAGGATGAATACTCCTATGCAGGTTAAGGCCAGGAGTTCCAATAAGTGGAAGAAATCTATGCAAATTCAAGGTATATAGATCTACATGAGATTCTCGATGTCCAACTGTGTATCGAAATTGATTTTATTTATTTATTTTGTTTTATTTTTTTAGTCAAATTTTCAATATTATGATTTAGAGTAATTTGCACTGATTAACGAGGATTCGCTAATCCAATTAAATTTATTATTTAAATAAAAAAAATCTAATTGGAATAGAGAACGCTTATTAATTAGTGTAAAATGGAGTAATTAGGTAAACCATAGTTGGGATTGGAAGGTTATGTTGTTGTCATGCTATTTAGAAAGGTACTAATGTATTGGATTATTTAGACTGGATTAATCTATATACTAACTAATAGTAGCTCCGGAGTGTATTATGGAAATGTGAGTTCATTTATTACTAACATTAATTATAGTTATTACGAATACAAAAATCAGTCTATTTAATTATTTTATTTATACCAAAATTCTAATTTCAATTATTTGAATAATCTATATACTATATAATAGTAGCTCTGTAGTCTATATATGGAAATTTTAGTTCATTATATACTAGCATATAATTACATTTATGTTTACAGCTTTTGTAATTAATATAAAATCAAAAACTATATAGTATTATATAATTTATGTTTACAACCTTTGTAATAATAAAAAACTATATAGGAGTATATGATTAAATGTTACGTTATGCAACATAATTACAATTTTATTTAATTATAAATATATATATTATGCCGCATAATTACCATCGTTTCTTGGAGAATATATAAATATTGAAAATAAAGAAATTGGATATTTCAAAAATAAAATCTACATTATGGACCAGACACTACCATTGGCCTTTCAAAATTATTTCCAAAAATAATTTGAATAAATGAAAATGAAAATAATTTTATTGGAGTACTGTATTTGCCATACGATTACTACTATTCTACATTATATTTATATATATAATTAGCAAACATTTAAGAGTGAAAAAATGAAATTTCCATTTAAGTTAAGAAAACTCAAATTTTGTCCATCAACTTAAAAAACTCAAATTAAGTCCATCTTTTACCCTCTTGGACAAAAATCCCCTTAATGAGTTGACTTTGACTGATTTTTTGATTTTTTTTTGTTTTTTTTTTATTTTCTGATACTTTTTATTCGTAATTTCTTTTTCAATATTTTTTTTTGAATTTTTTCTAACATTTTATTTTACGTTTTTTTTTCCCGATCATGGTACTAATGGCACTATTGATACTAAGGGTCCGTTTGGTAGTAATATCGAGAAAAAGACAGATAAGAAAATGTGTGATAAGTTGAGATAAAAAAAAGTATGATAAGTTGGGATAAAAAATATATTGTATGTTTGGTACAAACATAGATATCTTGGATTGTGTGTTTGGTAAAATAGTTATAAAAATAATAATTATTTTTAGTTTGCAAATAAATATAACAAAATTGAAAATAAAAAATTGATAATCAAAATTGAAAATTTTGTCGAAATTGAAAATTGATAATTAAAATAGAAAATAAAAAATTGATAATTAAAATTGAAAATGTTGTCAAAATTGAAAATTTATAATTAAAATAGAAAATAAAAATTTGATAATTAAAATTGAAAATTTTGTCAAAATTGAAAATTGATAATTAAAATAGAAAATATATATTTGATAATTAAAATAGAAAATAAAAAATTAATAATTAAAATTAAAAATATTGTCAAAATTGAAAATTGGTAATTAAAATTGAAAATAAAAAATTGATAATTAAAATTGAAAATAAAAATTGATAATTAAAATTGAACAATACTTATCACGACTTATGACGGGATAGAGGCGGGATAGTATATGCAAGTGTAACAGTATTTTAGACCGGGCTGGACCTAAAACACGGGCCGGCCCGTAAATTAATTCTCGGGTACCAAACAGTATATAACCCGATATAAGCCTAGATATCATGAGATATCTAGACTACCAAACATGCCCTAATAGTACCAATTGTTCCAGATTTTTCTTTTCAAAAATCAAATAATAATATAAGATTTTTTTATGACATTTTTTTCGATCTTGACAATATTATTACTATTACTCACAAAATAGTCTCATTATGTAATCGGTACTATAGGCTCTATTGATCTTAATAGTACCAATAGTCCCTTTTTTTCTCAAAAATCCAGCAAAAATATAATAAATGTCACTGTTTAATAATTCAAAAAAATCGACCATTCATGACACTATTGGTACTATTAATATTGAAATAGCACCTTTAGCACCAATTGTTAATATTGAAATAGCACCTTTAGCACCAATTGTTAACAATTGGTGCTAAAGGTGCTATTTCAATATTAATAGTACCAATACACCCAAGTATTCAACAATTTCAATCTCAGCAACAAAATAATATGCACCATCAAAAATCAAAAAAAGAGAAGTTTTATCTCAACAAGGAAAAAAAAGGAAAGAAGCTAAAAAATTAATCGTGCAGCAACAAATTTTGAGGTACAGCCGCCGCCATTCTTCTCTCCATGCCTGCAAAATTTCGGAGATGAAAGACGGTGAAAGAGAGAGGGCTAGGAGGCCTCGTCGACGCTGATGAGGGGCGGATCTCGGCGCTGCGATTGAAGCCGACAGATCTGGAAGGCGCGGCATGGATTTACGGCAGCGGTGCCAGATCTGGAGGAGATCGATCGCAACGGCGGTGTAAAGGCAGCCGACGGTACGGTGGCGGTAGGAGAAGGCAGGGGCAGAGCCACGGCTGTGGCGCTGAATCAGCAAGCACGGCGGCGGATCTGGTTTGATGGCAGCGCCGCCGGTACTCCTGCGGCGGCACAGCGGGTGGCGCTGAAGCTGGATTACGACCAGATCTGGAGTGGCTTGACGGCTTGACGGAGATCGGAACTGGAGCTGATCTAAATCAGCTTGACGGCGTCGGAGGAGGAAGAGTCACCGCCGTCGTGGCTGTGGCGGAAGGTGGCGGAAATGAGAGAGGATTTGAGGGAGAGAATTTGAGAGAGAATTTAGGGTTTTGCAGATTTGGAAAATGTAAAATGAATGCACAGCTTCTTTTTCTTTTGATTCAAAATAGTAAGGGGTATTTTGATATTAAACACAAAAGATTGATTTAATTTGAGTTTTTTAAGTTGGTGGACATATTTTGATGTCTATAAACTTAAATAGATATTTTTATGCATTATCACAACATTTAATGTAGGGCCTCTAATATATGTATTTTAAAAAGAGAAAAAGAGAAATATAGAAAATTCTATATAACAATAATAATAATAATAATAATAATAATAATATCTACGGGTAGCTATTTTTAGTAATCTTCATTTTTTTATTTTTATTGCTAGGTAGTTTTAAGAAATAATTTGAATAAATGGTGAATAATGATTATAAATTTTGAATGTTCAATCTTTTAATTAATATCGACCGTTACAAAAGCATAAATCATGGTGAAAAATTGATTCACTTACTATTTATATAATGTTTAGAGCTTATATATTTAGACATTTTGCAACCAATAAACCTCACACAATCAAATTGCACCATTTTATATTCTTCATTTCTTCATCTTATTTCCCACACAACGGAAGCATGCTATTATACGAAGAACAATCAAAGTTTCAACATCACTCAATTGCATTTGATAGGCTCTGCCAATACTACCATTGTCATTTGCTCCATTTCATTGATGCATTTTCGTAACTTTTATATATTAGAATAAAATGATATATATATATATATATATATATATATATATATATGTATATATATATATATATATTGTGTAAACCTATATATTATGAGCGATCATATGTAATTGGCATATAATTCAATTTTTTTTATATAGTGTTGATATATAGATCTTTTACTAATGCATTTTACAATAATATAATAAGCTTTGTTTATTATTTGCTTTACGCAATCCTTCGAATTAGACAAATGTTTTTCAATCATAGTAGATGTCCTATGCTTCGTGAGTTTTGTATATTTGCTTATCACACTAATTTGCTTTTGATGCTACATTTGATATAGTGTATGCTTTAATTTTAAATTTATTTAGTTAGCTTAAACTTTTAGTCTATTTTCTTATGATTGAATGTGATATATTGTATTTCGGAGTATATGATTTTTAAGTATGATTTATTTGTTTAAAATACTAATTTGTACAATATTTCTTATGCTTGGTATATGTATTATCATTGCTTTTTTATCAGATGTAAAAATGGTTATGCTTCGTAAGTTAAGTTTATTTGCTTATATTACTCATTGAATTTGCTTATAATCATTATATTACATATTACATGTCCCGATAAAAAAAAAACACATTACATGTGCTTTTTTGATTAAATTTAATTGCTTAAACACGCTATCTATATCTAATAATAATGACTACGGATAGTCACTTTTAATAACTTTCGTTTTCGTGTCCAATATAAAGTTTATAATTTCGAAATTAATTTTTACTACTATTTATTTTACTAAATTCAGTATTATATAAATTTAATCTGATTTATGTCCATTAATACAATTTTAGGAAATTTGTTAAGTAACAATTAAAATTAATTAAATATCATTTAGAATTTCATTGTGAATTTTCCTAAATGAGTATTTTATATGAAATCTACTATATAAGTTCTTTATAGTAATTATGAGCTGCCTTTTATAGTAATTTCTTTGTTATATATATAGTAATTTTATAGTTTTCAACTTTTGAAAATTAATTATTTGACAATTAATTCAATTTATGCATCCTTATAATATTCTATTTCCAATTCAAGTAAAAAATTGAATGAATTATGCTAACTTTAATTACAATTTAATTGCATGCTTAATGCCGTGCGTAAATCAAGAATGAAATCAAATGCCAATTTATATTAAAAGACTCTTTAATCTCTCTTATTTCCCTATTATAAATACCTAATTTTAATAAGTAAAAATTATATTCAATGACGACTTCCACCTTAGTCGAGCACCCTTGGTATGGTGGTATTCTACATACATGAAATCCTATCGGTTTCCATCATCATCAATTTCAAAGCCATATTTAGATATTGTTCCACCACAAAGAAATAATGGATCGTGATAAGTTTTATAATCCGTTGAGCACTGATATTTTGCACAACGTTGTGACGTGGGCCAATTGTAAGATTTCCAAAATGATATGTAAAGTTTTCAATTATATTACATACTCAAATTGATGATATCTATATATCTATATACAAAAGTAGAATAGCATATAGTTCTCTCCAAAATTCTTGATATTTGATTTTTTTTTTTTTTGGTTTCTTTGATTATTTTATACCTCATATATGAATATAAAAGATGTCAATATCTCTGAGCTGGAGAGAGTATATGTCAAAATATTTTATGTTATTTTCTATGTGTATCTTTAATTAATGCATTTATTCCCATGAAGATTTTTTTTTTCATTCATTAGAGTTCAACACATTAATTAAATTTCAAGTGTAAATATTAATTTTGGGTGTCTAATTTCTCATTGTTTAATTTTTAAAATGAATTTTTAATATTCTATTTTGTATACTATAACTAAGTAGTGGATCTCAGTTTCTGCCCCAACACTTCTCAGTTTCATGTACTCCGTAATTTTTTTCATTTTCACACACACAGACACAACTAACATAACAATTGATAGTACAGTTGGGTAACCCAATTAACATTGTTATGAATCTTATGAAATTATGACAATAATTCATACATACTGGAATGTTTAATCAAATAATCTAAGAAAATGAGCTAAAAATCTACACATGCATATAAAATGTACATATATATACACAAGCACACACAACATACGAGTGTATACATACATATAGAAATTATTTTATTCTTTTATTGATTTTATAGAATGAAATAGAAATTATTAATTGAAACAAATATTAAATATATATCTTTCAAGTGAATATGTATTGTGTTGTTTATAAATTAATCCCCGCATCGCGAGGGATACAATCCTAGTAATATATAATAGTAGCTACGGAAGTCTACATATAAAAAGTATAGTTCATTAAATTCAAGCATTTATTTAGTTCATTAATTAGAAGCATTCATGTGCATTTATGTCAATTAAAAACATGATAAATAATATATAATATTAGTGTCCATATAATTGTATACACATTTGTATATTATTTACTATTCGATACTTACAGTTTCATATGCATACTTTTATATTATTTATTTTGATTTATATTATACATTATTTATTCAACCACTATTTCTTTTTAATATAAATAATAAATTATATCTTATTAGATTATACAAAATTAATCGTTTTCTATTGTATTGTATTTATTTTCAATCTTTCTTTTTAATATGAATAATAGTATTATTTTTAAATTCCTCATGATTAGTATGTTACATTATTAATTATTTTTATTGTGTTGAATAAGAATAAAGATAACATAAAATTGTAGGTGCAACTTTTTTGCAAATTAGATATAAATTGGTGCCCCGATCATGCACCTTACCTATAGTATTGCTTTAAGGCAAAAACTCCTATGAGCCCGGCCACACCATGCGGTCGGGTTCTTATCTTCAGTAAAAGTGTCAATCGTTTTGATAAAAGTGAGATCTCTGTGATGTTTTTAAAAGTGCCAATTAGAATGAATAAAAGTGTCAATAAGATCCAATGTCAATTGTTATGAATAAAAGTGTCAATTAGAATGAATAAAAGTGTCAATTAGATCCAGTGCCAATTGTTATGTGCCAATTAGAATGAATAAAATTGTCAATTAAAATCCGGTTACACCATGTATCCGGACTGACAGGAGTGTGCCCCTTGCTTTAATTATGCAATCATTTCAATGACTATTAGATTCATAATTAATTATTTTTTATTTGTATTATATTTGTATTATATTTATTTTCAATCTTATCCATCATATCCATTCGATTATTTATTTAAATTCTCATACAACTTTTAGTTTGAATAAGTTATTTTTAGAAATTATATGTATTAATGGTAAATAATAATTGTATTTAAAATTTGGCAATCATGTAATTAATTTTAACGTTACAAATGCATAATATGTGGTGAAATTTAAGTACTTTCCTAATTTTCAAAAGTATTGTGCCTATATATATTTCAAAATCCTGCAACCAAAATGTTAACTCACACAATTCAACTATTTTTTATCCTTCATTTATTGTCCATCTGAAGCACATTGGATACAAAAGGAGATTGCCGGAGTAAGGATCATAAAATCCAATATAGTGATTGACACAACTCTTCAACTTGAATTTCATTATGCATATTCAGTCGAAATTGGAGTTACACGTCTCAATGGAATGGGTGAACCTGAAAGCAGAGAGGAGAATTCCAAGATTAGATCAAGTTATTAGTGTTATTCTTGAATAGAAGTTGAAGTATTTATGTTTGAAATGTAGTATAATATGTTGTAATAATTATATTTATCCTCATGTAGAATCTATCTATCTATCTCTATAATATTATGAGCTTCAAAACGCCCTTAGTAATTCCTATCCTTTTGTCTATTTCTATTTTCCGTTGGAAAATTGTTAAATATGTTAAATAAATCTAACTTATAATTTTATTGTTTATTAATACATTAAATATGATGTTCAATCTAATTTGAAACTGATACGCGTCGACAAAACTCTAATATTAGAATCTAGAATTCAATACATATTAATATTATTGCACCACTAATCATGCAAATACTAACGTCAAAACGTTCAATGCAATATGGAAATTATTCAACAGCGTGATTGAATAGTTGTTGAATACATACAATATTTCGCATCTATCTCATTTGAGTTTCTATTCACCTCTAGCAAAGAATGAATTCCATTAAATAAGAGATTTCTATATAAATTGGTAAGGTAATTTTCTTTAGCATTCTTACGTGATCATTTTTGCATTCGTATTTTCAAAAAGTATTCATAACTTAATTAGTGTACGAGTATGAGTATTCATCTTCTTCCTTATTAGAAACAGTAAAATTATAGTGATATTGACGTGATTATGTTACTTCTTACAAAAATTAAACTTTACCTAAAAAAAATCTAAACTCCGCCTTAAAATTGCCAACAACAATGAGTGCACACTGCACAGTGAGAATTGAAATATTTCACTCATTAATTATATAATAATATAATCTATTACTTCTATGTACTTAGTTTGCATTAGCAATTCACTCATTATTAGAAAATAATATCATCCAAATTAAAGTTAATCTGCATATGATTTGTTGATTAGAGAATCCAATATAAAAGTAAAATAGTTTTTTTATATTAAATTCATACGTAGTAGTTTTTCTTTCTTTTTCTTTTTTTGAGAAAAGTTCATAGTTTTTCTAATCTCCGCACTTTAGGCATCTTTCTTCATGTAATTTTTTCTATTTTCATTAATATAATACTAAAGCTATTTTCATGAATGTTTTAATTTGAAGAAATAACATGATTAAAGGATTACTACTATTATTTATGGTAAATTAATAACGTTAAATCACTCATTTAATAGTAAACATTACAAAACATAATTCAAGTCCCCAAATTATTATTATTTTTTCCCATACATGTACGATTTGGTGACTATATGTATCTTAGAATTCTACAATCATAAATAAAACACATATTTCAATTGATATGTGCTATTTCATTTCTCTTTTCCGACCAAATGAAGCAACTGCATGTTGGAGGTTATCACGTCAAAAATATTTTATGAGAAGCAAGCTCGAGCAACATCTACATATTCAAAATTAAAAAAAGTGTTGTGTGTAATACGAGTCAAAATTGTTTTGCTTTATTTTATTTTATTTTGGTTTGATTTGGTTTATATTGTCAAGACCAATCACATGCATCAATTATTTTTAGTATGTTAAGTTATATGATTTTCTTTGTTTGTAATGAATATTGATGCTAATCTTTTTATAGAATTTTAATGATGTGTTCTTCCTTCTGAATTTGTTATTATTGTTAGGTTTATTGATATATATCTTCGATCAATCTTCCTTATGTAAGTGAAATCGTGTCAAATGAAATAGTAAAATCATTGACGCCGATGAATCAAAAGATATATTTTTGAGTGTACATCGCAGAAAGCGAGAGAAAAGTGTTTAATTTAGAGATGAAAAAAAAATGTAAAGATTAAAAACAACATAAATAAATACTGAATTAGAGACGAAAAAAGGACACCTAGCGCATGGGTAGAAAGAAAGAGAGAGATATGGAAGTAGAGAGATAAAGACAATTATGTCTTATGACCATATTATAATAAATTAAATAGTGGTGCTAAAAAAATTAAAAGTAAAAAAATAAAATAATGTGTTGAGTTCATTGGAAGATGAGACAATGACCTATCGTTCAATTTTAATTAAATCATGTCCATTTCTAATATTAGATTGTATGCAATTTGCCAAAGTCGAATGATTTGAGGAAGTTCATAATTAAAGATACAAGTGTTCCGTATAATAAAATGTAAATTGTCTAACTACCTCATTTTTTTTATATACTCCGTAGAAGATATAATAGTTTATTATTTATTTTTAGGTTATACTATAATTTAGTATTTTATTTACAAATGGCCAAATTAGGAATGGTTATAAAAAAAATTAGTAAGAAAATTAGTAGAATTTACATTTACATTTAATTTTTATTAAATATATGAAAAGAGCAAACCTTTTGAAAACATGCTATATAAAAAAAACAATATCTATAACTATGGGATTACAATTCATTTTTCTTCGTAAAATATGGGTAAATAATTGATGTTATAATTATAAAATCCATTTATTATTAGATTTTAACGATCACTTCACGAGTTCACGAATGACTCGAATCTGAGACTTTGGTCTTAGCATTAACCTTCTCTGGGTCAACACACACACCTAATTATAGTGATTTTGTTGACTAATTATGTCATTTCACTATCTGATCATTATAGATTTGAAGATAAGACAAAAGCCCTAAAATATATTACTACTATTATAGAAATACTCTCCTACCCACCGTGACCGCACTTAATGTGCCCACGGCTGACGTAGCAGTATCACGTCAATAATATTTCTATTTGGGATTTACTTTTCTTTTGGTAGAGTTTAGTTTTTTTTGGTAACGTATATTAATTATGAATTTCCTTAAATACTTTACCACCACGTTATCCGTGGGCATATTAAGTATGTCCACGGTGGGTAGGGGAGCATTCATATATATTATTATGCATATTATTTCCGTTTATATTACATTTATGAGCAAGTTATATACAAATTTATGTATGAACACATCAAAAGTTAATCTAATGAGAATGACGAGAAATCTGCAAAAAAATATCAAGCAGATATTACACATCATATAGAGTAGAAGAATGCTTAAAATTAGTTAATGCAAGTACAAACTTCTTCGTATATTTGAAGGAATGTGCAAGTTAATAAAATATCACAAATTCCTTCATATTTGCACATTCTTTCAAGTTTGAACAAAAATAATTATATCTCATATACACTTTTAATCCGTCTATCTATGAAGCTCTATTTATACACTTTCTCTTAATCTAAACAATAGAAGTGGATTTACTTGTGAAAAATATAAAAATATATTCTGTATATTTCATATGTGATGATAATAACAAAAGCTGAAGACATCACATGTGGAAAAAAATTTTTTAAGAAATAAGTTTTCTTTCGTGGTCCATAATTGTTGTATAAGGATTTTCTTTTTTTCAAATTTTGTACATTTTAATAAATTTGCAATGTTTATTTAATTACTAATCTCTAATTTTTACTTCGTCATGATTGTAGGTTTTTTTTTTTTTTTTTTTTAAAACTTGAAATCTAATATTACTAATATACATCAAACAAACAAATTAATCATTTTAAAATACATCATTAAAACTTCATGAATTATAATCATAATTTTAAAATACATGGAAGAATTAAAAAATTATAAAACTCAAGATATCCCGTGCGTCGCACGGGTGCATAACTAGTTATAATAACAAGCTCTCCACTCTTAGGATAGAATAGAGATACAGATAAAGAATTTCTCAAAATAGAGAGGAAATTAAGCGCGGTAGAGTGGGCACGGATATTAAGATAACAATAATAGTTCGTCAATTATAATTATTAAATTATTTTATTAATTAATTTTGAACAATAAAAAAATAGAATAAATTCATATTTCCAAACCTAAAAACATTCTAATGAAACAAAAAAAATCTTAATTAGACCATTAAGAGTCCCTTAATCACACTACTAATTGGGTCTAATTATTTTTAGGGACACACTTGGGTCAGCCGGAGGCACCGTGCGACCGTGCTAAAACAATGACATTTTTATTCATATACATTGACACTTTTCTGTATAAAGATTGACACTTTTAAAAATTGTCATTTTATTCGTAAAATAATTAAGTTAAAGATTGACACTTTGGGCCCGGCCGCACGGTGCCTCCGGCTCACACAAGTTTTTGTCTTATTTTTATATTAGGGAACGACTTAAGCAGAGTGAGACGGTCCAAAATAAAAATTGACTCAAGTAGAGTAGGACGGATAATGTAAATATTTATTTATAGTTATAACAACGAAAATCATTAAGAAAAATCAGGTAATTAAATATACAAAAAAATTTGGACCATTTCTCGATTTATGCGTGTCATCCTTGCGCAGGGGCCATGCTAATCTTCTCTGTATCGTTCCAATTTTATCGGATGTCCCCGAAGGGACAACTATACATGCGACCTTAATTTATATAAAGCTTGCATCTGTTGTTTATATCGCCGGTGTGGTACAGAGTGAAGAGAAAAAGAGAGCAATTGGGCCGGGTATTATCCAATTACAACTTATGGGCCAAGGTGGATATATAAATTGGCTCAAAACCCACAAAACGATTCTTCAATTTGTTTCGGTAAGTTTTAATAGAGGAACTGCATGCTTTTAGTAATTATTTTATGATAATATCATGCCATAATGAATATAGCATGCCATATTGATAATTTTACAAAAACAAAATTGAACCAACTAACTAAAAATTATGTATACAAAGTGCATTCATATAAACAAGAAAATTAATTTAGCACCCTAATTTTTATAGACGGTCGTAAAAATTCCCACCTCTAAAATGAAGATAGTGGTTGATAAATTGGACCATATCCGATTTATATTGTTCTAATTTTAAAGGGTGCGTTGTTTGTGTTATCCAATTAGGAATTCTGCATTGAGGCATTGAGGTAGATGTATAAATGGGCCCATAACCACAAAATGACTCTTCAATTTCTACCTTCTTCATACTCATTTCTAATTATGAATTGGCCTTTAAGTTAACCATTTTGTTATTACAAACTCTTTTTTTTTTTTTTTGCTTATATATATATATATATATATAGTGATATTAACTTTTGTCACCAAATCACCATCCAACACCTTAACTATTTTTTTCCAAAAAAATAAATATGTCACTTCCTCGATAATGCATACCCTACCTCCTTGTATAATTTAATTGCCATGTGAATGTAGAGATATTACATGAGGGTAGAGTTCGTCATCGTAAAAGTTACCGTCTATGATAAATACATACGAATATAAGCTAGTAGTACTATTTTTCTTTTTTTTTAAGTGGGTTAGTGTTTGGGTTTTTCAATATTTATATGACAATAATCATTATTAGTCAAACTTCAAACGTGTAAGTGAAGAGATATGCCACGTGTAAGTGCATGCATATGCCACGCACGTGGATTGAAGCTATGAGAAGGGGCATATAATGGCTAACATAGATATAGGACTGTATTATATATGGGTGTTCGCGTTCTTCTACCCTTTTAAAATATGTATTGTAGAAATTATTATAAATATATCTCTTAATGTCAAAACTATCCATTCAAAATTAAATAATGGGAAAGGCCCCACAATATATTCACCACAGCTCACAGCTGGGCATTGAAACTCGGGAAAGGGAGTCAAATGTCAGACATTGTCGGACTAATGTGGTGTCGGATGAAATTTTGATTTTTTCCTTTTGTCTAATATTCCTCTCCCTCCTAAACCCTAATATAACCCCCCCCCCCCCCCGACTCCATACAAAACCTACGCATGAATACAACCTGAACACTCCCTCCCAACTCTGTGAAGCTGTGTGTGTCGAAGCACTATGGAATATTATTGATATTCTTCATCAATATATATCTACAATAATCTACCCAACCCTAAACACCCTCCCTCCCTCTCCCTCACCGAAGCAAAATCATCTCCTCATACTCTCCTTTCTCGACTCCAAGTATAAATTTCCAATTGCACCGGAGCGGAGTGATGTCGGCACAATACGTAATCGACAATGACCACAAGGACCACTTTGTCTTGCGGGGATCTCCGTCGAAGTAATACCACGACGAATATCGGTATATTTTCTGGCGAATGTAGTATTAATTTATTATATATGAATTTAAATTTTATTATTTGTTAGGATTTAATTGAATTTAATTCGCTTAGTAATTTTTATTTTGTTTAAATTGTATTAATTGTTATGATTTAATTCGAAATTATTAGCAATTTGTAGTTTTTGTCTTGTTAAAATTCATATATAGGTAGAGAAAAAAAAGAGAAAATTTTGGACATATCCGGCCGGTCAATACACGGCCGGAAAAGGGCCGTCTATGCCCGAAAAATTCCATTTTTTTTCTTAGTAAGGATAGTTAGTCACATATATTTTTTAATTTTATTAATTCATTTATTAATTTTTGTTTGAAATTAAATGATTATTATTTTGTTTAAATTAATTAATTTAAGTGATTTAATTAGAAATTATTACCAATTTTTAGTTTTTGTAATTTAAACATTTATATTTGGGTTTAAAAAAAAGTGGAAAATTTGGATATAGGCGGCTGGTCAATCAGGCGCCGGAAAGTGGCCGTCCGGCCGTGTATTCCGGTCGCCGGAAAAATCACTTTTCCGGCCACCAGATGAACCGGCCGGCTATGCCCGAAAATTCCAATATTTTTTCTTAGTAAGGATAGTTAGTCACATGTATTTTTTAATTTTATTAATTCGTTTATTAATTTTTGTTTGAAATTAAATGATTATTATTTTGTTCAAATTAATTAATTTAAGTGATTTAATTAGAAATTATTACCAATTTTTAGTTTTTGTAATTTAAAAATTTATATTTGGGTTTAAAAAAAAAAGTGGAAAATTCGGATATAGGCGGCCAGTCAATCAGGCGCCGGAAAGTGGCCGTCCGGCCATGTATTCCGGTCTCCGGAAAAATCACTTTTTCGGCCACCGGATGGACCGGCCGGCCGCACCCGAATTTTTCCATTTTTTTCCTCATTATATGTAAATAGTAAAATATAATTTATAAGATTACTAATTCATTTATTAATTTATTTTGGAAATTAATTGATTATTATTTTGTTTAAATTAATTAATTCTGTAAATAATTATTTGGTTAATTTAAATTTATCTTGTTTTACAGGATTCTCTGGCACCATGGTACCATCGAAGCAATTTGATCAACCAGAGATTTGATGTAGGCGCCATAAACCCACTGCGATCCAGATTTCATCATTGGAGAAGAAAACTGAGGTCCTCGAGAGCTCATCAACATTCAAGAGATCATCGTGATATACTAGTGAATCACGGGGCCGGGCATGGACTATCGGGACAAGCCAATTACTTATGTGCTCCGTGTCCGAATCATACTCCTGTTCACCCTCACCAGGATTTGGGAACATCATCCCAAGGAGTTTCTGCATACCCACTTCTTCCTGTATCCAAGCGGTCCACTCCGCGAATAAAGCCATGTTAAGCTGCCTACCATCATGGTATAGATTGGTCTCACCCTCGCTCTCCAAGGTCTCCGAGTTCTCTTCAGGTTCCGGGACATAATCTTCATCATGTATTTGCTCTTCGTCGTGCTCGACCGATTGATTGAGGTCTGGAATGTTACCTATTTAATTTCCGGGACGTGGTTGCTTTGGCCGAGATATTCGTCCCCTACCCAGTTGCTAGAAGCAACAGCCCTCCCGACTTCATCCAGGTATGCCCGCCAATCGTCGGTGCCCTGGTTTTTGACCCACCCCGTACGCCTGCGATTGATTGAAGGTAGAGACATATGGAGAAGATGTCTCGACGTATGAAGATGAGCCCCAGCATATGAAGAGGATGCTCCGTCTTCGTCTTCATGAATATCGTTGGTATAAAACCATTGCATAATTCTCGTAATTTATCGTCACTTGTCAAACGTGAAATCGCATTACGTCCGCGGTTACTCTTCCTTATATAAAAATATCAAAATCGGAGCCTGCCGGGTTGCAATAATGAGATATGAGGTATCTCAAGTTGTAAATTGTTATCCCATAAGATACTGATAATGGGATATTGACCTCATCGCCGCCTTCATAACCAGAATCATCCTAGGTACCCCTGTATTTAACATTGACGTAGATCTCAGCCATGTGTAGTCAAATAATTTCAACTTAATTAATAAAAGTTACAAATAAATATATATTCAATAAATAAATTAAACACATAAATATATACTAATTTCGTTGGGAGACTAAAATTCAATTCAAACATCACAAATATATACTAATTTCAGATTAAAACACATAAAAGAATTAATTTAAACAAAATAACAATCAAATTAAAAAAAAAAATTAAATGAATTAGTAAACTTATAAATTATATCTGATTATTTATATATATTGAGAAAAAGAAGGGAAAAATTTGGGTGTGGCCGGCCGTTTCAGCCGATGGCCGGAAAAGTGATTTTTCCGGCCATCGGAATACACGGATGGACGGCCATTTTCCGGCACCGAATTGACCGGCCGGCTACACTTGAATTTTTATCTTTTTTTTCTCAACCTAAATATGAATTTTAACATTACAACCACTACATATTTATACTAATTTTGAATTTAATTACATAAAAGAATTAATTTAAACAAAATAATAATCAATTAATTTTTTAAAAATAAATAAACGAATTATGAAATCTCAAAAATACATGTGATTAATTATCCATACTAAGAAAAAAATGTACTCTATAACATTTTTGGGCATAACCGGCCGGTCCATCAGGTGGCCGGATAATTGATTTTTCCGGCCACCGGAATACAGAGCCGGAAAGCCATTTTCCGGCGTCTTATTGACCGGCCGGTTATGCCCGAATTTTTCTCTTTTTTTTTCTAAACCTAAATATGAATTTTTACATTACAAACACTACATATTTGTATTAATTTTAAATTTAATCACATAAAGAAATGAATTTAAATAAAATAATAATCAATTAATTTTAAAAAAATATCAATAAACTAATTACTAAACATATAAAATACATGTGATTAATTATCCATACTAAGAAAAAAAAGTGAAATTTTTGGGCATAGGCGGCCGGTCCATCCGGTGGCCGGAAAAGTGATTTTTCCGGCTACAGGAATACACGGCCGGACGGCCTTTTTCCGGCGTCGGATTGACCGGCCGCCTATGCCTGAATTTTTCTATTTTTTTTCTTAACCTAAATATATATTTTTCAATTACAAACACTACAAAATTCTAATAATTTCGAATTAAATATGACATGTTAAGAAAATTCAATTAATTTCCAAAATAAATACATAAACTACTTACTAAGCATATAAATTTGATATTAAGCGATTACTTATATTATTGGATAATCCGGAAACACAATGAAGCAATATGGCTCGATATCCTTCTCAGTTAATCGTTCGTCTTCCTCTTCCTCAGCTCAAAACTTCTTCTCATAATAATTATTTTAGTGAGAGTTGGTTTTTTTTTTTTGAATTCCATAGCAATTTCAGTGTGGTATATATTGAGTTTCGTGTGTTGTGGTTGGCATAGGATACCAAAAATTATTAATGTTTCGTCTGTGATATAATAAACGAAAATTGAATTATTTGTCAAAATTGTGTACTGAAGCATTCAGCATGCACACTGTTAATAATGTGCATGCATGCATAATAATAGAGAGAGCGTCACTTCTCAAGTCTTCATCATTACTTAATAATGACTAGTTTTTAAATATATAAGGTGAGACCATTACACATTTAATTAATAAGAAGAGTAGTTTTTACATTTCTTCATTTAGAAGGGTAATTTTTACATAATAATTTTTAAAGGGTAGTTTTAAATATTTTGAGATTATATATTATCAACCCATATACCTTTTATCTCAAAAAAAAAAGAAAAAAAGAAAAAAAAGAGACCATATATCTTTAATCTAATGACTCAAACCATAGATACAAGAAATAATAAACTTAGAAGCAATATCTTTTATTAATTACAATATGGTGGCTTCATCGTCAATGCCCTAAATCATAAGGCAAAAGTAAAAAGGGCTACAAAAAGTTAGTTTTGCCTTGACTTTAGCCAACTAGTTCTATTAAGATTAGTTTGTTATTGCCTTTACTTAAGCCGCTATTTGAAGTAAGAGTTTGTATTAAATAGCATGTTCTATTGGAATTGCTCCCCTACCGTCCCTTAGCACACTTAATATGCCCACGGATAACGTGACACTGCCACGTCAATAATTTTTCCTTATAGGGTTTGATCTTTTTTGATATGATTTAGTTTTTTTAGGTAGGGTTTATTTTTATAAAGTATACTAATTAATTTTTTTTTCTTAAATATAATGTTGTCACATCAACCGTGAATACATTAAGTATGCCCACATTGTGTAGGGGAGCATTACTCCATGTTCTATATATATATAAGAGTTTTAATAGGACCGCGCAACTAACGTAATTATAATTTAAAAGTAATTGTTAAACTGATTATAAATATGATATTAAATTACGCAATTACTCTTAAAATAAGATTTATATTAGGGATATTAGGCAAAAGCTTTTATAATATGTAGATATATTATCACACCATATCCTAATCACAGCCATTCCTAATTCGACAAATATATGACTCAATCCATAGACAAAGAAATAATTTATCTAGAAGCAATATCTTTCATTAATTTGCAATATAGGTGGCTTTAACGTCAATGCCCTAGAGCAAAAGGCAAAAGGCAAAAGTAAAAGTGGTAGGCCATAAAAAAGAAAAAAAGAAAAAAAAAAGAAAAAAAAGGAGGTTTTTCCTCGACTTGAATTACACCAGTTTCTTCTTATACATTAGTTTTATTCCGGCCTTTACTTATCGACTATTTTACTCTTGACAAAAACTTGTGTGAGCCGGAGGCACCGTGCGGCCGGTACCAAAGTGTCAATCTTTATACAGAAAAGTGTCAATCTATATGAATAAAAGTGTCAATCTTTAACATAATTATTTTACGAATAAAATGACAATTTTTAAAAGTGTCAATCTTTATACAAAAAAATGTCAATCTATATGAATAAAAGTGTCATTGTTTTAGCCCGGCCGCACGGTGCCTCTGGCTGACCCAAGTGTGTCCCTTTAATCTTTGCACACGTTTGTGAGTGCAAAGAAGAGGCTAATTTGGACAATTTCCCTTTTCACCGATTATGAACATATTATTTTAATAATCTTTTGTATTAAGAATATATATTTAAATATGATATCCATAACTTATATCATAATTCATGATTTTTCAAATATATATAATTTAGTCTTTCAGCCCGTCCAATCTCAACTAGCTAGAACCGGCCGTTTGGACTTGCCTAGGACGACTGCTTAGGTGCCGATTAATTCGACTAGCACCAAGTTAGACACCGTCTAGATGGCCAAATCGACCGTCTTTATATATACATATATATATGTACATAATAATTAATTTTCATATGATCCAAATATATATATATATATATATATATATATATAGATATATAACAAAATTGTTCAGTAGTGATATTATTTTAGGCACACGAAGAAGATATATAATTTGTAACATCTTTAGATGTAACAAAATTAATTAACAAATGTCACTCTAAAATCACAATTATTAAAAAATCATGTCACTACTGAGTTTTGTTGCAGTGTGCATATATATATGCAAGAAGAAAGGCTCAACATATTTGCTTTCGCATGCAATTTCGTAGTAATATATTGGTGATTATGTAAGAAAGGCTCAAGACTCAAGTTCATGCATATAGAGTTGCTATATTACCTAGCTAAGCATTTATACAAAATATATATAGATATGGGGTCAGCACTTAATTAGCAGCTTCTCCCTATATAAAACTTAATGGTGGATCATGCAGTCCCCGACCTATGGTGAAATTCTCTCTCTCAAGTCAAACTAAATAATTCCACTCCATTATTTACATATAAATATAACATACATATAGATCCATGCATCAAAACTTGCATTATATTATTTTTCTTCTGAATTTAATCAATACATCATAATGGAAATGAACAATGCCTACAGAAGTCCTTCAACATCATTCAGGAACACCGCTCTTGAAATCTTCTCCACTTCGTCGCGAGCTAACCAAGAGGGCGACGACCACGACGAAGATGAAGAAGCATTGAAATGGGCTGCCCTCGAGAAGCTTCCCACTTTCGATCGTCTCCGAAAAGGGCTGCTCCTCGGATTAGGAGGCGTCGTCGATGAGGTTAACCTAAGAGATCTTGGATTTCAAGAAAGGAAACAGTTACTTGAGAGACTAGTTAATGTGGTGGAACATGATAATGAGAAGCTTCTTTTAAAGCTCAAGAGTCGAATCGATAGGTGAACGTTAATTAACGATTGAATTGTTCTTCTGCCTTCTTCTTAATCCCTATATGTTTTTTTAGTTAATGTATAATTTCCTCGAATTTTCGACGTTTGTATGATTTGTGTTTCAGAGTTGGGATCGAGCTACCGACGATAGAAGTCCGATTCGAGCATCTGAATGTGGAGACTGAGGTTCTTGTAGCTAGTAGAGCATTGCCTAGTTTCAACAACTTCTTTCTCAATATTTTCGAGGTACATATATAACTACATGTTCTCTTAACTATATTTAGAACTTTTAATAAAAATTCGATTTGTAACCTGAATTTCATTTTATTTTTTAAAGGTGACCTGAACTTCTCGATTTGTGAATTGAATTTATTTTATTTTTCCACTTACCCAGACTATTTGATTTTTTCGATTTATGACCAACATCTGAATTCCGAAAATGTATATGTTGAGATAAATAGAGATTTTATGCTCCATCTCGTATCATCGTTTTGAAAATCCGACTCATTTCAACGGCGAGTTGCGTCATAAATACAAGGTTAAAATTTAGGTTGTAAAAGCTCATGTAACTTGGAAAATTGAAATGAATTTTGGGTTACATGTTGATAAGTGGTCAAGTTCACGTTATAAATTATAAATAATCATAATTATATTAATGTCATATATTGTACTACAGGGATTTGGGTCTTATTTTGGCTTAATCCCAAGCAAAAAGAAGCACCTCAACATCCTTCACGACGTCAGTGGTATCTTAAAGCCTGGACGGTACAAATCAAAATTTTATAATTAGTCATTTCTCAATCTATAAATACATATTTATATACACTTTAATAAGTGCATTCCTTTTTATTTTATTATTTTGGCAGAATGAGCCTTTTGTTAGGCCCTCCATGCTCTGGGAAGACGACCCTTTTGTTGGCTTTGGCGGGAAAACTCGATCCTACTTTGAAGGTTAGTTAAATTGCTTCCTGATATAGTATATAGTATTAAATTTGATTCGGTGCGAAAACACTGATAAATGTGTTGTAAGTGGAGGATGAGTCTCACGTATCTGAGTGAGAATATTTTTTCTATTTTGGGAAATAACATATATATGAGGACGTCCTAAAAAAGAAAATTTCACACATATGTCAGAGACGGATCGTAGTATATATTTAGAGATGAATTAATTTTGGTAACTAATTATTTGTGCATGGAGGAGCAGTTTTCAGGAAGAGTGACGTATAATGGACATGAGATGAATGAATTTGTAGCTGAAAGAAGTGCAGCATACATAAGCCAAGATGATGTTCATATAGGAGAAATGACTGTAAGAGAGACTTTGGCATTCTCTGCAAGATGTCAAGGAGTAGGAACCAATCTTGGTTAGTTTCTAATTATTAATTAATCTTTATAATTAATAAACCTATGCTTTTGCTATTAATTAATCAAAAATATACAGAAATGCTTGCAGAGTTGCTAAGAAGAGAAAAGGAAGCAAATATAAAACCCGATCCTGATTTGGACATGTACATGAAAGTAAGAACAATGTATTATACTTATATAGTTATATTGGTATTGTACTTCACATTATATGCAAAACTTTGAATCTTATCATGATTTCAACCATACAGATGGCAGCTATGGAAGGACAGGAAGCAAGTGTGTACACAGATTACATCATTAAGGTATTGGGGATTATAATATAAAAGAATAGATTCTACATCTCCCTACAAATTCGAGCTTTTAGATGAGATGTAATTCTGTCATATGGTAATAAGATTCTATGCCTTCAATTTCGACTACTCTTTTGAACTTGTTAAGTCAGTGCAGATTTTGGGGTTGGAAATGTGTGCTGACACTATGGTAGGAGACCGGATGATCCGAGGAATCTCCGGAGGCCAGAGGAAGCGCGTCACGACAGGTGCGAACATGCAACCTTCGGATTGAAGTCCACATGATTTCTCATAACTTTTTGCAAGTAACTTATCATTGACAGGCGAGATGCTGGTCGGACCGGTGAGGGCGTTCTTCATGGACGAGATATCAACCGGTCTGGACAGCTCCACCACTTTCCAAGTCGTCAACTCGATCGGACAGTTCGTGCACATCCTGAATGGCACGTCCGTCATTTCACTCCAGCAGCCCGAGCCCGAGACGTTCGACCTGTTCGACGACATCATCCTCATATCTGAAGGGCGGGTCGTGTATCAGGGGCCTCGCGAGCACGTGCTCCCTTTCTTCCAGTCTCTGGGATTCCAGTGCCCAGAGAGGAAAGGGGTGGCAGATTTCTTGCAAGAAGTATGTGTAGAGGCCAATATTTTGTTATTATTATTATTATTATTATTATTATTATTATTATTATTATTTTTACTTTTAAAGGATCAATAATGGTTCCCCATTTTTCTTTAAAGTGACTCGAACCTTGACCTTTTGGTTAGAAGAAAAATATCTTACCAAATGAGTTGCGCTTTATTGTCCAGGTTAATATCTTATCATTTGTGTGTTCACAATGTAAACTGAGACTAGCTACCGATGCAGATAACATCGAAGAAGGAGCAACAACAGTATTGGGCTCGGCGCGACCAGCCTTATAGGTACATTACGGTCCGCGAGTTTGCTGAAGCGTTCGAGTCATCTGAAGGTGGGAGAAGACTAAAAGCAGAGATGGAAATACCATTTGACAAATGTCGAAGCCATCCAGCCGCGTTGGCCACCAGAAAGTACGGAGTTGGCCGAGCAGAGCTGCTGAAAGCTTGCGCCGCGCGCGAAATCTTGCTCATAAAGAGAAACTCATTTGTTTACATCTTCAAGATCCTTCGAGTATTCAACTATATATTCATTTCCATAAATATAAATATACTTTGAATTTTATCTATGACAATGTGTGATGATGCGCTATTTCTGTAGCTCGGCTTGATGGGGTTCATTGCAATGACTGTGTTCTTTCGCACTGAACTCCATCGAAATGTGGAAGATGGTAGCGTTCTGAGTGGCGCTCTGTACATCGCCGTGAGCACAGTCATGTACGGCGGAGTCTCGGACATACCCCTCACCGTTCAGAAGCTTCCTGTCTTCTACAAGCAACGCGACTTCTTCTTCTACCCCGCGTGGGCTTACGCCTTTCCTTCGTGGATTACTCGGATTCCTCCACAAGCTCTTGAGATAGCTGCCTATGCCCCCATCATTTACTATGTAATTGGTTATGATCCAAATGTAGGAAGGTTAGTGCTCTTCTTTTTTTTTGAGCATTTTTATGTTTAAGTACTAAATTCATTATTAAAGATGAAAGGGGAATTGCAGATTCTTGAAGCAGTACTTGATTCTCTTTGTCGAGCTTCAAGCAATTTCTTCAGCACTCCGATTGATTGCATCGCTTGGTAGAGATATGATTATCTCAAACACATTCGGCTATTTCTTTTTGCTCATAAACACAGCTCTGTGTGGCTATGTTTTGTCAAGAGGTAGTAAATGGCTTTCTCATACTAATAAAATATATACTCCTTCCGTCCACGAGCTTTAGACATAGTTGACTTTTTAGCGGGTTTTGAGGCTTTGTATCGAACGATTTTAAAATGGACTTTCGGAGTTCAGTTTTTTTAAATAGGATATTACGACACTCAACGTACCTTACGAAAAAAAACTAAACTCCGAAAATTAATTTTAAAGTACATTGTTATAAAACTTCAAAACCAGCTATGAAGTCAATTGTGTCTAAAAATCGTGGACGGAGGTAATATTTCAAACTCATTTTAATTCCTTTGTGTCTTTGTATTTTAGGGAGTGTGAACAAATGGTGGTTATGGGGTTTCTATTCCTTCCCGATGATGTATGCACAAACTGCAGTTCTTGTGAACGAATTCACCGGGCATAAATGGAGCCATGTATGTAACTTTTTGTGTGTGTGTGTAGATCATTTAACATTAAATATAAAGATTGTGCCCACAGTGGACTCGAACCTAATACCTTTTATGTGCCTAATTTGATGTTACTCTCGAGGCTTGATTTTTCGCGTTGTTTTTTTTATATAGGTTTCCAAGAACACAAACATTACTATGGGAATTGAGATTTTGAAGTCTCGAGATTTTTACACACAGCCTTACTGGTACTGGATAGGATTAGGTGCATTATGTGGCATGACCCTCATATACAACTTTTGCTACGTTGTGGCTCTCACATTTCTTAATCGTAAGTACATATAAATATTTTTAAAGCATCTTTGGTAATTCGAAATTTAGGGTTAATTAATTTGACATATTTTTGAAATATTTTCAGCATTAAGAAAGCCTCAAGCGCTTCTTCCGGAAGATTGCAACGAAGGTGGGGATAAGTTAGTTAACTTTAAATCTTTGTTGTATATTTCATTTTAATATGTATTCTGATTTTGAAATGATGAAAACCAGAGAAAGTTGACGAAAATAGAAACAAGACACCCGTACTTCCATTTGAACCACACACATTGACATTTGATGGGATCAAGTACTCTGTAGACATGCCGCAGGTATATATAGTTATTCTTGTGAAGATTATTTAGTAAAGTCGACAAAGTGTAGACCTAACCGTTCGAAATGGGTTGCAGGAAATGAAAGATCACGGTGCAAATGAAGATAGACTAGCTCTTCTCAAGGGTGTGAGTGGAGCTTTTAGGCCAGGGGTTCTCACAGCTCTCATGGGAGTTAGTGGGGCCGGCAAAACTACGCTCATGGACGTGCTAGCCGGTAGAAAAACCGGTGGATATATTGACGGAACCATCACCATTTCCGGCCACCCTAAGAAGCAAGAGACGTTTGCTCGGATTTGTGGATATTGCGAACAAAACGACATCCATTCACCTTGTGTTACGGTTTATGAGTCATTGCTCTTCTCTGCTTGGCTGCGTTTGCCCCGAAATATTGATTCAGAAAGTAGAAAGGTCCGTTTGAATTATACTCCCTTGTTTCATAAATTTATTCTCACATTTTTTTTTTCTGGTCGTTTCACAAATTTAGTCTCATTTCTCAAACAGAAACCTATAACATTCACTACACAAAATAAACATCTTTCAGGATTTCCAAATACTACACAATTTTCCTGCTTTAATTTTTACAAATATACCTCCTGCAATACAACTTTATCTTTCTAATTTTATTATAAATAATCCATTCTTTTAACATTTGTTTATGTCCTCTAAATTTAGTCTCATTTTTAAAATAGAAACTATAACATCCACTACACAAAATAAACATCCTTGAGAATTCCAAAAATTACACAATTTCCTATTTTAATTTTGACAAAAATACCTCTTGAAACAAAACTTTATCTTTCTAGTTTTTTTATTTTATTTTATTTTATTTTTATTTTTTATTTTTAACATTTGTGTCAGTCCTTCGAGATTAAATTTACGGGATGAAAGGAATATGATTGTTTCACAATGTTGTTTTGTGTGATAATCTGGTAGATGTTGGTGGAGCTTGTGATGAATCTTGTCGAACTAACTCCGCTAAGAGACGGATTGGTAGGGTTGCCCGGAGTTAGCGGCTTGTCGGCGGAGCAACGAAAGAGGCTGACCATTGCAGTGGAGCTCGTGGCAAATCCGTCCATAATATTCATGGATGAGCCAACATCAGGCCTCGACGCAAGAGCTGCTGCAATTGTGATGAGAACAGTCAGGAACACCGTGGACACGGGGAGGACCGTCGTGTGCACCATCCATCAGCCTAGCATCGACATATTTGAAGCATTTGACGAGGAATTATATGCTTTTCATCTACCTAAATCTTGAACATTAAGTTTTGAAATGTTGAATAAAATTTTGCTCAAAATTTATGATGTATATATGCAGTTATTCTTAATGAAGCGAGGGGGTGAAGAGATCTACGTCGGCCCTCTGGGACGAAATTCTAGCCTTATGATCAATTACTTTGAGGTATAGACTCAACAAATTAGCCTTCTGTTTTTTTAAGTGACCTACTTGCTATTTTTGTTGTTTGTTTATGTGTCATATTTCGAAATTTGATGGTAAACTAGTTAAAGTTTTCCCAATTTATCCCTATAATTAATGTTATATATCAGTTGGTGCTCAAAAAAAGAGAAAAATAAATGAGGTTAAAATTTGAATTTACACATTTTCTTGGTATTTGTAAATTGATAATTGGGACACTTAAAAAAGCTTTTGGAGTATTAATAAGGCGAACTGCATTTATTCTTGTATCGAAATTACTCAACCATGTCCATTTTTTTAAGGACATTGAGGGTGTATCAAGAATAAAAAATGGTCAAAATCCAGCAACATGGATGCTAGAGGTTACGTCTTCAGGTCAAGAATCGAAGTTAGGCATTGATTTTGCAGAGATATACAAAAATTCTGACCTATATAGGTGAGTTACTTTTTGGTTTCAAGGGATGGGATGTTGAAATGGGCCGAGCCTAAGCGCACTGGGGCTTACAGCCAGCTTATACTGGGCTTTTGAGATATATTCGGGCCCATAATTATAATTATATTGAAGCTCAAAAATATAATAATAAGAAAAAGAGAATGAAAAACATGCTTATTTGAAGAAATATGTGTCTGTATATATACTATTTTTTTCCAAAAAATAAATATGTCACTTCCTCGATAATGCATACCCTACCTCCTTGTATAATTTAATTGCCATGTGAATGTAGAGATATTACATGAGGGTAGAGTTCGTCATCGTAAAAGTTACCGTCTATGATAAATACATACGAATATAAGCTAGTAGTACTATTTTTCTTTTTTTTTTAAGTGGGTTAGTGTTTGGGTTTTTCAATATTTATATGACAATAATCATTATTAGTCAAACTTCAAACGTGTAAGTGAAGAGATATGCCACGTGTAAGTGCATGCATATGCCACGCACGTGGATTGAAGCTATGAGAAGGGGCATATAATGGCTAACATAGATATAGGACGGTATTATATATGGGTGTTCGCGTTTTTCTACCCTTTTAAAATATGTATTGTAGAAATTATTATAAATATATCTCTTAATGTCAAAACTATCCATTCAAAATTAAATAATGGGAAAGGCCCCACAATATATTCACCACAGCTCACAGCTGGGCATTGAAACTCGGGAAAGGGAGTCAAATGTCAGACATTGTCGGACTAATGTGGTGTCGGATGAAATTTTGATTTTTTCCTTTTGTCTAATATTCCTCTCCCTCCTAAACCCTAATATACCCCCCCCCCCCCCCCCCCGACTCCATACAAAACCTACGCATGAATACAACCTGAACACTCCCTCCCAACTCTGTGAAGCTGTGTGTGTCGAAGCACTATAGAATATTATTGATATTCTTCATCAATATATATCTACAATAATCTACCCAACCCTAAACACCCTCCCTCCCTCTCCCTCACCGAAGCAAAATCATCTCCTCATACTCTCCTTTCTCGACTCCAAGTATAAATTTTCAATTGCACCGGAGCGGAGTGATGTCGGCACAATACGTAATCGACCATGACCACAAGGACCACTTTGTCTTGCGGGGATCTCCGTCGAAGTAATACCACGACGAATATCGGTATATTTTCTGGCGAATGTAGTATTAATTTATTATATATGAATTTAAATTTTATTATTTGTTAGGATTTAATTGAATTTAATTCGCTTAGTGATTTTTATTTTGTTTAAATTGTATTAATTGTTATGATTTAATTCGAAATTATTAGCAATTTGTAGTTTTTGTCTTGTTAAAATTCATATATAGGTAGAGAAAAAAAAACAGAAAATTTTGGACATATCCGGCCGGTCAATACACGGCCGGAAAAGGGCCGTCTATGCCCGAAAAATTCCATTTTTTTTTCTTAGTAAGGATAGTTAGTCACATATATTTTTTAATTTTATTAATTCATTTATTAATTTTTGTTTGAAATTAAATGATTATTATTTTGTTTAAATTAATTAATTTAAGTGATTTAATTAGAAATTATTACCAATTTTTAGTTTTTGTAATTTAAACATTTATATTTGGGTTTAAAAAAAGTGGAAAATTTGGATATAGGCGGCTGGTCAATCAGGCGCCGGAAAGTGACCGTCCGGCCGTGTATTCCGGTCGCCGGAAAAATCACTTTTCCGGCCACCAGATGAACCGGCCGGCTATGCCCGAAAATTCCAATATTTTTTCTTAGTAAGGATAGTTAGTCACATGTATTTTTTAATTTTATTAATTCGTTTATTAATTTTTGTTTGAAATTAAATGATTATTATTTTGTTCAAATTAATTAATTTAAGTGATTTAATTAGAAATTATTACCAATTTTTAGTTTTTGTAATTTAAAAATTTATATTTGGGTTTAGAAAAAAAGTGGAAAATTCGGATATAGGCGGCCAGTCAATCAGGCGCCGGAAAGTGGCCGTCCGGCCATGTATTCCGGTCTCCGGAAAAATCACTTTTTCGGCCACCGGATGGACCGGCCGGCCGCACCCGAATTTTTCCATTTTTTTCCTCATTATATGTAAATAGTAAAATATAATTTATAAGATTACTAATTCATTTATTAATTTATTTTGGAAATTAATTGATTATTATTTTGTTTAAATTGATTAATTCTGTAAATAATTATTTGGTTAATTTAAATTTATCTTGTTTTACAGGATTCTCTGGCACCATGGTACCATCGAAGCAATTTGATCAACCAGAGATTTGATGTAGGCGCCATAAACCCACTGCGATCCAGATTTCATCATTGGAGAAGAAAACTGAGGTCCTCGAGAGCTCATCAACATTCAAGAGATCATCGTGATATACTAGTGAATCACGGGGCCGGGCATGGACTATCGGGACAAGCCAATTACTCATGTGCTCCGTGTCCGAATCATACTCCTGTTCACCCTCACCAGGATTTGGGAACATCATCCCAAAGAGTTTCTGCATACCCACTTCCTCCTGTATCCAAACGGTCCACTCCGCGAATAAAGCCATGTTAAGCTGCCTACCATCATGGTATAGATTGGTCTCACCCTCGCTCTCCAAGGTCTCCGAGTTCTCTTCAGGTTCCGGGACATAATCTTCATCATGTATTTGCTCTTCGCCGTGCTCGACCGATTGATTGAGGTCTGGAATGTTACCTATTTAATTTCCGGGACGTGGTTGCTTTGGCCGAGATATTCGTCCCCTACCCAGTTGCTAGAAGCAACAGCCCTCCCGACTTCATCCAGGTATGCCCGCCAATCGTCGGTGCCCTGGTTTTTGACCCACCCCGTACGCCTGCGATTGATTGAAGGTAGAGACATATGGAGAAGATGTCTCGACGTATGAAGATGAGCCCCAGCATATGAAGAGGATGCTCCGTCTTCGTCTTCATGAATATCGTTGGTATAAAACCATTGCATAATTCTCGTAATTTATCGTCACTTGTCAAACGTGAAATCGCATTACGTCCGCGGTTACTCTTCCTTATATAAAAAATATCGAAATCGGAGCCTGCCGGGTTGCAATAATGAGATATGAGGTATCTCAAGTTGTAAATTGTTATCCCATAAGATACTGATAATGGGATATTGACCTCATCGCCGCCTTCATAACCAGAATCATCCTAGGTACCCCTGTATTTAACATTGACGTAGATCTCAGCCATGTGTAGTCAAATAATTTCAACTTAATTAATAAAAGTTACAAATAAATATATATTCAATAAATAAATTAAACACATAAATATATACTAATTTCGTTGGGAGACCAAAATTCAATTCAAACATCATAAATATATACTAATTTCAGATTAAAACACATAAAAGAATTAATTTAAACAAAATAACAATCAAATTAAAAAAAATAAATAAATGAATTAGTAAACTTATAAATTATATCTGATTATTTATATATATTGAGAAAAAGAAGGGGAAAATTTGGGTGTGGCCGGCCGTTTCAGCCGATGGCCGGAAAAGTGATTTTTCCGGCCGTCGGAATACACGGATGGACAGCCATTTTCCGGCGCCGAATTGACCGGCCGGCTACACTTGAATTTTTATCTTTTTTTTCTCAACCTAAATATGAATTTTAACATTACAACCACTACATATTTATACTAATTTTGAATTTAATTACATAAAAGAATTAATTTAAACAAAATAATAATCAATTAATTTTTAAAAATAAATAAACGAATTATGAAATCTCAAAAATACATGTGATTAATTATCCATACTAAGAAAAAAATGTACTCTATAACATTTTTGGGCATAACCGGCCGGTCCATCAGGTGGCCGGATAATTGATTTTTCCGGCCACCGGAATACAGAGCCGGAAAGCCATTTTCCGGCGTCTTATTGACCGGCCGGTTATGCCCGAATTTTTCTCTTTTTTTTTCTAAACCTAAATATGAATTTTTACATTACAAACACTACATATTTGTATTAATTTTAAATTTAATCACATAAAGAAATGAATTTAAATAAAACAATAATCAATTAATTTTAAAAAAATATCAATAAACTAATTACTAAACATATAAAATACATGTGATTAATTATCCATACTAAGAAAAAAAAGTGAAATTTTTGGGCATAGGCGGCCGGTCCATCCGGTGGCCGGAAAAGTGATTTTTCCGGCTACAGGAATACACGGCCGGACGGCCTTTTTCCGGCGTCGGATTGACCGGCCGCCTATGCCTGAATTTTTCTATTTTTTTCTTAACCTAAATATATATTTTTCAATTACAAACACTACAAATTTCTAATAATTTCGAATTAAATATGACATGTTAAGAAAATTCAATTAATTTCCAAAATAAATACATAAACTACTTACTAAGCATATAAATTCGATATTAAGCGATTACTTATATTATTGGATAATCCGGAAACACAATGAAGCAATATGGCTCGATATCCTTCTCAGTTAATCGTTCGTCTTCCTCTTCCTCAGCTCAAAACTTCTTCTCATAATAATTATTTTAGTGAGAGTTGGTTTTTTTTTTTTGAATTCCATAGCAATTTCAGTGTGGTATATATTGAGTTTCGTGTGTTGTGGTTGGCATAGGATACCAAAAATTATTAATGTTTCGTCTGTGATATAATAAACGAAAATTGAATTATTTGTCAAAATTGTGTACTGAAGCATTCAGCATGCACACTGTTAATAATGTGCATGCATGCATAATAATAGAGAGAGCGTCACTTCTCAAGTCTTCATCATTACTTAATAATGACTAGTTTTTAAATATATAAGGTGAGACCATTACACATTTAATTAATAAGAAGAGTAGTTTTTACATTTCTTCATTTAGAAGGGTAATTTTTACATAATAATTTTTAAAGGGTAGTTTTAAATATTTTGAGATTATATATTATCAACCCATATACCTTTTATCTCAAAAAAAAAAGAAAAAAAGAAAAAAAAGAGACCATATATCTTTAATCTAATGACTCAAACCATAGATACAAGAAATAATAAACTTAGAAGCAATATCTTTTATTAATTACAATATGGTGGCTTCATCGTCAATGCCCTAAATCATAAGGCAAAAGTAAAAAGGGCTACAAAAAGTTAGTTTTGCCTTGACTTTAGCCAACTAGTTCTATTAAGATTAGTTTGTTATTGCCTTTACTTAAGCCGCTATTTGAAGTAAGAGTTTGTATTAAATAGCATGTTCTATTGGAATTGCTCCCCTACCGTCCCTTAGCACACTTAATATGCCCACGGATAACGTGACACTGCCACGTCAATAATTTTTCCTTATAGGGTTTGATCTTTTTTGATATGATTTAGTTTTTTTAGGTAGGGTTTATTTTTATAAAGTATACTAATTAATTTTTTTTTCTTAAATATAATATTGTCACATCAACCGTGAATACATTAAGTATGCCCACATTGTGTAGGGGAGCATTACTCCATGTTCTATATATATATAAGAGTTTTAATAGGACCGCGCAACTAACGTAATTATAATTTAAAAGTAATTGTTAAACTGATTATAAATATGATATTAAATTACGCAATTACTCTTAAAATAAGATTTATATTAGGGATATTAGGCAAAAGCTTTTATAATATGTAGATATATTATCACACCATATCCTAATCACAGCCATTCCTAATTCGACAAATATATGACTCAATCCATAGACAAAGAAATAATTTATCTAGAAGCAATATCTTTCATTAATTTGCAATATAGGTGGCTTTAACGTCAATGCCCTAGAGCAAAAGGCAAAAGTAAAAGTGGTAGGCCATAAAAAAGAAAAAAAGAAAAAAAAAAGAAAAAAAAGGAGGTTTTTCCTTGACTTGAATTACACCAGTTTCTTCTTATACATTAGTTTTATTCCGGCCTTTACTTATCGACTATTTTACTCTTGACAAAAACTTGTGTGAGCCGGAGGCACCGTGCGGCCGGTACCAAAGTGTCAATCTTTATACAGAAAAGTGTCAATCTATATGAATAAAAGTGTCAATCTTTAACATAATTATTTTACGAATAAAATGACAATTTTTAAAAGTGTCAATCTTTATACAAAAAAGTGTCAATCTATATGAATAAAAGTGTCATTGTTTTAGCCCGGCCGCACGGTGCCTCTGGCTGACCCAAGTGTGTCCCTTTAATCTTTGCACACGTTTGTGAGTGCAAAGAAGAGGCTAATTTGGATAATTTCCCTTTTCACCGATTATGAACATATTATTTTAATAATCTTTTGTATTAAGAATATATATTTAAATATGATATCCATAACTTATATCATAATTCATGATTTTTCAAATATATATAATTTAGTCTTTCAGCCCGTCCAATCTCAACTAGCTAGAACCGGCCGTTTGGACTTGCCTAGGACGACTGCTTAGGTGCCGATTAATTCGACTAGCACCAAGCTAGACACCGTCTAGATGGCCAAATCGACCGTCTTTATATATACATATATATATGTACATAATAATTAATTTTCATATGATCCAAATATATATATATATATATATATATATATATATATATATAGATATATAACAAAATTGTTCAGTAGTGATATTATTTTAGGCACACGAAGAAGATATATAATTTGTAACATCTTTAGATGTAACAAAATTAATTAACAAATGTCACTCTAAAATCACAATTATTAAAAAATCATGTCACTACTGAGTTTTGTTGCAGTGTGCATATATATATGCAAGAAGAAAGGCTCAACATATTTGCTTTCGCATGCAATTTCGTAGTAATATATTGGTGATTATGTAAGAAAGGCTCAAGACTCAAGTTCATGCATATAGAGTTGCTATATTACCTAGCTAAGCATTTATACAAAATATATATAGATATGGGGTCAGCACTTAATTAGCAGCTTCTCCCTATATAAAACTTAATGGTGGATCATGCAGTCCCCGACCTATGGTGAAATTCTCTCTCTCAAGTCAAACTAAATAATTCCACTCCATTATTTACATATAAATATAACATACATATAGATCCATGCATCAAAACTTGCATTATATTATTTTTCTTCTGAATTTAATCAATACATCATAATGGAAATGAACAATGCCTACAGAAGTCCTTCAACATCATTCAGGAACACCGCTCTTGAAATCTTCTCCACTTCGTCGCGAGCTAACCAAGAGGGCGACGACCACGACGAAGATGAAGAAGCATTGAAATGGGCTGCCCTCGAGAAGCTTCCCACTTTCGATCGTCTCCGAAAAGGGCTGCTCCTCGGATTAGGAGGCGTCGTCGATGAGGTTAACCTAAGAGATCTTGGATTTCAAGAAAGGAAACAGTTACTTGAGAGACTAGTTAATGTGGTGGAACATGATAATGAGAAGCTTCTTTTAAAGCTCAAGAGTCGAATCGATAGGTGAACGTTAATTAACGATTGAATTGTTCTTCTGCCTTCTTCTTAATCCCTATATGTTTTTTTAGTTAATGTATAATTTCCTCGAATTTTCGACGTTTGTATGATTTGTGTTTCAGAGTTGGGATCGAGCTACCGACGATAGAAGTCCGATTCGAGCATCTGAATGTGGAGACTGAGGTTCTTGTAGCTAGTAGAGCATTGCCTAGTTTCAACAACTTCTTTCTCAATATTTTCGAGGTACATATATAACTACATGTTCTCTTAACTATATTTAGAACTTTTAATAAAAATTCGATTTGTAACCTGAATTTCATTTTATTTTTTAAAGGTGACCTGAACTTCTCGATTTGTGAATTGAATTTATTTTATTTTTCCACTTACCCAGACTATTTGATTTTTTCGATTTATGACCAACATCTGAATTCCGAAAATGTATATGTTGAGATAAATAGAGATTTTATGCTCCATCTCGTATCATCGTTTTGAAAATCCGACTCATTTCAACGGCGAGTTGCGTCATAAATACAAGGTTAAAATTTAGGTTGTAAAAGCTCATGTAACTTGGAAAATTGAAATGAATTTTGGGTTACATGTTGATAAGTGGTCAAGTTCACGTTATAAATTATAAATAATCATAATTATATTAATGTCATATATTGTACTACAGGGATTTGGGTCTTATTTTGGCTTAATCCCAAGCAAAAAGAAGCACCTCAACATCCTTCACGACGTCAGTGGTATCTTAAAGCCTGGACGGTACAAATCAAAATTTTATAATTAGTCATTTCTCAATCTATAAATACATATTTATATACACTTTAATAAGTGCATTCCTTTTTATTTTATTATTTTGGCAGAATGAGCCTTTTGTTAGGCCCTCCATGCTCTGGGAAGACGACCCTTTTGTTGGCTTTGGCGGGAAAACTCGATCCTACTTTGAAGGTTAGTTAAATTGCTTCCTGATATAGTATATAGTATTAAATTTGATTCGGTGCGAAAACACTGATAAATGTGTTGTAAGTGGAGGATGAGTCTCACGTATCTGAGTGAGAATATTTTTTCTATTTTGGGAAATAACATATATATGAGGACGTCCTAAAAAAGAAAATTTCACACATATGTCAGAGACGGATCGTAGTATATATTTAGAGATGAATTAATTTTGGTAACTAATTATTTGTGCATGGAGGAGCAGTTTTCAGGAAGAGTGACGTATAATGGACATGAGATGAATGAATTTGTAGCTGAAAGAAGTGCAGCATACATAAGCCAAGATGATGTTCATATAGGAGAAATGACTGTAAGAGAGACTTTGGCATTCTCTGCAAGATGTCAAGGAGTAGGAACCAATCTTGGTTAGTTTCTAATTATTAATTAATCTTTATAATTAATAAACCTATGCTTTTGCTATTAATTAATCAAAAATATACAGAAATGCTTGCAGAGTTGCTAAGAAGAGAAAAGGAAGCAAATATAAAACCCGATCCTGATTTGGACATGTACATGAAAGTAAGAACAATGTATTATACTTATATAGTTATATTGGTATTGTACTTCACATTATATGCAAAACTTTGAATCTTATCATGATTTCAACCATACAGATGGCAGCTATGGAAGGACAGGAAGCAAGTGTGTACACAGATTACATCATTAAGGTATTGGGGATTATAATATAAAAGAATAGATTCTACATCTCCCTACAAATTCGAGCTTTTAGATGAGATGTAATTCTGTCATATGGTAATAAGATTCTATGCCTTCAATTTCGACTACTCTTTTGAACTTGTTAAGTCAGTGCAGATTTTGGGGTTGGAAATGTGTGCTGACACTATGGTAGGAGACCGGATGATCCGAGGAATCTCCGGAGGCCAGAGGAAGCGCGTCACGACAGGTGCGAACATGCAACCTTCGGATTGAAGTCCACATGATTTCTCATAACTTTTTGCAAGTAACTTATCATTGACAGGCGAGATGCTGGTCGGACCGGTGAGGGCGTTCTTCATGGACGAGATATCAACCGGTCTGGACAGCTCCACCACTTTCCAAGTCGTCAACTCGATCGGACAGTTCGTGCACATCCTGAATGGCACGTCCGTCATTTCACTCCAGCAGCCCGAGCCCGAGACGTTCGACCTGTTCGACGACATCATCCTCATATCTGAAGGGCGGGTCGTGTATCAGGGGCCTCGCGAGCACGTGCTCCCTTTCTTCCAGTCTCTGGGATTCCAGTGCCCAGAGAGGAAAGGGGTGGCAGATTTCTTGCAAGAAGTATGTGTAGAGGCCAATATTTTGTTATTATTATTATTATTATTATTATTATTATTATTATTATTTTACTTTTAAAGGATCAATAATGGTTCCCCATTTTCTTTAAAGTGACTCGAACCTTGACCTTTTGGTTAGAAGAAAAATATCTTACCAAATGAGTTGCGCTTTATTGTCCAGGTTAATATCTTATCATTTGTGTGTTCACAATGTAAACTGAGACTAGCTACCGATGCAGATAACATCGAAGAAGGAGCAACAACAGTATTGGGCTCGGCGCGACCAGCCTTATAGGTACATTACGGTCCGCGAGTTTGCTGAAGCGTTCGAGTCATCTGAAGGTGGGAGAAGACTAAAAGCAGAGATGGAAATACCATTTGACAAATGTCGAAGCCATCCAGCCGCGTTGGCCACCAGAAAGTACGGAGTTGGCCGAGCAGAGCTGCTGAAAGCTTGCGCCGCGCGCGAAATCTTGCTCATAAAGAGAAACTCATTTGTTTACATCTTCAAGATCCTTCGAGTATTCAACTATATATTCATTTCCATAAATATAAATATACTTTGAATTTTATCTATGACAATGTGTGATGATGCGCTATTTCTGTAGCTCGGCTTGATGGGGTTCATTGCAATGACTGTGTTCTTTCGCACTGAACTCCATCGAAATGTGGAAGATGGTAGCGTTCTGAGTGGCGCTCTGTACATCGCCGTGAGCACAGTCATGTACGGCGGAGTCTCGGACATACCCCTCACCGTTCAGAAGCTTCCTGTCTTCTACAAGCAACGCGACTTCTTCTTCTACCCCGCGTGGGCTTACGCCTTTCCTTCGTGGATTACTCGGATTCCTCCACAAGCTCTTGAGATAGCTGCCTATGCCCCCATCATTTACTATGTAATTGGTTATGATCCAAATGTAGGAAGGTTAGTGCTCTTCTTTTTTTTGAGCATTTTTATGTTTAAGTACTAAATTCATTATTAAAGATGAAAGGGGAATTGCAGATTCTTGAAGCAGTACTTGATTCTCTTTGTCGAGCTTCAAGCAATTTCTTCAGCACTCCGATTGATTGCATCGCTTGGTAGAGATATGATTATCTCAAACACATTCGGCTATTTCTTTTTGCTCATAAACACAGCTCTGTGTGGCTATGTTTTGTCAAGAGGTAGTAAATGGCTTTCTCATACTAATAAAATATATACTCCTTCCGTCCACGAGCTTTAGACATAGTTGACTTTTTAGCGGGTTTTGAGGCTTTGTATCGAACGATTTTAAAATGGACTTTCGGAGTTCAGTTTTTTTAAATAGGATATTACGACACTCAACGTACCTTACGAAAAAAAACTAAACTCCGAAAATTAATTTTAAAGTACATTGTTATAAAACTTCAAAACCAGCTATGAAGTCAATTGTGTCTAAAAATCGTGGACGGAGGTAATATTTCAAACTCATTTTAATTCCTTTGTGTCTTTGTATTTTAGGGAGTGTGAACAAATGGTGGTTATGGGGTTTCTATTCCTTCCCGATGATGTATGCACAAACTGCAGTTCTTGTGAACGAATTCACCGGGCATAAATGGAGCCATGTATGTAACTTTTTGTGTGTGTGTGTAGATCATTTAACATTAAATATAAAGATTGTGCCCACAGTGGACTCGAACCTAATACCTTTTATGTGCCTAATTTGATGTTACTCTCGAGGCTTGATTTTTCGCGTTGTTTTTTTTATATAGGTTTCCAAGAACACAAACATTACTATGGGAATTGAGATTTTGAAGTCTCGAGATTTTTACACACAGCCTTACTGGTACTGGATAGGATTAGGTGCATTATGTGGCATGACCCTCATATACAACTTTTGCTACGTTGTGGCTCTCACATTTCTTAATCGTAAGTACATATAAATATTTTTAAAGCATCTTTGGTAATTCGAAATTTAGGGTTAATTAATTTGACATATTTTTGAAATATTTTCAGCATTAAGAAAGCCTCAAGCGCTTCTTCCGGAAGATTGCAACGAAGGTGGGGATAAGTTAGTTAACTTTAAATCTTTGTTGTATATTTCATTTTAATATGTATTCTGATTTTGAAATGATGAAAACCAGAGAAAGTTGACGAAAATAGAAACAAGACACCCGTACTTCCATTTGAACCACACACATTGACATTTGATGGGATCAAGTACTCTGTAGACATGCCGCAGGTATATATAGTTATTCTTGTGAAGATTATTTAGTAAAGTCGACAAAGTGTAGACCTAACCGTTCGAAATGGGTTGCAGGAAATGAAAGATCACGGTGCAACTGAAGATAGACTAGTTCTTCTCAAGGGTGTGAGTGGAGCTTTTAGGCCAGGAGTTCTCACAGCTCTCATGGGAGTTAGTGGGGCCGGCAAAACTACGCTCATGGACGTGCTAGCCGGTAGAAAAACCGGTGGATATATTGACGGAACCATTACCATTTCCGGCCACCCTAAGAAGCAAGAGACGTTTGCTCGGATTTGTGGATATTGCGAACAAAACGACATCCATTCACCTTGTGTTACGGTTTATGAGTCATTGCTCTTCTCTGCTTGGCTGCGTTTGCCCCGAGATATTGATTCAGAAAGTAGAAAGGTCCGTTTGAATTATACTCCCTTTGTTTCATAAATTTATTCTCACAATTTTTTTCTGGTCGTTTCACAAATTTAGTCTCATTTCTCAAACAGAAACCTATAACATTCACTACACAAAATAAACATCTTTCAGGATTTCCAAATACTACACAATTTTCCTGCTTTAATTTTTACAAATATACCTCCTGCAATACAACTTTATCTTTCTAATTTTATTATAAATAATCCATTCTTTTAACATTTGTTTCTGTCCTCTAAATTTAGTCTCATTTTTAAAATAGAAACTATAACATCCACTACACAAAATAAACATCCTCGAGAATTCCAAAAATTACACAATTTCCTATTTTAATTTTGACAAAAATACCTCTTGAAACAAAACTTTATCTTTCTAGTTTTTTATTTTATTTTATTTTATTTTTATTTTTTATTTTTAACATTTGTGTCAGTCCTTCGAGATTAAATTTACGGGATGAAAGGAATATGATTGTTTCACAATGTTGTTTTGTGTGATAATCTGGTAGATGTTGGTGGAGCTTGTGATGAATCTTGTCGAACTAACTCCGCTAAGAGACGGATTGGTAGGGTTGCCCGGAGTTAGCGGCTTGTCGGCGGAGCAACGAAAGAGGCTGACCATTGCAGTGGAGCTCGTGGCAAATCCGTCCATAATATTCATGGATGAGCCAACATCAGGCCTCGACGCAAGAGCTGCTGCAATTGTGATGAGAACAGTCAGGAACACCGTGGACACGGGGAGGACCGTCGTGTGCACCATCCATCAGCCTAGCATCGACATATTTGAAGCATTTGACGAGGAATTATATGCTTTTCATCTACCTAAATCTTGAACATTAAGTTTTGAAATGTTGAATAAAATTTTGCTCAAAATTTATGATGTATATATGCAGTTATTCTTAATGAAGCGAGGGGGTGAAGAGATCTACGTCGGCCCTCTGGGACGAAATTCTAGCCTTATGATCAATTACTTTGAGGTATAGACTCAACAAATTAGCCTTCTGTTTTTTTAAGTGACCTACTTGCTATTTTTGTTGTTTGTTTATGTGTCATATTTCGAAATTTGATGGTAAACTAGCTAAAGTTTTCCCAATTTATCCCTATAATTAATGTTATATATCAGTTGGTGCTCAAAAAAAGAGAAAAATAAATGAGGTTAAAATTTGAATTTACACATTTTCTTGGTATTTGTAAATTGATCATTGGGACACTTAAAAAAGCTTTTGGAGTATTAATAAGGCGAACTGCATTTATTCTTGTATCGAAATTACTCAACCATGTCCATTTTTTTAAGGACATTGAGGGTGTATCAAGAATAAAAAATGGTCAAAATCCAGCAACATGGATGCTAGAGGTTACGTCTTCAGGTCAAGAATCGAAGTTAGGCATTGATTTTGCAGAGATATACAAAAATTCTGACCTATATAGGTGAGTTACTTTTTGGTTTCAATGCTTGAAAGTTTTGATTTTCACTCATAATTGTGTTTATCTTGATTTTAAGGAAGAACAAAGCTCTTATCGAGGAGCTGAGTATGGCCCGGCCCGAAACAAAGGACCTCTACTTTCCAACTAAATACTCACAACCTTTGTTCACTCAATTCCTTGCATGTCTATGGAAGCAACACTGGTCGTACTGGCGCAATCCTCCTTACACTGCTGTTAGAATTGTCTACACATTTTTCCTATCATGCCTCGTTGGTTCTATTTTTTGGGGCCTCGGTTCTAAAAAGTAAGTACAAAATGTAGAAGATTATGGATCATTTATTCAAGTACATAATATTAATAATGTCTAAAAAGACAGTCAACTATCCTTATATAAATAGAAAAGAGGGAGTAATATATATTACTATGCAGGGGCTCTGAGTCTGACATTTTCAACGCAATAGGCTCAATGTACGGCTCTATTTTCATGCTCGGGCAACAAAGCGCCACATCGGTCCAACCTATTGTTGCGATTGAACGAGCAGTTTCTTATAGAGAAAGGGCGGCCGGAATGTACTCTGCCTTGCCCTTTGCATTTGGCCAGGTGATTTAGATACCATACTAATAGTAATAAATAACATGTTACATTGTGTTAGATTATCTCACTAAAAAGAATGCTCTTTGTGTTTGCTTTGATCCATAAGGTTGTGGTTGAGATCCCTTACATCTTTGCTCAGACGGTTATATATGGACCTATTGTGTATGCGATGATCGGATTTGAATGGGATGCTACAAAATTCATGTGGTATCTCTATGTAATGTTTTTCACACTCTCGTACTTCACCTTTTACGGCATGATGACGACGGCTATGACTTCTAATTTACAATCTGCCAGCATCACATCCATTACAGCTTATTCAATATGGAACATTTTCTCCGGCTTCATAATCCCACGACCAGTAAGTCATGATTATTCTTAAGATGTGTAGAAATCGAATCGAGTCAAGTGGAACATGTTTTGCGAACTAAACTTATTAATGTACAAATTGATGCTTAAATATAATCATACTTATCGTACCTTGTTACTATGCATAAATCAATGACAACCATAGATTTAACTTAAGATCAATGGTTTAAATTTATTTTTATTTCTCACGCCAGAACTTATATTAGGGCCATTGTTCAAAGTTTATATCTATATGGAAAATGAAAAATTGAGTAAGTACTTGAACCTGCCGGTGTGTGTGTGTGAGTATTTACTTGGTCGGGCTCAACTCGTTTCTTAAAATGACATTCGAATAAGCTTTAACGATCGATCTATTTGTTTTCGATGCAGAGAACTCCTGTGTGGTGGAGATGGTACCATTGGGCGTGCCCAGTGGCATGGACCTTGTACGGATTAGGCGTATCACAATATGGAGATGTGAGAGATTTGTTAGACACTAATGAATCAGTTCGAGACTACTTGAGCAGTTACTTCGGATACAAATATGATTTTATGAGCGTGGTTGCTATTATGCTTGCTGGGTTTGCACTATTTTTTGCTTTTATGTTTGCATTCTCTATAAATGCTTTTAATTTTCAAAAACGATAGATCTCACAGTTATAAGTTTGTCTACATTCTTTTTTCTTTGTGTTGAATGTAACAATATTCGACTAAGTCTCATGTTTACTAAGTTTGATTGAAAATATAAAAATATACTAAGGCTCGATATATGCCTACTTAGATTTGAGTCTACTGTATTTATGCGATACTATTGCACGTATAGTGTCTTATTTAACATGATTCATTTTTTTATAGATAACAATATTTTTAAAGAAAAAAAAGTTGTAATGCTATTAATTAGTTATTATCAAATTCAACTAAATATCACCGAGTAGTTGTAATCAAGAGTAAAAAGTAGATAAAAGATAAAATCGAGTTTTCTATATCTGATATATCAAATAAGTCTATTAAAATAATAAAAATGACTATATATATAAAGGGGACGTGGGGAGTTGACAATTTAATCTTCAAAATTGCTGTATATGGCAGTGTAATGTTTACCTAAATTACTTTACCGTCGTAAAAACGAATATATTTTGCTAACCTCTAAATTTCTCGGACTCATGGCCAATTTATTTGATAATCAGCAATTTAACAAATACTACCTCCAACCCATCAAAGTAGTCTCATTTACTTTTTTGACTTTTCTGGCACGTATTTCCACCGAAACCTAGTACAGGTTTTTAAATATAATTTTGAAGTATCGTTTTTTTTACGGGATACTATGACACTCATAGTATCCCGTAAAAAAAACGATACTTCAAAATTATATTTTAAAACCCGTATTAGGTTTCGGTGGACATGCGTGCCGGAAAAGTCAAAAAAGTAAATGAGACTACTTATATGGGTTGGAGGTAGTATATACTTAGTATATGTATTTATAGAGAGAGTGGTTCAAATGAGAATTATTTTATTTGTGACGCTTTCATATTTTTTTATATATGCAATTATTTTTTTCAAAAAATATTTTTATATTTTATTTATATATACTTTAATTGCATGTTTGTAATACATAATAAATATGATTCGTAAAAAACATAATTTTATATCTAAAAAAACATTATTTGCAAAAAACATATATAATTGTATACGGACTACAAAGTACTACCTCCATCTCAATTACTTATGTACATACACTGTAGATTCCAAAACCAATGCAAAATTATTAAAGTGTGAAGTGAAGGGATGAAGTGATATAAAAAGTGTGAAGTGAAGGGGTGAAGTGATATAAAAAGTGAAAAGTCAAAGGGTGAAGTGATATAAAAAGTGTGAAGTGAAGGGTTGAAGTGATATAAAATGTGAATAAAGTGTGAAGTGATAGGGAGAAGTGATATAAAATTATTTTCATTTTAGGAAACATACATAATTCGTGAGACGGACTAAAACGGAATACGTACATAAGTATGTGAGACCGAGGTAGTATATGATATATCTATATTAATATAAGAAAGTACTACCTCCATCCCACCATATTAGGCACTATTCACTTTGTTGACTTTTTCGGCATGTATTTCCACCGAAATCTAGTACGAGTTTTAAAATATAATTTTAAAGTATTTTGACACTCATAGTATCCCGTAAAAAATACTTTAAAATTATATTTTAAAACCCGTACTAGATTTCGGTGGAAATACGTGCCGAAAAAGTCAACAAAGTGAATAGTGTCTAATACTACCTCCATCCCATGTATTAGACTACTTTGCTTTTGGCACAATAGTCAAAGCAATGTAGGATATGTGATTGTAGTTAATTCTAAGGAGAGAGAGTTAATTGTAGCCATAATTTTTTTTGCCATTTTAAGAAAGTAGACTAATATATGGGACGGACCAAAAAGGAAGCGTAGCCTAATTGGCGGGATGGAGGTAGTATAATGGGATAGAGGTAGTATGATAGTTTCCCTCCAATATTTTTGATATTTGAGCCTCATTTAATTTTTATAATTAACTAAGTTATACATATTTTAAAATATATTATGTTATTTTCTATACAATTCCTTAACTAATGCATTTATTCCTTATGAAAACTCATTTTTATTCATTAAATTTCAACACATTAATTAAATTTCAACTTATATGTTTCTCAAAAAAAAAAAAAAAAAAAAACTATAAATATTAAGTTGACCAATTAATTCTTCTCATTTGTTTCTTTTAAATGTAATTTGAATAATCGATTAAATACTAAAACTAAATAGTGAATCTCAAAATTACCGTCTCAACATCTCTCAATTTAATGTAATATTTAATATTTTGTTTTTTTGTTCTTTGCTATGAAAATTGAAAATATTTTAGTATATGCATGTTCATTTTTCATTTTTACACTCACACAAATAATACAACAATTGATAGTGAACTTAGATAACTCAATTAATTATGTCAGGAGTCTTATAAAATTATAATTATGAAGTTGATCTATATTTAAACGTTTAATCAAACAATCTCTGAAAATGAGCTATAAATTTACACATGCATATAAAATGTGTATATATATATATATATAATCAAATATAATACAATATACGAGAGTACACATGTATATACAAATATTTTTTTCTTTTGTCCATTTATGAAATAAAGTAGAAATTATTAATTAAAATAAAAAGTAAGAATTAAATATTTATCATGTTATTTATAAATCAGATCCTTACATCGCCGATGTACAATTCTAGTATATATAAAAATGCATAAAACATATCTAAATAATCGAGTTCATGTTTCTCACTACGAGAAGAGATTTGTAGTGCTTCATCCTAACCATTTAATAAAATTAATTTTAATTAAACGAATTCGATTATTATAATATTTAATCAACTCTGTTAAAAATGAGAGATGAATATTTGTTTTTCTAATAGTCTAGAAAAAAAAACCCTCCTTCACTAGTCTCTAAAGCTGAAACGCGCTCCTCCGTCTGTCCCCCAAATTGAGTGAAAGCCCTAACCTACCTCAACACTCGCCGGCGCCGCTGCCGCTGCCGCTGCCGCCAACCTCGCCGCTCCGGCTACCGCTGCCCTCGCCCTACTCTCTCCCCCGTCAAACTCGTCTCTCATCTCTATTCCTCGCCGGGACGCCGCTCGTCTCGTCGCCGGTTCGTATAGTCGGTGAGTCCTTTCAATTTTCCTTTTCTATGTTGATAAATTTCATATTCAGTAATTTGATAGCTGTTCACCATTTGTGGGATGATTTTGTTAGGTTTTGGACTTGTGTGTCATTTCTGAAAATTTGTTTTTAGTGAAATTAGCTGTGTTTGATGATGGGCGATTTCTGTTTTGTTGTCTGAAGTTCGGAAATTGGGAAAATTAGCTCGAATGGATCTGATCCGACTACTTCGTTTTGTAATTTTGCTTAGTTAAAATAAGTCTTCTCCATTTCTAATGCTCCGTATCTTATTTTCTGCAGCTGCAAAGTCAGTGAGAAGTTAACGACAGAGCTGGTAAACTTTCCACAATAAAGGCTCACACCTTTTTTACTGACAGAATCCTCAGGATATTTTACCCTTTTCTGCAAAATTCCTAATTAGGATAGTATGGGAAAATATTCGATCTTGATTTGTGTCCGGTCCCCTTGTTACCTTGATTATGTTAAGGAAATTGATCAGATCAATTTCCAATGTCTGGTATTAATTTTATCCGAAAATGATTCCTTTCACAGTTTACTAGTAGAGAAACTTAAGCAATTACCAAATGCACTTTTGACTGTGAATGATGCTTTTCTTTTTTCTCCCGATTCTGGCAGCCAAACTATAAAATCAGAACTATTGTGTGTACCCAAGCGATCTTCAATATCTGGTTAGCCACCCAGACTTCTAGTTACCTGAATTTAAGCATATATACTACTCAAGAATGTGAAAGTAAAATGACCTGTTCCGTAGCATATCACATTTATGAAAACCCAAAATGAGGCTTTTCATGTTCTTCATAGTTAAATCCCTTTCAGCCCATGTCTATGCAATCTGCAGATGGCTTTCCCTTTTCCCTGCTTCCATAATATCAATATAAGCATGCAGATTCTATTGGTGGAGTCTAGGCCTCAATTTGTGTTTGTTGTGTGACAACACTTGAAGCATAGGGAATAATGGCAGAGAATACTGAAGTTGAGGACCGTGTGGATCTTGATGATGATAACTACACTGAAGAAGATGATGAAGAACCCATGGAAGATGAAGGAGCTGGAGAAGGCGGTGAAGAAAATGACGAAGATCCTCAGGAGGATACCCGAAGTGAGGATGATGGGAAAGGTCAATCTCCAGAGACAGATAAGAATGATATCTCCATTGGGAACATGGAAGACAAACAAAACTTTACATCTATAAACGAAGAGGAGAAAGAGAAACATTCTGAACTTCTTGATCTTCCCCCCCATGGCTCTGAAGTTTTCATTGGAGGACTTTCTCGGGATATTTCAGAAGAAGACTTAAGGGAACTCTGTGAACCCCTTGGTGAAATTTTTGAGGTCAGTGGATATTAGCTAGAAAAAATAAAAAAAATAAAAAATAGTGCCTGCAAATTGTTTGGGTCAAACAGATATCCTTGTGCATGCACTATTTCTCTTAATTATTCATAGCTTCATCATTTAGCAGATACGGGTAATGAAGAATAGGGATACTGGTGAAAGCAAGGGCTTTGCTTTTGTAGCCTTCAGGACAAAAGATGAGGCACAAAAAGCTATTCAAGAATTGCATAACAAGGAATTCAAGGTGATTTATAGCTTAAGCCTATAAAACATTGTGAGAATGTGTCTTTTATTTTTCAGTTTTCTGATGGAGACAATGTTAGCTTTTATCTTGTAAAATATGTTATATTTCTGTAATTCTGCTTTGTGCTTGCCTCAATTATAATATTCTCTGTTATCAACCATGTCTTTCATTTCAGGGAAGGACACTGCGATGCTCACTTTCAGAAACTAAATACAGATTGTTCATAGGCAACGTGCCTAAGGCATGGAGTGATGATGATTTCAGAAAAATAATTGAATCAACAGGTCCTGGTGCTGAAACCATTGAGCTGATAAAGGTATTTGTGGCTATCTAATCTTGATGGTCTTTCAAAAGGTCTTTCAGCAAAATATGTTGGTTCTCATTGTTTGACCTTATTTCATCTAATTACTACAGGATCCTCAGAACCCTGGTCGTAATCGTGGTTTTGCCTTCGTGGAATATTACAACAATGCATGTGCTGATTTTTCTAGGCAAAAGATGGCAGCTGGAAGCTTTAAACTGGATGGTAACACACCAACTGTAACATGGGCTGACCCAAAGATTACCCCGGATCATTCTGCTGCTGCTTCTCAGGTATAATTCTAAATTTGCCTTTACCATCAAGATCTACTTATTGATGTTTCAAGAGATGAAGCTTTCTTTTGATACTTTTATTCTTTCAATTGCTGGATTTTAACATTCTTAAGATGAATGCTCTAAATGGCAGTGATAATATATCTTCTCAATGTAGAGCATATCTGATGCATGCGGAGCATCATACATGATGCTATCACTTAAAAACTACTGACATAAGTTGTAATCCATTAAAAACTACTGACATAAGTTATGATGCATTGCGCATTGTGCTATTGTGCATTGGTAATTAGCTGTATTCCATTATGAGAAGTTCTGGTGCACATATACACCACTTTTGTGGAGAAGTGTGTTGATTTGTGATTACTCTGCTGTAACAATGGGATGAATCTCGTCTTGCTGTAACTAATCATCGTTTCCTTACAGCTTAGCAAATGGGGATCTTCAGTAACTTGCAAAGTTATATGTTATGTGCTCCTAATGCTTAAAACAGGAGGTCCACATTCACGAAAATTAATGCTTAAAACAACATTTACTGATATGCTAAGCACTTGATTATGTAAACAGACTTATGACATTGCCAATGGTAGATGTGTGCTCTCTGTTTTTGGTTGTATGAGCTTTTGAAATGCTTTTGTTGCTCTACTCATTATGAGAAGTTCTGGGGCAAATATACAAAATTTTGGTGGAGAATTACATAATTTTGGTTTGTGATTACTCTGTAATACTCAATTATGGATAAATGACTGGTAAACTTAGTGAGCAGGGTAGTGACAACTGACAAGTTAGCAGAAGCTCAGTTGTTTTATGCTTGTGATGTTATTTTTAGACGTTCAATTTTTTATGTCTATCCAGGTCAAGGCCCTCTATGTGAAGAATATTCCTGAAAATACACCAACCGAACAATTAAAGGAAATCTTCCAGCAACATGGAGAAGTGACTAAAGTTGTTATGCCACCTGCTAAAGCTGGTGGGAAGAGAGACTTTGGCTTCATACACTATGCAGAAAGATCAAGTGCACTAAAAGCCGTCAAAGAGACAGAAAAATACGAGATAAATGGTTTGTTCCCACATATATATTATCTAGTATAAATTGGCATGTTTGATTTAAGAAGTGTACATGTATTTGGTGGGAGAATGATATCAGTAAACACATAAATACAGGGCAGGCGTTAGAAGTTGTTCTGGCAAAGCCTCAGGCAGAGAAGAAGTTCGATGCAGCAGCTAATCCCCATAGTTCTGCAGGAATTCCAAACTACATTCCTCATCCAGGAGGATATGGTGGTATACCTGTAAATCCTTATGCATCCATACCAACTGGATATGGCGGTGCTGCTGCTGCTGGCTTTCAGCAGGTAATCTTTCTTTTGTTCTTGTTTAGTTTCTTTCTATTATTATTTGCCTCTTTGTTCGATCCTGTCTAGTATGTAACATAACATGCAAATTACATTTCCGGCAACAGCCTATGATTTACGGAAGGGGGCCAATGCCAGCAGGAATGCAGATGGTGCCAATGGTTTTACCCGATGGTCGGATCGGCTATGTTCTGTAAGTTGAACTTGCCTCTTCAACTAAGAGGGTTTAGAATTTTGTATGAGAATTAAATAAAAATAAAATAAAAATAATCACAACTATGATTGTAACTTTATAAAAATATATTGCAGACAGCAGCCTGGAGTACAGATGCCTCCTCAGGGAGTGAGACCGCGGAGGAATAACGATAGGAGTAACGGTGGTGGAGGCGGAGGCAATAGTGGTGGCGAGGATAGTAACCGTAATAATAGACGGTACAGGCCTTACTAGAATTGGATAACGTTTAGTTATTGTACTTGGATTGTTAGCTAGATGAGAGATGATTATAACCCTTGCCCCTCCCTACTTTTTTGGCTGTCCAATATTGGTTCGTTTGTTGAAATGGAAAAAAAAGATTGTTTCATGATCTGACTTCATACGTGGGGTTTCCTTAATTAATTAAATTATTCAGATTTTCACCATTCATATGTAGGACTTGAGAATCTGTAATCATAAGAAAAGCTTATTGACATCTCCGACATATAAAGTGCATGAATCGGCACGTTTAAATCAAGAACTACGAGGGTCGGTGCAAGTTCCCTCAAACCCTACCTTTAGAGTGGGGGGAGATTGAACTTGTGTCAAAATCAGAAATGCAAAGTAGAATTCTCTTTTCTATTTTCTAGAAGATTGGGAAAAGTAGAGAATTATTGATGAAATAAAGGGAAGACTGTGAAGTTGGGGCTTGACGAATTTTGTTTTTTATTCTAGCTGTTCGTTTAGAGATTGACCTATGTAGCTAGTTTTCATGTGAACGTACATCATTGTAGTATTCTAGCTAGCTTGCAGAAGAAAAGAAGAATAAAGCTAAAAAAACAATTCATCAAAATCAAAGCAAAAAATGGTTACAACTTATTTATATACACGAGTCCTGAACTATTTCTGACTAAATTGTTCTAAAAGAAGGCCGGTTTGGCTGTCTAGATGCTATTCGGTGCCGAGCCGTCCCCATTTTAGGCAATTCAGTTGGTTTTAGATGGCAATGAGGCAGGTGCCTAGACGGTCCTAGGCGAGCTAGACGGGACTGGACAAACTGAAAGATTAGATTATATATTTGAAAAATTATTAAAATTATATTCTAACTTATGTTTATTATGTTTAAATATATGAAAATTTGTTAAAGACTAATATTTATGTATAAGACTATTAAGTATGTGGAATTTGAAATTAATTAGCAAATTATACGTTTTATATAATTTGAACTATAAAACAGTGTAAAAATAGTAAAAAATATGCATTATAATTCTAATCCATTTGAACTCCTGCCTAACTGCCTAGATGTTAATCCGACCTCACTGTCTTACCAACATTTAGCAACCGATTCGACTACTATCAATGGCTGCAACTAATTTTTCAGTACCTATCTCAAAATATCAAATCCCCTATGTAGCGACCGATATCATTTTGCAGGTACAGTCTATTCTCTTCAACCATCACATTGATTTTTTTAATAAAAATTAAATATAGGCTTCAAAAAAAAAAAACATAAATAAATAAATTAAATATAAATATAAATGATTTAAACAAAAATTGAAAAGAAAATAAAACCTACCCTACCTGCCTGCCGTCCACCGACCACCCCCAACTTCTTCAATTTCTGCAATTCTGCAATTTCCAATTCCAATTCCAATTCTGCCACTGCGCGCCTCCAACAGAATCCCTAATTTTTCTGTGATTCTTGTTTGCAACTCGCCGTTCCTCCACACTTCTCTCTCTCTCTCTCTCTCTCTCAAATTTTCTTTCTCTTTCTCTTTGCTGCCGGCACCGCCATCGAAGACCGATCCGTTGCCGCTGCAATACACGTGCAATTACCTGATACTCAAGCTAGAAATTTCCTAAATCGGATCACTTATTTATCCCAGTTGCTTCATAATTAATGTAATGTAAACAAAGTTCATGTTGAAATGTTGTTCTAAATCCCCAACAATCATCTCACTCGTGGTTTTTGTTGGAAAATTCTCAGTATCTAATTCCTGGTTGTGGCCGTGCAGTTGGATCGTCTATCTACCTCTGAACAAGTGACATGCACAAAGACAGCAGCATCATGGGCTCTCCCAAGCAGAACTCTGGTTTATTGGAGACTCTGAAGATGGAGACAGTTAGGACTATCTTCACTCACACGTATCCATATCCTCATGAGCACTCACGGCATGCAGTCATTGCTGTTTTTATAGGATGCCTTTTCTTCATTTCATCGGATAACATGCACACTCTTGTTCAGAAGTTAGACAGCAATATTAAGTGGTGGTCTATGTATGCATGCTTGCTGGGGTTCTTCTATTTCTTTTCTTCCCCCTTTATAGGCAAAACGATCAAACCAAGTTACTCAAATTTCAGCCGCTGGTATGTTTTCTTTAACTGCTTTAGAAGAAATTGGTTGTAAGATTATGATAGTTTGAGTGATTTGGGTGTTTCTACCTTTTTAGGTATATAGCATGGATATTGGTGGCTGCTTTGTATCATCTTCCTAGTTTTCAATCAATGGGAGTTGATATGAGGATGAATCTTTCTTTGTTTTTGACCATCTATATATCTTCGATTTTATTTCTTCTTGTATTTCACATTGTATTCATTGGGCTCTGGTATATTGGCCTTGTTGCTCGGGTGGCTGGGAGGAGACCTGCGATTCTGACAATTCTCCAAAATTGTGCTGTAAGTCCTGAGATAGTATTCTGAGAAAAAAAATCGAATTTCGTTGTTTCTTATTGCTGTCATTATCATTGTGTAGGTTATAAGTGTAGCCTGTTGTGTATTTTATAGCCACTGTGGCAACCGTGCTAATATGAGAGAAAAGACATTTGAAAGAAGGTATTCGGGTTGGTTTACTCTGTGGAACAAGGAAGAGAGGAATTCGTGGCTTGCGAAATTTGTTCGCATGAATGAGTTTAAGGATCAAGTTTGTAAATCATGGTTTGCTCCAGTCGGTTCTGCTAATGATTATCCATTTTTATCAAAATGGGTCATTTATGGAGAGGTATGGTCTCTGGCTCCAATCGTCCATTCTTTTCCTATTAACATGGCCCATTATCTTATGGTTCGTTGCACACTTTCAGCTGACTTGCAGCGGTGGCTCGTGTGCAGAATCACCTGCTGAAATCTCACCTATATATTCATTATGGGCCACTTTTATAGGTCTCTATATTGCAAATTATGTTGTGGAGAGATCAACGGGGTGAGTTTTAACCAGATGCCTTCTACAATTCTTCACATTTTGTTTGCTTGGGTCCTTCGAGTAATGCCCCGTGCCTCTAGTTTAGCTTGGTCAATTTTGCAGTTCCCAGATAAATCATGGATACTACTGAGTCTTGTTTCTTTCATTTACTTAGGTTGCTAGCTTCAACTGTAACAGTAATTGGCCCGGCAATGAGTTTGAGAATAGTCTTTTTCCAATGATCATCTGACAATTAATAATTTTGTTTACCCACTTCTCACCATTTTAGCAAATTTGTAGGTTTCATATCTCTCAAATGTTGAGATAATGAGTAGGTTTTTTCAGATGTCATCCTTATTTCCTAGTCACTCAATCTAATGAGTGTTGTTTTTTGATATCTGACTCCCAACAGTTGGGCTCTCACTCACCCTGTATCCCAAAAAGAATCTGAGAAGTTGAAAAAAAAGCAAATGAAGCCTGATTTTCTGGATATGGTTCCTTGGTACTCCGGGTAAAGTCTACACTCTCTAGTAATAGCAAAGTGACACTTTTATTATTCAATCATTCAAATCTTTCTTTTATGATTTAGGACATCTGCTGATTTATTTAAGACAGTTTTTGACCTGCTGGTATCCGTGACTGTGTTTGTTGGACGTTTTGACATGCGTATGATGCAGGTACATTAACGGTTCTTATATTTTTTCTTCATCTTCCTTACTTTTCACATTGCAAGATCTTGCTTCAACTTTTAATATGCATCTTTGAATGTTTGGTCTTTTGTTGAAAATGTTAAATTTTCTTTCTTTATGCTAATCTCGGAAGTAAGATAATTGTTTTTGTTTGTTACAATTGGTTTAAACGCAGTATTTTATTATGCAATCTGCGATATGCTGGAAGTTTTAGTCTGTGACTTATTGCTGAATTTGGGTTGCTCTTGGCTGTACAATTTTCAATTATTAGGCTGCAATGAGCAAGGTTGAAGATGCAGCTAAGCAAGATGATCTCTTGTATGACCAATTTAGTGAAAATGATGAACTATGGTTTGATTTTATGGCTGATACGGGCGATGGTGGCAATTCTTCTTATAGTGTGGCTCGGCTTCTTGCTCAGCCTTTTCTTCGGGTTCACAATAATGGTTCCCTGATTACTCTGCCACGAAGTAACTTGCTCCTTATTGGCGGTGATCTTGCGTAAGCTCAATAAATTCATTTTCTGCTATTAATTTACTATAGGACTCTGGTTGAGGCTTTTTTGGGTCCAGTGGAAGTTCTTTTGTGTGATTCATGAAATATCTATTCGATTTGTATGCAGCAATCTCAAAACCTCATTTGTATTATAGATAGTACTCTTTGTTCTTTTCATATGGGCAAATCCTTAAACTTGCATCTGTTCTATATATGGGAGATTCATTTCCGCCCTCTTCTGTGTTGCATATTACTGCATTGAGCATTTTCTTTGGTCTAGTACAATATTCTCTGGTATAGATTTCTGTAGATGAAGCTCCTGTAGTACGTAGTCCTATAAAGCTAACAGTTCAGTGTCTTTTGATTACGTGAATAGTAGTCTGTTCTTCTAATAAAAATACCTCATATTATGTTAATGAACATTATCTGAATCTTTGTATTTTGAATATGAAACGTTTTCCAGTTTTGCATAGTGACCATGGGCAGGGTTATATCTCTTCTTGTTTATGATGGGTTTGTCTCTTATATTGACTGGTGTAAATTATAATCATTGCATATTTGGATGTTCTGATAGTTGATTTGAGCCAAAGTGGTTAAGTATGATTTATGTGTTCACAGTGTAAGATTAAAGTATATTCTTTTCAGCAACTGTAGTAATTTTCATGAATCATGAGTGGTTATCTACTAGTTTACTCTTCATAAATGCCAGACCTCTTGCTGTTCTTTGTTTATTGATAATACTTTGAGGCTCACTTTTTTTGAATGTACTAGATAGTTATTTGATGTTGGCATGGCCCAAGAGAAACATTGTGTACATTATGACTTATTGATAATGAATTTGGTTTAATTTTTGTATTTTTTTATGGAATATTGGTGCCTGAAATGATGTCTCAGACATTGCTTTATAACGTAGGTTAAATACTGAGTACGATGTCAAATTTGGATTTCAGGTATCCTAATCCATCTGCATTTACATATGAGAGGCGCCTTTTTCGCCCCTTTGAATATGCTCTTCAGCCTCCTGTCTGGTATAAGGGGGAACACATAGCTGTAAATAAACCTGAATTGCCTTGTGGGACGTCATCACTGAAGGAGTATGATGGGCCTCAGTGCTTTGTTATACCTGGAAATCATGGTTGGTTTTAGTATTGTTGGTTGCCTAGATTTCAGACTCTCTAGCACCACCAGTATTCTATTTTTTATTTTCTTCTGCTGAAATGCTACCTTGACTTGTGTATTTCAGTTGCTCTTTTGATCTTTTTACTGGCTCATTCTGATATGTTATGGTGTCTTCTTCTGGTTTACAGATTGGTTTGATGGGCTTCAAACTTTTATGCGGTATATTTGTCACAAGAGTTGGTTAGGCGGATGGTTTATGCCCCAAAAGAAAAGCTATTTTGCCCTTGAGCTGCCAAAAGGATGGTGGGTCTTTGGATTTGACCTTGCTCTTCATTGCGATATTGATGTCTACCAATTCAAGTTCTTTTCGGAACTGATTAAAGAAAAGGTACAATTTCTTAAGATTTAACTTTTGTCACTAGTTATTTTGTGGCAAATGGTGCTGACATACTTTTATCAATTCCTTTTTCTTTTCTTTTTTTAAATAAATATATATGGTTGCCTTATAAGCTAATATGCCATGCAACTGCAGTAAGTCTTTCTGAGATGTTAATATTTGCTTATAATTCGGACGACTTCTTCGATAGCATACACAAGACCTTAGGCTTGATGCTTAAGCTTAACATATCAGTAATTGACAAATAGGTAGAAAATTCATGACCCCAAGCTTTACATCTCATCCACATTTACTGTAGATCATTTAATATGCAATCTTTTAAATTTTTGAATATGGCAGCGATCACCTCATTTTCCTTTCAATTGTAGTTGCCATTGAATATTGATTTTTCAATAGTTTATTCTATGCACCATTAACGTAAGTTGAAGTATATGCATAGATATAATACTGGTCCCAACTACTTTTCGTCCCCATCAAAAAAGAAATGGTGCCTCAGTGGCTTAACATGTATCCAGAAAACTGCTCTAATATTATGGATAATTTGTTAATGCTGGCGAGGAATAAGTATTTGTGATGTGTTGTTTCTATAATTTGCATATATAAATTCTTCCTCCGTGTAGAGTTTGTTTAATGTATTCTTCATTTGAAGTAAAGTTTCTTCTTATTCATATTATAGACATGATAATTTCTGTTAACTCATGGCTGTTGGTGATGCGAGTTATTTTTTATTTAATCAGCAGACAGAAGTAATTGCTAAGTATTGCGAGATTCTCATTTTACATATCTATTCTTTGGTTTGACTAATCTCTTTCTTTCATTTTTATCCGTGCTTGCTCTTTTCTTAGCCTTGTGTATTATGTTATTGTGCAATGTGATGTTTATTTGTCAAGTATGTTTTCCAGGTGGGGGATTATGATTCAGTTATCATCATGACTCATGAGCCTAATTGGCTACTTGATTGGTACTGGGATGATGTCACTGGGAAGAACGTTTCACACCTGATACGGGACCATTTGAAAGGGAGGTGCAAACTACGAATGGCTGGGGACTTGCATCACTACATGCGTCATTCTCATGTTCCATCAGAGAAACCCACATACGTACAGCATTTGATTGTTAATGGTTGTGGTGGAGCATTTTTGCATCCGACTCATGTTTTCAGTAATTTTAATAGTTTGTATGGGACATCTTATGAAAGCAAGGCAGCTTATCCGTCTTTTGAAGACTCGAGCAGGGTGCGACCACTGATTTATGATTGACACATCTGCTTATCAAATGCTAATTTTCTTACGAAACATTGATAATCTTGGTGCAGATTGCTTTGGGAAACATATTAAAGTTTCGGAAGAAAAATTGGCAGTTTGACTTCATAGGTGGCATTATATACTTTGTTCTAGCCTTTTCCATGTTTCCGCAGGTAAATATCTTACTCGTTATTGCCATGGATAAACTGTACCTTCATCTAGTAGTCAAGAAGAAAGCACCCAAACTGCATTTTATATCAGATTAAACTTTATAGTTTACAGGAAGGTGATGAGTTGCTTTTCTTCTTCTTCTTCTTCTAGTGTAAGCTAGATCACATCTTACAGGATGATACGTTTTCTGGTCACTTGAAGAGCTTTTTTGGATCAGTCTGGGATGCTTTCACGTATATGCTTGGACGCTCATATGTATCCTCAGCCGGTGCTTTCTTTTTGTTGGTCACTGCTGTTACTTTCGTGCCTTCAAAAGTATCCCGTAAGAGGAGAACAATAATAGGCATTCTTCATGTTTCTGCACACCTATCTGCTGCCTTGATTCTAATGATGCTTATGGAATTGGGTGTTGAGACTTGCATCAGGCACAAATTGTTGGCAACTTCAGGTGAATGTCCTGTTAGTCGGGTTACTAAGTGCTTCTAAGTAATAAAATAAATAGCTGCAGTTGGATTTCATGTTTTTTTTTTTTTTTTTTTTTCCTTAAAATCTTTTTAGTTTTCAGTTATACTCGATGCGTGGTCATTATTTCATCTAAGATATTTCGATAATTTCATCCGCATTTACATTATACTCTGCTTGGTTTATCTCGGAAAGGCATTCTCATATCAGTTTTCTGGTTTTAACTACATTTGTTTATGATATCTCCTCCATGATTCAACCTGATTGTTTTTAGGGGTTAGTTCTGAGCCGATTAAGTTTTCATTTCAGGCTACCATACTCTGTATGAATGGTATCGATCTGTGGAGAGTGAGCATTTTCCTGATCCGTCTGGCCTACGGCCACGTATTGAGCAGTGGACATTTGGCCTTTATCCAGCATGCATTAAGTATCTGATGTCAGCATTTGATGTTCCTGAGGTGAATAATTATGGCGACTTTCTTTGTATATCTTTTGAGCCCTTCCTTTTTCATCTATTTTTAAACAATCTTTTTCAGGTTATGGCTGTCAGCAGGACTACTATCTGCAAGAATGGGATGGACTCCCTCTCTCGAGGAGGGGCTGTGATTTATTATGCTTCTGTTTTCCTTTACTACTGGGTCTTCTCAACCCCGATCGTTTCGTTGGTCTTCGGAAGCTACCTTTATATCTGCATAAATTGGCTTCACATGCACTTCGACGAGGCTTTCTCTTCACTCCGCATTGCTAATTACAAGTCATTTACTAGGTTCCATATTAACTTAAAAGGCGATCTTGAAGTTTTCACCCTTGCTGTCGATAAGGTAAAAAATGATTGCTGGCTCTTCCTGAATTTCCGAGAGCATGTTTTTGATCGTTTGTGGTAATGTGAAGGTGCCGAAAGAATGGAAGCTGGATCCAAGTTGGGAAGGCGAGTCGAAGCTGCAACCGAAGCTTAGCCACCAAAGAAGATTTCCCAGCAAATGGAGATCGGCTTCGTCTCAGCAGGATCCCGTCAGCACTGTAAGGATCGTTGACCACTTTATTATCGAACAAACAGTAATGCCCGTAGTTGAGCCAGTCAATGGATCAGTATCTCATTGATCAAAGGGCTGTTAGTCTTGTAACACTAATGTAAGTTATATGCTTTAGAAAGCCTGTAGTAGTAGAGAGGGAAAAAGGAAGAAAAAGAGAGTACTATAGGAAGGGAAGTTGTACTACGTTAGGTATACCCTATAATGGAAGTAAATATATGATTAAAACCTACTTTTGCTGCAAAATGGAAGATAGCCATTTTCATAATGTACCAATTTGTATTTTATGAGAATGGCGTTTCGTGTGGTTGTGTATTCCACGATCAAACGAGCGTCTTCCTTGCAAATTACACGACCACGAGCTAGTGCACCTGTGTCGTCGTGTATTACATGATTGAGCTCTATCAATCTTGCTCCGCCCTCGATTACAAGATCACACGAACTCGTGTGGTCGCAGTCGTGTAATCTTTGGCCAAAGTTCATAATACCGTGTGATCATTTAATTGTCCCCTTCTGCAAATGATTAAAAAAAATCTTTGTTTTATGAGAATCTGATTATTTTGGATTTTACGAACACAAATGTAACTATAATTTTATTTGCATGATTATTCATTGATTTACTCTTCATCTCCAAATATCTAAAATGCTATAGTATCCTACTTTTGATTCATCGGATGCAATTCAGTTGGTAAAATGTTTTTGCCCTAATTAAAAAGTTAGGGGTTCGAGTCACTATGGGGAAACTGAAAATCATTATTGATCCTCCTTAAAAGAATGAAAAAAAAGAGGAGAACAAAAAGATTATATCACGTTTTAAGTCTAATTATTAACGTTAACTCAAAAAGAAAAAAAATTCTATTTATAATGTTGTTATATAACAACATGAGGTTAATTTTTTATACACGTACGTACCCTTAGACCAAATAAATATATGCGCAAGTATTTAATATGTAGAAAGTCTAAGAAATAGGTTAGCCTCTTCTACCGCCCTTACGCTACAGGAAAAAAAGTGTATCTTAATTAAATGTTTGAAGCCAATGTTTCAAACTCATTAAAATAAAAAATAAAAATAAAAATAAATCTCAGTAGAGCTAAATAGATGAATTAATTTATCCCTAGATTCAGGACAGCCTATTTTATGTTGCTAAACTAAAGTGTATATATATATATATATATAGAAATGATATGCTACTCACCTAATGGTGATCACCTTTGTGGGCACTAGGGTTGTAAACGAACCGAATCGAATCGAATATTACACTATTCGAATCGAATTTGTTAAATTTTTTGCGAATTCGAATTCGAATATTATACGAATTTGAAATCCGATTTGTATTTGAATTTCTCGAATAATTTAACGAATCCGAATCGAATATCGAATCACTTAGATTTTGTATATTCGTTTAAAAAATGGCTCGTATTTGAAATTATTCGATTGGATAATAGCTTAAATTAATAGGTTGAGTTTGGAGCTATGGAGTATACAAGCATTTAAGAACTAAACTCCTAAATAGACTTATAGAAATTACCAATAAAAGTACTCCTTCCATCTCACTTCGTTAGTTACATAGATCAAAATTAAGAAAATAAAAGATGTTAGAGTGATTCCCGGTTAATCTGTAAAGTTAATTGAATTTTCATGTATTGTCATTTTATTTAATTTCATTTCGTTTTAATATGATTAATAAAAATATAAATGTCTAGACTTGAGCTATGGGCTTTTAAAATACTTAAGAAATCAGTTTTTAATTGGAGTTGATAAATTATCATATACTACTATAATATAATATAATATATATATATATATATATATATATATATTTATCTAAACGAATATTTACGAATATCGAATCGAATATCATAATTTGTTATCCTCGTGTGTAAAATTTATGTATTTTGGGGACAAAAATTTCAAGAGGTTGAGATACTTATTGGTGGACGGAGGGAGTATAATCCCCATTTTTTCCCCCAAAAATGAAAAAAAAGAAAAAGGAAAAGAAAAAGTTGCCCCGTGTAATTGGTTTTCGAACATTTAATTAATGTGCAAATCTCATAGATAAGCTTAGTCAAGCACCTATATTACATCCAGTGTTCTAAAAGTCGCTAGTCACTAGTCGGGCGGTGAGGTGGGGACTAGCGCCTAGGCGGCTAGTCGGGAGCTTAGGCGGGGACTAGCCGGATTAGAATTATAATGCTTATTTTTATTATTTTTACACTATATTCTAAATTACAAGCTATATAAACATATGTTACTCATAATTTCATTTTTTAATTTATGATAAAAACATATAATAAGTTAATTAATAGCTAAAATTCCATAAACCTAGTAGTCTTCCAAATAAATTTCATAGTACATAATAATTTTTCATAAATTTAAACGTGAAATCCATAAATTTGAACATAAATAAACTAAATATATGAATTTAAAATTAAAACTCTAAATCTCTAATCAAATCCGCCCAACCCACCTAGAGCCCGACCAGCCCGCCTAGAGCCGCCTAGCCCGCCTAGCCGCCCAGCCCGCCTGGAGCCGCCTAGCCCGCCTAGGCACCGATTAGCGCCTAAGCGCTTAGAGACCACCAACTAGCCAAAAGTCAGGTCGGCCATGGTCCGACTAGCACCTAGGCGCCGACTAGGCCGATTTTTAGAACACTGATTACATCTATATCTAATTAGAAGGTTTAAATGTTTTACCATTAATTAGGGGTTAGTGAAGAAACCTTACAATAAAAATATAGACTATGTTTAGACAAAAAATATAGACTATGGTCTGGCTTTTAGTCTGCTTTCTAAAAAAAAAAGATCCTATCGACTTTAGAGAACTCGACTGACAGCTTTTTTTAATATATATATATATATATATATATATATACATATATATATATATATATAAGTAGTAGATCATATGAAAACTAATTATTACGTGAAACCTGCAACCTATCATAAAATGTTGCATTTTATGCATAAAATAATGCATTTTGTGCATAAAATGTTGTATAATAAAATATATTATTTTATTTTATTTTATATTATTTTTATGCATATAATGTATCATCATGAGAATGCAACATTTTATGTTGGGTTGTAGGTTTCACGTAATAATTAGTTTTCACCATAACCCATCCCTATATATATATATATATATATATATATATATTTTAAAACATCTTAATTAGGATGATAGTTTCTTCTCAATAATTTTCTCTAATACATGCAGCATGTTAGATTTTCAGGCCCAAACAAAGCTTTAACTTAATTAATGCATAGGGTTTAAATACAGGTGCAAATTAACCATTCGTTCAATGAGACGACCTCATAATAATAATAATAATAATAATAATAATAAATATTAGAATTCTCTGATAAATTTATTAAAAAATTAAGTATCGGTTAGAAAATACTCCCGCCGTCCATGATTTTAAGGCCCAAAAATCTCGGCACGGAGTTTAATGTGTTTGGTGATGTGTTAATAATTAAAAGTGTTAAGGTGAAATAATTGTGGGTCCATATAATTTTTTAACTGTATTAAAGATTTAAAGTGCTAATTGTAAAATGTTAAAATAGTAAAATGTTAAAGTATATCGTGGGGCCTACTATCAAAAAAGAAAAGAGTCTAAAGATAGTGAACATCTAAATATAATAATCAACTCTAAAGATCGTTGACAGAAAAAATACAATAAGTAATATGGTTATCTGGACATGCATGTACAGGTGTGCTGAACCGCTTCGGATATAAAGTCTTATACACAACCTTGGCCCTGGCCCCAAACTTTTTCTGAACGGTACCCGAACCCGCGGAAAAAGTTGACATCCCTAATTCAAAGCAGCCAGCGAGCGGAAATAATGAATTGATTAAGCTAAACCTAACCTATATATTAAACGAAAACAAGAAATACGAACAGATAAACATACAATTGAATTTGAGATTAAGGCCCCCTATCCAATTAAGAAAGGGCATTAATTGCTAATATAGGTAGCGTTTGGGCAAAACCATTATTTTTTCTACACTCATTTACAATGAATATAAATGAATAAAGTTAAATACTTTGTTTGTAATAACGGGACCATGGATATTTATGTGCTCCCTTGTATTGTTTTTTTCTTGTCTTCAATAAATTATTATTTATATTAATAAAGGTTATTTTAAATTTGTGTGCCTTTTTTAATAGCTCAAAAGTATTCCCTTTTTAATATATGTATAGTTAATTAACCAAAGCTATTTCAGATTTAATTGTTAATTTGTTTGTCTGAGTTAGGTTTTTTTTGGTTTTAATTTAAGGTTTTTGTTAGGCAATTTAATTATCACATTAATTTTGTAGCTATTAATTGCTATCTATTTATCATATGAACTCTATATCTATAATCAATCATCATTTTTTTTGTTTAATTATTGAACTAGAAATCTGTATATTAAACTTGGCACTATGTGAACTTATTCATCCCAATACTTAGTTTACGTTAACTGTGATTGATTGTTTAATTTTTTTAAGCAATTAAACATGAAATTTATAAATTGCACTATGGACGATTCGAACTCGGACATTAACTCTCTACGGCTAGACCAACACACATATACAATTGTTTATTTTATACTAATAAATTGTTTATTTGATGATGATACATAAGTACTACTACTTCACAAAAAATGTAGCACAGATGGTCACATCCAAGTCTTAATTATACAGTATAACTTAGGCACAAAATTCATGATAAACAATAGTATTAGGTAATCTTAATTACCATCATGAATATGTTAACACCCTAGCCTAGATAGATATAGAAATTTCCATGGTGTAGAAGAGGGACACCACATCATACATACACACAGAGTTTGATTCATATAAAAATAAAACCTGACTTGAGAAATATGAATGAATCTAGACCACTGATCTTAGTTAGATCTATAATTGTTATTGAATTAAGCATCGTTACAAGACACCATAAGCATGATTATGTTTAAGTATCAATTTGTACAGTCATAAGCACAATTGTTATAAGCACAATTTTATGCATATTTAAGCATGATTTTGTATAGCTTTAAGCATTATTCTCATTTTCACACGCTATGAATTATTTGCACGCTAACCCTTCCCATACATACATACATACATACATACATATATACACACATACATTTATTTCTTCTGAAGACTTTTTTTTACACGAAGTTCGTATATATGAAGCGTTGAAGGCTAATTCATGAGGCTATGGACGTCTAAAATGACGAAATTAAATGTGAATTTTCAAACCCGATTCCTAATTATCTCACTAACCAAGAGTAGACAATTTAGCAATTAATAGTACCATCAAGAATGTTCTCATACTCATTGTGAGCATACTTAATATATTCACGATTAATATGACAGTATCACAAAAATAATTTTTGTATTTAGGATTTAGTTTTTTTTAATAGAGTTTAGTTTTTTAACGTATAATAATAATAATTTACGTCAATAGTGGGCACAATAAATATGTCTACGGTGAATAGGGGATCATTACTCGTTAGTACTACAGTCCAACTAACACAAATAATAAATTAGATATTTTCACTTTGCATGGAAACTACAAAAAAAAGAAACTTTAAGAAGAAAAAAAGACTAACTAAAATATAATCTTTGATCCCTTGAAAATATCCCTTGAAAATCAGAGAAATTTCAAGAGCTCGAGAACAATGGAGATCACCAACAGCTTCCGAAGAACGTCTTCGGCTTGGAGGAGCAGTCGAATCGAGATGTTTTCACAATCATCGCGAGAAGAGGACGACGAAGAAGCTCTGAAATGGGCAGCACTTGAGAAACTCCCAACTTTTGATCGTTTGAGGAAAGGGATCTTGCTTGGATCTCAAGGCGCTTCGAACGAGATCAATGTAAGGGATCTTGGCTTTCAAGAAAGAGTTAAATTGATCGATAGGCTTGTTAGGGTTGCCGAAGAAGATAATGAGAAGTTCTTGTTGAAGTTCAAGAACAGAATAGATAGGTAATAACTTTTTTTTTTTAGCTTTAATACATTATGATTTACTCATTTCTTTTAATTTTTTTTTAATAATATTATTATGTTATGTAATTTGATATAGAGTTGGGATTGATTTACCGACGATTGAGGTTCGGTTCGAGAATATTAAGATCGAAGCAAAAGCTTATGTAGGAAGCAGAGCTCTGCCTACTTTCCTCAACTTCTTCATCAACATTGCTGAGGTAAATAAATTCAACTGTGTGTTTTTGGTGGGTTTTTTTAATTTTTTTTTTTTTTTTTAAGAGTGATTATTGTATTGATCATTTTCTCACTCTATTTTCTTCATGAAGGATTTCTTGAATTATCTTCGCATTCTTCCCAGCAAAAAGAGGCCCTTAACAATTTTAGACAACATCAGTGGAATCTTGAAGCCTAGCCGGTATATAAATATTTTATTTATAATCTTTCTTTCTCTTCGTGTTGTGTGTATTTAGTTATGTGTCTTGAAATTGAATCAATTAGAAATAATATTAATGTTGTTTAATTTTTGTGTGTGTGTGTGTGGGAGAAGTATGACGCTTCTATTAGGCCCTCCAAGTTCTGGAAAGACAACGCTTTTGTTGGCTTTAGCTGGGATGCTTGATCCTTCTCTAAAGGTAAATAGCCTTCTCTTTTTAAATTAAAAAAATAAAATAAAATAATTAATGACTTTTCTTTATCAAGAAATTAAATTTCATAGTAATTCTTTTCTTTAGTACTATCTCCGTCCCATTCATAATGTTTTGTTTCATTTTGGGCTCGGAAAATTAAGTATAAGGTCTAAAACTTGAAAACACGGTAGGGCTCACACTTATAAATAGTTAAAAGAGAAAACAAGACATTTTGAATGAGATAGCTAAAAATAAAAAACAAGACATTTTTAGTGAAACAAAAGGAGTACGATTAGAGGTGTCTACCAGGCCAGACCGGCTGAGCATAGCTCGGACCAAGCATGTTGAAATGGGTCCCTATGGGGTATTTTTTTTGGGCATTTGGGCGACCTTGTACTAAATGGGCCTTGAGTGGGCTTGATTTTAGCAAAAACTCGCCCAGGCTTGACCCGCTCCATTCGTGGGCCTGAGGCGGATTTGGCCGTTCCAACCCAATTAACAACTCTAAGTACAACACATAAACACACATATTATAAGATACTCCCTCCGGTCTTTTCAAGTTGATATATTTTTTTCTGCATTTGTGGCAAGCGTTTTCGAGCGTCTCGATGATGAGTTTTAAAATATCTTTTTAAAGATTTTTTTTTATTACGGGATACTACAACACTTGTATCCCGTATCCCGTAATAAAAAAAAATCTTAAAAAAAATATTTTAAAACTCATCATCGAGACGTTCGAAACCGCTTGCCATAAATGCTGAAAAAAAAGTGTATCAACTTGAAAAGACCAGAGGGAGTATTATAAGATGACTCGACCCTCCAACTTATCTATTGAAGGGGAAGCATCTGACTAACCGAGTTGCGCTTTGTCGTTAATTTAACGATAATTCTGAATGAGCAGTTTTCAGGGAGAGTGACGTACAATGGACATGGGATGAAAGAATTTGTGCCTCAAAGAACTGCAGCATACATAAGTCAGTATGATGTTCACCTAGGAGAATTGACTGTTAGAGAAACATTAGCATTTTCCGCTAGGTGTCAAGGAGTAGGAAGCAATCACGGTAAGTAGCGTTTTCTAAAGTCGCGTTTCTTTCAGAAAATAAATAAATAATTAAGTGAGAAAATAAAAGATGTGGAAAATAATTAATTATGGTGTCAAAAATTTGTGCAGAAATGCTGGCAGAATTGTCAAGGAGAGAAAAAGAGGCAAATATTAAGCCTGATCCTGATTTGGATGTGTACATGAAAGTAAGACTTTGCTACTCAACAAAACTAATTTTTATTTAATACAGTAGTAAATTATAATAATGTTATTTTAATCATGTAGGCAGCAGCTACAGCGGGGCAAGAAGCAAGTATTGTCACAGATTATATAATTAAGGTAATATTATATTCATTAATATAATAAGGGTTTATTTCATTAATAACCCATTCTACTATTTGTCTATCTATAGAAACTATAATTTTTTGATTCATACTTTATATCTATAAACATGAGGTGAATAAGTTTGAGTAAATAGCATAGCACCCTTCTATATATTTTCTTGAAACTTGAGTTTTCCCTTTTGAAATTATTGTAAGAACTGCAAATGATAGGAATAAGTTATAGAAGAATAACATTTTAAAATGTACATAAAAAAAATACAGATATGACTAATTTTCATAACTATGATGGATTTTATTACTTATCCAAAAAATCAAATTTATTTGCAGATATTGGGATTGGATGTTTGTGCTGATACCCTCGTAGGAGATAACATGATCAGGGGAATTTCCGGTGGCCAGAAAAAACGTGTCACAACAGGTTAAATTTTCACTATTCCAATCCCACGTGGCATTTAACGAACATATTATTCAATATTTTAAAAACCGAACCGAAAGTCAAACCGATAAAACTTGCGATTCTCGGTTTTTCAATCGAACCGGCTGGATCCAGGCAAAACCGCAAAACCAGAACCATGGTTGATTCTCGGTTCAACCGGTCCGGTTCTTAAAACACTTCTCTAAAAAAGAGAGAGAATATCATATAATTAATCGAAATTATAAGCTAAAATTTATTTATTTATTTAAAAAAAAAACAGGGGAGATGCTGGTGGGGCCATCAAAGGCGTTGTTCATGGACGAGATATCAACCGGTTTAGACAGCTCGACGACTTTCCAAGTGGTGAACTCGATCCGACAGTCGATCCACATCCTCAAAGGGACAATACTAATGTCACTCCTACAGCCGGAGCCGGAGACGTACGACCTGTTCGATGACATCATCCTCATATCCGAAGGCCAGGTAGTTTATCAGGGGCCCCGCCAGCACGTGCTCGAATTCTTCGAGTCCATGGGCTTCAAATGCCCCGACCGCAAAGGCGTCGCCGATTTCTTACAAGAAGTACGCTACTAATAATTATAACTAACACGTGCAAATTAAACACGTGCATTTGAGAAAAAAAAAAAAGAATAATTGAGCACGTTTTCCACGTGCAGGTGACGTCGAAGAAGGACCAGCAGCAATACTGGGCGGAGAGTGGGAAGCCGTACAGGTATATTGAGGTGAGAGAGTTTGCCGAAGCGTTCAAGACGTTCCACGTGGGAATGCAGCTGACGTCGGATTTAGCGACGCCGTTTGATAAGAGCAAGAGCCACCCTGCTGCGCTCGTGACCAAGAGTTACGGCGTGAGCAAGAAGGAGCTGCTGAGGGCGTGCGCCTCACGTGAGATTACGCTCATGAAGAGGAACTCCTTCCTCTACATCTTCAAGCTCCTTCAGGTTAAAACAACAACAACAAAAAAAAAAAAAAAAATACAATTATTTGATCGGGATTAAGGAGGAAATCAAAAATTAGAATAAGTGCTCTTTTTTTTTTTTTTTTTCAGCTCGGCATAATGGGATTGATAGCAATGACGCTCTACATCCGCCCGAAAATGCACAAACGCAGCTTAATGGACGGAAGGATCTTTGCAGGTTCTCTCTTCTACTCCATCACCACCGTCACCTTTAACGGAATGGCTGAAATCGCCATGACTATTCAGAAGCTCCCCGTCTTCTACAAGCAGAGGAATTTCCACTTTTTCCCGGCCTGGACCTACTCTCTCCCCTTATGGCTACTCAGCGTCCCTGTCAGCACCCTCGAAGTACTCGTATTCACAGTCCTCACCTATTACGAAATCGGATACGATCCAAACGTTGGAAGGTACAACATCTTGGCAATTCTTTTCATACATCTGTCCACGAAAATTGTGGCCAAGTTTTTTTGGCACGCATTTCAAAATAGATTTTTTTGGAGTATTTATTCTTTTTACAAGGTATTACGAGTATTGTATTACCGAGTAAAATAAATTATACTCTAAAAATCTACTTCAAAACCATCATCACAAAGCATTAAAACGCGTGCCAAAAAAACCAGCCGCAGTTTTCGAACAATAGCACAGCTGATCAAATTTTATGTTGAATGGCAGGTTTGTCAAGTATTACCTGGTGTTGCTAGTTCAAATGCAAACGGCGTCGTCCTTGTTCAAGGTCATCGGGGCAATGGGGAGGAACATGATCATCGCCAACACGTTCGGCTTCTTCGTGCTCCTCCTCATGTTCGCGCTCAGTGGCTTCGTCCTCGTGCGAAGTAAGCAATGTGCATTCTTCTGTTGATTTTGTTGATTTTTTTTTAAATAACTTTGGATTAATTAATTGGTGTTGGTAGAGAGTGTGAAGAAGTGGTGGCTATGGGGTTACTACATTTCGCCTATGATGTACGGAGATAACGCGATCATAGTAAACGAGTTCAGGGGCCACAGTTGGAAACATGTACGTTACGTTTTCTTGATCATGATTCTGGTGGTTTATTCTTGAAATGTAGATGATGTTCGAGCTGGTCTTTCTCTCGACAGGCTTCTCCCGATGCAAACGTATCGCGTTCTTTGGGAGTCGAGGTTATAGAGTCGATCGGGTATTTCCCGGGCTCGTACTGGTACTGGATAGGACTAGCTGCATTGTTAGGCATGATACTCTTGTTCAATATCTTCTCCACTCTTGCTCTGACCTATCTAAATCGTGAGTAGTGTTTCTCCTTAGATACTTTCCCTTTTTGTAATTTCTTTGCTAGATTAAAGAATTGTTTGTTAACGTTCATATTATGTGGATGAAAGCTTTGGGAAAACCTCAAGCTATGATTAGTGAAGATGAGAATGAGGCTTCAACTAGGACAAATGGTGAGTTTAGCATTGAACTCATTTTTTTTTCTTCTTCTAAATTTGTGAAGAAGATGAATGTGCTCTCACATTTAAAAATGATCTAGGAAGGGAAGATGAGAAAAGAAAACGAGAAGTCGTCCTTCCATTCGAGCCACACTCCATTGTGTTCGACGAGGTCAAGTACTCTGTAGACATGCCACAGGTAGGCTACAAACACAAGACTTCAAAATCTTGAAAATATAATTGGATGATTTTCAAATAAATCACAATCTTTGAAATGAAATGCAGGAAATGAAGAGCCAGGGAGTAACAGAGGACAAACTTGTACTTCTGAAGAGCGTGAGTGGAGCTTTCAGGCCGGGAGTCCTGACCGCTCTGATGGGCGTAAGTGGGGCCGGTAAAACCACGCTTATGGATGTGTTGGCCGGTCGGAAAACAGGTGGATATATTGACGGAAACATCACAATCTCCGGTTATCCTAAAAGGCAAGAGACATTTGCTCGAATCTCCGGATACTGTGAGCAGAACGACATCCATTCTCCCTGTGTCACAGTCTATGAGTCATTGCTCTTCTCAGCTTGGCTGCGTCTGCCCCAAGATGTAGACTCCGGTACAAGAAAGGTTTGTCCTCTATTAATATATACTCTCTCCGTCCCATCTATAAAGAGAGAGTGTCAACTCTCTTTATAAATGGGACATAGGGAGTATGTTGTTTCACAATATGAATGAACTGCACATCTTCAATATCCTTGTTGTGTGTACATTCTAGGGATTCGTGGAAAATGTGATGGAACTGGTGGAGCTCACTACACTGAGAGACGGACTAGTCGGATTGCCCGGGGTGAGCGGTCTTTCGACGGAGCAACGCAAGAGGCTAACCATAGCAGTGGAGCTAGTGGCGAATCCGTCGATAATATTCATGGACGAGCCAACTTCTGGACTAGATGCGAGAGCTGCTCAAATCGTGATGAGAACAGTTAGGAATACAGTGGACACAGGCAGGACCGTGGTGTGCACCATCCATCAACCCAGCATCGATATCTTTGAAGCTTTTGATGAGGTAAGAAATATCTAATATTTTGATTTAATTTAAATTTTTCTAATTTTTTTTCCCATTTCCTAATTGTTAGTTTGTTTTGGAAAATTTTGCAGCTATTCTTAATGAAGCGAGGGGGGCAAGAAATATACGTAGGGCCAGTTGGCCGACATTCCGCCCATTTGATTCAGTATTTTGAGGTGAATCAATGCTGCAAATAACGAGCTTATAAAAATATGTGTCACATAATCGAACTCTCTTTGTGGACGGAGAGAGTAAACTAATTAATAGTAAATCTTCGGTGTTGAATCTCAGGCAATTCCCGGAGTTACGAAAATCAGGCCAGGCTACAATCCGGCGACCTGGATGCTTGAAGTGTCGTCTTCGGCACAAGAAATGGCGTTGGGTGTTGATTTTACTGAAATCTACAAAAATTCAGAACTTTATAGGTTAGATAATTCAGTACTGATGCAATATATATGTGTATAAATAAGTATTTATATTGATTGTGTATTGTTATGGATTCAAGGAGAAACAAAGCCCTGATAAGCGAGCTGAGCACGCCCCGTCCCGGAACGGAAGACATACATTTTGCGACGCAGTACTCTCAGCCTTTCTTCACTCAATCCGTGGCGTGTCTGTGGAAGCAACACTTGTCGTACTGGCGAAATCCTCTCTACTCCGCCGTTAGAATTATCTACACCACCTTCCTTGCCCTCATATTCGGATCCATGTTCTGGGATATCGGCAATAAAAAGTAAGCAATCACATTCTTAAGATTGTAAATGAACTGACTCTAACAGCTTATAAGATGTCTCGAGAGCTTAGAGAAACTTAATTATTTTTTTAGCTTACTTTATAACTTTATAAGTCAGTTTTAAGATTTTATTTTGTCAAACAGTTTTCAAGAGCTTAATTATAAGCTCTTATAAAATATGAATGGCTCTGCATTCCTTTGCTAGGGATACTACAATACACATTTTCAACGCAATGGGCTCAATGTACGCGGCTGTCTTTTTTCTCGGGGTCCAGATCGCATCATCGGTACAGCCAGTGGTGTCGGTGGAGAGAACAGTGTTCTACCGCGAAAGGGCTGCAGGGTTGTACTCTGCCCTACCGTACGCCGTAGGACAGGTGATTATTATGCTAGTGATCCTCATAGTTATGCTTTGAATTGGAACATAGAAAACGACTGATGTGACAATGTCCTTGTCTGATTTCCTACACGCAGGCTGTCATAGAAATACCGTACTGTTTCATACAGGCCATCGTGTATGGAACTATAGTGTATGCAATGATCGATTTCGATTGGACGGCTAAGAAATTCTTCTGGTACATATACTTCATGTTCTTCACCCTTCTCTACTTCACCTACTACGGCATGATGACAGTGGCGCTCACTCCCAACGAAAACATTTCCAACATCGTGTCTTACTCGTTTTACGCCCTCTGGAATCTTTTCTCCGGATTCATAATCCCACGACCGGTCAGTTCCATCTATAACAATCTCATATTAAGAGTAATGGTTCAGATCTATTCATATCTCTTACAGTATATCATAACTTATTTCTGATAAGCATACTTTTGTATCTAAAATATCTTCATCATTCTTGAGGGTAATTTAGTAATTTAATATATATTGTGATAAATTCATGACCATTTAACTAGTTTATGAAGAGGACTAGTGTGGAGGAAGTTTCATTTGATTTTGCTTAATTTTTATTTATTATTATTATTATTATTATTTTTTTATATAGAGAACACCGATATGGTGGAGATGGTACCACTGGGCGAACCCTGTAGCCTGGACATTGTACGGATTGATCGTGTCGCAGTACGGTGATGAGATGGATGTGATGACGGACACGAATGAATCTGTTCGACGTTTTGTGAGAAGTTACTTGGGATTCCGGCACGAGTTTATTGGTGTTGTGGCTGCCATGGTTGCCGGATTTGGAGTTGTTTTTGGTCTTATATTTGCGTTAGGTATAAAGTGGTTCAATTTCCAAAAAAGATAGTTTCAATTTTGTGCGGATTTTGTTATATTTTGTTATATTATGTATGTGTATCCCTGCCAATGGTAATAGCTTCTACACTCATGGCGGGCTCCACAACCTGAGGCACTTTCTATTGTATAGCATCCACCGACTTTCAGGTGCGGATTTTCCGAGGGCAGATTACCATAAGATAACTTTGGTACATCCTTTATTTTAAGGACTGATCGCGACCTGTATCTTTCATGATTCTAAAGAAATTTGTGCTTCCAAACCCAATTCTGAGATGGCAACTTGTTGTCGTTACCATTCAACCATGTGTTCCTGCACCCAAACTTACACATGATCAACTAATGATTATTCACATTATCATTACTTAATAAATATGCATCAAGATGGCAGAATAGGAACGTGTTTCAACACGATGACAAGAAGAGGTTAGGCATGAATAGCATAATAGCCATATGAGATAATTTCCGATTTCCGGGCTCAACTCAAAGCAAGCACAAACAGTCAAGTAAACATGTTGAGGCTAAATTCAGATAATTCACTCTGTAAATATTAGCCCAAAATTTTTCTGATAAATTAAAGGAGTCAGACTTCCTGTAAAAGTTCTTCTTGAATTGGTAGAACAGCAGCATTGCAAGCTTATTTATCTGGGAAGAGACTATCCTGTTCTAAGGAGATTCTTCATCGCCAAGAAGTCAGTATAATATTATCAGATAATATAAAATTCAAGCAAACCAAGATACAGTACACTTCTAAATGTACACTGAGTGGGAAGAATAATATGAAAAGAATCAGTTTCTCTATTGCATGGTTATACCTCATCTGAGTGGAAAGAAGACCATATACCATATAGCTTTCCAAACATGAATATTAATAACATAAAGGAGCCCTCAAGAATGAGGCTAACAAATGACATGCGTATTCACAGTCCTCACCTATTACGAAATCGGATACGATCCAAACGTCGGAAGGTACAACATCTTGACAATTCTTCTCATATTTCCGTCCATGAAAATTCATGTGGCTAAGTTTTTTGGCACGCGTTTCAAAATAGATTTTTTGGAGTATTTCTTTCTTTTACAAGGTATTACATGTATTGTAGTACCTTGGAAAATAAATTATACTCCAAAAATCCACTTCAAAACCATCATCACAAAGCATTGAAACGCGTGCCAAAAAAACCACCCGCAGTTTTCGAACAATAGCACATCTGATCAAATTTTATGTTGAATGGCAGGTTTGTCAAGTATTACCTGGTGTTGCTAGTTCAAATGCAAACGGCGTCGTCCTTGTTCAAGGTCATCGGGGCAATGGGGAGGAACATGATCATCGCCAACACGTTCGGCTTCTTCGTGCTCCTCCTCATGTTTGCGCTCAGTGGCTTCGTCCTCGCGCGAAGTAAGCAATGTGCATTCTTCTATTGATTTTGTTGATTTTTTTTTTAATTATTTTTTTTAATAACTTTGGATTAATTGGTGTTGGTAGAGAGTGTGAAGAAGTGGTGGCTATGGGGTTACTACATTTCGCCTATGATGTACGGAGATAACGCAATCATAGTAAACGAGTTCAGGGGTCACAGTTGGAAACATGTACGTTCTCATGATCATGATTCTGGTGTTCTTTTTTAATGTAGATGATGTTCGAGTTGGTCTTGCTTTCGACAGGCTTCTCCCGATGCAAACGTATCGCGCTCTTTGGGAGTCGAGGTTATAGAGTCGATCGGGTATTTCCCGGGCTCGTACTGGTACTGGATAGGACTAGCTGCATTGTTAGGCATGATACTCTTGTTCAATATCTTCTCCACTCTTGCTCTGACCTATCTAAATCGTGAGTAGTGTTTCTCCTTAGCTACTTTCCTTTTTGTAATTTCTGTGCTAGATTAAAGAATTGTTTGTTAACGTTCATATTATGTGGTTGAAAGCTTTGGGAAAACCTCAAGCTATGATAAGTGAAGATGAGAATGAGGCCTCAACTAGAACAACTGGTGAGTTTAGCATTGAACTCATTTTTTTTTTTCTTCTTCTAAATTTGTGAAGAAGATGAATGTGCTCTCACATTTAAAAATGATCTAGGAAGGGAAGATGGGAAAAGAAAACGAGAAGTTGTCCTTCCATTCGAGCCACACTCCATTGTGTTCGACGAGGTCAAGTACTCTGTAGACATGCCACAGGTAGGCTACAGACACAAGACTTCAAAATCTTGAAAATATAATTGGATGATTTTCAAATAAATCACAATCTTTGAATTGAAATGCAATGCAGGAAATGAAGAGCCAGGGAGTAACAGAGGACAAGCTTGTACTTCTGAAGAACGTGAGTGGAGCTTTCAGGCCGGGAGTCCTGACCGCTCTGATGGGCGTAAGCGGGGCAGGCAAAACCACGCTTATGGATGTGTTGGCCGGTCGAAAAACAGGTGGATATATTGACGGAAACATCACAATCTCCGGTTATCCCAAAAGGCAAGAGACATTTGCCCGAATCTCCGGATACTGTGAGTAGAACGACATCCATTCTCCCTGTGTCACGGTGTACGAGTCGTTGCTCTTCTCAGCTTGGCTACGTCTGCCCCAAGATGTAGACACTGATACAAGAAAGGTCCGTCCTCTATTACTATGTTGTTTCTACAATACCACCCAACTGCACATCCTTTTGTGCAGTTGAATGGTATTGTAGAAAAAGGCGTGCACATCTTTAATGTCCTTGTTTTGTGTACATTCTAGGGATTCGTGGAAAATGTGATGGAACTGGTGGAGCTCACTACATTGAGAGACGCGCTAGTCGGGTTACCCGGTGTGAGTGGTCTTTCGACGGAGCAACGCAAGAGGCTAACCATATCAGTCGAGCTGGTGGCGAATCCGTCGATAATATTCATGGACGAGCCAACTTCTGGACTAGACGCGAGAGCCGCTCAGATTGTGATGAGAACTGTTAGGAATACAGTGGACACAGGCCGGACCGTGGTGTGCACAATCCATCAACCCAGCATCGATATATTTGAAGCTTTTGATGAGGTAAGAAATATTTAGTATTTTAATTTTCTCCAAATTTTTTTCGCATTTCCTAATTGTTAATTGGAAAATTTTGCAGCTGTTCTTGATGAAGCGAGGGGGGCAAGAAATATATGTAGGGCCAGTCGGCCGACATTCCGCCCATCTGATTCAGTATTTTGAGGCAATACTCTCTCCATCCCAGCCAACTAGTCTACTTTCTTGAATATATTAATGAGTAAATCACGAGTGTTGAATTGTGAATTGCAGGCAATTCCAGGAGTTACAAAAATCAGGCCTGGCTACAATCTGGCAACCTGGATGCTTGAAGTGTCGTCTTCAGCGCAAGAAATGGCATTGGGTGTTGATTTTACTGAAATCTACAAAAATTCTGAACTTTATAGGTTTGATAGTTCAGTACTGATATATAATACTCCTTCCGTCCCAACCAAAGTGACCCCTTTTATATAAATAAGTATATTGATTATGTATTACTATGGATTTAAGGAGAAACAAAGCCCTGATAAGCGAGCTGAGCACGCCCCGTCCCGGAACGGAAGACATACATTTCGTGACCCAATACGCACAACCTTTCTTCACTCAATGCGTGGCGTGCTTGTGGAAGCAACACTGGTCGTACTGGCGAAATCCACTCTACTCTGCCGTTAGAATTATCTACACCACCTTCCTCGCCCTCATATTCGGATCCATGTTTTGGGATATCGGCAACAAAAAGTAAGCAATTGCATTATTAAGACTAAATAAACGACTCTAACAGTTTATACGATGTATAGAGGAACTTAATTATTTTTTTTGAATGCACAAGTTCTTATAAGTCATTTTATGATCTTATTTTGTCAAACACTTTTCAAGAGTTCAATGGCGCTGCATTCTTTTGTTAGGGATACTACATTGCACATTTTCAACGCGATGGGCTCCATGTACGCGGCTGTCTTCTTTCTCGGTGTCCAAATCGCATCCTCGGTGCAGCCAGTGGTGTCGGTAGAGAGAACAGTCTTCTACCGCGAAAGGGCTACAGGGTTGTATTCTGCACTACCGTACGCCGTAGGACAGGTGATTATTATGCTAGTGATCCACATAGTTATGTTCTGAATTGTGTTAATTAATAGTAATTTGTATGGAACATAGAAAACAGACTAATGTCCTTGACTGATTTTGTACACGCATGCAGTTATAGAAATACCGTACTGTTTCATACAGGCCATCGTGTACGGAACCATTGTGTATGCAATGATCGATTTTGATTGGACGGCTAAGAAATTCTTCTGGTACATATACTTCATGTTCTTCACCCTTCTCTACTTCACCTACTACGGCATGATGACTGTTGCCCTCACTCCCAACGAAAATATTTCCAACATCGTGTCCTACTCGTTTTACGCCCTCTGGAATCTCTTCTCTGGATTCATAATCCCACGGCCGGTGAGTTTCATTAACGCTTCAACAACAATCATAAAATTATATTAAGATTAATGGTCCAGATCTATTCATATTTCTTATATCATAAATTATTTCTATATATGTGTAGATTGTTTAACTTCATATGAAAAGTATGCTTTTGTATCCAAAATATCCTCAACATACTTGAGAGTAATTTAGTAGTTTAACATATATTGTGATGAAATTTATCTTCTTTGGTATTTATAGATTCATTATATAAATTCATGACCATTTAGCTTGTACATGAAGAAAACTAGGGTGGAGGAATTTTATTTGATCTTGCATTTTTATTTTTATTTTTAATTTTCATAGAGAACACCGGTATGGTGGAGGTGGTACCACTGGGCGAACCCTGTAGCCTGGACATTGTACGGATTGGTCGTGTCGCAGTTTGGTGATGAGACGGATGTCATGATGGACACGAATGAATCCGTCCGCCGTTTCGTGAGAAGTTACTTGGGATTCCGGCACGAGTTTATTGGTGTTGTGGCTGCCATGGTTGCTGGATTTGGAGTTGTTTTTGGTCTTATTTTTGCTTTAGGAATAAAGTTGTTCAATTTCCAGAAAAGATAGTTTCAATTTTGTTCGGATTTTGTTATATTTGGTACGGATTTGTCACAAATTATTGAGGAACTTGTTTCCGAATTGCTACGCTGGTAACTTTTAATTTGCTGATTTTTTTATTTAAAAAAAACTTTTAATTTGCTTATTTTACTTTTATATTATTTTATATTTCATACTAGTGAAGTATCCGTCGAAATTCAATATGAATTACTTAAGTTATACAGAGTAATTTTTAAATTAAAAATTAAAAATAATAATATCTAAAAAAAATAGGTCACACAATTATCTCAAATTACTCATTGTTATTGTCATCGCAATAGAAAATTCAACAGATTAAAGAATATAAGAATTTCTTAGATAGTAGTTACACTTGGTTTGAATATCGAGTCTATTATTATATACTATTCTCTCCGTCCATGATTTATTGACCCAAAAATTTTCGGCAAGCGTTTCTACCGAAACCTAGGACGAGTTTTAAAATAAAATTTTGAAATGTTTTACCGGAAAAAAAACACTTCAAAATTTTATTTTAAAACTCGTCCTAGGTTTCGGTAGAAACGCTTGCAGAAAAATTTTGGGTCAAGAAATCGTGGACGGAGGGAGTATTAGTTTTCAACATGGTAGATTTTTTAGATAATTGTATTAATTTTAAATGTAATTTTTTTCGTTCTTAGATGTAAAAGAAAAAAATGTAAACTCATTAATTAAAAAAGAAGTTGAAAACTTCTCAAAAGTTATTAATGTCAACTTGTTTTCAAGTTATTAATGTCAACTCTACCTTTAAACGAACAACTTTACATTTAAACTTTACGTTAATAAGTTTAAAAGTTTACATTTAATTAAACTTTACGTTAAAAAAGGATTATATACATTAATTTTCATATTTTTCCAAAAAGAATTGTAATATCTTTATTGTTTATAAGGAATAGTTAGTGCTTAGAAATAGACATTTATCTGTGTGCTTTTTCTGTAATATTTTTATTGTACTTATAATATATATTTTGCTCTCGCATTAATTTATAAGTTTAGTAAGCCTACGACGTACACTTGATGAGTAAAGTGTGAATTTGATTCTTATGAGAAATAACCTATTGAGATTATCATTTTCATACGTTTATAAATTGGTTTGTTTTTCCTAATTAGTTTCAATAGTAAATTATCCATAAAATTAAAAAATATATCACATTTTCTAATTTTTCACATTTATTCTTTGAAACTCTTACGTAAATTAAATTTATAAAAAATATGACTCTTGTCGGAGATTATATCATAGAGAGATATCATAGATTTGTAAATAGATGGAACTTGTATTTAATAATAATAATAATAATAATAATAATAATAATAATAATAATAATAAAGATGGAGTTCGTTTAAAATTTATTAAGGTGAAATTTACCGGAAATTATTTGTAAACACTGTTAAACTAATTAAAATTCGGGAAACTAAAACTTTCTTATTGCCTAGTGAAATGGGTAACATGTTCCACTTGAGATGTTTGCGGATTTCATTTGGTCGAAAGGAATGCAACCGCAATGAGACATGTCGTGAAGTGATCATTGAGGTAGGTTGTTCTGAAGTGATCATTGAGGTCGAAAGGGATGCAACCGCAACCGCAATGAGACATGTAGTGAATCCTCACAATCTGATCCGTCGTCTTCAGCTTGAAGAGTTGACCATTGAGGTAGGTTGTTGTTGTAAAACTTGGAATGATATTGTTGAGAAAATAGCCGGTGAGATCGCATGTTTGGAAAAGTTGATTACTCATTCCTCAGTGTGAGTACTCTTGAAAAATTTATTACTGAGAGCAAATCATTGAAAAATACATACACACATTGGAATACAAATACTTTAAGGTCCCCGATAAAAAAAACAAATACTTTAAGGTCATTTTATATTTCAGTTGGTTTTTGTGAGATGAAGCTTCCAAATGATTTACATGTTTCTCGACCTGATCCGTCGTCTTCATCAGCTTGAAGAGTTGACTATTGAGATAGGTTATTGTTGTAAAGCTTGTAATGATATTGTTGAGAAAATAGTCGGTGAGATTGCATGTTTGGAAAAGTTGACTACTCTCAATTTTCACTTTCTCAATTGTGAGTACTCTTGAAAAATTTGTTACTGAAAGCAAATCATTAAAAAATACAGACACACATTAGAGTACAAATACTTTAAGGTCCCCAATAAAAAAAACAAATATTTTAATGTCATTTGATATTTCAGTTGGTTGTTGTGAGATGCAACTTCCAAAAGACGGTTTATATCCTACACCAATGAAGAAATTTCTTCAGTGAAAGAAGTAGGCAAACCAACTCATTTGAATTAGTTGGCCAGTTGAGCCTCATACTAATGTGGTGGTTGCTTACCTTATATTTTTAATATGAGACTTAATTGTTTGTTGTGATGTCTTATCAAACATTAAAGAAAAAATAGTAAAACGTAAAGTAAAGAGACACATATTTATGTGGAAAATGAATTTGTTCCTTTATTTGCCATGTATTAGTTCTGTCAATAGATGGGTTGTATAATGATATTTATTAAGTGATGTCATATATTGCTCAAGTAAAATGTAGCATTAATAAGTATCTGCATTTTAAAGTAGTTTTATCAAGTGTCATAAATTTAATGTAGTGTTAAGCCATTTTTCTAGTAGGGGACAACATTTTTCAAATAGATACATTAGTTTTTAATATCAAATCGTTTATTATATGTTGTAAAAAGAAAAATAGGTAAATGAGGTATAACATTTCTCAGGTGTGGTTGAATTTGTTTAAAATGTCAAGTCTAGTTTGATACGATCTAAACAAATGAGAGTTCTTCGAGTGAACTCAAACTCCAGAACAAGAGAACAAAAGAGAAAACAGAGCAGGAAACTAAGAGAAAATAACAAATTTCATTCATCATAATTCTCTGCAGATTACAACTTTCTCAGAACAAAAAGCACTCGACTCTACTCATCTCCGATATTTCCTAACAGAAAAGGGGACCACTAAAACTAGGGTTGATACTTATCTCTCACGCCTTTGCCATGGGCTGTCCTTGTGGTGGGCATAGATGGGCCTACTTCTTCAATCAACTTGGGCCCGTAACTTGTCTTCCTGGGCTGCATCTCTTGCTTGTGGGTTTAGTTGTGGAAGCCCAACACTAGCTGTAACAGTTATAATTGTCAAGTTTATGCAATATATATTAATTAGAGTATTTACTATTTGGTGTAAGCTAGAATAACCTTGTTATGCAATATAATTTATTTACAGAAATCAATATTTATATATATCTAGGAAAATTCAAGTTAGGAAAATTAAAAATTAATACAATTGGCGACTTGATAGTCACATTAAAAAAAATAGAATTAATAAATTATTTTCTTTGTAAAAAATAGTGTATTACGGCCAGTAGACTAATTTCAAACAACATTTTTCATGAGCATTTACATGAAAAGTTAGCTATATACTATAAATCAATGCAAGCAATTACGGAGTACTATTTAGCATGCCCACAATGAAATATTTAAAAAGTTGATCATAGCATGTAGCGGTTTATAGAGTTTGCAATAACTAAAAAGTTGGCTATTCAATACGTATGGCTTTGAGTATTCATACGATACCTAAAAGAATGAGACTTATAAAAAAAAATTGTATGACAATTATATAACTTCATAGTGTGAGCCCTATAAATTCTTCATAGTTCGAACCTAGATTACTATCGTTCATTGATTGTTTATTCTTGGAAAATAAAATACTATTAGTCTTTCAATAGCTCTCATTTGCTTCTTTACAACAAAACATTGCTTCTCACTTCAAAACTATGGACACAAGTGATAGTTTCACGAAAAAATCTTCGATTTGGAGAAACAATGGCGTAGACATGTTTTCAAATTCGTTGCACGAAGAAGACGACGAAGAAGCTCTGAAATGGGCCGCCTTAGAACGGCTTCCAACGTTTGATCGTCTGAGAAAGGGTATTTTGGTCAAATCAGATGGCGGCTTCGGAGAAATTGATGATGTTAGAAACCTTGAATTTCAAGAAAGGAAAAACTTGCTTCATAGGCTGGTTAAGGTTGCTAGAGAAGACAATGAGAAGTTTTTGTTGAAGCTCAAGAATCGAATCGATACGTGCGTAAAAAAAAAAATCATAAAAAAATATTTCTCTTTTTTTTTTTTTTTTTTTTTTTTTCTTTTTATGTTGTAGAGATTATGTTAATGTTTACATGTTTTTTTAGTGTCGGAATCGATCTACCGACGATTGAAGTCAGATTCGAGAGCTTGAGGGTTGAAGCAGAAGCTTATGTAGGCAGCAGAAGTTTGCCAACTTTGATCAACTTCTTCGTCAATATTTTTGAGGTAATAATAGTATGAACATTAACTAATACACATGCAAATTAAAAAAAAAAATAAACAGAATAATGTATAGTTTGGATTTGAAAGCTAATGATTTGATCATGTTTCTGATTTATATACAAGGAATTATCAAGCTATCTTCGAATTATTCCCACGAAAAAGAAGCCGTTTTCGATCACAAGGGACGTCACCGGAATCTTGAAACCGGGACGGTAAATTTCACAAAAATGGCTGTAAAATAATAATTATTTACTATTACCCACATATACTAATTTATAAGCTACATATGTGTTATTTTCTTGTGCGTGTATGTGTGTGTGTTTTGTTGGCAGGATGACTCTTCTTTTAGGGCCCCCAAGTTCTGGAAAGACAACACTTTTGTTAACTTTGGCTGGATTGCCTCATCCTCACATGAAGGTTAACATTAGTACTCTCTCCCTCCTAATATATGTGCGAAAATTTCCTTTTAAAACGTGTATTGCGTAAAATAGAAACTGCTCTCACTCAAGTAAATGATGAGAGTAAAACAATAGCCACTAGTTCAAAAATAATGTTTCGAAATGCAGTATTGTTATGTTTTTATGAAGTCGTGTATAAAAGTAGAGTAATTTTTAATGAGCAGGTTAGCGGAAAGGTGACTTATAATGGGCATGGGATGAAAGAATTTGTTGCCCAAAGAAGTGCAGCTTACATAAGCCAACACGATGTCCACATCGGAGAAATGACCGTTAGAGAAACTTTGGCATTTTCCGCTAGATGTCAAGGACTAGGACCCAATCTTGGTTAGTACTATAATATTTTCATTTCTTCTCACACCAAATTTTTTTAAAAAAAATTGAAATTATCCTCTCTTTTTTTTATAGTGTTTGAATCTCAAATAATCATTTATAAGGACATCATTAATTATTAGAGAAAATATATGCCTTGAAAATAGATACTAATAAATAATAATGGATGTTAAAATTCTGCAGAAATGTTGGCTGAGTTGTCGAGGAGAGAAAAGGAGGCGAATATAAGGCCTGATCCTGATGTGGATATTTACATGAAAGTATGATTTTCTTTAAATTTTTTTGCCTAATTACTTAGTTTTAGAAATAAATTCCTAAGAAAAAGGAAACATATATTCATTTTTTTGAAATCTGAATCGAACATTTGTATCTGCTTTTATCTTCTATGGTCAACCTCTTAGAATGATTTGCTGGTTGCTAATTATTTAAATCATGAATTTACAAATTATATGAAATAAAATGTAATGCTACTTCTGTCTTCATGTAGGCAGCCTATCTGAAAGGTCAAGAAGTAAGCATTGTAACAGATTATATTCTTAAGGTAAACATATATTGATGCCTTTTGTGCTTACTAGCAATGCATGAAATGAACAGATTTGATGCATATAACTAAACTTAATTATATTTCCAGATACTTGGATTGGACATTTGTGCCGATACTGCAGTTGGAGACGAGATGACTAGAGGGATATCGGGTGGACAGAAAAAGCGTGTCACGATAGGTAAAAACCCCCGGCCTCTTGGTTGGAAGGGAAGCCTCTTACTAACTGAGTTGCGCTTCGTTTTCTTGAATATGCAGGTGAGATGTTGGTTGGACCAGCAAAAGCATTTTTCATGGATGAGATAACAACTGGACTGGATAGCTCTACAGCTTACCAAGTGGTGAATTCCATAAGAGAATATACACACATTCTGAAAGGGACAGTTCTTATGTCACTCCTCCAACCCGAACCCGAGACGTTTGAACTCTTTGACGACATTATGCTGATATCCGAAGGGCAGGTCATTTATCACGGTCCTCGTGAGCATGTCCTCGAGTTTTTCAGATCCATGGGCTTCGAATGCCCGGAGAGAAAGGGCGTGGCCGACTTCTTGCAAGAAGTAGGAAAAAACCCTGTCTAGTTTGGAAAAGAGCATGAATGAAATTTACAACTTGTTTTCTTTTACAAGTCATAATTTCGTACCGTTGCAGGTAACATCAAAGAGAGACCAGTGGCAATATTGGGAAGATAATGGTGAGCTTTACAGGTTTGTTACAGTCAGGGAATTCGCGGAGTCGTTCAGGTCATTTCACGTAGGGCAGAGACTGATAGCTGAGGTTGCAGTTCCGTTCGACAAGACTAAAAGCCACCCTGCTGCTTTAACTACTAAACAGTATGGTGTGAGCAGAAAGGAAATCCTGAAAGCTTGCGCCTCGAGAGAACTCTTGTTAATGAGGAGGAACTCTTTTGTGTATATATTCAAGCTCATTCAGGCAAGTGGTTTGGTTTTTTTCGCTTTCTATATAAGTATTTAGTCATGTATTTATACTCATGATCTCTTGAATGTGGCTTCAGTTGATTTTCATGGCTGCTTTAGCTACGACACTCTTCCTCCGTACAGAGATGAGACGAGAGAGCCTCATGGATGGAAGGAAATTTTCGAGAGTGATATTCTTTGTTATCTCAACTGTCATGTTCAGTGGACTTGCTGAGATAGTGTTGGGAATACTCAGAATGCCAGTCTTCTATAGGCAAAGGGATTTCCTCCTTTTTCCGACGTGGGCATTTGCTCTTCCCCAATGTATATTTTCCATTCCTGTTAATGTTGTTGAAATAGCTGTGCTTACCTGTCTCACTTACTACGAAATCGGATTTGATCCGAGTTTTGGAAGGTAATGTACTTAAAAGATTTGTGCTTTCTTGGGCATAATGAGTACTAATGTAAGATCTTTGCCTCAGATTTATCAAGTATTACTTGCTGCTTTTAGTCGTAACACAAGCCGTGTCTGCATTGTTTCGTTTGATTGGAGCAATTGGTAGGGATATGATCATTGCTTTTCTGTATGGCTACTTCATACTACTCCTAGTTTTTGCACTGAGTGGCTTTGTTCTGCCTCGAGGTATAGAATGTGTTAGTTTTCCTCAGTTATAATTTTCTCCTAGTTTTGGACTTTTAATCTTCATGAATACTTCACAGAGTCGGTGAAAAAATGGTGGATATGGGCCTACTATATCTCACCAATGATGTATGCAGAAAATGCAATGATGGTGAATGAATTCACAGGTCACAGTTGGAGACAAGTAAGTCGAACTATTCATTCGATTGTAAGGTTATCGTAATATATTGATATTACTGTCGCGTCTCAAAGGTTTCCCCGTACACGAATGTATCCTTGGGAGTCGAGGTTTTAAAGTCTCAAGGCTTCTTCCCCGGCTCAAAGTGGTACTGGATAGGAGTTGGGACATTGATAGGGATGACAATTCTATTTAACTCTTGTTACATTCTAGCTTTGACTTATCTTAATCGTGAGTATAGTATTATGAACTTTTAAGATTTTGCAGCACATTCTTGTAGTCCTATAAGTAATATGGTGTTATAATTGTGCAGCTCTAGGAAAACCTCAAACCATGAGACCTGAATATGAAGATGATGTTTTATTTGAAAACAATGGTGAGCCATTGTTGAAGAAATAAAGTGTTTCAAGTTTTGGTGATCAACTTTTTCTTTCTTGTGATCTTAAGTTTCTGCAGAGAGAAAAGGCAAAAGAAAGAAGGAAGTGGTTCTACCCTTTGAACCCCACTCCATAGTATTTGATGATGTCAAGTACTCAGTTAACATGCCACAGATAACTCATATCTCAATATTGAAGATATATAGCTCTACCAAAAATACACAAAGAATTACCATTTGAAATGGTTTGCAGGAAATGAAAAATCAAGGTGCGAGTGAAGACAAGTTGGTACTCCTAAAGGGAGTAAGTGGTTCGTTTAGGCCCGGTGTTCTCACCGCGCTAATGGGGGTTAGCGGGTAGAAAATCGGGTGGATATATCGAAGGAAGTATTACAGTCTCGGGTCGTCCGAAGAAGCAGGAGACGTTTGCTCGGATTTCAGGATACTGTGAACAGAACGACATTCATTCTCCTTGTGTTACGGTTTATGAGTCCCTTCTTTTCTCCGCCTGGCTGCGTTTGCCCCCTGAAGTCGATTCCGAAACCAGAAAGGTATGTCATTTATGACCTCAACTTTGATCATCATATCTGAATCAGTTCTATTCATGAAAGGAGGTTTGTAACTCTTAGTCATGTGTGTTTCAGTTCATTGGCATTCTATGTTACGTTCTGGCTCCGCAGGTGATTGTAGAAATTCCGTACTGTTTGGCTCAAGCTATCATCTTTGGAGTGATTGTGTATGCAATGATCGGTTACCACTGGACAGCTGCTAAATTCTTCTGGTTCATATATTTCATCTTCTTCACACTGCTCTACTTTGTGTTCTACGGGATGATGGCCGTGGCCGTGACTCCTAACCACCACATAGCCAACATCTTATCCTACTCTTTCTACGGATTCTGGAACCTCTTTTCGGGGCTCCTAGTTTCTAGACCGGTAAGTCATCCACTCCGTAACGATGAGAACATGACAAAAGATACATAGTTATGTGTAATATTAGGATTCCAACAATTCATTACAGTTCGGTTTGATAATTTTAATTCATTCAGCTGAGAACTCAAATCGAATGGTTTGCAATTTTTGTTGATTTAAAATTTTCAAATTTGTTCGATTTAGCAGAGAACCAACAGTTTGTTGCTCACGTCGAGTCAGCACTTGAGCATTAAAATCAATCATGAAATAAATTAAGAGTGAAACTGAAAGTGGAAAGAGAAGTAATTCAATATGAAAAACACACAAATTTGAAACTATCAAGGCAAAAGTCACTCGTCTTATGTAAGCACTACTGAAACTGAATCTAACACCCAACTGCAAGTAAACAGCCTTATCAAAGCAATAAAATCGATATGTTGGACATGTACATGAAAATGTTGAAAATCTCATGGATATAAACGAAGTATCGCAGCATATATTATAGTGGAGACGATAACAACTGGCCCATCTCTTCACTCATAAGGGGGTGCAAGGCATTCATCCACCATATCAACAAGGTTGGGGTTTTCTAATGCTGCTGCTACGCGTTCTTTGTCGTTGAGCTGTTTGTTTACTGCAGACAAGTAAAATTATATCTTTAGAATTAACGTGATTTTATAGAAGTTAATGTTTTTACAGTGACAGAAAACCAATCTTGATGTCAAAAAACTAAGTGAATGAGAATGCAAGATTAGTAGAAAGAAATCAGAATAGGTGATCATACAGTTACAGAAAACCACATCTTATCATTTTTACGTGTAACATTTATATTTAGTCCTGGAAACAACCAGCATCATAAATGATGAATCAGATGCTAAACCAAATGGATGAAACATGAGATAGGTCTGTGTGAGTGTCTGAGAGAGAGAGAGAGAGAGAGAGAGAGAGAGAGAGAGAGAGAGACCTGCAGCTTCAGTGGCATGAGTACCAGGTGCCACTCTAATATCTACCTGTGAACATAAAAATTGTAACATTACAATTATATGGATAGAATTCCCACAAAAACATGATGCTGTTAAATAGATTATAACAGAACATCTATGTTCAAGAAGCTGAAAGTAAGCACCCCCAAGTATAATAAGAGCATGATTTACTAAATGATACATTATGCCTTCATTGTTTGAATTACCAATCTGATATTACAAACCATTGCTGAAATTACTATTTATCAGCATCAATCAGTTTAGATTCCAAAATATGCGTCACATGTGATTATTACCTTGTAACGTGCTGGCAAAGAGCGCATGAGTTTGACCCGCAAGCATAAGCCAATAACTGTTGCCATGCTGCAATGCTCTACGGTCGGAGTAAATGTGACCCTGAAACAGATTATTTTTTTAATAAGTTGATATAAATAAGAAATTGATAACTGAATGCAAACAATCAGAATGTACTCTCTATTTTTTTTTTTTGGAACTAAATTAACATGAAATTTAAAGGCTGCGTCACGGAGGACTCGAACCCGGGACCTTTGGTCTAAGGCATTAACCCCCTACCGCTAGGCCAACACACGCACACTCTCTCTATTTTTATTACCTTACGTAGCTACGCTTGTCATCAACCTCAACTGCATCTTCTGTTATGACTTTCAACTCTTCCAAGGAATAAGGGTGCTCTGGATCTTTTATGTCTCTAATATGCTGTAATAACATTAAGGGTACAAAAGTCTAGCAACCAAAAGAGTTCCCAACAGAATCATTTATAGTTCTGCACAACATAAGGGCGGGTTCTCATAACAAAGACATATGAATAGATACTTTTCAGTTTTCACATATCTGAGGAACCACATATACCATCAAAGGCTTTATTAGTAGAATTCTTTCAGCGGTTTTCCCTCGGCATGTGTTTTGCTGCATACATAGTTTATTGGATGATTAGACTACCAAACACAAAAAACAGAGAACATTCAGCCGAGGTCAAGGATTGATAACTGTAGGGGGGATAGGAGATGCATATTGTGCCAGTTACGAGACCGGGCATAAGAAAAGAACGAGATAATTGAAAATTTATCTGGAAGAGACATGTGGAGTCATTTCCTCCTCTAATATCTATTTTTGCTTCAAATATAACTAAGTACCTACAAAGGCACTTCATTTTCTCATGGGATACACAGCTTTTCCCATTCCACAAGAACAAATATACAAAGAAAAGTGTTTAAATCAATAACTGGTAGAGTAATGTGCTTATGTAGCTCTCTGAAATGCAAATGGAGAGATATTCAACATGTGACGAACAAAAACCATGATAACAGGATGGTTAAAAGGAAACATGTCAATACCACTTTGAAAGCATTTTAACCCAAAATAGAGCTATATGGGCCACAAAGATCAAGATCTAACACATATAAAAGGATATCAAAAATTTCTAGCTGGTCTATCGTCTCAATTGCATATTCATCCACATAATCAGGTGTAGATCGAGTTCGACGCTCCTTTCTTTCATAGACAACAGGGTTTGCATTTATCAATCCTGAGACCATGTTGGCTGCCCAACCTGAATCGCAATTTAAATTAGGAAAACAATAAACAACACTGAAACAACTCAGCATAAAATCTCATGTTTCCTCACATAACCATAGCACAGAATACAAATTCTCCCAATAAAGTAATCTAACGGCATCATTCAATCGAAAATTTCATCACCAACTTCTACCACACATGTTCGATCCTTCCAACAAAATAGGCTTAACTAAAACACTATATTCTTATGAATTGAAGCTTCTTTAGCAAAGCTCAAGCTCTAACTCGATAGGATTTCAAGAAAGACTTGAAATTGGTTCATATGGTGAGCCGAAATAACCAAATCAGCAAAAGAACCATAGTAAAACAACAAATTTTCAACTGCGCTGCATGCCACTAATGTCTTAATTCATTTATGTATTGGTTAATTAAGACAAACCCAGGAAAACAAATTCTTACGCACCTCGAAACATTGACTAATTTACCATTAGGGTTTACCATTTAATAGCTAATTAGCGATTACCTTTCAGAAACATTGAAAGCAAAATAGGAAAATGAATACGTAGATTCGATTATTACCGTACGGTAGCTTAAACAGTGGCCGTTCGTTTTCGTGAGTCGAGAGATGAATCTGAGACGATTACAAACCTTCCAGTTGTTCGAGATTTCACCGAGCGCAAGGGGGGTGGTGGCGGGAGGTTGAAGGGAAGAAGATGAAGTGGATGGCGGCGACGCGGCGGCAGAGGCGGAGGCGGAGGCGGAGGCGGGGGCGGAGGCGGGGGAGGGATGACGGTGAGTGAAAGGGGATGGCGGCAAAAGAAGGTGGAGGCGGCTGTCGTTTCTGGTAAAAGATGAATAAATTAGTTAAAAACATCTTTTTATTTAATCCCTAAAAGAAAATCTCATTTTTTTATATTTTGTTTTTTTCTTTAATTTAGAGGTTGCAAAAATGAACTAAAGAACTGAGACAAACTTTTGATTGGTCAAAAAAATGTTAAAAGTAGTCCCGAATTTAACATTATTAAATACTTTACGATTTTTTGTTTTTTATAAAAAAAAAGAAAAGACTTTTTATTTTGAGTTGCCAAAAAGAACATGTTTATTCAATAAACCGAAAAGATAACAAATCTATTGCTACGCTTAAATAAAAATAAAAGTTGTACATGGATATACCAGAACAAAAAATGAATAATACAACTTAATAATGTGTTTAGCCTATAATCGATAAACGGGATAGTATCCTTTATCCCCAATATTGTGTCACAATAGTGTCCCACAACTTAATTTCTATTAGTTTTATATTATTTTTTATAAAAATAAAAATACTATAATTTAGTAAATCATTATATATAGTTATAAGAAAAATTTTGGATTTTTTTTTAAATTATATACTTTATTTTTGAATTTATCAACTCTAATATACTAATAAAAGTGAAATTAAATGTAAAAAAATAATTATAAACCTAATCGGGATGGGTAAACCTAATCATAAAATTAAACAAAATCATTATAAATAAATTTATTAAAAATAAATAAATAAAACTAATATAAATTAAGTTGTGGAACGTCATTGGGACACAATATTGAGAATAGAGGATCTCAAGCCTCGATAAACCAATGATAATAGAAATATTAGATTTTAACATTCTAATTACATTGTTCATTCATTTTTTCTTTCAAACATGTCATAACTCCTTAAAATTTGGAGGGTGACAAAGGGTAAAATAGCATTATTTTATAAATTCTGAGGTGCTTCATTGTACATTATAAGAAACAAAGTGCTAATATATAGTTCAAGTCTTGATTGGCCATATACATGTCTTGTATTTTTATAATTATTCGAGTGGCATTTTTGTTTGGTAGTTGTGTTAAATCATTTGTGAGGAAGTTGAGCTTGCATAAATTTATTGAAGATCGGACAAACATGGATTTAAATCAATTTTGTAATAAATTTTGGGTTTTACACTCAAAGGGCCAAATTTAATCATCAAACACTTCGATTTTTATAATTGTGTTTCAAACTGAACAAAATTACAATCAAATATGGTTGTGTTTCATGACAGATTAATTAGTGTATGAAGTCCGACGTGGCATGTCGGAATCTGACATGTAATTTCGATTTGGATATATCATCGTTCCGATGCGAAATATATGATAATAAAAAAACTAAATTCCATATCAACATCATATTCAGATTATCATAGAGGAAGATGAGAATGTGATGTTGATATCTAATAGTTTTCATTTTCATTTTGTTAAAAAAAATTATCTTGAAAAAATGACATTTCTCTGATTACTTCTATTTTTTTTTAATTTATTTCATAATAATCTACATTCCGCTTAGGATTTTTGTAGCTAAAAATTCGACTTCAGACTTTAGAAGGTAATTGTGATAATGCTTATAAAGCAGATTATTATTAATTTGCTAATTTACATAATCTAAAACTGAAATCCTCAAAATAAATCATTCAAAATTAACTTATATTATGAAATAATACTTTAATTTACAAGCCGGAAATTAACTTGATTTTCATTAACCTGCCCAAGCTTACATCTTAAGCTATTGTATCAAGCCGAGCTTACAAATAATTCATAACCCATGTTGACTTAATTTTCCTAGATTGTGAATTCGAGTCATCGTGAGTGCGTATGTGCGAGCTGAGTCTATCGTGTTGTACTAAGAAAAATAGGAAAAAATGACATTTTCTTGTTTTGTGTAGAGGCAAAATGTTGATACTACAATATTAGAGCTTTTAACTTCCTAGTCATTTGTCTCGTAGTATAAATCCACTGAAAAACTTTTGTCTCGTAGTATAAATCCACTGAAAAACTCACACTTCCGCATTAAAAGATGATAAATTCACTGCATTACTTAAATTCACAAAGGATGCCTCTTACATATTTTCTTTAAATTTGGGAAAAATCTTAAAAAGGCCATAGCATGACAAAGAAACATTATATATCATGTAAGTAATCTTTCCGTCTCGATTAAGATGACACGTTTCTATTAACGTGTCATCTTAAACGGGATGGAGGGAGTACTATATTTACTACCACAGTAGTAACTAGATAAACCTTTAATTCCTGCAAACAGTTCAAAATTGAATTTCTGGTAAATGCTACTCCTATTAAAGGGTTGCCAATCTAAAATTTCTGTAAAAATCTGGCTGAACTACAACAGGAATCAACTGCAGATAACAAAGAAAAAAAAAGGTTAATAAACAGACTATTGAAATGCTCTACAGATTTGATACAATAAGATGACATTTATATCATCAAATGTCCATGTTTACAATTGTCTTCACTTACATGCAAACAAGATGTAAACTTTCCATTTTATACAAACTGCAATTCTTTCTTCCTCTCATCAAAATTCTTCGAAGACGAGAGAAAATGCGAACACAATATACTAGGGGTGGACAAATTTACCGAAACGGCGGTATACCAATCATACTATACTGAAAAATACCGAAAATACCTGTAATTAGCATTATACCGGATTTTTCGGTACAATATTACATCGTACAGAAGATTTTCGGTACGGTAACGGTATGAGTTTTTTGATACCGCGGTATACCGATCAATACCGAAAATTCGGTATACCAAAATTTTTTTGGTATATACCGAATGTTCGGTATGTACCAAATATTATGTATACCGAATTTTCGATACATACCAATTATACCAAAATAATGAATGTTCAGTATGTACCGATTTTTGATATATACCGAAAATTATAAAAAAGTTACATATATTTTTTAATATCAATTAAATTCTAATTTTATTTTATATATTTGAGTCAATTTATGGTACACATAAGAACCACCATATATATCTACTTAAAGGCATATAGAGAAATATCAACCATAAATTTAAACAAATAAAAGGTTAATATTGGTTTATAGTGTTCAATATAGGGATGGTTTTCATTTGCACCACCATATATAGGGTAGGGCTCCTGTGAAAAAAAAATCTTTGCTTGAGAAAATGAGAACAATGCTTAAAGCTATACAAAATAATGCTTAAATATGCATGTAGGTCCCGATAAATAGATATTGGTGTATGGGGGGGGGGGGGATACACCAATTAGCCAACAGTTTTGACTTTTCAAAACAATTTGATCTTACTGAGTCGTCACTTCAGTTAATCAGAGCAGTTTAGTTTTTCCAGCTCAAACAGTGAACTGCTGAGCTTGCAAAACTAACCTGCGTGCGGAAGTTTGGTGGAAAGGTTGGCTTACAGTTTTCAGAGACAGTTTTCAAAGGCAGTGCACAATGCAAGACAGGTTACAATCGTGCAGGTTGTGAATCATGCAAACTGTGTAAATAAAGATAATAGAAAGAGAGACACGAGGAGTTTTTATCGTGGTTCGGAGTAAACAGCTC